>JBBDGP010000825.1:632500-1832500 GCA_037952835.1 Lithobates septentrionalis
ATATATATATATATATATATATATATATATTTAACAATTGATAATTTGTAATTTAATATAGCAACTTTATTATATAAAAAAATTGACACTTGATACAAGGATAACTCAATGAAAAAAAAGATGTTTATTTACAAGATTACAAGCTAAAAAGATATATAATAAAACATTTTCATTTCACATTAATTCCTAAAATATTCTTTAGTTTGAAAGTGGATGCTGATCGAGTAGATCACTTGGCATGCAGATCCCTGTTGTTCTTCTTAGAAAGTTCGCCGTCTGTCTCCATGAACCCTGTGACGTAGGAGTCACATGGTACCCAAGATCCTCTTGGGGACGAAAATGATCAGGAAACATTGCGGGAGGTCGGGGCTGACGTCTACAACAGGAAATGACGCAGCCCCAACATACACAGCCATCTGTCCGGCCGGGTCTCGAGTTGCCGGATTTTAGCGATGTTACGTCATTCAACGAAAAAATTGCAGTAACAGAGGAAGGAAGCAGGTAGGCAAAAAACAGATAATTACAATAGCTTGGGGATGTTGGGAGCCATGATAGGATTAAAAGTATTAAATTAGAGTATACAACCGCTTTAATACAATCATATAGATTGTGGACTTGAGGCCTTTTATTGCATGCATATATTACTATACTCACCAAGCACATCAATAAAGTATTTTAGGGATTATAATTGTTTTAGTTTTTGCGCCTTCTACTTGTATAAATTGCATATGATCGGCACAAGTGGCTGCATGTGATGGGCACAAGTGGCTGCATGTGATGGGCACAAGTGGCTGCTTTTGATGGGCACAAGTGACTGCATATGATGGGCACAAGTGGCTGCATATGATGGGCACAAGTGGCTGCATATGATGGGCACAGTGGCTGCATATGATGGGCACAAGTTGCTGCATATGATGGGCACAAGTGGCTGCATATGATGGGCACCAGTGGCTGCATTTGATGGGTACAAGTAGCTGCATGTGACGGGCACAAGTGGCTGCATATGATGGGCACAAGTGGCTGCATATGATGGGCACAAGTGGCTGCATATGATGGGGCACAAGTGGCTGCATATGATGGGCACGAGTGGTTGCATATGATGGGCACAATGGCTGCATTTGATGGGCATAATGGCTGCATTTTATGGGCACAGTGGCTGCATTTGATAGGCACAGTGAGGCTGCAATTGATGTGGTTTTTTTTTCAGTATTTTTCAGTTTGTTTGCATCCCCCCCAACAATTTTGAGCACCAACCGCCACTGGCAAAATGTCTAAAATACTCTGGCAAGTAAATGATACAGAGTAAACAAGTAATAAAACACAGGCTATTCTGAGGATGCATTGAATTAAGTTCCAGACTACTATACCATACAATCCAGAACAGAATGGTGTTGCAAAGGGAAAATAACAGAATCATGCCAACAACATGAGAGGCAATTATGACAGTCTGCTATCTCCAAAACTGCTTAGCTGAAAAAAACAACTCCATGTGAGATATAGATAGAAAAAAAGCTGATGTCAAATACATTCAAATCATTGGATGCACAGTATAAGTACATATTCCTTTCTTTTTTACAAACTTTTTATTTCAGAAAAATAGTGGTACAAAGATGTCTTGCATATAAAAAAATAATGAACAGACAATAAAACTGGATCTACTGATTACCAACAATACAGACCTGATCACAGATGTGGAAATACGGGGCAATTTAGGTAACAGCGATCACAGGTCAATTAGTTTCAGTATAAATCACACAAATAGGAAACATGAAGGGAACACAAAGACACTGAATTTCAAAAGAGCCAACTTCCCTAAACTACAAACCTTGCTAAAAGGCATAAATTGGGATAAATTATTAGGAACAAAGAATACGGAGGAGAGATGGGTTTGCTTTAAGAGCATATTAAATAAGGGCATTAGCCAATGTATCCCACTGGGTAATAAATTTAAAAGAGCGAACAAAAATCCTGGATGGCTTAACTCCAATGTAAAAATGCATATAAAAGCAAAGGAGAAGGCCTTCAAAAAATACAAGGTTGAGGGATCATCCTCAGCATTCAGACTTTATAAAGAATGCAATAAGAAATGTAAGGGTGCAATTAGGACGGCTAAGATAGAACATGAAAGACACATAACGGAGGAGAGCGAAAAAAATCCCAAGAAATTCTTTAAGTATGTAAACAGTAAAAAAGGGAGGACAGACCATATTGGCCCCATAAAGAATGAGGAAGGACATCTGGTTACAAAGGATGGGGAGATAGCAAAGGTATTGAATTTATTCTTCTCCTCAGTATTCACGAGTGAATCGGGGGGCTTCAGTAACCAAAACTGCAGTGTTTATCCTCATGACACAACACAGGAAGCACCTACATGGTTAACAGAGGACGGAATTAAAATTAGACTTGAGAAACTTAACATTAATAAATCACCGGGACCAGATGGCTTGCATCCAAGGGTACTTTAGGGAACTCAGGTGATTGCCAGACCGTTGTTCCTAATTTTTACAGACAGTCTATTGACTGGAATGGTACCAGCTGATTGGAGAAAAGCCAATGTAGCACCAATATTTAAAAAGGGCCCAAAAAACATCGCTGGGAATTACAGACCAGTTAGCCTAACATCAATAGTATGTAAACTCTTGGAGGGGATGATAAGGGACTATATACAAGATTTTAGTAATAAGAATGATATCATTAGCAGTAATCAGCATGGATTCATGAAGAATCGTTCTTGCCAAACCAATCTATTAACCTTCTATGAGGAGGTGAGTTGCCATCTAGATAAAGGAAGGCCCGTAGACGTGGTGTATCTGGATTTTGCAAAAGCATTTGACACAGTTCCCCATAAACGTTTACTGTACAAAATAAGGTCCGTTGGCATGGACCATAGGGTGAGTACATGGATTGAAAACTGGCTACAAGGGCGTGTTCAGAGGGTGGTGATAAATGGGGAGTACTCAGAATGGTCAGGGGTGGGTAGTGGGGTTTCCCAGGGTTCTGTGCTGGGACCAATCCTATTTAATTTGTTTATAAATGACCTGGAGGATGGGATAAACAGTTCAATCTCTGTATTTGCAGACGATACTAAGCCAAGCAGGGCAATAACTTCTCCGCAGGATGTGGAAATCTTGCAAAAAGACCTGAACAAATTAATGGGGTGGGCGACTACATGGCAAATGAGGTTCAATGCAGAAAAATGTAAAATAATGCATTTGGGTGGCAAAAATATGAATGCAATCTATACACTGGGGGGAGAACCTCTGGGGGAATCTAGGATGGAAAAGGACCTGGGGGTCCTAGTAGATGATAGGCTCAGCAATGGCATGCAATGCCAAGCTGCTGCTAATAAAGCAAACAGAATATTGGCATGCATTAAAGGGGGGATCAACTCCAGAGATAAAACGATAATTCTCCCGCTCTACAAGACTCTGGTCCGGCCGCACCTGGAGTATGCTGTCCAGTTCTGGGCACCAGTCCTCAGGAGGGATGTACTGGAAATGGAGCGAGTACAAAGAAGGGCAACAAAGCTAATAAAGGGTCTGGAGGATCTTAGTTATGAGGAAAGGTTGCGAGCACTGAACTTATTCTCTCTGGAGAAGAGACGCTTGAGAGGGGATATGATTTCAATTTACAAATACTGTACTGGTGACCCCACAATAGGGATAAAACTTTTTCGCAGAAGAGAGTTTAATAAGACTCGTGGCCACTCATTACAATTAGAAGAAAAGAGGTTTAACCTTAAACTACGTAGAGGGTTCTTTACTGTAAGAGCGGCAAGGATGTGGAATTCCCTTCCACAGGCGGTGGTCTCAGCGGAGAGCATTGATAGCTTCAAGAAACTATTAGATAATCACCTGAATGGCCGCAACATACAGGGATATGTAATGAAATACTGACACATAATCACACACATAGGTTGGACTTGATGGACTTGTGTCTTTTTTCAACCTCACCTACTATGTAACTATGTAACAATGTATACATGTAAAAAAGGATTTTTGAGATAATCATACAACATGGGGACCTTGTGCTAAGAAAGGTATATTTGTTGGCCACAGTGAGCTGCAAAAGAACTACAGAAATCTGCATCCAGGCAGCAATACTGTGACACTCAGCAGAAGTGTAATTATTAATTAGACACCTGTAGCACTGGGCTGGGCACTTTAAATTCTGCCCAGCAGTGCTGACAAAACAAACAGAAGAAAGGCCTTTTTTCTCTTCTCTCCTGTGATGGATAACTGCAGAGAGAGAGGAGGCTGGACTGTGCCCTGATTGGTTGTTGCTACAGCGGAAAAGGATCTGTCCCTTACCACCTTGGGGAAGGAGCTGTTGGCTTTTTTTTAGTCCCTCCCACCACTGGAGATCTGATTAGAGGGCTCTGGGACCCTTTAGAGTGCCCTGGAACTAGGTTGCCACCTTTTCATTAAGCCAAATCCGAACACTTTAGCGGTGCACAGCAATTTTTTTTATTTTTTTGCAGCATACCCTGTAGGATTGTAAAAGACTTGGGACATCTTTTGGGTGCCCCAAGAAGAGCAGTAATGCGGTGCTGTGATGAACAGTGGATATGGCCAAAATGTTAGCTTGTCTCACTGTATAATCCCTACAAGGTCAGCCTGTCGCCCAGTACATCCCCTCAAGTCAGTCTGTATCCCAGTATTATCCCCCCCAGGTCAGTCTGTCCCCCAATATAATCCCCCTAGGTCAGTCTGTCCCCCAGTATAAGCCCCCCAGGTCAGTCTGTCCCCCCAGTATAATCCCCCTAGGTCAGTCTGTCTCCCAGTATAATCTTTCCCAGGTCAGTCTGTCCCCAATACATCCCCCCAGGTCAGTCTTTCCCCCAGTATAATACCCCCAGGTCAGTCTGTCCCCAAGTATAATCGTTTCCAGGTCAGTCTGTCCCCCAGTATAATCTTTTTTAGGTCAGTCTGTCCCCAGTACATCCCCCCCAGGTCAGTCTGTCCCCCATTATAATCCCCCCAGGTCAGTCTGTCCCCAGTACACCCCCCCAGGTCAGTCTTTCCCCCCAGTATAATCACTCCAGGTCAGTCTGCCCCCAGTACATCCCCCATCAGTTCAGTCCGTCACCCAGTATAATCCCCCCAGGTCAGTCTGTCCCCCAGTATAATCCACCCAGGTCAGCTAATGCTAACAGAGGTTGATGTGAAAGGGGCAGGAAGGGCCCTGTACTACTGCCCGGGGGGCAATAATCTGAGAGCTGAGTATTTTAGAGGCACCCATAATAAAGGAGTAATATTAGGGACCCACATCCAGAAGTACAAAGAGTAATATGAAAACACCAACTGGAGTCAAAGACACCCCCCCCACACACACACACACACACACACACACACACTTCCAGGTGTACAGACCCCTCTCCAGGAGAGGGAGACCCCTTAACAGGAGGAGTGCATGGGGTTAATTAAAAGTGACTCCCTCCCACCCATCCAGGAATACAGACTAATACAGGGAAAGGCCCATCAAGGAATACAGGGGCCAGAGCTGATGGTGGTGTGAGAGGAGAGCTCTGCCACACCGGGTGTCCTTAAGCGGCCCACAGCAGACCCACGAAGCTAAAAAGCATATCATCTGCACTGGGAAACCGAGGGGAACACAGCGGTGACCATGCACAAACGCAAGGAGAGAGAAGGAGCGAGAAAACTCAGATTTCAAGATGGCGACGGAGCCGGGAGCCATTCGTCAGCATCCACAAGCTACACGCTCGGCCATCCATCGCCACCCTCAGGTGAGTTACAACCCAGCAGCCATCCACTGCCATCCTCCCCCTTCAACAGCCCTGTGAAGCAAAAGAGGAGGATTGGGGAGGAAGGGGGGGTCAGGATAATGCAGGTACGGCGGGGGAGGAAATGGAGGAATCCTCCACATACAGCCAGCAATTAGATGCCTTCCTCACCTCAGGGCAGCCCATCATAGACACTACTATGAAGGAGATGCTACAAACCCTGAGGGGGGCCCTCCAGCATGACATGGCAGCATTTATGACCACCACTAAGCAGGAAGTAGCAGCAGTCAGTAACAGGGTAGAATATGTGGAGCTGAAAATGGAGGAGTTTACTCTGGCACACAATGAATTAGTGGATGCACACTTTGAATTGGAAGAAGAGCTCAGAGTCATGCGTCTTAAAATGGTGGACATTGAGGACAGAGCTCGCAGGAACAACATCAAGTTTAGAGGTGTCTCTGAATCTGTCAAACCTGCAGAGCTCACTGCATACTTACAGAAGCTCATGATGTCAGCTCTCCCATCCCTGGGCCCTGCAGATATTATTATAGACAGAGCCCACAGGCTGCCAAAGCAATCATATCTCCCTGAACAGATCCCCAGGGATGTCATAGCCAGAATCCGCTTTTCCATATAAAAGACCAACTTATGCTCTACGCCAGACAGCACCCTGCCCTCCCAAATCCCTTTGCCGGAATCACACTCTATGCTGATCCGTCACAGGCTACACTAATGGCAAGACACAACTTGGTTCCTATTACCAAAATCCTGTGTAATCACAAGATCCTATATAAATGGGGGTTCCTGGCTAAGCTACTGGTGGATATGCTAAAAGAATCACATGCAATCACCTCCCTGGAAAAAGGACTGGAACTTTTCCGAATGTGGCGCCTTCTCCTTTTGAATTCAGAACCAGCAGACCCTGACCCCCCCCAAGACAGGCGCAACAATAATCGCCAAAATAGGCGAAACAAATAGTCAACCTTCCTATGACTAGAATCTATCTTGGTGACCCGGTTACTGTTATATCTTTTATCTCAGGCTCAGCGAACACTGTTGTGGAAAATTTTATATTAATGTATTGTCATAAGAGTCCCCAGTGTCTGTTCAATCACAGCCTGCTCTAAAGAGCTGACTGGGGCAGACTGACGGTGGTTGAGACCTGTTAGGTAGTGGAAAACTTCCTGGTGTTTGGAGAGAGGTGTTTGCGGAGAGAGGACATATCCGCCAGCAAAGGGCCCCTGTGCAATGCACGGAACGATCGTCTGGTGAGGATGCGTTCACTCTGCAAAGACATTATCGGTTTAGCGGTGGTTTGCTCTTGTCACCCCTGGTATGCCTGATCAACATGTTTGGGGTGCCATGACATACACCTGCAGATAATATCCCATGCACGAGGAACTTTAGTCATCGTCATTTAGTTATTGTATATTGTATCATGTCCTGTAGTAATTGGTGGTTGTTTTGTGTTCTGTTGTTAAATCCTTATATGGTCATTCACATCCTGTGTTCATTTCTTGTGAGGTCACAAGCTTTGTAAGAGGTGTTCGGCTGTTGGAAGCCCAACCCTCGAGCTTTGGGACTTCCTATTGATATGCTAATAAAGTGGCTGGATGGATGGGGCACACACCAGAGGATGGATACGATCAAAAGGTGAGATGCATTTATATCATTGGACGAAATTGTTATTATTATGAGAAACAGGAGATTTGGCTGTGTGCTCTGCGTACAACCAAATTTCCATAACAAAATGGTGGGCCAGGTACTTTATGGAGCAGACAGAACCACCCTCCACATCGGCAAGAAAAGGGGGGAGAACGGATCCCAGTCTAAGACATTTCTTTCCAATGTGTTGGAGTGCCTCTGCTCTGCAAAAGAGCTAATTTTTCATCTTTTGAAATAATGCTGGAAGTTTGATCGTATGTCTGGTGTGTGCCTGTGTGTGTATGTGTGTGTGTGTGTGATTGTGTGTGTGATTTGTATCTCGAATGTTTGTGCAAGGAAACTGTATGTTGTGTAATAAGTATATGAAAAATAGAAATGTATGAATTGGGATTATTTGCAGCCTGCAATGTGTGTGTGTAGCTGAGTAGTTTTGTAAGTAGCTGAATCTGTTTGTAAAGATGCCATGAGTTTAGTGAGGGGGGGGGGGGGGGGGGCAAGCAATGGTGAAAGTTGGCTACTCCCTGTTGACAATAGAAAGGTTTTGTTTTGAGAATGAAAATAACAGGGAAGCATTCATTGTCTGTATTTCTCAATGTCTTGTTCCTGTGAAAGCTGATGTGAACTGAGTTTGAGAAGAGGGTATGTGGCAGCCGTGTGCTTGTGTTTTTTAATGTGGTCTTTTTGTCATCGGCCATCTTGCTGTGGTCCAGATTTCATCTACTATGTGTTCCTAAGTTGTGCTTTTTCGTAACTTTAACACTTTTAAATGTTTGTCTAAGTGTCCATTTAGTATCTCAAATGTGTAATATTTTGGGGAGAAATTTTTGGTTTTGGCAGGAAAATGTTTTTTGTCTGCTATTTCCTTTTGTTCTTTTGTTGTCTGCCATGTGACTACGGTCGGCCATTTTCTATTCCTTTGTGTGTGAACTTTGAAATGTTTATCCATCTTGGTCAGTTTTGGCGGGAAAATGCGCCATTTTGTTGGGGTCTGGCCTTTTTTGTAGTCACCATGTGCATCGGCGGCCATTTTGAAGACCTGTGGGGGGTTTCAGGTTTCTAGGTAATAACATGGGGTGAGTTTCTGTTGACTTTCTAACTCTCAGAGTCAAATATTGTGTATTGTTTAAGACGTTTTATTTCATGTTTTATGTAACTTTGGCGTTTTGGATATATTACATAATTGCATAGTTGGTGGGGTTGGGTGGAGATACCAGTCCTTCCTGAGTGTGGGTGTGTGTCTGCGGTTGTCCCTGTCCCTGTGCATTGTGTCTCATTGAGATGCTCATATTTGTTTAAAGGTACCCATATAGCACCATCGGTTTGCGCAGGGCTCCACACGTGCATCGCATGCTCACGTCGGTCCCTGCCCTCGGGGAGCCCGCAGTCCGGGATCCCCGGTTTGCATTTACAAGGGCCAATTTTGGACTAAGGCCAATCTGCCTGCCAGCATGTCTTTGGAGTGTGGGAGGAAACCGGAGTGCCCGGAGGAGACCCACACAGGCACAGGGAGGACATGCAGAGAGCGGGCGGGTGGTGTCACGGTTGGAATTCAAGCCAGCTGCCCTTTTTGCTGCTGGGCGGGGGTGCTAACCACTACACCGCTGTGCCACCCAATATTAATTAGTTAAATATGCCTATATTTCAGTATAGGCCCTAATTGACATAGCCTAAAGTGTTTGTCTAGGGATAAGTGTTAAAATTGGTATCTCAATTGTATAGTCAGTTTTTGTAGGAAGAAATCTTGGTTTGTCTTGTCATTTGTTAATGTCGGCCATTTTTCTGTAGTCCGGGTTTCATTCATCATTTTTCCGTGGACCGATTTTCGATTGCTGCAACTGCCTTTTTGTTTCTGCTGATTTTTGTCTCGAGCGAAATATTTCTGGTTTTGTACTGAATTCCAGTTTCAGTAGAATCATTTAGTTTTTATTCCAGTTGTTTTAAAGAAGTTTATGTTTTTAGTGAAGAAATCTCGATTTTGGTGGGATCAACAACTAAATTTCATGTGTTAATGGCGCCATTTTGTTTGTGGTTTGCAGTGGAAGGGAAAAGACTTTGGTCCTCCTTCAGCCGTCTTTTTGCAGGAGTTTCAGTTTTTGGCTTTTGTTACACTGTTGTGTGGTATTTCGGTCAAAATTTGTGGTTTGACTTCCCAGGGGATATGTGAGTCAAGGGCGATTCCCTCCCATTTGCAATATGGGGGCTTATTCCACCCACTCCTGGACAAAAAGTTTTTATTTGTTGATGTTAGCCATAGATTTTTCTAATGTTTTGATAGATAAAATATGAAGCTATTCAAGGCTTCCCCTCACCCTCCCTCTTCCTACTCAGGTGTGCAACAGGAAGTTGGTGGGAGGGGCTTGGGGTCTTTTGATTTGTGTTTGGAAAGACAAAATCATTTTTATTTTTAAATTATATTAAGGTTTATACTGTAATACAGTTTTGGGTAGAGAGCAAACAGGAGGCATCCAAGTTATTGTTGTAATATCTAGGTACAGAGAGAAGCTGCAGTGTTGTGAAAAAAAAAAAGCAGGCAAAAGTGCTCTGTGTAGATTCGTCTGGCGACGCAGTGTACGGTCGTACAGCGCAATGCACTTGTGTATGCATACACTGTGAGGGGTTGAGACATAATTCGGGGGGTGATCTGTGGTTGTTGGCGAATCATTTGCCATAGTTAATAGTTGGTTGTTAAAAGAGTGGTACTCTGTAGTTCTGTGCCAAAAGTGTTGGGACAACAAGCCATAGAGTTGATGCCTCGTTTTAGAGTTTCTAGTTGAGTGACTAATTTGTAGTCTGTCAATCCACCGTGTAAGAAGACACCGGGCGGTGGTCTCTGAAATTGGTGCAAGGGTTTCCCTGGACGCAGGGATAAGAGGATAAGCCAATTTGAATCGCCATGGGCAATGGCTGTCTGTGCAAGGGAAGGAATGCGAGGCTTCCCACAGTCAAATGGATGCACAAGAGCATGGAGTCTAGTTCTGAGGAAAAAGCCATTAAACCCCAGAAAGATTGACATAGGTGGTCCAAGGATACTATTTTGGGAATCCCTCTGGAGTTGATGTAGCGCGACTGCGGCTTCAGAAATCTGTAATGTTGAGTGAGTTGATGGATGCGTAGTACACGTTTGTGTGATTAAAAATACACAGGCCTGTTTTTGAACTTTGTGTGGCTGGTCCATGCAAAGATTTTGAAATGCTCTCGTGTCTTTCAAATTGTATTCTTTTTCTATCGCTAAAAGAATGAAGGCAGCATTCCATCTGGTCGTTTTTATTTTTTTTTCATTTTTCGTTTTTGGGAACTATGAAATATCTCCCCCACATTTGTATCTAAATGTTTGTCTCTTCTCAATGTTTGTATGTAGTAACAAGATGTTTGAACCTACCGCGACAGCCCTCTTGCGTGTCGCGGCTGTTGTATTTTAGTAAAAACGTGAAAGTAAGATTTACAGAGGGTTTCATTATTATCGGTTTTGTGGAATGTCAGTGACAATTTACCAATGTAGATGAATGTTGTATTGTTTACCATTCTTTGAAGGATAGAGTATTAACTTTTGTTTATAAGTATCTTTTCAGGTCCAAAGAGTTTCTGGAAGTGTGTGTACAGGTGTATAAGAAGGTAAAAGTATCATAGGCTATTTCATTGTTTTATTCTGCACCATTCTAAACCCTGCATGTCTTCCTCCAGTTTGTAATGAGGAGGGAAGAAAAGGAGGGATGAGGGTGGTGAGAATGACAATTTTTTTCAAACCAACAATACTAACCTTTGTAATTCTAACCAAGTTTGTGCCAAGACTGTCTTTCTTTGCTGGAATTTGAATCAGCAAGCAGCAGTCTGGTAAAAGAGGCTCCCACCCCACATGCTAAGAACCTTTTTGTCACTGGTTCCAGGTATTACACCCTGGATGGTAAGCCACGCACAGGTTATGCAGTGACCACAGTCCCGATGTCTGGGTTATTGTCATTTGAGGTTTGTTTGAAGGTCAACCAAAACCAGAGTTGTACTTTCCTCATTAGCTGTCACCTACATTCTCAGTTGATGGGGTGGGTGCAATCACCGTAACATGAACTTCAAAGAGTCCACCACAGGGTTCACGAGTCCATCCTGGACCCTGACACAATAACCAGTTTACATTCTTTCCAACCAGGTGACTGGGTCATTATATTATAAGCTTGAGGGATGAGACCACGCCAGCCACTGCAAGAAGCTGATCAACCACAAAGAGTAGAGGAGTATCTTCGTTAATTTATATTTTTTGTTTAATAAATTTTGGCAAGGGTAACGATGAAAAGCATCCCAACTAGCTAAGAAAGAGAACAGGACACATGGTCGGATATTAGTGCCCCAGCGATGACGGAGGTACATGCTATATGTGACATTCATATTGGTGTGAGGAGTTTTGACAGACTAGTAAAATCCAAACAGACACCTGTCAATAGAACTTAACAAAACATTTCTAGAGGGTAAAATTAATTATAATTTTAAAAATAGCTCTGGTTCTTGCCAGCTTTGGTATGGGGATAACTAGGTAGCCCACAAGTGTGCCTCAACTGTAGTTTGGTATTAATGCGGATCTACAGCTTATAAGGTAATTCCCCTAAGGCAAGAGGTTCATGTGTGCTGGCGAAACTTGTCCCAGTATCTTATGTCGCGGCCGATCAAGAGGATCTGATGGCGCGAGAGAAGGTAAGAATGGCAGGGACAGCTGGAAGGGAATTGTTTGTACACGGTGGGGGCTTGAGCTTATGAAACGCTTGAACAATTTCTCATTCATGAGGATGGGATGTTTTCATGTCATTGTTGAAGCTACAAGGAAGTTCCCACAGTCCAAGGGGGTTTCTGGGAATTCATAAGTAAAGATTGTTATATCTGGATCAGGGATAGTAGTGACAAAGTTCAGGCCCATATGGATAAGGTTTAGATCCCTACAAGGCAAAGCCAGAGCTATAGGTAGATTGAAGGTTGGAATCCTTGCAAGGGTTTGGGAATCGTTGGGGATTTAATTTTTATCTTGCAGCGGATCATAGTGAAGGAAGTAGGGGTATATATACTCATGTTGTTTTTGTTTCTATTCCTTCTATATGCCACGATGAGGTGCTCCTGTTGCCTGATTGGACGCGTGACCAGAGCCTGAGCAGATGACCACATCTTCCCTGATGGGATGCCCTGAAGCCCAACCCACATACAAGACACAGAGGATCCCAGACCGACCGGCGACTACTACAGCTCACCACGTCATCTCCAACAAAGTCTACATGTCAAGCCGTGTTTTACTTTTTATGGACTAAGAAGAAGATCAGGATTCATCGAGGGACACATGGGATCATATGACAAGAGGAGGGAACTGTTGTGGAAAATTTTATATTAACGTATTGTCATAAGAGTCTCCCAGTGTCTGTTCAATCGCAGCCTGCTCTAAAGAGCTGACTGGGGCAGACTGACGCTGGTTGAGACTTGTTAGGTAGTGGAAAACTTCCTGGTGTTTGGAGAGAGGTGTTTGCGGAGAGAGGACATGTCCGCCAGCAAAGGGCCCCTGTGCAATGCACAGAACAATTGTCTGGTGGGGATTATCGGTTTAGCGGTGGTTTGCTCTTGTCACCCCTGGTATGCCTGATCAACATGTTTGGGGTGCCATGACATACACCTGCAGATAATATCCCATGCACGAGGAACTTTAGTCATCGTCATTTAGTTATTGTATATTGTAGCATGTCCTGTAGTAATTGGTGGTTGTTTTGTGTTCTGTTGTTAAATCCTTATATGGTCATTCACATCCTGTGTTCATTTCTTGTGAGGTCAGAAGCTTTGTAAGTGGTGTTCGGCTGTTGGAAGCCCAACGCTCGAGCTTTGGGACTTCCTATTGATATGCTAATAAAGTGGCTCACTCAGACAGCTGAAGCAGGGTGGCTGGCTGGCAGAGGAAGGTTGGAGCTAGTACCGTAAGCATGTGTTTTGTCTAGTTGGATGGATGGGGCACACACCAGAGGATGGATACGATCAAAAGGTGAGATGCATTTATATCATTAGACGAAATTGTTATTATTATGAGAAACAGGAGATTTGGCTGTGTGCTCTGCGTACAACCAAATTTCCATAACAACACCCAGTACCTCTCAGCTCGACCTTATGGGTCAGTTCTAGAACAAGCCCACCCGATGTTCGGCTATACCAAGTGGTACTCATTCCCTTCATTCTTGCCCGTATTCTGTTTCTCCCCCCCCCACTTCATTTGCGTGATGTATCACGCAACCTTTTTCCGGCCTGACTGTTTTACGTTAACGAATAACCCATGTTGGGCTATTTTTGTTATTTTCTGTTTGTTTTTAATCACATGGTAAAACTCTCCACAGGATCTACACATATTGAGCATTATGATTGCAACACCCCTACTACCAAGACCTACCACTAGATGGCAATGCTGCGCTTTCTTCCATTGGAATGAACCTTAAACTGATGTCTTTTAATGTGAGGGGCCTGAATACCATATATAATCGAGTATAAGCCGACCCGAATATAAGCCGAGGCACCTAATTTTACCACAAAAAACTGGGAAAACTTATTGACTCGAGTATAAGCCTAGGGTGAGAAATGCGTAGCTACTGTATGTGGAAAAGAGGGTCAACAATGCCCATTTGCAGCCTCACTGTGCCCATTTGCATACCTCACTGTGCCCATTTGCAGCCATAGGTCCCCCGAACTTCAAACTCGGTAGTTTAGGGTTCCTAGATGCCCCCCAGCTGCAGCCAAAATTTGGGGTCTCTGGACCCAAAGGGTCCCGAAATGACATTGCTGCAGATGGACACAGTTGACCGAATTTGGGGCCATGTATCTCGGGGCCACTTGGTGCTAGGAACCCCAAATTTGGTGTGCAAATCCAGCACACCAAATCTGAGATACAGGGCCCCAAAGACGGTTCGGGAAATGTCAAGCACTTTTCTGCAGCAGAGAATGTCATTTTCCGAACTGATTTTGGGGCCCCGTATCTCGGGGCCACCTGGTGCTAGGAACCGCTTTAGATATGTTGTAGTGCTAGTTCCACTGGGTTTGCACATCAAATTTGGGCTTCCTAGCACCAAGTGGCCCTGAGATACGGGGCCCCAAAGTCAGTTCAGAAAATGTCATTCTCTGCTACAGAAAAGTGCTTGACTCGAGTATAAGCCGTGCTGAAAATCTTGGCTTATACTCGAGTATATACGGTACTCCTTACAAAAGGAGAGCCCTATGGAAAACAGCATTGGAAACGAAATGTGACATTTTGTGTGCACAAGAAACACATTTCTCTAGCACCAAACCTCCAAAATGTACACATGCCAAATTCCCGAACATAATTACAGCAAATGACACTACCAAGAAAAATGGCATTATGATCGCTGTAAAGGACACACTAACCTTTTCTTTGTTACAGCACCGTATTGACCCACAAGGACGTTTTATCATCCTGGTTGCTGAATTGGACCGTACTGTTTACATTCTGGTGAACTTATATGCTTCAAATGTCAGATCGATGAAGTTTGAAAGGTCTTCAAGATTGCTAAATCTATGCAAAAGTGTAACTTAGTGATGTGTGGAGACTTTAATTTGATTGTGAATGAAAAACTTGGCTCCTCGTCAGTGGCCTTTAGGCGGAGACCCTCCTTAGGATCTATGTGTCATGAAGAAAGACTTTTTGATCCGTGGTGCCTAAGGACCACCGAAAGGGATTACACATATTATTCTACGGTGCACAACAGCTACTCTAGAATAGATTTTTTTCTTACCGATATGTACACTCTTCAAAATGTAGCAGCAGCTGAGATCTGCAATATCATATGGTCAGACCATGCGCCTATGACCATTGAGATTGTGAACGCCAGCAAACACTCCCATAGACCATTGTGGCGCAATAACACCTTCCTTCTGTCACATCTCTCAATCAGGGATGAAATAGAAGAGAAACTAAAGGAGTACTTCCAATTCAATGACAAGGAGACATGCTCCCCAGCAATGATTTAGTGTGCTCACAAAGCCTTCGCTAGGGGAACCATTATTCAAATTGCATCCAGAGAGAAAAAAAAAAAGTGCAGCGCATGACACAACTTCATAACACTATTGCAGACTTAGAGGCACTGCACAAGAACTCTACATCTTCATCCGCTAACATACTGAAACGCCTTACTTCCTGCCATCAGGAATTACGGCAGGAACTCAGGGCAGTCTATGACACATATTTTAAGAGGATGAAACTTTCTTTCTACTCCCAAAATAACAGAGCAGGCAAACTCCTAGCCTCCCAACTCAAAAAGAAATAGGCCCGAACAAATCTCACGCACATCAAACACCACAACACTAATATCACATTTCATAACCCTAAAGCCAATGCTTTCAAAGATTATTATGAATCCCTCTATAACTTCAACGTAGACCAACTCACCAACCTACAGAATTAGAGATAGATGAATTTCTCCAAGAAATTCAACTGCCGTCTGTAGATGCGACAACACTCCAAAAATTAAATGCTCCAATTACATGTACAAGTTGAGGCGGTAATAAAATCCCTTCCCATGCACAAATCCCCTGGTGGAGATGGCTTCTTTGCTGAGTATTACAAGGCATTTTCCACCCTCCTCGCCCAAAAATTAACGAAAGTTTTCAACAATGCAGCCTCTTCCGGCTCCTTCCCACAAGAAATGCTCCAAGCTGTAATAGTAACTTTACCCAAACCAGGAAAGGATACATTGAGCCCCCAAAACTTCAGGCCTATTTCCCTACTCAATTCGGATCTAAAATCTACGTCAAAGTATTAGCGAATAGATTAATGGAAATTACTCCCTCTCCTATTAGTCTTGACCAAGTGGGCTTTGTAAAGGGCAGACAAGCTCCTGATGGGACCAGAAGAATGCTGAATCTTCTGAGACTAGCAGAGACCACCCAAGGAATACAGGGACCTCCTTCCAGTTAAAGAAGGCCCCTGACCAGGAGGACCACAGGGCAGTGATGACATGGGTCCCCATCCAGGCATACAGGAACCCCTCTCGCTCCAGTTAAAGGGACCCCTGGATAATATATTTGCAGGGGGTGATCAGAAGGGAACCCCCCCACCCAGGAATACAGAAATGATCCCCCTCCTCTAGATAAGGAAGACTCACAGCTAGGAGGACTACAGGGGGTAATCAAATGGGACCCTCATCCAGGAATACAGGAATTCTCCTCCCTCCCCCTCCAGATAAAGAAGACCTCCAACTAGGAGGACTGAAGGGGGTGATAAGAGGGGACCCCCATCCAGTAACTCCCTTCCCTCCCCCCTCCAGTTAAAGAAGACGCCCAGGTGGGATCACTGCAGGGGGGTGTGATAAGGGGGATACGCATCCAGGAACATAGGATTTCCCCTTCCTCCCCCACCAGTTAAAAAATACCCCCAGCTGGGAGGACTGAAGGGCGGTTAATAAGAGGGGAGCCCCTCCAGTTAAATAAGACCCCCAGCTAGGAGGACTGAATGGGGTGATAAAGAGGACCCCCCATTCAGGAACATAGAGACTTCCCTTCACCCCCTTCCAGTAAAAAAAAAAAAATAATAGATAAAACCAGCTGGGAGGACTGCAGAGGGGTGATAAGAGAGGACCTTGCTTACCCCCCTCTAGTAGAAGTAGACCACTGGTCAGGAAGACTGTAGGCAGCTGCCCCCTCCTCCCTCTTAAAAAGGTGAATGGTAATGTAGTGAGTGAAGACATCCAGAGAGCTGTACACACATAGCAGCCCCGGCCACAGTACAGGGGAGGAGGGGGTGATTCACAGTAGCAGATAAGGAGGAAGAAATCCCCACACAGCTCCGATGTCTGTGATGGAGCTCTGGGCGGGCTTTCACTGCTGCTTCTACTCCTCGCTCTGTCCTCCACGCTGCTGAAACTTTCGCTTGCAGCGGCGGGTGGTAGGTGGTGTTATGGACAGCACAGGCTTAAT
The DNA here is from genome assembly GCA_037952835.1 of Lithobates septentrionalis. Lineage (NCBI taxonomy): Eukaryota > Metazoa > Chordata > Amphibia > Anura > Ranidae > Lithobates > Lithobates septentrionalis. The sequence continues at coordinate 649,839 of JBBDGP010000825.1, forward strand.
TCACAGCAGGATTCACAGGCAGGCTAGCAACGGCGGGGGGGGGGGGGGGGGTGTTGGATGGCAGGCACCCCGTGGGGGAGAAAGCAATAGAAGGGGGATGGTTGGGACTGGAGGTATGCTGCTGTATCTGGGTAAGAGGAGGACAGAAACCCGGGCACAACTATAAAAACCTGGATGGCCCGGGTCATTCCAGCCCTACCTGGGTGCCCTGGAGTGTGTTGCAAGTGGAGAACAGGACTCAGGGCTTAAGGATCACAGACTGCTGGTACACAGTTCCTAGTAAGAGTTTCCTTTGTGCTTATGAGACTGCACCTAGAGCCCAGGCAGAGTGAGGGACTGGACTGTTTGTTATTGAGAGCTGCTAATCATATGCTGCTGCCAGAGGAACTCTTCTGCCAAAAGTGGTGTGCAGGGATCAGGCTGCAGTCTGTTGCCATGCTAAGAGCTGTGGGCTGCTGTGAGGCAAGAAGGACTGTGCCATTCTACTTTAGTGCTCTAGTCGCCCTCGCCTGCTACAGCTAGAGAGAGTTGGCTCGAGAGGGAGTATCCTTTGGCTGGCCATCTAGGGTCAGGTCAGGACCAGAATCATCATCAGGGTCATCAGTGAGGAAAGGCCTCCAGCCACCGTCTTGTTTACTAGAGTTTGGCGAACGGTTTGGCTCGAGCATGAGTCATGAGTTTGGGCCGAACTTTTGCTGTTCCTCCCTGTTCAGGGAACACCCGAATTTGCAGGGTGTTCGGCAGGTGTTCGCCCCTACCTATTCACCAAAAAAGTTTCAAAAAGTAGTAAAAACACAAAGACAGTGTGGTGGCCCCGCCCCTTACCTATATGTAGCCGGGTGCCAGCAATTGCAACCACGAGTCATTTTAAATGTGATTTGACTTTTTTTTTTCCTTTAGATATGTCATTTTTGCTACAGCATGTTTTATGCATGCTACAGATGCACCACTCTGTGGCAGGGACCCCCCCCCCCCCCCCCCCAGGCACTATATTTAAAGTATTTTTTTATTTTTATTGTTGCACTTTAAGCATTATTAAAATCACTGCTCCATAAAAAAGGATTTTAAATCTTTTTATTTTTGCATTGATACATGTCCCCCAGGGCAGTACCCAAACCCCCATACTCCTTTTATGGCCAATTACTTGCATATAAGCCTTCAAAATGGGCACTTTTGATTTTTCCTGCTCAGCTCCCATAGAATATGATGCTCGGGTTAAAACTTTTCCCCTGTTCGAGAGTTCTGCTGCCAACTGAAGAGGGGGGTTTTCAGCACATCTTTATTGTTACTTCAATTGCAAGGGCCCTATCACCCCTTCAAGCTCTACATGGTCCCACTGGCCAGTGGTTAGGCAGGGCATCTCTGCACTAGGTAGTCTGTATTGCTTTTGCAAATGCAATTTGTAGTGCTATACCGTGTTGGATTGTCATTGATCTGCATTACAAGCAGTATTGCTCACTAGCACATATTTTTGCACCAGTTGTTTTCTGGGTGGACGTGGTGAACAAACAATGAAACCCTGTGAATTGTGTTGCTTAACCACTTCCATATATATATATATATATACATATACATACACGCACACACACATACAGTGGGGACGGAAAGTATTCAGACCCCCTTAAATTTTTCACTCATTGTGATATTGCGACATTTGCTAAAATCATTTAGGTTAATTTTTTTTTACCTCATTAATGTACACACAGCACCCCATATTGACAGAAAAACACAGAATTGTTGACATTTTTGCAGATTTATTAAAAAAGAAAAACTGAAATATCACATGTTCCTAAGTATTTAGACCCTTTGCTGTGACACTCATATATTTAACTCAGGTGCTGTCCATTTCTTCTGATCATCCTTGAGATGGTTCTACACCTTCATTTGAGTCCAGCTGTGTTTGATTATATTGATTGGACTTGATTAGGAAAGCCACACACCTGTCTATATAAGACCTAACAGCTCACAGTGCATGTCAGAGCAAATGAGAATCATGAGGTCAAAGGAACTGCCTGAAGAGCTCAGAGACAAAATTGTGGCAAGGCACAGATCTGGCCAAGGTTACAAAAAATTTCTGCTGCAGTTAAGGTTCCTAAGAGCACAGTGGTCTCCATAATCCTTAAATGGAAGACGTTTGGGACGACCAGAACCCTTTCTAGAGCTGGCCGTCCGGCCAAACTGAGCTACTGGGGGAGAAGAGCTATGGTGAGAGAGGTAAAGAAGAACCCAAAGATCACTGTGGCTGAGCTCCAGAGATGCAGTCAGGAGATGGGAGAAAGTTGTAAAAAGTCAACCATCACTGCAGCCCTCCACCAGTCGGGGCTTTATGTCAGAGTGGCCCGACGGAATCCTCTCCTCAGTGCAAGACACATGAAAGCTCGCATGGAGTTTGCAAAAAAACACCTGAAGGACTCCAAGATGGTGAGAAAGAAGATTCTCTGGTCTGATGAGACCAAGACAGAAATTTTTGGCCTTAATTCTAAGCGGTATGTGTGGAGAAAACCAGGCACTGCTCATCACCTGTCCAATACAGTCCCAACAGTGAAGCATGGTGGTGGCAGCATCATGTTGTGGGGGTGTTTTTCAGCTGCAGAGACAGGACGACTGGTTGCAATCGAGGGAAAGATGAATGCGGCCAAATACAGGGATATCCTGGACGATAACCTTCTCCAGAGTGCTCAGGACCTCAGACTGGGCCGAAGGTTTACCTTCCAACAAGACAATGACCCTAAGCATACAGCTAAAATAACGAAGGAGTGGCTTCACAACAACTCAGTGACTGTTCTTGAAAGGCCCAGCCAGAGCCCTGACTCAAACCCAATTGAGCATCTCTGGAGAGACCTAAAAATGGCTGTCCACCAACGTTTACCATCCAACCTGACAGAACTGGAGAGGATCTGCAAGGAGAAATGGCAGAGGATCCCCAAATCCAGGTGTGAAAAACTTGTTGCATCTTTCGCAAAAAGACTCATGGCTGTATTAGATCAAAAGGGTGCTTCTATTAAATAATGAGAAAAGGGTCTGAATACTTAGGACCATGTGATATTTCAGTTTTTCTTATTTAATAAATCTGCAAAAATGTCAACAATTCTGTGTTTTTCTGTCAATATGGGGTGCTGTGTGTACATTAATGAGGAAAAAAATGAACTGAAATTATTTTAGCAAATGGCTGCAATATAACAAAGAGTGAAACATTTAGGGGGGCCTGAATACTTTTCGTCCCCACTGTGTAAATATATATATATATGTAGCACTAACTCACGGTGGAGCTGCTGGTTTAAGTGGGTCTGTTACCTTCACCTTGCTTCCCTTGGTTTTATCAGCACCGGGTCTAGGGGTTCAGTTTACCTCTGCTTTATTGAACAAACAAACTTTAGGAAGTAGCAGGAAAGAGGCGGAAAAGGAAACTTTCAGGAGAAACTCAAATATCTTCTTATAGAATCTTAGTAACTAATGTCCCGGTAGAATTTAGAGAATTAGTTGGAATGCGCTCCCCTCGTGGGACACACTCCTTGCTCGTCTGGATAGGCCTCTCTCACCGGTCTAGCAGCCAGTATGCAGCACGAATCAAAAGTCTCTGCCACAGACTCGTTTGGGGGGTAAATCCATACGATCCTCTGCCACAGGATGTATCAGATTTTCTCTGCAGTGAAAGTCAGTCACAGTGCTTGAACCTTTAAGCCGAACCGGCAACACTATGCTGTATGGTTACTTTTTTTGGATACGTCCTTCGACCGAGTCACCAGGCCCCTCTATAAACCAGCATGCTGCGTGATCCCTCCAAGACGGGTCCTCCCCTGGGCTCTCCCCGGTCGTCTAGCTTCGTCACACAGGACTGACAGCTCAGGACCATTCCTCGGCCGCAGTGGTAGACCCCAGACAAGCCTCTGGGCCCACCCCTGCGCCGCAGCATCGTGGGCCTCCCGATCGGAGGACCACGAGGTAGCTCCCTAACGCATACCTGTCGGCCAGGAGGGCCAGCAGGTGGCTGTAAAACGAACCCTAGAACATGGCGTCTGTCCCATAAATACCCTCTTCCCAGAATGCAACTCGGAGGACCACCTCCACCGAGCTTGCCTCCGAGACAGAGGAGCATCTATACACTTCGACATGTTGCCTTTCCAACACTAACCAGTGGTAACAGCGACACCCACACACAATGTCAGCCAAGCTGGAACAGAGGCAAACTTTTAAACTTCCTATCACACAATTTACTAAATTTACCTAACCTGCGGTAGATTGTAAATCTACCAGCGCTACATACTCCCCCCACTATAAAAAACATTGTCCCCAACGTCTGTCTCAACACAGTAAGGCAAAGAGAGAGAAAAAGGACAGTTTAAAGACATTATGAGACTTATATCTTATAAAACATTATGTTCACAGCCGCGAACAAAACCGCAATATAATTTTACACATCTTCACTAACTGGATGAAAAGCCTCCCAGCTATACATATGATCCGATGATCCCTGAAAAGGAAACATATTTAAAACACACATATATACATCCTTCGCAACACCAGGAGCAAAGCCTCATTTAGAATGAGACTCTCTTCCTATTATTTAGATCAGAAAAAATATATACTTTTGAAGTCCATCCCTGCATAAGAACTTCTCTTTTTTTTTTTTTTTGAAATCCGGCTAGCAAACAGAAGTCCTTGGATTTCAACACAGAAAAGGATCTGTAAATCTTGACCACAAAGATCTCTTTACCCTGTCGCTATCTAACTAGGTAACTTCAAAGTGATAGTGTCCATAATTACCAGTAAAACCGAGGATCTGGCAAAGTCACATATTTTCCTTCTTTATCCACAGTGGTAATAAAATACACAGCATTGTCCTTTCCCGATCTGCAGTATATCACTTTATCAGCATAGATATGCCGACCATAGTTCCAATGTACAAAGCATTCGTTGAAACGTTCATCTATCCGGACAGAACATCCAGTCTTTCTAAAGGGCTTAGGCACAGAGAAGTAGTCCCAAACAGCGTCACTATACCAAAGTTGCGATTAGCTTCGATCTCCCGCATTACATCCCGGGGCACATAGGGGAACTCCAGTCCATACTCTGCAGCCACACGCTTGTTTAACATCCTTTTCAAGTGAGCAAGTTTTGGCAAAGGTCTGTCTTTCCCCATACCAGGCGGTACACAGGAATCCAATGACTTTTTCACCATAGACCCAGCCGGTGTCTGTAGCGAATCAATAACTTTTGACAAAGTCCCAGCGACGGTACTGTGCGTCTCCACACAGGGTGACGTCTTCCCAGAACCCATGGCAGTCCATTCAGGAAGGGTCATTGTGGAGGCAACATCCTCGCCTTTTGACCACAATAGCTCTTGTGACATGGTTTCAAACAAATCATCATCCCCGGAAAGATCCGACATGGATTCTATTTCCGAGTCCCTTAATTCTTCCGCTGGCAAATATTTATTTACAGTCCCCAACAGTGGCTTACCCATCCCAGGCATAGACTTTGGTAGCTCCGGCTCAGGTAACCTCTGGGGTAGGCCTCGACCACGGCCGCGAGAAGCCTTCACATAGCCCACCTTCTTCTGAGCAGGCACCACAGGAACAGGCGTAGTGGACACAGAAATCAAAGTAATGTCTCCTGATGAGACGGCAGCAGCAGTGTCTCTCTCTGAAACATTTTCAGTAGCAACAGGCAAAGTAGCGGCCCGTCGCAATCTCTCTGCAACGGTAGCAGCTTCTACTGTAGCGATACCTGTCACCCAATCCATCCGATAGGCACGGGGTGGCATAGTAGATGGCTCCACCACAAATAAGTACTCTCCACACTGCTGACATCGGCCGAATGGACGAAGATGCACGGCCAATCCTCCACATCGATGGCAGGTCATGACCAGTCCCTCAACATCTCCCGAGGTATACAGGACAAACTTCCCCTGCGGCTTCATTCGAACTCCAGTATCCGTGAGCAGAGTTCCAGATTGCACAGTATTCATCACGGTGCTTGCAGGGAACACTCTGGGTCCCACAACCGATTGCAACCCCGGAAAAGAAATGGCCACACTCTGATCCTTCAGCAGGATCACAAGGCTTCTCTTCTGGCGCCAAGCACACTACACGCGTCCCACGCGGTAGCAAGTAGGGTAACTCCTGCCACCTATTCTTTCAGTCACGTAGCTCCTGTGCCTCTTCTGGCGCCCAGCGTCTACGCACTCAAAAGCAAAGTCCCGCAGTTTAACCTTTCCTCTTCCTGAAAAGATTTTTTCTCAAAGTCCAGCTCTCTCTGTAAACTCCCGGTAAAACACTCCACTGGGTTGCAACAACTGTCGGTCAACAAATCCCGGACGAGCCCCCACATGTAGCACTAAATCACGGTGGAGCTGCTGGTTTAAGCGGGTCTGTTTCGCCCTCTTAAATTTAGAATTAAGTCCCCGAACATTCCAGGATAATATCCTGAAAACTGAGACATCACGTGTCGTCATTATACGTCAAATTATAAATAAAAGAAGAAGAAGTAGAAAACAAATTTAATCTAGGTGTACACCCTAATGTACATCTCAGGGGCAGCACCAATCCAGGGAGTCTATACCTGGTAATAGCATAACCAATGCATAACCAATCATTCCAAACAAAAACATATACACATACAACACTAATAAACAATACCCAAGATGACAAAAGGGTATTTATTCTGCCCTCATCTGGTAGCCAGATCAGACTTTTACCCAAAAAAACAAAAAAGGAAACCCTAAAAAATTTAGTTAGCAACAGTTTGTTAGTAACCGCTTGGTGCTGTAGCGCAGCACCTAGGTAGGGGAAATCTGGTTCAGAAATCGGGGGGAAAAAAATAAACAAATAAATAAAAAAATAAATAAAACAGAGAAAAAAAAACAAACAGCTCCGAGCATCAATTGAAGCAGCTTTCCCAATACCTATGGGGTAAAAAAAAGGTGATTGCTTGTCGGCCATGGCCAACACTAAAAAAGGGTCTAGGAAGGGGGAGGGGAAAAGAGGGGAAGAGGGAAAGGAGGGAGGGGAGGGGAATTTTTTATCACCTATTGCCATTGATTTCAGCTAGTCCCTCAAAAAAAAAAAAAGAGAAAGGGGAAGGGGGGGCTTCTATACTGAAACAGACACAAGCCGACTTGGAATGCAAGATAATATGATATAGTAATAATAGAAATTGATACAATTGATACAAATTTAATACAAGGGAAAGACAAGAAAACAAAATAAAAAAATAAACAAAAAAACCAGCAGCATTACCCAAAAAAAAGAAAGAAAAAAAAAAAAGAAACTTTAAGCATAGAATATATGTGAAGCATGTATATCCCTATATATGTATATATATATCCATACACATATATACGCATACATACGCATACTCACCCACCCAAACCCATGTGTATATAAAATACACTGCCTAAGGAAAAAAAAAGGGGGGGGGGGTATGTAGGCAAACATTTAGCAACCATACATATCAGAGTAATAAAACAGTAATGCAACAATAATGAAACAATAATGGAGCCATAATGAACCCCCCCCCCCAAAAAAAAATATATAGTAATAATACAATACAAAAAAAACAAAAAAAACAAAACAAAACAAAACAAAAAAAAACATTTTTCCTTTTTCCTTTTCTTTTTTCCCCTCTAGCAAATTAATAATTAATTAGTATGTAACAAAAAAAAGAAAAAAGGAGAGAACCAAAAAAAGGGGTTGTGCAGTCATCAACGAGTGTCCAACCAGGCTAAAACAGCTTCTGGTTTATCAAAAAAAAGTGTGTTGTCACCATCAATAACTCTCATCTTGCTTGGATATAGAAGACTAAATTTTAAGCCTTTGTCTTTCAGCCTCCTGCGAGCCTCTGTAAAGGATTTACGCCTTTGTTGTACTTTCTGGAAATAATCAGGAAAAAAAAAAAAGTTTTTTATCCTCATACATAGTATCAGGCTTAGACCGAGCTGCAGCCAGGATGCGGTCCCGGTCCCTATAATTAAGGAACCGGAGCAAAAAAGGACACGGTGGTGTTCCCGGTCTAGGGGGGGCTGGTGGAACCCTATGAGCCCGCTTGATGACAAAGGTAGGTGGCAGGTCGGTCAGGCCAAACAGATCTATGAGCAATTTCTTGGTAAATGCAGTGGGGCATGAACCTTCTGCTCGCTCAGGAAGGCCTATAATTCGGATATTATTCCTCCTTAAACGATTTTCGGTATCTATAGCCCGATTTTGTAGAGCACATACCTGTAATTGTAAAGCCTTAAGGTCTCTAGAGTCCGAACTGACCTGATCCTCCACACCTGAGATCCGGTCTTCCACCTCAGTGATTCGCATCCGAAATTTGTCCAGATCCTGACGAATAAGGCTGACATCTGTTGCTACAAAATCAATCTTTGATGTTAATTCTGTTTTACACTCAGCAATTGCTGCAAGAATAGCTGCTCCTGAGGAATGTACTGTGTCTCCTGTCTCTATCTCTGTCAGAGATTGCTTGCTGACAGGCATAGTGCTGGCCGGCCCACGTGTATTTGGAATAATTGCTGACTGTGCGGAAGATAAGACAGCTGAATCTGTCTGAGCAGAGCGGGTCTTAGGTGGGCCCATTCGCTCGCACAATTTTGCGGCCAGTCACTATATTTTTCCCCAAAAGTCCGGCAAAAGTTTGCCTGGCAGATTCTCACAGATCCTGCTAGGCTGTGACTGTAATTGTGAGGTTTGTAACTGCCGTGAGTTAGGAGAGAGATGAGAGATAAGAGAGATGGATAGGAGGATCTCACCGCATTCACTCCAGCAAGATAACAGCAACTGCAGACTGGGTGGCCCCCCCTCAGCTCCCCCTCAGCTCCTTAGATAACTGTAGCACTCATCTCAGCTGTCTCTATCTCCGCACGGGGTTAACCCAGGAATCAAAACTGAGGACTCAGCAGACGAGAGATAAGAGGGGAAGGTAGATCAAACAAATGGCAAAAGTTGTATCCAGGATACGTTCAGGATTTTCACAGCCTCCACTCGGTCTCCTCTCCTCTCAAGCGCACCTGCTGCTACTCACATCCGGACACACCTCCCTCTGGTCTGTTACCTTCACCTTGCTTCCCTTGGTTTTACCGGCACTGGGTCTAGGGGTTCTGTTGAGTTTACCTCTGGACGACACACGCACCAACACTGGAGTACGTTTTAAATGCTTTATTGAACAAACAAACTTTAGGAAGTAGCAGGAAAGAGGCGGAAAAGCAAACTTTCAGGAGAAACTCAAATATCTTCTTATAGAATCTTAGTAACTAATGTCCCGGTAGAATTTAGATAATTAGGTGGAATGCGCTCCCCTCATGGGACACACTCCTTGCTCGTCTGGCTAGGCCTCTCTCACCGGTCTAGCAGCCAGTACGCATCACGAATCAAAAGTCTCTGCCACAGACTCGTTTGGGGGGTAAATCTGTACGATCCTCTGCCACAGGATGTATCAGATTTTCTCTGCAGTGATAGTCATGCCGCGTACACACGAGCGGACTTTACAGCAGACTTTGCCCGGCGGACTTTTCGACGGACTTTACGACAGACTTTCTGAATGAACGGACTTGCCTACACACAATCCACCAAAGTCCGTCAAATTCGTACGTGATGACGTACGACCGGACTAAAACAAGGAATTTCATAGCCAGTAGCCAATAGCTGCCCTAGCGTGGCTTTTTGTCCGTCGAACTAGCATACAGACGAGCGGACTTTTCGACCGGGCTCGAGTCCGTCGGATAGATTTGAAACATGTTTCAAATCTAAGTCCGTCCAACTTTTGAGAAAACAAAGTCCGCTGGAGCCCACACAAGATCGAATTGTCCGTCGAAATCCCATCTGCCGGGCAAAGTCTGCCGTAAAGTCCACTCATGTGTACGCGCCATCAGTCACAGTGCTTGAACCTTTAAGCCGAACCAGCAACACTATGCTGTATGGTTACTTCTTTTGAATACATCCTTCGACCGAGTCATCAGGCCCCTCTATAGACCAGCACGCTGCGTGATCCCTCCAAGACGGGTCCTCCCCTGGGCTCTCTCCGGTCATCCAGCTTCGTCACACAGGACCGACAGCTCAGGACCATTCCTCGGCCGCGGTGGGAGGCCCCAGACAAGCCTCTGGGCCCACCCCTGCACCGCAGCATCGTGGGCCTCCCGATCGGAGGACCACGAGGTAGCCCCCTAACGCATACCTGTCGGCCAGGAGGGCCAGCAGGTGGCTGTAAAACGAACCCTAGAACATGGCATCTGTCCCATAAATACCTTCTTCCCAGAATGCAACTCAGAGGACCACCTCCACCGAGCTTGCCTCCGAGACAGAGGAGCATCTATACACTTCAACATGTTGCCTTTCCAACACTAACCAGTGGTAACAGCGACACCCACCGGTCAGCATGGAAGCACACACAACGTCAGCCAAGCTGGAACAGAGGTGAACTTTTAACCTTCCTATCACACAATTTACTAAATTTTAAAATCTAAAAACACCCTATAGATGAATAGTGGCGCTTCTCCCCTAATGGTGAGAGTGAAATAACCAATATATTCACTCTTAGGGGTGTGGCTATGTGGCAATCCCATACTAGTGTCAGAGGTAGGAGAGGCGGCTGACTGAGCGGAGTGTAGCGGGGAGCAGAAAGGAAGCGCCAGCGGTGAACCGGTGAGGTGATCGTCAGGCATCCACACTCCACACTCCCTGGGTCCGACGTGACCATTTGGTGTTTAAATTTCTCGCTGCATGTGTTTGCTACATTTATCCTGACTGCTGTGAAGTGCTGTGAAGTGTCATGCCCATTGTTTTTATGGATCATGTGAGTGCATTGGTTTTAGTTTCAGTGTGTTATTAAATCTTTTTTACGGTAATACACTATCTGGAGCATTTTTTTATTCTTTATGTGGAACCACCATCCCAAGAACAGTGTCCGGTGCACTGAGCAGTGGATATCTATGCTCACATGGTAACCCCCATGTTAGTGGGTTAAAGCCCTGTCCGGCCAAACACGGCCTCAACAGCTGGTGAGTTTGCCATTCGTAAGGGAGTGGATTCATGTCACTGAGGTGTGGTGGACAGTTCGGCACAGCATTATGAAATAAAGACACTCACTCTCTGGAAACGTCTTCACCTTTTTGGCACGATTGCACAATATATGTGGACTATTCACTTTCATTTGGCTTCATCTGGCTTTTCGTTTTAAGAACTGTTTTATGTTTTCATTATATGTTGTAGCCTAGCCATCTAGGCAGTTGTATTTTGATCACAATATTATCCAATGGAAGCATCACGAAGTGCATTATTTAACATTTTTCACTTTATATATTTAGTATTTAAGTTCACTCAGTCTCCTAGGTGTGGTGTCATATCGCACCAGGGGATTGATTTTACATTTATATTTTTTTACAGGAATGGTTGATTGCACCATCCATATATATATCATTCACTTGTATATTCTCATGTGTGTTTAGGATTCTCTAGGATCAATTTGAGCACATACAACTCACTCATTAAAAATAGAGTGAATATATTGGTTATTTCACTCTCACCAATACGGGAGTAGTGCCACTATTCATCTATAGGGTGTTTTCAGATTTTATTATTTCCTTTTTTAAGTGGCAGCTTATTATAGGTTTAATATTCAGGGCACGGGGCATGGCCGGGATGTGAGCCGGGAAAGACGTGTCTCTCTGGAGCTCCGTGCACATCCGTTATAAAACATCCCTTTCTCCCACTGTCACAGACCGGGACCGCAGCACAATACCTCCGGAGGGGCTCTGGACATTGCCGGGAGTATAGCCATGTCCTCAAAAGGTCGGGGTAAGTCCCTGAAAGACCCGAAATTACAGCGCTCGGGGAAGGGGCGGGCCGCAGATTCCCCCGGCGCCATCTTGCCCAAGGCGTCCGGAGCTCAGCACGAACGGGAGCAGGGACAGAGCCCGCGCACAGTGCCTGCAGCTATGCAATCTCCTGCTAGGGAACAAGAAGTGTCCCTCCATGATAATCTCGTGGCCGCAGCACCTGACACAATAACAAAACCCATCCTGGAAGCCATAGAAGGCTTTAAAACCATGCTGATGGTGCGGGTGGAGCATATGGCATCAGAATGCACACTGATCCGCCATGATCTGGACAAAATTAGAGGGCGGCTAACAGAGGCAGAGAATAGGATCGGAGAGGTGGAAGATCAGCAGGGGTCGCAAGCTGCTCAGATAGCGGATTTACACGCTGCAATGAGATCCCTGGTTCATAAAGTGGACGACGCCGAAAATAGACAAAGACGCAATAATATCCGGGTGGTAGGCCTCCCGGAGGGAGCCGAGGGCACGCGCCCTGCCACATTTGCTGAAACGCTGTTCAAAACCCTGCTGGGCCTGCCTGACATGCCTCCAACATATGTTGTTGAAAGGGCTCATAGAGTCCCCACCGGCCGCTGCCCAGAGTGTGCCCATCCTCGACCTTTTCTGGTGAGATTCTTAAATTTCTGAGACAGAGATATGATATTAGCAGAGGCCCGAAACATCCAGAGCTGCCGTATGAAAATACCAAAGTAATGCTTTTTCCAGACTTTTCGGCTGAGGTGCAGAAACGTCGCAGATTCTTCAACGAGGTGAGACGCAGGTTGAGAGAGAAGGATATCAAGTATAGTATGTTATACCCCAGCAAGTTGCGGGTACCGCACAAAGGCTCGGTTCATTTCTTTGACACCCCAATGGAGGCCAACGACTGGATTGATGGACTATGACTTGACGAGATTCCTTAACATACACCACCTGCTGTCCATCTTACATAATGCAAGAAGGGGGGGGTTTAAATCCCTTATTGCTTGTGGTCCCTCCATACTAAGCTCATTTTTCCCCTTTTTTTTTTTTTTTTTTTTTGTTTCTTTTTCATTTTTCATTTTTGCAAGGAGGGGTGAGAAGGAGGAGGGGAATTCAAAGTCAAATCCCTATCATAATCTGGGATGAATGTTGCACAACCTACTCCACGTATTTTGTCGCCTTTGACTGGTTTCGGGAGTTTGTCGCTGCCTTGATAGTAATAAACACTCCTACCTGTGCAAGAGGGGGGGAAATATACAGCCTCCGGCATGAAGGCACGGAGCACAAGAGACATGAACATGAAGTTTTTCTAGACTGACGGACTCAGGTTTTTTTCTAATTTTGTTTTTCTGGTTGTTTTTGACCTTTTTTTTACGGTCACGCTTTCTACATGATCAGAAACAAGTTACGGGTAAATGCTCGGTGTATAGTTCTTATTGTTTTTTGTTTTTCACCGCAGCAAGGGGTTATGCAGGGTATGAGTTGTTTCTTTCAGGAATGTGCAGCGATCCAAGTGGGGTGTTGGGAAATGGTACCAAACTTATGTACAGACAGGGTGATGACATAGCCTGGTCGCGCCTAAGAAATGTTATGCTCCATGGTAGTTTTTGTGATGTGATAATCTATAAATATGGCGGGGTCAATGGTTAACATAGTGTCTTGGAACGTCAGGGGCCTCAACGATAAATTCCGCAGGGCCCTGATGTTTCAATACCTGAAGCCACTTAAACCACAATTAGTATTTTTGCAGGAGACGCACCTGGATGGGAACAGGATTCTGTCGCTTCGCAGACCCTGGATTCAGCGAGCGCTCCATGCAACTTACTCTACGTATGCTAGAGGGGTGGCTATTTTAATTAGTAAGTCATTACCATGCACAATCCATAATGTTATATCTGACCCAGGAGGTTGGTATCTAATTATTGTGGCTGATCTCTTTACACACAAGATGGTACTGGTCAAGGTATATGTCCCTCCTCCTTTTCAGATTCAGATACTGTATGATCTGTTGGGTAAGCTGGCCCCCTTTATGCATCTCCCCCTGCTGATAGCAGGGGATTTCAATGCCATTCTGTGCGCCGCGATGGATTCATCTAATGCATCTAGGGCGGCATCGATTGATTTAGCTACATGGGCAGATACGGCATCCCTGACAGAGGTATGGCGCTGGAAGAACCCAATTACAAAGAGTTTTTCATATATATCTAAAACACATAAGTCTTCTTCCCGGATAGACTTAGCATTTGCTAATTCACTCATGTTACAGCTGATAAAGGGTGCAAACTATCTGGCCGGGGGCCTATCAGATCATACACCACTATCTGTACACATGAGTCTGCCTTCCAGACTTAGAGGAGGAGCTTGGAGACTGAACCCGGGCTGGATAGAGGTAGAGTCAGTGGCATCGCAGGTGACACCTTATGTTTCTAGTTACTGGGAGGACAACCTGGGTTCAGCGTCTTTGCCCATTGTATGGGATGCCTTTAAGGCGTGCATGCGGGGGCAATACATCTCAGCCATCAAACAACCAAGGAAAAACTTTAATAAAAAAACGCAAGAGTTACAGGAGGCAGAGAGGGCACGTGAAGCAACACATGCCAAAGATCATTCAGAGGTCTCATACTCGGAGCTCTTGGAGGCGCGACGGGTGTTGGCGTTGCACTTCACAGAGTTGACACATACTTCCTGGACAAGGAGGGCGGAATCCATTTTTGAAAAGGGGGACAAAAATGGGAAACTATTGGCCATTTTGACTGCGGAGCAGAGACTTCAGACAAATATACCATGCATTAGGAACAGACACGGTAATCTCCTTACAGATCCCAATGACATTTTAGAAACATTTGTAGACTACTATAGAACCTTATATACTCCCATACCTACTTATAGCTCACAGGAGTTGGAAACATTGCTAACTTCTCTAGAAATTCCTATGCTCTCAGAATCTGATAGAGCTGACCTAGAGGCTGAGATCACTGAAAAAGAGATCGAAACTGCCATCAAATCATTCCCACCGCACAAATCACCAGGGCCTGACGGTCTATGTATTGAATGGTACAGGGCAAATATAGAGACCTTGGTCCCACGACTCAAAAATATATATCTTTTCTGTCTTAAAAATGAGATCTTGCCGGAGTCACTGTTGGAAGCTCAGGTTATCCTATTACCTAAACCAGGGAAGGATCTGTTGGAGTGCTCTTCATATAGACCCATAGCATTATTGAATCAAGACCTTAAGATCTTAACCAAAATTCTGGCCACTAGACTTTCTAAAGTAATCACTAGCTTAGTATCCATAGATCAAACAGGCTTTATCCCACAGAAATCCACAGACACAAACCTACGCAGGCTATTTACAAACCTGCAGATTAAACATGTCAATAAAGGGACTAGGGTGGTCTTGTCCCTAGATATGGCTAAGGCCTTTGATTCTGTGGATTGGAACTATATGTCAGCAGTGTTACGTCACATGGGGTTTGGGGCAACATTTAGGACATGGATATCACTACTTTACAGTAAGCCAAAGGCAGCAATTAAGTTGGGAGTCTCTGTTTCGCAGCCATTCAAGGTGGGCAGGGGAATGCGGCAGGGTTGTCCCCTGTCGCCGTCCCTGTTCGCTCTAGCAATAGAGCCACTGGCTATAGCGCTTCGTAAATCCCAGGATGTACAGGCATTAAGGGTGGGGGGCATTCGCGAGTGTACTGCCCTGTACGCAGACGACATGCTTCTCTTCCTACAAGACCCAGGTCTGTCTCTGGAGGGAGTATTCAAAATACTGGAGGAATTTTAGAGATTCTCAGGGTTGTGTGTGAACTGGGAGAAATCTAGTGGGATGGCCATTGATCCTGGGGCAAGGGCAGAGGCAACACAAAAGGTCCCCATAACCTGGGTAACACAGTTCAAATACCTAGGCATCAATATAACGCCTAAAGTGAGTGACTATATATCAATAAATCTTATGCCGGCATTGGCAAAAACTAAAATACAGCTGGAAGCATGGAAGCACTTACCACTCTCGCTTATAGGGAAAGTCAACCTCATTAAAATGAAGGTGTTGCCGGTTTTCTTCTATTTTCTAAGGAACTCCCCAGTCTGGGTCCCGGCAAAGTTTTTCAAAAAGATAAACAGTATATTTGGGTCTTTTATTTGGTCCGAAAAACACCCCAGAATAGGCCCTAGGACGCTGCAGGAGCCCTGGGGGCAGGGAGGGCTTGCTCTCCCAGACCTATTTAAATATTTCATAGCTGGACAAATTGTTGTGGCCAGAAGATGGTTGGTGCGGGATGACAGGGACGCGGCAAATGTGTTGGAAGCAGCCCATTTGGGGTCCTTTGAGAGCCTTTCATTTTTGCTATATAGAGAAACATCGGCTATGTCATCTCCGACTAACTCAATGCAAGTAACAATCCGTGCATGGGTCAGAGTGAGGGCGTTGATGAAGTCTCAATCTGATGTGTGGTCCCCAGATACTCCCCTGTGGTTCAACCCCAAACTCCCGCATTTGAACCCAATTCCTGATCCAATCATATGGGCCAGAGTTGGTATAAAACAATTGAAACATATAGTGGGTGGTAACAAACTTCTTACTTTTAACCAGCTGAAAGACAGGCACAAATTGCCTAACTGGTACTTTTTCCGCTACTTGCAACTTAGCCACGCGTTTAAGTCGCAATTTGGATCAGATTCTCTAGTTATAGGTACACCTCCCATTGAATCACTATTGAGTGAGGAAAATTTAAAGAAACCTTTATCGGAGGTATACAAAGGGCTATTTGTTGACACACCAAAAATGCTTAATAAGTGCAGAGACACTTGGAGTGCGCTAATCCCGGATTTTGGGAGAGACGACTGGGATGATATGTGGGACCACACATTCGGAGTTTTGGTATCAACTAGAGACAGACTTATCCAATTCAAGCTGTTGCATAGGATTTATTATACTCCGGCGAAGCTAGCGGGCATATATGGCACTGGTACAAGTGAGTGCTGGCATTGTGCGCACAGCCCAGCGGACTTTGACCACATTTTTTGGCATTGTCAGGAGATCAGGGGGTTCTGGACGGGGGTAACTAGCACTGTCCAGTCCTTGCTGAAAATGCCGGTTCCTCTCACGGTGTCGGTTTGCCTGCTTGGCTTGCTGGAAGGTATTGCACCACGGAGAGCTCAGAGGACATTGATTTCTATTGTTTTGTTTTATGCACGTAAAGCCATAGTAAGCTATTGGAAGAAGCCCGAGCCACCAACGGTACCCCTTTGGAAAGATATGATAAATAAGGTTCTCCCATTATACAAAGCTACATATTTAAGCAGGGGCTGTCCTACGAAATTTGAGAAGGTGTGGCAGTGTTGGATTGATGCTAATGAGACCCTAGCATAATGACTAAATGTATTACAAAGTGAGGGACATTATGGTAATAATTGAAATATAGGCGTGATTAGGTAGAAGATTCTTCTTTTGTGTGTATGTTACAGTGAAATATTGTATTAATAAGAATATAAGGTTACTATCTCAGACACCATGATATAAGAATATGTTCCTGTAACCGGTAGGGTCGCTGCACGGGATAGGGGGAGAGGGGAGGGAGGGTTGGGATTGCAAGTATGTTATGTTTTGTATGTATGTTTTTAAAAACTGTGAATAAACATAATTTTTCAAAAAAAAAATATTCAGGGCACAGTGGTGGAAGGACAGGTGTGGGCAGTAGTATTTATCCTGTTTATCCACAGTTTTTATAATTTACTAAATTTACCTAACCTGCGGTAGATTGTAAATCTACCAGCGCTACATATACATACATATATTTTTAGCAGAGACCCCAGGGAATAAAATGGCAGTCATTGCAACTTTTTATGTCACACGGTATTTGCACAGCAATTTTTCAAACGCAATTTTTTTGGAAAAAAAAAAAAGAAACACTTGGATGAACCGCTTTGTTCATCACCACCAGTTGCTCTGGAGGTCTCTGAATCCTTGAGCGGACACTTGGTGTAAGTGCGAAACGTGTCAACTATTTTTGTACCACCCCACAGTCGTGTTTTGTGTACCCCATGATCCTGTATTTTGAATAAAAAGACAAATTTATCCATTCCGGTGTGCGGCTGTCCAGGTCCTCTTGTTCTCTTCTACTTGCATCAGCATTTAGCCAGCACCTGGGGCTCTTCTCCTCCTGGAGGTAATGAGATACTAGCACTCTGGTTTAAGCCCCTTTTTGATCGGAGAATCCTACATCATCTCGGACAGTATCACTCTTTAAATTTCATCATGTTTTTAATGCTTGGATGTGTGTGTTTAAATTCCAAAGAATTCTATATGAGTGTTTTCTACAAATGAAATTAATTTTAATATATAATATATAATCTCTTTTCCAATTTTTGTTGCCCACAAAATCCCAATATGGAGGTTTTCTCTTGTTTTAAAAAACAAAACAAAACAAAACACTTTCCTGAAAAAAACCCCCAAAAAAACAAAAAACAAAACAGTAAGTTAGCCCAATCTTTTTGTATAATGTGACAGATGTTATGCTGAGTAAATTGATACCTCACATGCCATGCTTTAAAATTGGGCACACTCGCGGAATGGCACCAAACTTCGGTACTTAAAAATCTCCATAGGCAATGCTTTAAAATGTTTTACAGATTACCTGTTTAGAATTACAGAGAAGGTCTTGAGCTAGAATTATTGGTCTCGCTCTAATGTTCGCAGTGATACCTCACATGTGTGCTTTGAATGTCATTTACATATGCGGACATGACCTACGTATGCGTTCGCTTCTGTGTGTGGGCACACGGGGATGGGGGAGCTTTCATTTTGTTTTGTTTGGTTTTTTTATTTGAATTTTTTTTTTCTAACACTTTCCCTTTAAAAAAAAAAATTTGGATCACTTTTATTCCTATTACAAGGAATGTAAACACCCCTTATAATAGGAATAGTGCGTGACAGGTCCTCTTTATGAAGAGATGTGGGGTCTATAAGAAAAATAAAAAATTAACGATCTCAGGCTTTCCAGCCGAGTCCCCGGAATTGTCCCCGAGTCATAGAAACTTTCGGGGACCATCTGGCCCTCGGTTTTCTCTGACTAACTTCCGGCGCCAGCAGATTCTTACTCCGGCTCATGGTCGAGCCAGTAGAAGAGACGTCCCCTCCCACCACCTGTAAGAATGATCAAGCGTCTGAACAGCCGCTATGATTGTTCGTACGGTGACAGGAATCAGCAGCTGAAAAATATGAGCTGCAGGTATCATATGACAGATGGAAACCATAACTGGCAAAGAAAGGGGATTGCCCTGTAGCTGAGTTGTAGGCAAATTGTTGTAGGCAAATTCTGCTAACGATAGTAATGATACCCAATCATCCTGAGCAAAAGAGGTGAAACATCGAATGTACTGTTCAAGTGTTTGATTGTCCTCAGCTTACCATCCCCAAACTAACGGGCAAACAGAGAGTACCAAAGCCAACTCAATCTTCAACATTTCACATAAGGCTCTCCAGAAACGTGAAGTGAATTGTACACCACGATCTGATGTGATGTTTGCAGGGACCCCATGCAGCCTAACAATCTCTTTAATAAACCCTCGGGCAGTCTCCATAGCAGATGGTGTGCTCTTCAAAGGCAGAAAGTGGGCCATCTTGGTTAACTAGTCTACTACTGCACCAGTGTAGAAAAATGTAAAATAATGCATTTGGGTGGCAAAAATATGAATGCAATCTATACACTGGGGGGAGAACCTCTGGAGGAATCTAGGATGGAAAAGGACCTGGGGGTCCTAGTAGATGATAGGCTCAGCAATGGCATGCAATGCCAAGCTGCTGCTAACAAAGCAAACAGAATATTGGCATGTATTAAAAGGGTGATCAACTCCAGAGATAAAACGATAATTCTCCCACTCTACAAGGCTCTGGTTCGGATGCACCTGGAGTATGCTGTCCAGTTCTGGGCACCAGTCCTCAGGAAGGATGTACTGGAAATGGAGCGAGTACAAAGAAGGGCAACAAAGCTAATGAAGGGTCTGGAGGATCTTAGTTATGAGGAAAGGTTGAGAGCACTGAACTTATTCTCTCTGGAGAAGAGACGCTTGAGAGGGGATATGATTTCAATTTACAAATACCGTATTGGTGACCCCACAATAGGGATAAAACTTTTTCGCAGAAGAGAGTTTAACAAGACCCGTGGCCACTCATTAAAATTACAAGAAAAGAGGTTTAATCTTAAACTACGTAGAGGGTTTTTTACTGTAAGAGCGGCAAGGATGTGGAATTCCCTTCCACAGGCGGTGGTCTCAGCGGGGAGCATTGATAGCTTCAAGAAACTATTAGATAAGCACCTGAATGACCGCAACATACAGGGATATATAATGTAATACTGACACATAATCACACACATACGTTAGACTTGATGGACTTGTGTCTTTTTTCAACCTCACGTACTATGTAACTATGTACTACGAAGATTGCCGTGCATTCCTCAGCAGGTGGAAGTTCTATTATAAAATGCATAGAGATCATCCTCCATGGCCTATCAGGAATGGGTAAAGGCTTCAGCAGACCCCAGGCCCAACTTCTTGCGGTCTTGTTCTGAATGCAAACAGAGCATGAGTTCACATACTTCTTGCAAAATACTTTCAAATCAGGCCACCAGAATGTACGTCGTACCAGCTCAAGAGTAGGGATGAGAGTTGAACCCATGTTCGACACGAACATCGCATGTTCAACCTTTTAAAATGCAAACAATATGGGCCGTTCGCGCCAAATTCGAGTGGCGCGTCACGGCCCATAATAATTCACTGCTGGCTGATGATTGGCCAAGCATGCACTATGACCCGCATGCTTGGCCAATCACAGCGCCGTCCTCTGCACAGTGTGCACCTAAAGCTACCTGAAGAAAATTGCTGGTGTTCTTCTGATCCTATTAGTACCGCAGGCAGCTGCAGTATTTACAAGTTAGTGTAGTGAGTCCTCTGCACAGTGTGCACCTAAAGCTACCTGAAGAAAATTGGTGGTGTTCTTCTGATCCTATTAGTACCGCAGGCAGCTGTAGTATTTACAAGTTAGTGTAGTGCGTCCTCTGCACAGTGTGCACCTAAAGCTACCTGAAGAAAATTGGTGGTGTTCTTCTGATCCTATTAGTACCGCAGGCAGCTGCAGTATTTACAAGTTAGTGTAGTGCGTCCTCTGCACAGTGTGCACCTAAAGCTACCTGAAGAAAATTGGTGGTGTTCTTCTGATCCTATTAGTACCACAGGCAGCTGTAGTATTTACAAGTTAGTGTAGTGCGTCCTCTGCACAGTGCGCACCTAAAGCTACCTGAAGAAAATTGGTGGTGTTCTTCTGATCCTTTTAGTACCGCAGGCAGCTGCAGTGTTTACAAGTTAGTGTAGTGAGTCCTCTGCACAGTGTGCACCTAAAGCTACCTGAAGAAAATTGGTGGTGTTCTTCTGATCCTATTAGTACCGCAGGCAGCTGCAGTATTTACAAGTTAGTGTAGTGTGTCCTCTGCACAGTGTGCACCTAAAGCTACCTGAAGAAAATTGGTGGTGTTCTTCTGATCCTTTTAGTACTGCGGGCAGCTGCAGTGTTTACAAGTTAGTGTAGTGAGTCCTCTGCACAGTGTGCACCTAAAGCTACCTGAAGAAAATTGGTGGTGTTCTTCTGATCCTATTAGCACCGCAGGCAGCTGCAGTATTTACAAGTTAGTGTAGTGTGTCCTCTGCACAGTGTGCACCTAAAGCTACCTGAAGAAAATTGGTGGTGTTCTTCTGATCCTATTAGTATCGCAGGCAGCTGCAGTATTTGCAAGTTAGTGTAGTGAGTCCTCTGCACAGTGTGCACCTAAAGCTACCTGAAGAAAATTGGTGGGGTTCTTCTGATCCTATTAGTACTGCGGGCAGCTGTAGTATTTACAAGTTATTGTAGTGCGTCCTCTGCACAGTGTGCACCTAAAGCTACCTGAAGACAATTGCTGTTGTTTTGTTCCTGTTAATACCACAGACAGGCAGCTACAGTATTTACAGTTAGTGTACTGTGTCCTCTGCACAGTGTGCACCTAAAGCTACCTGAAGAAAATTGGTGGTGTTCTTTTGATCCTATTAGTACCACAGGCAGGCAGCTGCAGTATTTACAGTTAGTGTAGTGCGTCCTCTGCACAGTGTGCACCTAAAGCTGCCTGAAGAAAATTGGTGGTGTTCTTCTGATCCTATTAGTACCACAGGCAGGCAGCTGCAGTATTTACAGTTAGTGTACTACGTCCTCTGCACAGTGTGCACCTAAAGCTACCTGAAGACAATTGCTGTTGTTCTGATCCTATTAATACCACAGGCAGGCAGCTACAGTATTTACAGTTAGTGTACTGTGTCCTCTGCACAGTGTGCACCTAAAGCTACCTAAAGAAAATTGGTGGTGTTCTTCTGATCGTATTAGTACCACAGGCAGGCAGTTGATTCTGCTAGATGAACTATCAGTATATATATACATCCCAGCTTTGTTAAGCTACATCTCACTGCAGGCCATTAGTATGTCTGGAAGGCCAACAAGGAGAGGCAGACAGTCACAAGCTAATAAAAGAGGGCAAGCAGGCTCTGTGTCTAGAGGCAACAGTGCTGGTCATGGAGACGATGCATCCTCATCAGCACGTGGCCGTGGGACACGCTTGTCCTTTTTTTCGGCAGCTGGCCACGTTGAGCCGCAACATGCGGAAGACTTGGTAGAGTGGATGACCAAGCCATCCTCATCCTCCTCATCCTCTCTCACCCATGCTCACGGTACTTTGTCTGGCAAAGCAGCTGCCAACGCGGCCTCTTCCCTCGGCTCAATGGCATCAGTCACTCCTTCCCTAGCCCCACCATGTCCTTCTGAGGAGTCTCCTGAACTGTTTGACCACAGTGTTGGGTACATGCTCCAGGAGGATGCCCAGCATTTTGAAGGCTCCGATGATGGTACCTAGCTAGAGGAAGGCAGTAACGTGAGCCCAGAGAGAGGGGGTGCCCAAGAAGGACAGCAATCTGGCAGTCATGTTCCCCCAGCTGCAGCATACTGCCAGCTTTGCTCCAGTGATGAGGAGGGAGGGGATGATGAGGTCACTGACTCCACATGGGTGCCTGATAGGTGAGAGGAGGAGGAGGAGGCACATCTCCAACGAAGCAGAATGCCCTCCAGGGGCCAGCTTAAGGGCAGCACACCGACTGCATCACACCGCAGAGCTCCACATGTGCCGGGGCGCTGCTGTCTCTGCGCATTATTCCAAAAGTTCTTTGGTGTGGACCTTTTTTGAGACGAGTGCATCAGATCCCACCGCTGCTATTTGCAACATATGTCTCAAGCGCATCTCGCGTGGCCAAAACATCACCCGCTTGGGAACCACATGCTTAACCAGACATATGTCGACCTGCCATGCAGTTCATTGGCAAGCGTACCTAAAAGACCCACACCGAAGAGCAAGGCGGACCTCTCCTTGCTCCTCATCAGATGGGATCTCCAACCCCACTATACCTTCAGTCCTCTGTGAAACCTGCACTGGAATGAAGGTGTAGAATTAGGTGTGTCACAGTCAAGTACTTGCGGGCAATCTGCTATCGGTACACCGACGTCAGATTGTACCAGGCAAATTTCCCTGCCCCAGCTGCTGCACCGCCGAAAGAAGTTCGCTACCAGCCATCCACATGCCCAGCAGTTGAATGCTAGCTTGGCTAAATTGCTAGCACTTCAACTGCTGCCTTTTCAGTTGGTAGACTCTGCCCCCTTCCGTGAGTTTGTGGAATGTGCGGTTCCTCAGTGGCAGGTTTCCAAATGCCACTTTTTCTCACGGAAGGCGATTACGGCTCTCTACCGGCATGTGGAAGGCAATGTCTTGCCCTCGCTGGACAGGGCGGTCATCGGTAATATGCACCTTACCGCTGACCGCCCTGTCCAGCAAGCATGGACAGGGACGTTACCTATCTTTCACTGCACATTGGGTGACTCTTCTGGCATCTGGGAAGGATGCAGGACAGGGTGCAGTAGTGTTGGAGGTTGTTCTGCCACCACGCCTCCAAAATTCTACTAGTGGTGATTCTGCCACACCTCTCTTCTCCACCCTCTTCTTCTTCCTCCATGGCCTCTTCCTGTGCTGATTTGTCCTCGGAACCAGTGGTGCTCCGTAGGCGTTCAAGGGGCTATGCAAGCACGCAGGTAAAAAGATGCCATGCGGTACTTGAGCTGGTGTGCTTGGGGGACAGGAGCCACACTGGGGCAGAGATTCTGTCAGCTCTGCAGGGGCAGGTTCAAAAGGTGGTTGACGCCACACCAGCTTAAGGCAGGTATGGTGGTTTGCGACAATGGCACCAACCTCCTCTCCGCCCTCCGACAGGGACAACTGACCCATGTGCCCTGTTTGGCTCACGTCCTTAACTTGGTGGTGCAGTGGTTCTTGGGCAGTTACCCGGGCTTACAGGATGTCCTGATGCAGGCCAGGAAAGTCTGTGTGCATTTCCGCAGGTCATATAATGCCAGTGCTCGGTTGGCTGACCTCCAAAAGGAATTTAACCTGCCCAAGAACCGCCTAATCTGTGACATGCCCACCAGGTGGAACTCAGCGTTGGCCATGCTGCAGTGGCTGCACACGCAGCAGAGGGCAATCAATGAGTACCTATGCGACTATGGCACCAGGACAGGGTCAGGGGACCTTGTTTTTTTTCCCCACGCCAGTGGGTTATGATCAGGGATGCATGCACTGTCCTGTCACAATTTGAGGAGGCCACAAGGATGGTGAGCAGTGACAGTGCATGCATCAGTGACACTGTCCCTCTTGTCCACCTGTTGGAGCACACGCTGCGTGGAATAATGGACAGGGCACTTGAGGCAGAACAGAGGGAGGAAAAGGAGGACTTCCTTACCTCTCAAGGTCCCCTTTATCCAGACAGTGTTCCTGCGTGCCTGCCGATCACACAGGAAGAGGACGAGGATGAGGAGGATTGTGTCAGCATGGAGGTGGAGCCTGGCACTCAGCATCAGCAGCAGTCTTCAAGGGATCATTTACAGTCAGAAGAAACCCATGGACTTGTACGTGGCTGGGAGGAGGTGGCTGCAGATCATCTCGTCCTTAGTGACCCAGAGGACTCTGGACCAAATGCCTCAGCAAACCTACGCTGCATGGCCTCCCTGATCCTGCAAAGCCTGCGGAAGGATCCTCTTATTCGTGGTATTAAGGGGAGGGATGATTACTGGCTGGCAACCCTCCTTGATCCACGTTACAAGGGTAAGGTTGCGGACCTTATCTTGCCGTCGCAGAGGGAGCAGAGGATGAAACAACTTCGGGAGGCCTTGCAGAAAGGTTTGTGCAACGCGTTTCCAGAGCCTGGGAGGTTACAATTTCCTGGTCCTCCTGCACAACGTGTTGCTGAGGCTTCGGTCAGTCACAGAAGGAGCGGTGGAGAAGGTGGCCGTCTGACCAATGCGTTCAGACAATTTTTTAGTCCGCAGCCCCAAGGTCTGATCGGTTCCAGCAACCATCGCCAGCGTCTGATTCACATGGTGCAAGATTACCTAGGGGCAAGATCAGACTTGGACACCTTTCCCACCGAAAATCCTCTGGGTTACTGGGTCTTGATGATGGATCACTGGCCAGAGATTGGACTGGCCAGAGATTGGACTGGCAATTCTTTCGGAACGCACATTTAGTGCTGCTGGAGGCTTTGTAACCGATCACAGGGTGCGTCTTGGATCACCAGCTACCAAGCACCTGATGCTGATGTAACCGATTAAAAAAACAATGTGAGATCCCTTCAAGACTGCCTATGCTCATTCTGAGTGACTATCCTGTTATGCTGAGTCACAGTCCTCTTCCTCCTCAATTTTCATGCTAATAGCTTGTAAGAACATTTTTTGTTCTGGGCACCGCCACCAGTGGCCAAGGCCCAATTTTTCTGCCCCTGTTTAACAGGGGCGTGTAATTACAATTTTTGATGCAATACTTTGCAGCAGAGCTCATTCCTGCGCTCCAACTATAGCATCTGTGAGGAGTTGCAGTGTTGTGGCAGCAGTGGCTAAGGCCCAATTTTTCTGCCCCTGTTCAACAGGGACATTTGATTACAATTCTTGATCTAATATTTCACAGCAGGGCCCATTCCTGCGGCCATCAAGAGTAACTGTGAGGGCTTACAGTGTTGTGACAACACCACCACCACCACAGGCTCAATTTTTCTGCCCCTGTTCAACAGGTGCATGTAATTACAATTCTTGATCTAATATTTCACAGCAGGGCCCGTTCCTGCACCCACCAAGAGTAACTGTGAGGGCTTACAGTGTTGTGACAACACCAACACCTAAGGCCCCAATTTCTGCAGAGTATATAAGGCAGGCCCCTACTTTCAAACATCCAACTTACAAACGACTCCTACTTGCAAATGGAAGGAGACAACAGGAAGTGAGATGAAAACTACACCTAGGAAGGGAAATTCTCTCCTGTAAGAGTTAATATGGGAAAAACGTGTCTCCTCTTCACTGATGCGTTATCACCAATCCTTGTTCCACTAAAGACCCCAAATTTTCAAAAAACATTTGTCATTGGGACAGAAAGTGAGGTGAAATCTTCTGAAGAGGTGCACAGACAGCAAAACAAATGTTACAGGGGTGATAACCCTTTCCTATGTTTTCCAAAAAGCTTAAAAATAGATTTTTTGTCTGGAGCTACACTTTAAAAATGTACCAGTTCAAAATTACAAACAGATTCTACTTAACAAACCTACAGTCCCTGTCTTGTTTGGACCGCCTGTATACTGCTGTTCAGAGTATATAGGGCCTGGGGGCCCCACGCCTTTTCTTTTTTTAATTTGGGTGAGGGGTTCCCCTTAATATCCATACAAGACCCAAAGAGCCTGGTAATGGACTGGAGGGTGGGGGGGTACCCATGCCGTTTGTCTCACTGATTTTCATCTATATTGCCGGAACCCGACATTACATTAAAGCCACAAGCAGTTTTAAATGACTTTTCCTGACGCCACCATGCTGGCATACTAGTGATAGGCTCCACCTTTCTCCCCTCCCTCAGGACCAAAGAAATAGCATAAATTAAAGTCCAGTTAGGCCACGCCCCATTTTATTCTTTTTGTCCTCAGACCCTCAGATGATGTCATGAATGACGAAACGCATCAGGGTGGAGCCACACGACGTACGTAGATTCATCAGTCAACCGAGAGATAGACAGCTCCGATCCCCACGGAGATCCCCAGTAGGAGACGCTTTGCTACCTGTGTTTTGCTGATGCTTTGTGAACACCGCTTATCTTTTTACATGTTCTTGTAAGTGTACATCTGGAAGGGGGACTTTTTCCCCTCTTCTTTGTTTTGTGTTTTTACAATAAAATTGATTCAGACGGAATTATGCTATGTCCGATCCTTCTCTCTTGTGGTTTATGTGATTGAATGACTCGAGCGAGGTCCCATCTCGGATAAGGGAAGGAAGATATCGGTTCGGATTTCCACTCTTTTGGATGACATACACGCTCAGATTCATCTCTTGTCCGGTAAGAGTTTTACTAGAGGGGGGTTTTTTGCACACCCCCCCTTCTTTATTCGAGCACGTGTGATGTCTGAATGTTGTCCTTTGTTTTGGTAAACAACGGTCCTCTTTGGAAAAGTCTGCTGTAGAAGGCTGTTACCTTCAAAGGAGAGGTCATTTCTAAAAAAGGATTTTTTCGCTTTTATCAATGAATGTGTTGATTATATCGATTTCATGGACTTTAATTGATTTATGGACTTTAAATTGATTTTGTGTACCGTCATATATAACCTTTTATCATACTGATTATTGATTGTGTATTTACATATTACATTTATTAGCGCTGCTCGAGTCCCTTTGGACTTTTCTATGTTCATATATGTTTGTGTATACATGTGTGTGTTCTTGAATGAATGAATGAATGAATGATTTGTATAGCGCTGCAAATGCGAACTGAATCGCCTCAAGGCGCTAGATACGTCCTGTGTTGTCCAGCTTCTTAGAAGAGGTAGGTCTTGAGTTTCTTCCTGAAGGCCTGATGGTTTTCTTCCATGCGAATGTGAGTAGGTAGAGCGTTCCATAGCCGTGGTCCTTGGACTGCGAATCTTCATTCTCCCTTTGTTTTGTAGCGGGCTTTTGGAATGAGGAGGAGGTTTTGGTTAGAAGATCGAAGACTGCGATTGGGTGTGTAGCGCTTTATTTTCTCGCATAAGTATTGAGGAGTTTCCTTGTATACATTTGTGGGTGAGGCAGAGGGTCTTGAAAGTGATTCGATTCTTTACGGTTAGCCAATGTAGGCTCCTCAGGGAAGGGGGATGGATTCCCAGGGTTTTTTTCCTGTTCACAGTCTTGCCGCTGTGTTTTGGATGAGTTGCAAGCGCGCAAGCTGATATTGGGGTAGTCCTATGTAGAGGGAGTTTGCGTAGTCGAGTCTGGAATTGATGATTGTTTCAACTACTGCTGCTTTGTCCTCTTCTGGGACGAAGGGGATGAGTCTACATAGCAGGCGGAGGAGATGGTGAGATCCGCTGACTACTGATCCTATTTGTGCATCCATTGACATTTCTGAGTCAAAGATGACTCCGAGACTCTTGGCTTTGGTGCTTGGAGAGATGGTCTGTCCAAAGATGGTGGGCGGTGTCCATGGGGTGTTAGTTTTGGAATTTTTGTTTGCGTGTAGGAGAAGAAGCTCTGTTTTTGATTCGTTGAGTTTGAGAGAGCTAGTGGTCATCCAGTCGTCTATGTTGGTTGGTATGTATGTGGGAGGGGGGGTGTAATATGGAGCGATATGTGCATGTGTAGCACTGACAACTTTTGTTTATAGTCATATGTGTTGTTGTAAAGGTAAAAAGTTGATATAGCGCCATCTAGTGGCCAACTATAAGGGTACAATACTTTTATTTTTGATCATTTTGAGAAGTGACATGGAAGCAGGGCCGGACTGGCCTACCGGGATACAGGGATATCCCCCGGTGGGCCGGCCGTCTGGCTGTCCCTGGGGCCGCTGTGAGGGCAGCGGCGCCTGAAAGAAATATGGCTGCGGGGCCACCGGGCTGACATGCAACTGCGCAGGCGCCAGCGCTGTTCTCGGATTGTTCTCGGAAGTGTGTACGGGCTTTCCCGAGCTAGCCGTGCTCGGGAAAGCCCGTACACACTCGGCAATTCTCGGAAATGCGGGCGCATGCGCAGTGACACAATGGCGCCGAGCCATGCCATTTTTAAAAGTAAAGCAGTTGCAGCACTCGCCGCAGTGAGTACTCGTCTGGTGGCCTCTTCCTCCAACCCCCCCCCCCCCTGCAGTTTCTGACCTCCTGCCCCCCCTGCAGCCTCTGACCTCCTGCCCCCCCTGCAGCCTCTGACCTCCTGTCATCCCCCTGCAGCTTCTGACCTCCTGTCCCCCCCTCCCCTCCGTAGCCTCTGACCTCCTGTCATCCCCCTGCAGCCTCTGACCTCCTGTCCCCCCCTGCAGCCTCTGACTTCCTGTCCCCCCCTGCAGCCTCTGACCTCCTGTCCCCCACTGCATCCTCTGATCTCCTGTCCCCCCCCTGCAGCCTCTGACCTCCTGTCCCCCCCTGCAGCCTCTGACCTCCTGTCCCCCCCTGCAGCCTCTGACCTCCTGTCATCCCCCCTGCAGCCTCTGACCTCCTGTCATCCCCCCGCCCCTCCGCAGCCTCTGACCTCCTGTCATCCCCCCGAAGTCTCTGACCTCCTGTCATCCCCCGCAGCCTCTGACCTCCTGTACCCCCTGCAGCCTCTGACCTCCTGCCCCCCCCCCTGCAGCCTCTGACCTCCTGTCCACCCCCCTCCACAACGCAGCCTCTGACCTCCTGTTCCCCCCGCAGCCTCTGACCTCCTGTCCCCCCCTGCAGCCTCTGACCTCCTGTCCCCCCCCCTGCAGCCTCTGACCTCCCGTCATCCCCCCCCCCGCAGCCTCTGACCTCCTGTCATCCCCCGCCCCTCCGCAGCCTCTGACCTCCTGTCATCCCCCCGAAGTCTCTGACCTCCTGTCATCCCCCGCAGCCTCTGACCTCCTGTCCCCCCTGCAGCCTCTGACCTCCTGCCCCCCCCCCCTGCAGCCTCTGACCTCCTGTCCACCCCCCTCCACAACGCAGCCTCTGACCTCCTGTCCCCCCCGCAGCCTCTGACCTCCTGTCCCCCCCTGCAGCCTCTGACCTCCTGTCTCCCCCTGCAGTCTCTGACCTCCTGTCATCCCCCCTGCAGCCTCTGACCTCCTGTCATCCCCCCTGCAGCCTCTGACCTCCTGTCATCCCCCCGCAGCCTCTGACCTCCTGTCCCCCCCTGCAGCCTTTGACCTCCTGTCCGCCCCCTTCCCCTCCGCAGCCTCTGATCTCCTGTTGTCTCCCCCACAGCCTCTGACCCCTCCTGTCATCCCCTCCGCAGCCTCTGACCTCTCCTGTCATCCCCTCCGCAGCCTCTGACCTCTCCTGTCTTCCCCTCCGCAGCCTCTGATCTCCTGTTGTCCCCCCCGCAGCCTCTGACCCCTCCTGTCGTCCCCTCCGCAGCCTCTGACCCCTCCTGTCGTCCCCTCCGCAGCCTCTGACCTCCCCTGTACCATCCACAGCCTCTGACCTCCCCTGTACCATCCGCAGCCTCTGACCTCCCCTGTACCATCCGCAGCCTCTGACCTCCCCTGCACCATCCGCAGCCTCTGACCTCCCCTGTACCATCCGCAGCCTCTGACCTTCCCTGTACCACCTGCAGCCTCTGACCTTCCCTGTACCATCCGCAGCCTCTGACCTTCCCTGTACCATCCGCAGCCTCTGACCTTCCCTGTACCATCCGCAGCCTCTGACCTCCCCTGTACCATCCGCAGCCTCTGACCTCCCCTGTACTATCCGCAGCCTCTGACCTCCCCTGTACTATCCGCAGCCTCTGACCTCCCCTGTACCATCCGCAGCCTCTGACCTCCCCTGCACCATCCGCAGCCTCTGACCTCCCCTGTACCATCCGCAGCCTCTGACCTTCCCTGTACCACCTGCAGCCTCTGACCTTCCCTGTACCATCCGCAGCCTCTGACCTTCCCTGTACCATCCGCAGCCTCTGACCTTCCCTGTACCATCCGCAGCCTCTGACCTCCCCTGTACCATCCGCAGCCTCTGACCTCCCCTGTACTATCCGCAGCCTCTGACCTCCCCTGTACCATCCGCAGCCTCTGACCTCCCCTGTACCATCTGCAGCCTCTGACCTCCCCTGTACTATCCGCAGCCTCTGACCTCCCCTGTACCATCCGCAGCCTCTGACCTCCCCTGTACCATCCGCAGCCTCTGACCTCCCCTGTACCATCCGCAGCCTCTGACCTCCCCTGTACCATCCGCAGCCTCTGACCTCCCCTGTACCATCCGCAGCCTCTGACCATCTCTTGTCTTATATCACGTCTGCAGTCTGGAGTGGAGTCAAGAGTGGGAGTGCTCCAGGGATAGGGGTCATGGGAGAAGTCAGACATGTATGGACTGTGGAGAGGAAACTATGGGATAAAACCAGAGCCACCGAGCTGGAGCCGAATGACTGAGCCCTGCAAGGTGCACCTGAGAGGAGGTCAGTGACAGCGCCACCAGGCCAGCCTGAGAGGGGGGTCAATACAATATTGTAAGGGGGCACTGATATAAAGGTTTACCCCTTATATCAGTAAACCCCCTTACTTTAGTGTTTTCTTTCTGCGGAAGGTAGTCTCTGGTCACTAGAGTCCCCCCCACATTCCCAGAGTTCCCCTTTACATCATAGTCTGCAGGATTCCACCTTACAGTGCAAGGGGGAACTCTGATGTAAAGAGGAATGCAGTGGACTCTGATATAAGTGGGGTCTCTGGTCACCAGTGCCCCCCTTTTATATCAGAGTTCCCGCTTAGATCATGATCTGCAATGTTCCCCTTTATGTCAGAGTTCCCTTGCACTGTAAAGGGGAATCCTCCTGATATATGGGTGAACTCTGTGTTGGGTTATATTAATCTGACTTTCATGTAAATGGAGAAATATGGTTTTTGACTGTTGTTTAACTTAACACATTGCTAATAGCAGTTTATAGCTTAAATATTGATATTTGCACTGAAAACTGCCATTTATGGCACCTTTTTTTTTGCAGTGTCAATAAAAAATGTGCCAGTAAATGGCATGATTTTTGCCAGAAAAAAATTGCTGCTGTTTGTAAATTCCATGTCTCTCTTATCTATATATAATACACTCTTCAAATGTGCTTTAAAATGCATGGTTTTCCCTTTTGTGAACAAGAAAATAACGACGTTATGAGGTTGGGCTGTTATAAAAATACTATGGGGCTGGTATGAAATTATTTCCAGGGCTGGTTTTTATTCCCAGTCCGGCCCTGCATGGAAGTGATTGATTGTTTACTTCTGGACATTAACTATGACCTACCCACAATGCTCATGGACCAGAGGAGAACTGAACTGCATTGTGGGGAGGATATAAAAGGGCTGGGAGTGGCCATCTTAGTTCTCTTGTTCCTGGGAGGCGTTGCCTGCCTTCAGAACTCTGTGGGTGTGTGTGTCCCACGGGGTTGTGGCCTACCTTGTGGAGGAGCGGAACAGCCGCAAGGATCCTGTTATTGATCACAGTGTGCTGGAGCAGCAGAGGTGATTGTTCTGGAGACCCGTGTAGGAGGTAACCGAGGACTCCTGGTTGTTAGTAAACGGGACAGCGTGACAGCGTGGTTTGGCTCCATACGGACTGAGAACTGCTGAAACGGAGACATCCATCTGTCCAGATCCGGTGCGGTGGGAGGGTTAACACCCAGAAGTTTGTTCAACACTATACACATTTAGAGCTGTTACAGAGTGTTGCTGGGACTGATAGTCCCACTGAACAATTTAGTTGGAAAGCATTACATTTACACAGACTTCAATACCCAGGGATTGATACTAGATGTCTGTCTCCTTCAAGGAAGAATACTCAAACAATTTGCCTGATTATAATTACTTTTGTGCACCACCTTGCACTGCGCAATACTTCAGAAGAACTCTCTTGTGGGTTACAAATACTAATTTATAGCTAGCCGAAGAATGAAGACGACAGGACTATCTCTTCTATTGCAGGGCCCTGCATTTAGTCATAAAGGATAGTGACTTTACTGTTTAAAGCAGGGGGAGCTCCCTAAAATCTACTATTGTGGGATATTCACATTCCTGTGTCTTTGCGCTTGCTACAGTGTGCTGGAGGTGGGAAGGTGTCCAGAGTTAAGACGATTTCACTTTGAACACTGGTCCCACCTGGAGATGCACCAATAAGGGGACTTTTCAGGAAAGCTCTGTGTGTGTGGATATATATATGTATATCTGTGCATGTGTACAAAGACTGTTGTGAATATTTACTGTACTGTCACGCTACGTTGGTATGGTAGTGTAGTCACTGTAATAACTTTTATATATATATATATATATATATATATATATATCATTTTAGTAAAAGAAGTCACTTTGGTTATCACAGAAGTTTGTGTGCAGTGTTGTTTTTCTCCTGCAGGTGGAGCCACAAGCACCCAGGTAGAGGTATATGTATAAGTGTCATATATATATATATATATATATATATATATATATATATATATATATATATATATATAGTGAGCTATAATTGGTATTAGTATCACTACAACACTGCACTACAGTTGTGTCAAGGGGATTGAACAAGTTAAAGAGGGGTGAAGAGATCAGAGAACAGGCCCGATCAAAATTAGCAGCTCCTAAAGGAGTTATTGCTACATGTGGGGGCTCGTCAGGGAAAGCTGTCTCTCTGAAGTCAAGCACCCCCTTAAGAATCCTAGAATGGATCCCCCCACTGTGGCACAGTGGTGTGACGCGGAAGGCACCCGCTCAGAAGCGAGCGTGGCAATGGAGCTCTGGGGAGATGACTGGGAGAAAGAACACATTAATCGAGTGGTAAAAACGCTGTCCCCAGAACAAAGAGCTAAGGTGGTCGCAGTCAGAGCCAATCATGAGACATTCCGCACTTACGCATTATTAGAATGGAGGAAGGGAGTTCCGGAAAATGTCAAGGGTGTTGAACTTGCTGATAAGACCAAATTTTATCTGACCCACCCGAGGGAACAAGGGGAGAATCTTACCACCCTCCCACAGATGAGATCAGCGGAAGTCAAAGTTCCATCACAGTCAGTCCCGGCTGCAATTGAACCAGAACTCTTCACAGCCCTGGGGAACTTTGTGTCCCAATGTCAAAAAGGAAACCCAACATACTCAGGGACTGGGTATCGAAAACTGGGCATTTTCTTGGGCCGACGGTCTGTACCCAAAGAGGAAGACACCTTTGAAGAGTGGTTGGAACAGGCCACGCAAGCTTTGGATGAGTGGGACATCCCTGAAACGCACAAAAAACAGTGGATTACTGAGAATTTGAAAGGGCCTGCTTCCGAGGCTATCCGAAATTTGAAGCTCAGCAAACAGAACTGTGTAGCCCAAGACTACTTAGATATCCTGCAAGATGTGTTCGGATGTACTGAAAAGGTTTCAGACCCGATTTATCAACTGGAACACACCTATCAAGAAGCAGGGGAGAAACTGTCAGAATATATGAGACGGTTGGACAAGGTCATTCACCAGATCTTGTTGAAGAAGGGGCTAGATCCTCGTGAGGTGGATGAAATTCGAGCCAAACAAGTTTTCAGAGGTGCCCAGCCTTTGGACCCCATCACGCTCCAGTTAAGAACTCGGCAAGACGGAGGCATATTGAAGTATCTCGACCTGATTCGGATTGTACGGGAAGAAGAAGCTATCCTGGAAATGAAGAAGGAAAAAATTCCAGAACCGAAACACGCTGTTGGAGTCAGGACAGTTAGTGTGATGGATGATGATCCTCAGATTGAGCTTCTTAAGACTCAGGTGGCACAGTTAATGGAGATGATGGCTCTGCTGACCGCAAAATCACCTATTCCACCCGACGGAGAAATTAAAAAAACTGAAAAGGTGTCAGACTTCACCCTTAGAAGGAAATCTGGGCTCTGTTTTAACTGTGGGGGGACTGGACATTATGGAAAAGTGTGCCCAAGCCCAAGGGCAGCAGTGCAACGCCAAAAGCCGGCGGAAAACTTCAAAGGGCCCCAGTGAAGGAGTCAACTGGGTGCCCTGTAACAGCCGCCAACTCCAACAAAACCCAGGCCCACAAAGTTCTGAAGGTAAGAGAGGGAATTAAGTTGAGTAAGCGCTCATGGAAACGAGGAGTCAAGATGCGCACTAGCAAGCAAATTAAGCCAAACACTCATTGTGGATTCCCTCCCAAGTTAGTAGGAACCTCTCTGATCATCCCAATCCAGGTGGAAGGAATCTACGCCAAAAGCACTGCTGGATACCGGAGCCCAAGTGACTTTATTATACAAAGATTTCTATGCGAAGCATCTCAAACATCTCCCCCTGCAAAAGTTGGAAGAATTGGAGATATGGGGCCTGGGTACCCAGAACTTCCCTTACGAGGGGTAAATCCCTATGAAACTCACCTTTGACCTGAGTGTGGCTGGAAAGGCGGAGACTTTTGACACCTTGGCAGTAGTGTGTCCTCGCCCCCCCTGGGGCTCACAGAAGTTCCCTTATCATCTGGACAAATACTGATCTGGTCAGAAGACTCCTGACACTGCTTGTACAAAAAGAAAGTGCCCCGGCCATGAAGGTACACCCCATGCTAACCCAAGTGTACAAGGATATAGTACACAAGCAAAAGGCCCCACTGGAAGGGGTGGGAAAGATTTGGCGTTTAGACCGGGGTGAAGAACTGCTACAACCGGGTGAAGTGATATGCTTGAGGGCCTCTGTCAAGTTGAGTTGGAGACAACCTGGTCCTTTTATTGTCTTGGAGACGGACACTTGAGAAGATGTTGGTCTGGAGATAATCCCAAAAGTGTTATCAACCAAGGCACTTAAGAGAAGCAGAGGGAGAGTCTCAGTCAGTGTTCGAAACACGACAGCTTTGCCTGTGAAGATACCAGAAAGGATGCTGCTTGGACAGGCAAATCAAGCGACCCCAGTCATGCCATGTGAAGTCAAAAGAGGACCAGAGGGGGAGATTCCCATAGAAGACTTCTACCCGAAGAACACCTCCCTTACGCCTGTTTGGATGGAGAGGGCCAAAACCCAGCTCATGAGATGGAGAGAGGCTTTTTCAAGGAGTGAGTTTGATGTGGGGTATGCTGAGCACAAGATCCGGCTGAAGGAAGACAAACCTTTTCGAGAAAGGGGCAGGAGGATCCCATTGGGAGATCTTGAGGACCTCCGAGAACAGCTGGCTGAGCTGAAAAGGACTGGGATTATCAGGGAGTCCAGGAGTCCATATGCCTCCCCGATAGTGGTAGTGAGGAAAAAGAATGGGTCGCTACGGCTGTGTATCGACTATAGGACCCTGAACCGACAGACCATTCACGATCAATACACTACCCCTTGTATAGAAGATGCCTTACTGAGCCTGTCAGGGGCGAAGTGGTTCAGTGTATTAGACTTAAAGAGTGGTTATTACCAGATCCCCATGAGTCCTGAAGATAGGGAAAAGACTGCCTTCATCACCCCCGTGGGGTTCTATGAATTTAACCGGATGCCACAAGGTCTGTCTGGGGCTCCGGCAACTTTTCAGTGGCTCATGGAAAAGACGGTAGGCGACATGAACTTGATTGAGGTCCTAGTATACTTAGACAATATCATAGTATTTGGCCGAACTCTCAAAGAGCATGAAGAGCGACTGGAAAAGGTCCTGAAGAGATTACATGATGAGGGCTTGAAACTTTCAATGGAGAAGTGCCAGTTCTATCAACCTTCGGTGAACTATTTGGGGCTCATTGTGTCTGAAGAAGGGGTAGCAACAGACCCCGAAAAGTTGGAAGCTGTTACCTCTTGGCCCAAGCCCACGAATGTGACTGAGCTTAGGTCATTTCTGGGATTCTGCTCCTACTATCGGAGGTTTGTGGAGGGGTTTGCAAAGATAGCTCACCCACTCACGGAACTATTGAAGAATCAAGAAGAGGCTGATGTGGATTCAGTTAAACCTGGGAGGCGGAAAGAAGGGCCCAGAAAGAAGAAGGAGTCTATTCAGGATCAGTGGACTCCGCAATGTGAGGAGACATTCAGGTTCCCTGATAGGGCCTGGGGTGGGGCCATGCTTAGAGGAGAGGTTATAAAACCAGTCAGGTGAGAGGCAGCTGGTCTTTAGAGATGAACACATGGAGACAGGTAAGCTGACAGAAAACTATTGCATCAACATGACAGTACCCCCCCTCTTATGAGGCCTCCCCCATCCCCCGCCTGGGCCCTGGCTTAAAGGGAAACTCCAGATGAAACCTCCTCAACAGACGAGGTGCAAAGATCTCAGATGCAGTGATCCAAGACCTCTCCTCGGGACCAAACCCTTCCTAATGTACGAGGTACTGAAGAATGCCTCTACGGCGCCTGGGAATGGAGAACTTGACTAACCTTGTAGTTAAGATTATCCTTAGAGACCGATACCAAGGTAGGGAGAGGATGAGAGGACTTATTGAGGGCTAAAGGCTTCTTAGGAATGTGTAAAGGCATAAGAAGGCCATCAGGAGTCTGAGCAGGGTCCCCCAGACCCTTAAAGATGAGCTGGACATCCAGCACAGGATCATCAGACTGGGCAGAAGTCAGTGGATCCCTGAGACCAGGTTGGTTAGAAAGCAATGTGTCACAGAAGTCAAGCTGGATAGCTTCACTGGGCATAGGCTGAACTGGTGCAGAGGCTGACTGAACAGCATTGCCAGGTGCAGCGACCACCAGAATCGCATCACAGGGCGTAGCGACTGTGGAACTGGTAGACGAGTCAGCCTGGGTGTGCGTCCAAGGGGGTCCAGGAACAGGCAAAGGTAAATGACCATGCAAACTGGAGTGAATGATCGGCTCAAGTTCACAGGTGGGCTCCTCATCCAGAATGCCACATGACCCAGAGAGTGCCTCAGCCCGACTATTGCAGGGGACATTCCAGAAATCGCTATATGCAGCGGGAAGAGCAGAAGATACTGGGATGGTGGCAACAGGGAGTTTCTCTTTTGGGGTAACCTTGAGTAGGCAGGAAGAGGAACAGGAAGAACCCCAAGCCAGGATCCGTCCAGCAGTCCAGTCAATGTGTGGAGAGTGGAATTGAAACCAAGGAAGACCTAATACGATAGGAGATGAAGCCTTAGGTAAGACGAGGAAGGATATCCACTCCTGGTGGAGTGTCCCTACCGACATCTTAACAGGGAGGGTCTGGAAGCGGATAGGACCCCCTGGGAGAACAGTGCCATCAATCGCCAAGACCACCAATGGCGTTGAAAGGGGCAAAAGGGTAAGTCTCATGGAAGATGCAGTTTCCCAATCCATGAAATTGCCAGCGGCTCCGGAATCCAGATGTGTGGAGACTGAACAAAAGGAAGTGCTGACATGAAGGTACACAGAAAGAAGAAGACGAGAAGGTGAAGGTGATACTTCGGGGTCTAATACTCCACCTTCCAGATGTATTAGCCCCGATTGTTTTTCCGGACGAAGAGAATAAGTGTCCCGAAAATTACCTTTGGCCCCACAATAGAGGCACAGGCCCAGAGTTCTGCGCCTAGCGTGTTCTTCAGGAGACAACTTGGTCCAGCCCAGCTGCATAGGTTCCTTGGCGGGCAGGGGGTGCTCCTCGGATCGAAGAGAAGGGACTGGGATCTCAAGCTGCCTAAGGAATGGGGAGTGCTGGTGTTTTTTTTCCAGGGCCCTCTCCTGAAAGCGAATATCGATCTGGTTACACAAGCTGATGACACCGTCCAGATCAGCAGGAAGGGATCTTCCTGCTAATTCATCCTTCACTCCATCAGAGAGGCCATGTAAAAAGGTTGCAAATAGGGCCTCATTATTCCAGCTCAATTCAGCTGTGAGGATACGGAACTGAAGAGCATACTGTCCCACAGAAGCGGACTCTTGACGGAGAGGTAAAAGAGCGCTAGCCGCTGAGGAGACACGACCCGGTTCCTCAAAGATATTCCGAAAAAGTTTCAAGAAATCAGACAGGCTAGTAACCACTGGATCATTCAGTTCCCACAGAGGGGCAGCCCAAGCTAGCGCCTCGCCCGACTGGAGGGATATAATATAGGCTACTTTCGCCTGATTGGACAGGAAGTTTTGGGGCTGAAGTTCAAAATGAATTGTGCACTGGCTAAGGAACCCCCTGCAAGCCCCAGAGAAACGGGCCGAGGCTGGCAGTTGTAATGAATGTGTGGCTGCAACTGGTGCGATAGGTGCAGCAGCAGATAGCGGTTGAGGTTGTTCAAGTCTGCGAACTAAGCCCTGCAACGGATTATCTGCGGGTAGCAGCACATCAGCCGTGTCCATGGCTGATCAAACTGTCAGGTCACCTGAGACCAGGTGACAGATGCACTCTGTAGGAGTCGTAAGTGCACCGCTAAGGTAGTGGACCCTAGGACTAACTGCTGCGGATTGAACCCTGGAAGGTTCAGGAAGCAGGTCTACAGGATAACTAACCTGGATCCCAGTGGGAGCTAGAGCATAGATTCCCCAGGGCGCGGAGTCTAAGAGCCAGCGGGTGTTCACCAGAGCCTCTAGTGGTGAGGATGGACTGCGCTGCAGTCTGGCTCCAGGTCGCGGCTCCCAGGGTCTCACAGCTCACGCTCACCGTAGACTTACAGGAGAAGAGGAAGGAGGCAGCAGGCTGGAACGACAGGGAAGTAAGGGGTAAGCCAAAGGTCAGGGCGACTAGCAGACAAGGATAAACATAACACGCCAAAGGTCAGGGTAACAAGCAGACAGGGAGAGTCAACAGGCCAAAGTCGGTAACAGGAATCAGACGTAGGAAACACAGCAAGTACACACGGAGGCTAACACACAATAGTTGATCAGCACTGCTGGCTTGCAGTGCACAGGTTAATATAGGGTTCCCTGATAGGGTCTGGAGTGGGGCCATGCTTAGAGGAGAGGTTATAAAACCAGTCAGGTGAGAGGCAGCTGGTCTTTAGAGATGAACACATGGAGACAGGTAAGCTGACAGAAAACTATTGCATAACCATGACAGATATTCACCTTATCGGTTGATGTTTGGGCGAGAGGCTAGATTACCAGTTGACCTGGCTTTCGGAACTTCTCTGGATCACACCTCAGAGACCTCTCATTGAGGATATACAAATAGGCTGCGGAAGAGTCTGAAAATTGCTTATGAGAAGGCTCGGGCTGTGTCAACCAACAGAGGGAGTAGAAATAAGAGCAACTTTGACTTCAAAGTAAGGATTCAAGATCTACAACCTGGTGACCGAGTTCTATTAAGAAATTTGGGTATTCCTGGGAAACACAAGCTGGCTAATCACTGGAGGTCACAGCCATACATTGTATGTAGACAGCTTCCAGGGCTTCCAGTATTTGAAATTAGACCAGAAGGAAGTGCTGGACCAATTAAGACTTGGCATCAGAATCACCTTTTACCCCTCACTGATGCAGTCAGGATAATCCCCGAGGAGGAGTTATCATCTACATCAGATGTTGCACGTCGGCCTGTAACTAGGTCTCAGTCTGGGTCTTTAACAACTGAAGATAATGAGGAGAGAGACATGGACATCAGCTGGTTTTGGTCGTCTGATACACCCGAAGCTGAAAGAAGTGTTTCATTCCTGACAACCAGAGAAGATAGTGAGGCCCTTAGGCCAGAAGCTCCAGAGTTTGTACCACTGTCTGAACGGTCTGAAGAGTGTTTGTCTCTCACTGACTTGGAGGAACCAAGGTCTGTAATAGAAGAAAACAGTGTTTACCCAGAAGTAGAGGACACACCAAGAGAACAAAGAGGAAAGAGGAACATTTACCCACCTAAAAGACTAACATATGATACACTGAGCTAGTGTTCTGAAGGTTGCTAAGGTTACCAGTAAAAGGAATGTCGATGAGCCTAGTTCCTCCTCTGTCAATCTGGCAAAGGAGAGCCCTGTTTCACCCCTTGACACATCTGTATATGATACCAAGGTGACAGTTGTGGGTACTCAGAATAGTTTCCCAACACCTGAGAATTGGTGGGAGGCGCCTCTGTCGGTCCTGTGCACTCGTCTAGAGGCCAAAATGTGTAGCAGAAACAGGGTCTTGCATATCTTTGGGGACCAAAGATTTAAAGCAGGGGGAGTATGTAGCGC
This sequence comes from Lithobates septentrionalis, assembly GCA_037952835.1. Classification (NCBI taxonomy): domain Eukaryota; kingdom Metazoa; phylum Chordata; class Amphibia; order Anura; family Ranidae; genus Lithobates; species Lithobates septentrionalis. Next base: position 690,719 of record JBBDGP010000825.1, read on the forward strand.
TGACAACTTTTGTTTCTAGTCATATGTGTTGTTGTAAAGGTAATAAGGTGATAGAGCGCCATCTAGTGGCCAACTATAAGTGTACAATACTTTTATCATTTCATCATTTTGAGAAGTGACATGGAAGTGATTGATTGTTTACTTCTGGACATTAACTATGACCTACCCACAATGCTCATGGACCAGAGGAGAACTGAACTGCATTGTGGGGAGGATATAAAAGGGCTGGGAGTGGCCATCTTAGTTCTCTAGTTCCTGGGACGCGTGACCTGCCTGCAGAATTCTGTGGGTATGTGTGTCCCACGGGGTTGTGGCCTACCTTGTGGAGGAGCGGAACAGCCGCAAGGATCCTGTTATTGATCACAGTGTGCTGGAGCAGCAGAGGTGATCGTTCTGGAGACCCGTGGAGGAGGTAACCGAGGAATCCTGGTTGTTAGTAAACGGGACAGTGTGACAGCGTGGTTTGGCTCCATACGGACTGAGAACTGCTGAAACGGAGACATCCATCTGTCGGGATCCGGTGCAGTGAGAGGGTTAACACCCAGAAGTTTGTTCAACACTATACACATTTAGAGCTGTTACAGAGTGTTGCTTGGACTGATAGTCCCACTGAACAATTTAGTTCGAAAGCATTACATTTACACAGACTTCAATAGCCAGAGATTGATACTAGATGTCTGTCTCCTTCAAGGAAGAATACTCAAACAATTTGCCTGATTATAATTACTTTTGTGCACCACCTTGCACTGCGCAATACTTCAGAAGAACTCTCTTGTGGATTACAAATACTGATTTATAGCTAGCCGAAGGCTGAAGACGACAAGACTATCTCTTCTATTGCAGGGCTCTGCATTTAGTCATAAAGGATAGTGACTTTACTGTTTAAAGCATGGGGAGCTTCCTAGTATCTATATTGTGGGATATTCACATTCCTGTGTCTTTGTGCTTGCCACAGTGTGCTGGAGGTGGAAAGGTGTCCAGAGTTAAGACGATTTCACTTTGAACACTGGTCCCACCTGGAGATTCACCAATAAGGGGACTTTTCAGGAAAGCTCTGTGTGTGTGGATATATATATGTATATCTGTGCATGTGTACAAAGACTGTTGTGAATATTTACTGTACTGTCATGCTACGTTGGTATGGTAGTGTAGTCACTGTAATAACCTTATATATATATATATATATATATATATATATATATATATATATATATATATATATATATATCATTTCAGTAAAAGAAGTCACTTTGGTTATCACAGAAGTTTGTGTGCAGTGTTGTTTTTTTCCTGCAGGTGGAGCCACAAGCACCCAGGTAGAGGTATATGTATAAGTGTCATTTTATATATATATATATATATATACAGTGAGCTATAATTGGTATTAGTATCACTACAACACTGCACTACAGTTGTGTCAAGGGGATTGAACAAGTTAAAGAGGGGTGAAGAGATCAGAGAACAGGCCCGATCAAAATTAGCAGCTCCTAAAGGAGTTATTGCTATACATGTATTTATATATGCATGCATATTGTTTTAAAAAAAAAAAAAAGGGAAAGGAGAGAGTGTGTAGATGTATATATTTAGATATACATTATTAGAGGGAGAAGCGAAGTCGCTGTTGCCTTATCTATTTTTCCTTTTCTCTGTCTTTCTGTGGCTGTCCGTCTCTCAGCTGGTCATCCCATTTCTCCACGGTTCGAGTATCAGTCACCACCCATACAAAAGACCCTCAACACTTAGGTGGGGACCACGGTGTCGGTAAGTTTTCAGGAAAAGAGTGCCCTCTCATGCGGATTGCTTTGATTTGCTTCAGCTCCGCGCGCCCATGCGCTCAAAGGCCAGGCCATAGGAAGGTGGACATTCTTCAGAGAAGCATAGCTCGGATGCCGCTCCCACTCAGGAGAGAGGTCAGTGGCGTCTCCAGCTTTCATATTTAGGGGGGGCACATGGGGGGACAGGGACAAAAATAGGGGGGCAATATAAAATGCAAATATATATTTATAGATAAAATATATATAGATAGATAGATATATCTATCTATCCTGGGGCCCTTTACCCCTTTACTACGATCCCACAACGGCCCTTTCACATGTTCTGCAGTGAGCTCCCTTCCTACTGTATTGGGCCCCCCCCCAGGGTGACAGAGAACAAGAGATATATGTCACCAGCATACCAAGAAAATATAAGGGTCCAAAGCAGTGGGAGAACTATCAGGGTTGCAAAGGTTGTCTTGCCACCGGGCCCTGGTGTTCTGCCACTGTGGGGTTCCCCAGCCTCCTCTTGCTGTCCTGCCCCTGCCCTCAGTCTGTTTTTTCAGTAACTGAGAGTCCTGATGGAGTCCTTCTTGCAACTCGCTCTTCTCCCTGCCACTGAGGATGCAGGGGAAGGAGCAGATCAGGCGGCCGTGGTTGTGTGAGCGCTCGCATTATGCAGTGTCAGCGAGCAGAGGGAGGGGGGAGGAATCACCCACCTTCTCCCTCTCAATAGAGACTGTGTTACCCCAGTGGTGGCCCGAGTAAGATGCGGCACATCCGATATGAATTCAAACAAAAAGAAATTGCCTTTTTGTAAAAAAATAAAAAATAAAAAAAAAATAAAAATTTTTTTTTTTGGGGGGGGGGGGGGGGGCACATGGTGGGGCCCAGCATAATGTTGGGGGGGTCAGGGCCCCCTCTGGCCCCCCCCCTAGGGTCGCCATTGAGAGAGGTTCCAAGGAAAACATTTTAGCTCTTCTTTCCCAGACCCAGCACACCAACAAGAGTCCTGCAGGACCTGCGGAGCAGTGCCTATGCCCAGGAGGTTGATGAGTGAAGTCGGCCTGGTTGAAGTTTGCAGCTGACAGGTAATACCGAATGTCTTTATTACTTATAAGGTGGCACAAAACTTCTGTTTTAAACTCACTGTAATTACTCTAGCTAGTCAGCCCCCTTGTTGCGGGTCTAGCCACTAGCAGAACAACCTGCCTCATGGATCACTCATTCTCACAGTACTCCTGATGAGGGGGCGCAGCCTGCAAATGATTTTAGCTCCCTTGCACCAGAGGAAGATCTGGAGCTACTTGGTGTCAGTTTTTCTTTGGAGAACTGTGTATCCAGGCAGTCATGCAGACCATTACATGGGTTAAAAGACAAAGTCATATTTACCCTTTCAATGAGCAATCACTTTTCCATTAGGAAACTGGTTTAATTCAAGGTGGATATAGCATCGCTGAAATCCATGCCTACAGTTGGACCGGCTGTTGTCCAATAGGGTGGCGGCTGGGAAGGGCCTGCCACTCAACAGAGGCCCTTACCTTGGTGACGGGTACTTTGGGTTTCTGCTCCCAGGATATGGTTGGGGAGGAAATCCTTAGGGCTGATATCTTGGGACCCTGCCAAGATGTATCGGCAAATTTCAATGCGGAAGCAGCAATAGTCTCAACCTGGTGTCTGGCCAAGGCAATGCTATACTCAGTTACGGCTAGGGGTACCCTATGGTTGAAACCCATGGCTGTGTTTGGCTTTCTAGAAACAAAATTAGAATAGTCACTTTATAGTGCAAGATCTCTGTTTCATATGAAACCAGAGACAGCCATGTCAGAAGTGACAGGAGGAGGGTCCGTTCTTCTCCCATAACAGCAAGCAAGAAAGTAAAAAAAATAAATAAATATATAACTAAAAATAAATAATAATAAATAAAGGGAGAAATATGTTTCTCCCGCTAGGTTCCGCTCCTCTAGGGGCAACCTTTCATAAGGTCCATAAATGAAAATCTTTGAGTGTACCGCTGGTACCCACAAAACCCTTTTACCGGGCGCATGCCCAGACTTTTAGGGTAAGTCCCAGTGGGCACGCATCACGGGTTACTGGACAATGGATTGTGCAGATCCTTGAAGGATAGGCACTCATGATCACTTCGGTGGATTCCTCACTGTTCCTTTTCCGGACCTTTTTCTCCCCCTCGGAGCGGCCAGATCCACTGCAACCACGGAGGTTACAATACTTACAGACACTTTAGACTCAGAGGGGAGCTGTCCTGGTCCCATCTCACAGGAGAGATTGTAGGTTTCCTATCCACCCCTGTTTGTAGGTCGCAGGGGTTGGAGAGAAGCATTCGCTTGCAGCAGATGGCTGGAGGCTTTCGCTAGATCATCAGGATTCTTAGCCTTACATCCCAAAATTTTTTCTTTTCTTTTTTATTCCAAAGTAAGTAAATTTGGCAATTGGTTGGACACATCTCTGCTTTATCAGCCTACCTTTTAGCCTATGAATATCACTAAGAATATTCACAGAGGTTTCAGTGCCATGTCAGTTCCTCTTGGAGAACGGGGTCTCCAGATTCGCCACTACCTTGGCGTCATTCCTTTCTACATAAAAAAAAAAAGGCCAACTTTTGCTTTCCAACAGTTAAAGTGCCTGTGGGGGCTCTACTGGTTCCTCTGTTTTGCTTCCATCAGAAAAGGACGGTGATGGTCATAAGGAGAATTCTGAGATCAGATGCCTCTACTTCCTGGAAGACTTCTAGGTGTCTCAGCCTCCTGGCCGTAATGTTGTCATTCATACAGATGATTCCTTGGGTGCATGGGCACTGGTGCTAGTTTCAACTACAACAGAGGAAACAGGATCCGGCGCAGCTATGGTCAGTGTAACGCAGTATGTATAGCGGTTTGCAGTGATGGAAAGACCTTGAGGATGTCATGAACCATCTGACTGGATCAATGTGATGAATCATATCGGCAAGACAGCCTGGGAGACTCACTGCGAGGGTCTGTCGGTCAAGGCAAGCAGAGATTGCTAGCCAAGGAAGGTAGTCTCAAAAGCGCTGGAAGGTCAGGCAGCCTTTTTTATCACTTTTACCTTGCTAAACAGAATTAAGGGTGACCAGTCATCTTGCAGTTGAGCAACAGGGCAGCAATTGTGTATTTTCAGCTCCAGGGAGGATTTTGCGGCAATATGCTATTGAGAGATGCAGAACCCAGAATGTCTGGGTAGGAAGATCACCAGCAGATTCCGAAAGCAATTTACCTCCTGGGGACTGGAATACACAGACATACTGTCCATCATGAAAGCTTGCCAGAGCATGAGGAGGAGGCTTTTCCACAGGTGGCCTACCACAGACAGGCTTCTTTGCTTCTCACAGCAAATGCCAATTTAAGAAGAGGTCTGACTCGGTTTCCGCTCCCCAAAGCATAGAACAGAAGCTGAGTTTCTCCATGAAACTGCAATCAAGCCAACTGTATATGTTTTTCCCCAACTTCTCTCGTAATGAAATTCCTCTGGAAGCTGTCAAGAATGAGCATGGTAGTCACGACCACCCCTCCATTCTGCCCATAGGAGTCTTGGTGCTTCCTGGCTATCTACTTCAGAATACAGAAGTCGATTCCCCTTCACACATGCACAGACCAGAGATGCAAGCATAATGGCGGGAAGGGGAAGCCACAGAACCTAGATTGCTCCAGAGTTGCTCCAAGAGTGAGCTCTACTTTGGGGAGTGTGAAAGGCACTCTACTAACAGCCTCTATGCCAAAATCTGGAACAAACTTGTCTTTTTTTCTATTTTGCATGGCAAGATATTATTCTTACTGCACCTCTGGTGGCAGCTGTTCTGGTCTTCTTGTAGGTCCGATTGGACATGAACCTTACCCTATACTCTTTTGAGGTTGAGGTGTCAGCAAGAACAAGGTTTAATTTGGCCAAAGGCCCTTTAGTTTGAAAAATTTTGAAGACAGTCAGGAGGTTTCGTAAACCGCGAGAGAGAATCTTTCACAATTAAAATCTTTCGATGCTGTTGGGGTTTATTTCAACTGTTTTCCCCCAACAGGGCAGTGTTCGGTTTAAGACATCGCTTACTAACCAGTATTTATGGGGAAATGGGTCGTGAGCCTCCTTCAGTGGCAGGATGCATCCTCTTCCAGAGGGGTTGAGGCCTCATAGGCGGCCCAGTTGAAAGCATCTATGGATTCATTCTACAGGAAAGTGGCATGCTTTTCCCAGCATACTTTTCAACCTTTACAGAATAGATCTGGGTGCCTTGTCATCAGTGGGCTTTGGAGGAATGACTGTTCAGTCTTCTGTCCCATTTAAAAAAAAAAAATATATATATATATATATATATATATCTAAAATATATAAAAAATAATAATTTTGGTTTGTTAAGTAGAACCCACCCTGTCAGCTAGGATATGTATCACTAGTATGCTGCCATGGTGGCGTCAAGAAAACGGAAAATTGTATCATACTTACCGTAATTTTCCTTTCCTGACGCCAATCCATGGCAGCATACGGACCTACCCTTGTGCGTTTCAATATCTAGCTAATTACAAAGAATGGGGCGGGGTCTAACTGGCCTTTAATTTGTGCTATTTCATTGGTCCTGAGGGAGGGGAGAAAGGCGGAGCCTATCACTAGTATGCTGCCATGGATTGGCGTCAGGAAAGGAAAATTACGGTAAGTATGATACAATTTTCCGTTTTATTCCTTTAAAAATGTAATTTTGTGCAGGGACTGTTCTAAGCATGCGCCGTTTTACAGGCATACTATAGACACCCCCAGGTACGATATTTAACCACTTGCTTACTGGGCACTTAAACCCCCCTCCTATCCAGACCAATTTTCAGCTTTCAGCGCTGACGCACTTTGAATGATAATTGCGCGGTCATACAACACTGTACCCAAATGAACTTTTTATAATTTTTTCACCACAAATAGAGCTTTCTTTTGGTGGTATTTGATCACCTCTGCAGTTTTTACTTTTTGTTAAAAAAATGTAAAAAAAAATTTATAAAAAAAAACTTTTTTTTATATTTTGTTATAAAAAATTTAAAACAGGTAATTTTTCTCCTTCATTGATGTACGCTGATGAGGCGGCAGTGATGGGCACTGATAGTACGCAGTGATGGGCACTGATGGGTGACAGTGATGGGCACTGCTGGGTGGCAGTGATGGGCAGCACTGCTGGGTGGCACTGATTGGCACTACAGGTGTGCATTGATAGCTGGCACTTGTGGGCATTGATAGGTGGCACTTGTGGGCATTGATAGGTGGCACTTGTGGGCGCTGTTAGGTGGCACTGTGGGCACTGTTACGTGGCACTATTGGGTGGCACTGATGAGGCAGATGTGCCTCTTCCACTTCGGGACCGATGTCCCTCACATCCGAGCCGCTGTCAGCGTGAGTAGAAAAAAAAAATGATTACCGATCTTTTGTTTACATCATGTGATCAGCTGTCATTGGCTGACAGCTGATCACATGGTAAGGGGCCGCGACCGGCCCCTTACTTGGATCGGTGATCACCCGAGTCTCAGTGACTCTGTGATCACGGCGCGTGCACAGGTGAGGCCGTCATATGACGGCCTCCCGGGAATTTAGGTCCGCGCTGTGGCCGTCATTCGGGCATAGCGCGGATGTGAAGTGGTTAAAGGAATATTTCACTTTTTTTTTGTTTTCACTTTAAGCATTATTGAAATCACTGCTCCCGAAAAAAACGGCCATTTTTAAAACTTTTTTTTGCATTGATACATGTCCCCTGGGGCAGGACCCGGGTCCCCAAACCCTTTTTAGGACAATAACTTGCATATTAGCCTATAAAATTAGCACTTTTGATTTCAAACGTTCGAGTCCCATAGACTTTAATGGGGTTCTAAAGTTCGTGCGAACCGAACCGGGGGGTGTTCGGCTCATCCCTAGTAGAGATGATCCACCAGAATGGCTGGACTGAAGTAGCAGCTGGAGGCGGTTGTTACAAATGTGGGTCAGCGACCCCAGGCACTGGCAGGCACAGGATCAGGAGCAGGCTGGAGCAGAGTGAGACAAGCCGAGTCAACACAAGTAACATGTAATACAGCAGGAAGAGAGTAGCCAGCAGGCAGGCAGAGGTTGGCAACGGGAGATCAAACAGGAATAGGTATAGCAGGGTCAAGGCAAGCTGGATCAGGATAGGAGAAGGCAGCTGTAGTCAAACAGAGCTGGGTCAGTATAATCACAGGCAGGTACAGGATCAGGGCTCAGGTAAAGCTGCAAATCAGACAGCACTGCACTAGCACAGCTGCTGTCCTTTTAAAGGGGCATTGGCGCCAAGCAGAGTTTGTTCCCATGCACACGCACGCGCCGCTGCCCGGCGGACAATCGTAGGAACACATGTGCGAATGCCTGAGCATCTTCCTTGCTACAGGGTGTCCCTGACATTTCCCCACCCGTCCCAGTTTTTGCCATGACAATCCCTCTCAGGCTTGGGAGCTCAAATTATATTTTTCTGTAAACTTCGAGATGTGGTTTCTTGGGCAGGGGGAGAATGTAGCACCCAGGGGTTTAGTCAGGGAGTTCCTCACAAATTTACTTGCCAGGAGTAGTTATTCTGGTCGATTGATAGAGATCTATTGATTTCTCCCTAAGTTTTTTCCTTGTTGCACTTTTCCCTTCTACCACTAGGTGGCGGGGTACTTGGTGGTACTAGATATGAGAACGACAACCCAAGGTTAGGTTATGGGTAATTTTGGCCAATGGGCAGGGGTTTTCTTGAATCCCTTGGCCTGCTGGGAGAGCCTATATATTTGGAGGTCAGGTGATCTATGTTCTGTACCACCTGGACGGCTGTCTGGGTGGATGTGTGTCAAATGCCCCGGACTGCTACGCTGGAGATTCGGCCTATCCTGGGGACAACTGGCTGTGAGGGCCTATCCAGAAGTAAGAGAGCAGCGCAGGGTTAGGATTGCGGCTTGCAGTCCAACCAGAAGTGACGGTTCTGCCGGCCGGAGAACCTGTCAGTGGTCGGAGGTAGAAGGGAAGCTGTCGCCACAAAGGGACCAACCACATTTACCAGGGACCACAGTGAGTAACTGAAGCAAGTACAGGAACCATATTCTCACCGAAAGGGCATGGTGGAGAATCGGGAAACTATAGGCGGTGATCAAGTCAGGAAACCAACCCGTGGAGGAGACGATTGCAGAGCAGCCTTGTGAGTCAAGCCAGGGACTGAGCCGGTTAGCAGGGGTGAAGCTTGAGAAGTATCTGGAGTGCCAAGCTAGGGAACCAGCAGAGAAGCAGGGGTGACGCTTGAGAGGATACCACTGCAAACCTTGGAGGAGCTCAAGGGATTCAGAGTCAGTGAATCAGAGGGTCTAGTGAGAGACCGAGAACTCAGCATTGAAGAACTACAAGAGGCAGTTGTAGTGAAGCTGAAAGAACTGTTATGTTTGAGTTAGGAACTGTTAAAGATTGTTGCCATAGGAGACAGAATTCCTGCAAGTGCAGATGTGGCTTCTTGCTGGGGCCTTTCCCTGTATGGCTGTTCTCTTATTGAAGTCTCGGAGTCTGACAACTGAATTTTCAACTACCTAAGGGTGTCCTGGCCCTAACCCTCTTTCCCCCAAAAATATAAAAAGGACTGTTAAGAGAAATAAAACCTCTTTTACATCCAAGAAATGTCTGGCGCCCAATAACTTTGTCCACCTTGCACCCACTAAGCTTCACAGCCCACCACATACAGAAGGATGTCAGCTAAATTTGGCTTGGAAAGTTCTCATTAGACTGGACAAGGCCAGAGACCTTGCTACACATGCCCCTGTTAAACAGGGGCAGAAAAATTGTGCCTTGGGTGGTGGTGGTGGTGCCACAACACTGTAATAGGGCGTACACACGGTCGGACTTTGTTCGGACATTCCGACAACAAAATCCTAGGATTTTTTCCGACGGATGTTGGCTCAAACTTGTCTTGCATACACACAGTCTCACAAAGTTGTCGGAAAATCCGATCGTTCTGAACGCGGTGACGTAAAACACGTACGTCGGGACTATAAACGGGGTAGTGGCCAATAGCTTTCATCTCTTTATTTATTCTGAGCATGCGTGGCACTTTGTCCGTCGGATTTGTGTACACACGATCGGAATTTCCGACAACGGATTTTGTTGTCGGAAAATTTTATCTCCTGCTCTCCAACTTTGTGTGTTGGAAAATCAGATGGAAAATGTCCGATGGAGCCCACACACGGTCGGAATTTCCGACAACACGCTCCAATCGGACATTTTCCATCGGAAAATCCGACCGTGTGTACGGGGCATAACCCCTCACAGTTACTCTTGTTGGGTGCAGGAACAGGCCCTGCTGTTAAATATTATATCAAAATTTTTTATTACATGCCCCTGTTAAACAGGGGCAGAAAAATTGGGCCTTGGGTGGTGGTGGTGCCCTAAACCAAAAATATTGTTGGACGCTAGCATCATTAAGATTTAGGAGGAATAGGACAGGCAGCATAGGCAGTCTTCAAGGGATCCCAGATCCATAGCAAATTCAATCAGTTACATCAGCATCAGGTGCTTAATAGCTGCTGATCCAGGACTGATTTATTTTTATAAATGTGAGCCTATCAACGGAGTCTGTAGACAGGCGCACTCTTTGATCCGTTACAAACCCTCCAGCAGCACTGAATGTGCATTCAGAATGCAGGCTGGATAGAGGACAGGCCAGTAGCTCGATTGCATGTTGAGCAAGTTCTGGCCAGTGGTCCATCCTCAAGACCCAGTAACCCAGTGGATGCTCTGTTGGAAAGTTCTTCAAGTCTGCTCTTGCCCCTTGATATTCCTGCACCATATAATGCAGACGCTAGCGATGGTTGCTTGAACTTATCAGATCTTGGCACTGAGTAGGGATGAGCTTGATGTTTGAGTCGAATATAAGTTCGATTCGAACATCGGGTGTTCGCCCGTTCACAGAACAGCGAACATTATGGGGCGTTCGCGGGAAATGTGCGCGCCGCGGAACGCCCCACAGTGCACTGCGAGATCGCTGTATGATGATTGGCCAAAGCATGCACCTGACCTGTATGCTTTGGCCAATCATGGCTCATGGGGACTAAGTCCATGCCCCACACTATATAAGGCTTCTTACACGGCGGCCGCGTGTAGTGTTGTTGGCGTGGACAGAGAGATAGCTTGAGTTAGATTAAACAGGCAGGTTATTCAGTTAGTGGCAGTGTATTTGATATACACACATACATATATATAATGAAGAGACACATTCTCCAATGCAAATATACTTTATTGAATCTTCAGGTCATCAAAATTGTCAGATCATATACATCAATAGCAGCTACTGTATACAGTTGCGAGCATCCCTGCTCTTCCTCAGGCTGTATGGTTTGTGTAAACATTCTACAAACACCTCCCTCTTTTATTCAAAATCTCAACACAGGTGGATGTTACCCCACAGGTGTATCCTGTGCTTCCAAAATGGAAAGCACATGGAGAAAATTAACCCCCATATTGATTTACACTTGTTTTGCACCTATTACCACCGAAGTGGTTCTGACACAAAAGAATCAAAATAATCATTGTTAAACTGCAACAATGTGTCAAGAGAATATACATAGACAACAAATGTCTACACAAGCCAAATAGATGAGAAAGAGATAGATACAATATTTAAAATCATAAATGTCATAATTATACATCAATAATATATACAACAAATTTTCATTAATCACCCAGATAAAAGTATCTCATGCATAAAAAATGTAATCATGATACAGTCCACGAAATCTAAACGTAACTTCATGACACTTTCATCCTTCTTTCAATGATAGAATCCCACATTTTCCATGTGTCAAGATGCGACTCTATCTGAAAATAGGAAATGCAATAAAATCGCTAACCAGATCATCTTAAAAATAGGTCCAAATTCCATCTGGATATAGGGATAGTAACCTATTAATCCACCAAATGTCTCGCTGTTTAAGTCTCAGTATTCTATCACCCACTCTTTTATCTTGGGGAACCTCCTCAAGCACCATTAATCTCAGGTCTGAGTCCCGGTGTCCTTTCTCTAAAAAAATGTCTTGATACTGGCAACCCTGGTTGTTTCAATCTTATGGTGCTGCGATGCTGTGCAATTCGGTCTTTTATCTTATGAGTGGTTTCACCGACATAAAACAATTTACATGGGCAGGTCAGAATATAGATCACGTAGGAGGATTGTCATGTAAAAAATATCTTAATTGTAAGCTTATCCCCATTTTCAGGATGGACATAATGGTCACCTTTTAGTATAAGTTTACACTGAATGCAATTCAAGCAGGGAAAGCACCCTTTCCTTTTCTTACCAAGAAATGTCATTTTAGATATATGTTCCCTTGGTCTGCGAGACGCACTGGTGAGATCAGAATAAAGACCAAGGGAACATATATCTAAAATGACATTTGAAAATCATACACTAGTAGTTGGTTTCTGTCTGTCGGATTCCATCCGATTGTTATCAGTGTAAATCCTAGTATCCAAGTTTTCATCCCCCTCATGTTTTTCGCTCTATCATAAGAAGTCAACTGTTACGGGTAAGGAGAATAGTCAGTAATGAAATAGTGAGGAATAAAAGAATGAAGGAAATGTGCTCTAAGTTTCAGGAATGAGGATATTCCAGTTATATTATCTCACAAAAAGTAAAGAAGATAGAGCAGGAGGAGATGGGTATAGCTCCAGTGAGACATAGACCACAGACGAGAGGATTACCGTTTCTGATGCAATTTCATAGTTACAGCGAGCAGGTTTTTAGAGTCATCAAGAAACATCGGCCCCTTTTAAAACGTTCTTATCCACAGATTGAGGTCTTCCAACAAACACCATTTAAAGCCTTTAGAAGGAATAAAACGCTGCGAGACGCACTGGTGAGATCAGAATATAGACCAAGGGAACATATATCTAAAATGACATTTCTTGATAAGAAAAGGAAAGGGTGCTTCCCCTGCTTGAATTGCATTCAGTGTAAACTTATACTAAAAGGTGACCATTAAGGGCCGTACACACGATCGGACTTTTTGACAACAAACATGCAAATTAGCTGTTTTGGAGCAACATCCGACCGTGTGTACGCTCCATCGGACAAACTTTTTCTGTTTTCATCGGACTTTTGTTGGCTGTGCGAACGGACAAACTTTCCGGCAACAAAAGTCCGATGGAGCAAAGTCCGATCGTGTGTACACAAAAACCATCGGACTTTAGTCCAAAGTACAGACGCATGCTCGGAAGCAAGGACCAGCACTAAGCGGTGGGTCTTGTAAAACTAGCGTTCGTAATGGAGATAGCACATTCTTGACGTGTCAAATTATGACATTTCTAAATGCAGTGCACCATTCTCTTCTTCTTTTTAATGGCTTAATAATAAATTTGCTTTGCTGGTGATACTGACAGAGTACAGACAAACATATTTTACTTTGGATTTCTGTTCTAGTGATATAAATAGAAAAATGTTGTCTTTTTTTTGGCAATTTTGTTTATTGTGCATTCACAACAAATAAAATTACTAAATTATTAGACATATTCTCTGTCATCACAATTACAAATTATAAATTATAAACAAAAAGAGCAAATGATACACAGAAAATAAAAAATATAGCCTATTAAATCATACTCAAATCAAAAAATACAACATGCTAAATTAGTAGCCCCTAAACTCTCCAGACCACTGGCCTTGTTGTGGATCCTGGGGCTGATTTTGCCACTGAATACCATGCTGCTGAGGTGGGTGGGCTTGCTGGGGTGGGTAGGTTTGCTGAGGTGGGTACGCTTGCTGGTGTGGGTAGGTTTGCTGAGGTGGGTAGGTTTGCTGAGGTGGGTAGGTTTGCTGGGGTGGGTAGGCTTTTAATTTTTAATTCATTTTAATTTTTGGACATCAGTCACAAACACTTTTCAGGTCATCACTTTTTAATTTGGAATGTGTCCAAATAGTAAAGACTATCATTCTGACTCCAGCATTTATCATTCTTGTCCTAATCCTTTTTGGCCACTACTGTCTATTGATATGGAACTCACTTTTTTAAGACAACAAATTACTATGCATTACTACCATCTAATTTAATCATTTATATTTTTTAGGCAAGCTTTTAAACCATGCTATACCTGGGTCAAGCTGAGCTCCTCCTCCTCTTCATCCTGTGTAGGATCAGGCTCAGTATCGGTGGCCTCAGCTGATGCAGAGGGTAGTGTAGAAAGAGATCTGCGTGGTACAGTTTGATCCGCCAAAACATGGAGGCAGTTGAAATACCACAGCTTGGGAACATAGACATCTTCAGCTGCTGCTCCTGATTTTTTGGAATCGTCAATCTTCTTTCGTTCCCTGTTGTACATACTTCTGAGGCCCCCAATTTTGGTCTTTATCAAACTGCAGTTTGCTCTGGGGTACACAGTCTGTACACAGCAAATTCCACCAGTTTATCAATTGCTGCCATCCTCTTGGCTTTATTGCAATAATCTTTATTTTTACTTGCCACAGACACGGGAGCTCTCTGTATTGTTCAATGAACTGGCTAAGAAATTCATGTGAATTCAAAGCTGACTTCATCATTTTGGTGACAAGTATCAGATGTCTGCAAAACAGAACACAAGACAAACCATAATGGGTGGCGTATAGCTCATAATCTGGTCACAATATAGGCCTTTATTTAAGCAGTAGGAATGGGCTGTATGTTCGGGTCGAACATGAGTTTGACTTGAACATTGGCTGTTCGCCCGTTCGCCAAATAGCAAACCGTTTATGTTTTTTTATGCAAATGCTAAAGCCGGGGAACACCCTATAAAAGTCTAGGGGAGAATTCAAAAGTGATAATTTAAATGGATAATATGTCAGCTAATTGCCATTAGGGATGAGACAAACACCCCCCTGTTTGGTTCACACCAGGACATATGAACAGTCCAAAAATTTCTTTGAACACGCGAACACCGTTAAAGTCTATGGGACTCGAATATGAATAATCAAAAGTGCTAATTTTAAAGGCTTATATGCATGGTATTGTCATCAAAAGTGTTTGGTGACCCGGGTCCTGCCCCAGGGGACATGTATCAATGCAAAAAAAAGTTTTAAAAAACGGCCTTTTTTTTGGGGAGCAGTCATTTTAATAATGCTTAAAGTTAAAAAGAAAAGAATAATCCTTTACATTTCGTAGCTGGGGGGTGTCTATAGTATGCCTGTAAAGGGGCGCATGTTTCCCATATGTAAAACCAGTTCCAGAGCAAAATTACATTTCCAAAGCAAAAAACTCACAATTAAAAGTACTAACGGTAGTGACAGAATTTTTAAACATACCTTATTCTCACGGGTACTCTCGTAACGTTCGTCTCACGCCTAAACAGAACGTAACATTACATCACACGCTCATCAATTTATATACACGACCTATACGTGAAAACTCCGCTATCCGAACGTCATGGCGCATTCGTTCGTACCGCGTGTTAACTTGACATAGACGGCGCATGCGTGAAACTCCGCTGGCGTCGTCTGCCCCTGACGTTCTTTTTGTATAATATTCCCCGCCCCTTCTCTCTTCGGTGCGCAGTGAGGAGCAACATGGCAGAGACACAGATGTGTGATGTGTCATCATCCAGTGGGGAGGAAAGGCCAGAGGCACAAATTGCACAATCCAGGAGGAGGAGGAGATGTAAGGCCACCGACATGGCCTTTGCTGAAATGGTGGAGATGGTGGACATTTTAATTAGGGAGGATTACGATGGGAAACATGGTCCATATGCCCATCCCAATTTAGTGAAAAACAAAATCATGTCTCATGTCGTGAGAACTCTGGAGCACAAGTTTGATGTAAGGCAAAAGAAGGACCAACTGAGGAAGCGCTGGTCCGACCTCAAAAACAGGGAGCCGGATCAGTATCTAAAAATTAGGAAGGTACTTCGAAAAAGTAAGTACTTGTGTGTCCTATTTATGATCATTCACTTGCATGCTGCTCCATGTGTTTTTCTTTTACTGTTGTACTTAACGTTCGTAGGTGGGAAAGAACGTTCGTAGCTATGAAATAACGTTCGCAGGGACAAAAAGGTCGTGTAAATAAATACGTTGATTTTAGCAGATATAAGCTTCTTACTGATTTGGACATGATCATTTGTCTGATTGAACGAAGTTTAAGACGTTGTCTAGATGTCTTTGAAATTTGAATTAATTGCTAAATAGATTCAGTGGAATGTAAGAAGAGGACACTCAGCAGCTGTTTACACATCTGGACTCAGGAGCACTAGTGTGGGACACCAGAGAAACTTGGCCAAATAAGGTGAGTATTGCATTTTGGTTAAAAGGGAATTGTAATCATGTCTTCAACTTCGTTCTCTTTCTAAACAGACAATTGTACACCACTTGAAAGCAATGTTTCATATTCCTATTTGTGGCCACAAATATGTGTGTGCTAAGTATACCTTTTGTTTCTTTCTCATAGGGGATAAAAGACGCAGACAACAGGGTCGCCAGGACCCCCAAACTCACCGTGACCCCCGAACTCACCGGGACACCCAACCTCGCCGGGACACCCAACCCT
Organism: Lithobates septentrionalis; assembly: GCA_037952835.1. NCBI lineage: Eukaryota > Metazoa > Chordata > Amphibia > Anura > Ranidae > Lithobates > Lithobates septentrionalis. Next base: position 706,998 of record JBBDGP010000825.1, read on the forward strand.
GCCAGGACCCACTACCTCTATGTGAAACAAGCCCAAGCGTCACAGAGGATGTGGAAGAAAGAGAGGTGGAGGAAGTGGGAGAGTGTACCTCACCAGGTGAGTGTCTGACCCCCCAGCTTGAGGTAATCTATGTATGCCTGCATATTTCTGAATACATGTTTAACACATTTTTAGGTGATGTTCTGCCATGAGGAATCGCCTGGACATAATGCAGCAGCAAATGAAGAACATGATAGATGTTTTGGGTAGAATATAAACCCTTTTTACGTCACCAAACATTTATCATGTTCTTCATTTGCTGCTGCATGATGATGTCCACATGCAAAATTTTCGAAGTTGAACTTTGTAAGTTCCCTAGTTGTGTGTTATTTTTGTAAATATAGTTATTTATATATATATATATATATATATATATATATATATATATATATATATATATATATATATATATATTTTTTTTTTTTGATTTTAAAAAAAATTAGATATATTTGCTTTAAAAAAAAAACTTAAAAAAAAAAAAACGCACATGAATGTGCACTGTTAAAAAAAGATATTTTAACAAAACAATGTGTGGTTTCTTATTTCAATGCTCTATACCAGTATATTTGTTAAGTTGGTGTAGTTACATTGACAGTGTACTCTAAAATGTGTGTAGCCGAGACACAGCACAATATAATAGTTAGCTCAAAGCGAGATTGTCACCTCATGTTGCACATCAGGTTGGTTTGCACTAGTGGCAAAAATGATAAAGATCAAGGCTATTTGCAAAGCTAGTAAACACACACAACAGTAGTTCAAATGAAATATTATTTTATTACTAAGTCAAATAATTAATCAGCAAGTAAATTTTGCTGCCAAGGCACTGCCCCTCTACCGACAAAGTAGTCAATATATTGTTCACAGACAAGACGGGCATTCTGGGAGCCCAAACCAGCACGTGCACTTTCCAGAGCTGGCATCACAGCCTCTTCAGCTGGTCGGGAAAAAGGCTCATCACTTTGCCCTGAGGCAATGTAGCTGGAAGCATTCTTCCTTAAAAAATTGTGGATGATGCAGCAGCATAAAATGACATGATTCATTTTATATTCTGCCAAGTTAATGGCAGTTAAAAAGAGCCTAAACGTACTTGAAAGAAGGCCAAATGCATTCTCCACGACCCTTCGGGCATGGGAGAGGCGATAATTGAAGATTCTTTGTTCGGGGGTGAGGTTCCTCATATGTTCCCCCAAAGAAAAGGCCTCATCTGCCACAAAGACAAAATTTAGTCCCTCAATATTGTCCAGAGCATTTGGCAAATGTAAGGTCCCTTTTTGTAGACGGTCATAAAATTCTGTGTGCATCATCACACCTCCATCAGAGTGGCGTCCATTCATCCCAACATCAACATAAAGAAACTCATATTTGGCTGACACCACAGCAAGTAGAACTATGCTGCAAAAACCTTTATAATTAAAATAATATGAGCCCGAGTTTGGCGGTGGGACTATCCTCACATGTTTGCCATCAATGGCACCTGCACAGTTGGGAAAAACCCATAAATTGTAAAACTGGGCCGCCACATCCTTCCATTGCTGCGTGTTTGAAGGAAACTGTGGAGTCAAACAAATAAAATAAATTAAAACTTGAGCACATAAAATTGCAACCATATTTGACAGAAACATTTTGGGGCAACATAATGTTATAACATTTAAATGTGTGTTTACAAAAAAGGGATAAGTTATAATTATATGCTCCCTCACCCCCTCTGGTGGCACATTCTAAAAATTTTAGGGGGGGGGATTGAATGGGTAGCTGTTTTTGACAAGTAAACCTCTACACTTCCATGAGAGCTAAATGCATTAAAAATGAAGTGTAATTTTGCCTGACCATCCATCTTTAGAAGATTGTCAGGCCAGTGGACAGGTAAGAAGTGGCATAATACACAAATAAGAATGCACATTGTCCAAATCTATACATTTTGAGATACATCGGACAAAATAATAACAATGTTCGTGAATTATGATTATTCGTTATGATAAAGTTAAAAACCCAGGAAGTCAGCACAGCACAGGGATGGTGGGAGCCCCTCATAATGCTAAATAGATCCTAACAAATGTATAATTTTGACCTTTGGAAGGTAATCAGGCAGGCCCTTGCACTACATGCTTTGGAGAATTTAGGCAGCAATCTTAACTCAAAAAATAAGGTATACTGGGTATGCGTTTATCAAAATCAGCAGATAGAGTAGTTCTATCGGTTGACTCTGTTTTATTTTATTTTTTTAGGGGGGGGGGGGATAAGTGTTTGCACAACCAAAAAGGGACTCTTGCACTCTGCATTAATTTAAAGGACAGGAATAAGATTGGGACACATTTTAGGGGGTGTTTGGGGTAAACATAAAAATGAAGCGTAAAAAATACAGTGTTAAGTTACTAGGCTAGGTGTGTATGGGCCCAGGGTAGCATGCTGGGGAGGTTAGTGAAGAAAAATATGCATGTAGGCCACCAAAAACGTTACAGCATGCATGAGGACAAAGAGGACATTCATTTACAGCATATTACAAAAATGGGAAGGATGAAATACAAAATTTAGAAAATACATTAGAAAACATGAAGGTGATATTAAAGCAAAACACTTACACGAATATAGTCCTTCTGCAGGACTTGGATAATAGCACAACATGTCTCAGGAATAATCACTCCCAGAGCCTGGGGAGAGATACCAGTGGTAAACTTAATATCCCGGAGACTCCTCCCTGTCGCCAAATAGCGTAAGGTGGCTATGAGCCTTTGCTCTGCTGGAATAGCAGCCCTCATGCAGGTGTCCTGCTTCATGATATAGGGGGACAGCAAGGACAATAGTTGATGAAAGCAGGAGTCCGTCATCCGGAGATAATTCCGATAATCATTAGGATTATTCTCCTGCAGCTCACGCAGCAAAGGCATATGGCTAAATTGGTCACGATTAAGTAGCCAAGTTTTGGCCCAAATACTCCTCATACTACTACTCCGATTATTCCTGGACCGGGCTGCAGTCACAGCAAGAACTCCAAGCCCATAAACAGCACGCTCTCTCCTAGGATTGCGCAACATGGCTGGTCGCCCACAAACGGTCGGAAACGCTAAGTAGCGCACGGAACTGGAAGCCGTGAATCTGCACTGACCAAACGTCTACTAATTACAAATTAGCAGAAGGAGCCCAGAGGGTGACGCCGGAGAATTGAACGTCTTCTTTTGAAGTGTCGTCAGTACGTTGTAACGTCACTACGTTCGTGTTTGTTGCCTAAAAGTCTGACCGTCTGTATGCAATACAAGTTCAGGGACAATGCCCTTTGTACAAAAATCCACGGGAAAGTTTGTACAAGGTCCGATCGTGTGTACGGCCCTTTATGCCCATCCTGAAAATGGGGATAAGGTTGTGATTAAGGGATTTTTTACATGCCAGTCCTCCTACATGATCTATATTCTGATCTGCCTGTGTAAATTGTTATATATGTCGGTGAAACCACTCAGAAGATAGAAGACCGAATCGCACAGCATTGCAGCACCATAAGATTGAAACAATCAGGGTTGCCAGTATCAAGACATTTTTTTTAGAGAAAGGACACCAGGACTCAGACCTGAAATTTATGGTGCATGAGGAGGGTGATAGAATACTGAGACTTAAACAGCAAGAGGTTTGGTGGATTAATAGGTTACGATCCCTATATCCAGATGGAATCAATAGGGAATTTGATTTGTACCTATTTTTATGATGATCTGGTTAGCAATTTTATTGCATTTCCTATTTTCAGATAGAGTCGCATCTTGACACATGGAAATGTGGGATTCTATCATCGAAAGAAGGATGAAAGTGTCATGAAGTTACGATTAGATTTTGTGGACTGTATCATGATTGCATCTCTTTCTCATCTATTTAACTTGAGTAGGTATTTGTTGTCTATGTATATTCTCTTGACACATTGTTGCAGTTTAACAATGATTATTTTGATTCTTTTGTGTCACTTCAGTGGTAATACAGTCAGGTCCATAAATATTGGGACATCGACACAATTCAAATTTTTTTGGCTCTATAATTTTTTTGGATCTGGTAGTCACATTCAGGACAATTAAACATGTAATCTGGAATCTGACCACTAGATGCCACCACTCCGCTCTGCTGATCTCATATTATCGGCACTGATAGCAATATCTATACGAATGAGAGGTGCATCTCTTGAGTTTTTCCCCCTTTTTATCCATTAAATACAAGTTGAGCATATACATTTTCACTTTAGGCTAAGGGAGAATATCCATTAAATACCGGAATGTCTCCCTGACAATTCACTGGCATCTGCCCCATTGCAATATGGCGGCACTTGCATCACGGACAGCTCGGACCTCAGGATTGGGCGGTCCCTTTTCTGATGAATAAGGATATAACTGGTGGTGATCAGCACGCCGCCCGTACCCCTGGACGACGTCAGGTTTGACGAAACGGCGTAGGGAGAGCGGCGTGCTGACGCCACCAACATACCAACACGCAGTCCCGGAAGTTACGGGCGTTTGTTTTTAGAGAGCCGGCCGGCTTGCTTTCTGATTGATGCCTTATTTAATCCGGATTGATGTAAGTGCATTACTTTTTAATATAATAAAAGTTTTAGACGTTATACACTATGGAAGCCTTTCTTTTTCTCACATGACTGGCCCATGGATATGCTGATGAGACTTATTAAAAGAAACCACGGAGACTTTATCTGATGTTCCATCCCAAGACTGTAGCTGGGTCATAAGCTAAAAAGCGTCTGTGATCTCCTTACCAGAGATCAAGGGAGCTGGTAAGAGGCAGTTGGCTTAGAGGTGGAGGACTGTCCTATCTTCTACACTTGTTTCTGCGGTGGTTATAAGTGTGCTGTCACCCTGATAAGAGATGTGGATAGATGCCTTTGTGAACTCTGCACGGACTGATAACTGACACCTGTGTATATGCTACGGATGGACTTTAAACTATATGTGTGCATACACTGAGTTTTGTTTGTTTTTTCTAGCGCAGTTTCCTTTCCGTTACTATCTATACACCACCACTAGGGATGAGCTGAACACTCCCCTGGTCGGTTCGCACCAGAACATGCGAACAGGCAAAAAATTTGTTCGAACACGCGAACACCATTAAAGTCTATGGGACACGAACATGAATAATCAAAAGTGCTGATTTTAAAGGCTTATATGCAAGATATTGTCATAAAAAGTGTTTGGGGACCTGGGTCCTGCCCCAGGGGACATGGATCAATGCAAAAAAGTTTTAAAAATGGCAGTTTTTTTGGGAGCAGTGATTTTAATAATGCTTAAAGTGAAACAATAAAAGTGTATTATCCCTTTAAATTTCGTACCGGGGGGGTGTCTATAGTATGCCTGTAAAGGGGTGCATGTTTCCCGTGTTTAGAACAGTCTGACAGCAAAATGACATTTCAAAGGAAAAAAAGTCATTTAAAACTACTCGCGGCTATTAATGCATTGCCGGTCCCACAATACACATAGAAGTTCATTGATAAAAACGGCATGGGAATTCCTCACAGGGGAACCCCGAACCAAAATTTAAAAAAAAATGACGTGGGGGGTCCCCCTAAATTCCATACCAGGCCCTTCAGGAAACATGCGCCCCTTTACAGGTGTACTATAGACACCCCCCAGGTACAAAATTTAAAGGGATATTACACTTTTATTGTTTCACTTTAAGCATTATTTAAATCACTGCTCCCGAAAAAACGTCCATTTTTAAAACTTTTTTTTGCATTGATGCATGTCCCCTGGGGCAGGACCCAGGTCCCCAAACACTTTTTATGACAATACCATGCATATAAGCCTTTAAAATTAGCACTTTTGATTTCTCCCATAGACTTTTAAAGGGTGTTCCGTGACATTCGAATTTGCCGCGAACACCCCAAATTCTTCGCTGTTCGGTGAACTTGCGAACAGCCCATGTTCAAGTCGAACATGAGTTTGACTTGAACTCGAAGCTCATCCCTACTCCTCTCGCAGCACAGAGCAAGTGCATGGCATGCATGTGGATGGAGTGTGTGTGGGGTTGGGCGGGCACAAATGGGAGGCGGAGTATCAGATTGGAGAAGCAGCAGAGTGAGGGCGGGGTTTAGGAGGACAGTGGAGACAGAACACAGCCCGACACCTGTGTAAGCTGGCTTTCCCCACTCTCACTGTGTTACTGAGACTCCGCCCCCCTGCTCAGCCCGTGCTTGTTTATCCTTATCCCCGCCCATCTCATCCTCTGGCTTGTCACCCCCCGAATCCCGCAATAGAGCGCCAATCTGCTCTATGCGGCGGGGGTGTAATAGCAGGGAGCGGTGCAGAGTCACTTTGTCAGCAAGGATTTTACTGCCCCTCTCATCCTGCCGTCCTAGGAAGCTGCCTGTCCCGCCTAATGGTTACGCCGGCCCTGTGGCCACCTACTGGCCTATATACTGTAAGACTGCTGTGAGCTCATCACATTGCTGGATTGTCGTCAGCCTTCCTGTGTTCCTGAGCCTCTGTGCATATTCCATTGGATTTCCTGTTGTGACGCGGCTTGACCCTGACCTGTCTGATCTGCTCTCCTGGTTTTGACCCCCTGGCTTGCTTTACCGACTTCGTTGCTGTTTCCAGTGTTTGATCCCGGCTTGTATCACTGACTTTGCTACCATTACCTATCCCTGGCTTGCCTTCCTGTATTTGACCTTGGCTAGATCCTGTTTCGGCTACCTGCCTTTTCCTCCTGACAGATCCACTGTGTTTGACCCCCGACCTGGCTTTCACTACCGTCTTCTGCATGCACCGTTGCCCAGTACTACTGAGGTTCCCTAAGAGACTTTGGCCAGCTGTGTATCCTGCCTCATCCGATATACTTCAGGTGACCACCAGCTCTACTCTCCTGTTCCCACCTGGCAACCTGTGCTTCTTTGGGCACTGCACCTTCTGTACCATCTTCAGGGGTGTACCACTCTTAGCTGCAAGGGGAGCCCTCTTGACACTTCAGCCTCCAACCTGGTACGTGACAGTACAATCCAGCCATGTCTGAGGCCGACAGAGGTGCTTCCCCACTCAAGGCTCTGTGCCAGCATGTCACTGTCCTTACACAAGCTGTGCAGCAGCTTCTACCAGCACTACATCAGCTTCCTTGCCTCAAGAATGTGCCAACTTGACCCATATGGTGATGGTTCCTCCTCCTGAGCCACAAGCACCAACACCTGAGCGGTTCTTCAGTGAACAGAAAAAGTTCAGGGCCTTCAAGAATGCTTGCTTGTTGTACCTGGCCCTTCATCCTAGAACTTTTTCTATTGAGACTGTGAAAGTAGGATTGATCATCTCCTTACTATCCAAAGAACCCCAAGCCTGGGCTCATAACTTATTAGAACAAAAGAACTCTGCTCTAAAATCTGTGGATACCTTCTTTGAGGTTATGGCACAATTGTATAATGATCCCCAGCATACGGCCTCTGCCGAATCCACTTTACATGCTTTACAGCAAGGGAAACGTCCAGTGGAAGATTACATTGTTGATTTCCGCAGATGGTCCGCTGGCACAGGTAGGATTGAGGCAGCTCTTAAGTATCAGTACCACCAAGGACTACCTGAGATCCTCAAGGATTTACTTGCTCTAGTTGTGGCTCCCGCTACTCTTAAAGGACTTATCCAACTAGTCATTCAGCTTGACAGGCACCTGTGGGAATGGCAGTCAGCACATGCTCAAACATTCAGGCCTACCTGCCTTCTACCCAAGGTTCCACCTGCTGTTTCCCCTGCACCCGTACCTGCCTTCCCTACAACCTCTGAAGGGGAACTAATGCAAATTGGCCTGGTCCGTTCTTCCCTTACTCCCGATGAGAACTAATGCTGCCAGCAAGCCAATCTCTGCCTCTACTCCACACAGGCCGGGCATTTTTTATGCAACTGCCCCGTGAGACCTAGTAAGTCCTACCCACAAAGCCCCACGCATTTCCAGGTCTCTGGATCTTCCCTTTCTCACCTTGTTCTCCCTGTCTCACTTCAGGAGGCAGAAGGGGAGGACCGGCATCAAGCAATCACTGATTTGGGGGCATGCAGCTGCTTTCTGGACTCATCCCTGGCTAAGAGACTCTGTGTACCCCTTCATGAGAAAAGACAAAGACTTAAAGTTCCAGACTTGTTCCCCAGGAAACCAGACCCATTCTCACTGTTGCAGATTCCGGCTATCAGCAATTCGTCTGCTTCGATGTCTTATGCTCACCCATGTTCCCCATCATCCTGGGAATCCCTTGGCTGCAGGCACATAACCCACAAATCAACTAGGCCAAGAAGGAGATCTCTTTTTCTTCTGCTTATTGCCTGCAACATTGCTTTGCTCCCAGCTCCAGTAGCCCTGCCAGCTGTTTGGCCATCCAACCAGTTCTCAGTACCCAGCAGAATGTTCCACCAGCTTATCAGGAGTTCATGGACGTTTTTGACAAGAAAAAGGCTGATGTCCTCCCACCTCAACGGACTTATCATTGTCCAATAGAACTACTCTCTGGAGCCAAAATCCTGTTTGGATGAATCTTCCCTCTGAAGGTGAGCTAGAGACCTTATGGTTGTATATCAATGAAAATCTGGAAAAGGGTTTAATTCATCCTTCCTCCTCTCCTGCTGGGGCCGGTATATTCTTTGTTGAGAGGAAAGATGGCACATTGAGGCCCTGTGTGGACTATAGGGAACTCAACAAAATCACCATAAAGAACTGGTACCCACTCCCTCTCGTTCCTGAACTTTTTCAAAGGTTCCGAACCACCCAGATCTTTCACCAAATTAGATCTGAGGGGCTACAAGAAAAACAGAAATGGACGGCGCACTCACCTAGTGCATTACCAGAGATAATTTAAATTATAAGAAATTTTTGCCCTGGACCACCGCGGATCCTAGAGGCTGAGCTAGGATCCGCACTGGTCCAGGACCCCTGATAGGACCATAGCCACTTGTAATCAGCTGCCAACCCAACACCGGCAAGCGTGGATAGAGGGACGCGATTGAGGCTCAGGACCTGGCGTTTTAGCTACAATTCATGCGGTTGACCTAGCACCGCTAGGTAAGGGGCCACTGCTTACATTAGTATTTTATGCACGAAGAGGACACTGAGTGAATTGCATCCCAGACACCCCACTGTTGTTTTGTTGAACACACCAGAACTTGCTTTTGCACCTTCAATGACTTTTACACTGGCACTTTAAGTTTGCTGCACTTACTGGCATGTCATTGGTCATTTGTTTCGCAGGCCAGCACAATATATTTTGTACTCGGAGTCAATCTGTGATAGTGTAACAAGGAACAAAAAGCAACAGGAAGATAGACCTGAGTTGTGCCCTGGTCAAATGGTCAGTATGCCTGAAAGGGGGCATACCCAAGTATGAATTGAAATAAAATAAAAATAGAAAAGAAAAAGGGAATGGGTGGGTGGGACACGAGATCCTACGACCACAAGCAAGGAGAAGAAGGAGGGCAGGCTTTATGCAGCCTGACTCCTCCTACAATAACAGGCTGACCTGCGGTCAGCCTTACACTTGTACTAGGAGTCAATCTGTGATAGTGTAACAAGGAACAAAAAGCAACAGGAAGATAGACCTGAGTTGTGCCCTGGTCAAATGGTCAGTATGCCTGAAAGGGGGCAAAAATGACCAGTAGGATGAATATGATGCCAAATTATAGCCTACTGAAATTACGTATAACTATCAAATAACAAATGCTTATGGTATCTCAAAAATGGCTCTGGGCCAAACCCAGAGAAACCAGACGACCTCCACCTACCCAACGGGCTGGGGTCCCTGGCACAAATACACCGAACCTGCTCCTATCACTTATAACCTAAACCGGGTATAAGCCTGCCCTGAGCACCTAGCTGGTACCCAACATGCAGGAGACCATGAGAATGTGATAGATACCACACGAAAAAATTTGACCCATGGTGAGAAGTCCGCTGATCACAGCAGGAGGGCTACTCTTCAAGAACCCTGAGGATTGCTAATAAAATGCGCAGCAAATAAAGAAAGTCTGTCGGGGTCTCCAACAACATGAAAAACTGAGCCCAACCAGAAACGCCCTGACAATGCCATGCCGATACGTGATAAAAGGGCCAAAAACCAAACCAAGTAGGAAGCCTACTGATCCTGACCTAGAGACTTGAGAAAATTCAGAATCCACTAACCCCCTGAGCCTGTAAAAGCTGCTGGAGCTGCCATGCTGACTTACCATAGTTCCATGCTTCCGCCAATCCTAGCCACAAGTAACTAGGAAATAAAAGGACGTGTGCATACCAGAGGGAAAAACCAGTCCCCTGGGTAACCTACTCCGCGTAAGTGGCATGCCACTGGGACAGCAACATGAACTACGAAAGAACGTGAGCATGCTGAGAACCTGCGTCAGGAACGTAGCTGCATGAAAAAATGAAACACATGTATTATGCGAGCTACAAACCGTAAGCAGCCTAAGCACCGAAGCTGCAAGAAACCGCAAACTACATGAAAACCCCGGTAGCACGAGAACGTGAATGATGAACAGTGTGAGAAACATGAGAACGAGAGTAACCTTGGGAAAACATGAGAAAACCTAGAAGAACGAGAGAAACATAAGTGAGATTATCATAGAAACAACAAATTGAAAAAAAAAAAAAAACGTAAATTGCATGAGACACGTAGACTGCATGAGACACGTAAATTGCATGAGACACGTAAATTGCATGAGAAACGTAAATTGCATGAGAAACGTAAATTGCATGAGAAACGTAAATTGCATGAGAAACGTGAGTTTGTATGAAATACATGAACAGCGTAAGAACAGATGAGGAGACTTGCCACCGAACAAGCCAATTAAAAACGATCACCTCAATCTGTCAACCCATAGACGTGATGGGTATTCAACAGTGGTAGAACATGAACAACCCAGCTGTTTGACAGCAACCAAATAACATACATAACAAGCAGCCCCAAGACATAATACCCCTGGTACCTGACAATGATGATGTGGGTGCAGGAATGGCAAGACCAATAGCGCAAGAATGTGAACCTAATGATGACACCCCCTTACTGTATGCAGTGAGTGAGCCCGAGCAACCTGCAGCGCCTGGACAGGAAAATTAAAAACGAACACTCAGGGCTAAGATACCCACAGACAGAGGTGGGTAAAAGTAAAAGTGTAATGGTGAACGTGCACATATGACGTATGGAAACAGGCGAGAAGATTGTGGGACAACAATCAATTAAAAACGAAACCTCAGCCTGTACAGATCTGTAGACGTGACAGACCCTGAATATGAGCACTAGCTAACGGAAATGCAGCGAACGAAAAACTGTGACAAACATATGACATAAACATATATCATAAACGTAAAATACATGGGAAACCGAGGGAAGCATGGAAAGCGAGAGAAGCCTGGGAAAACGAGAAAAGCAATGGAAAACGAGAGAAGCAATGGAAAACGAGAGAAGCAATGGAAAACGAGAGAAGCAATGGAAAACGAGAGAGGCAACGAGAATCAAAGGAAAACGTGAGAATCAAGGAAACACGAGAGAACAAACGTGAGCACCAAGGGAAAAAACGTGAAAACATACGAAAAGTAAACATGATAAATGTAAGAAACATGAAAAGGCATAAGAAGGGACACATAGCACGAGAAACCTTAAATGCATGAAAACACTGTAAAAATTGCATGAAAATATTGTAAAAATTGCATGAAAACACTGTAACTGCATGAAAACACTGTAAACTGCATGAAAACACTGTAAACTGCATGAAAACACCCGAAAGCAACATGGAAAACATGAGAAACATGGGAAAACGTGAGAAAACATGGGAAAACGTGAGAAGACGTGAGAAACATGGGAAGACGTGAGAAACATGGGAAGACGTGAGAAACATGGGAAGACGTGAGAAACATGGGAAGACGTGAGAAACATGGGAAGACGTAAGCATGAACAAATGTGCGAGGCATGGAAAACGTGGGAAGCGTAAGAAACATGGAAAACGTGCGAACCAAGAGAACACGTGAGAACCATGTAAGGCGTGAGTAACATGGGAAACACGAGAAATGTAAGAAACATGAACAGGCAAGAGAGATGACAAATCGCATAAGAAAACGAACATTGCATGAGAACACCGTAAATTACATGAGAACGTAAATTACATGAGAAACGTAAATTGCATGATGAGAATCGTAAATAACATGAGAAACATAAATTGCATAAGAAAATGTAAATTGACCATAACAAAGCATGAGAGATGGAAAAATATGCATAAGAAACCACAATTTATAAAACCGTGAAATGCCTTAAAACGTGTAAAATGCATGAGAAACCGTAAAATGCATGAGAACCGTAAAAAACCTGAGAAACCATAAAAAACACAAGAAACCGTAAATTTACTGAAACCGTAAAAAAACATGAACTGTAAAATGCATGAGAACCCATAAATTATATGAGAAACCATAACTCGCATGAGAAACCGTAAAATGCACGATAACCGTAAAATGCATGAGAATCGTAATCGTATGCGAAACTAAACATGCATGCGAACCGTAACTAGCATGGAACCGTAAAAACGAATAAGAAATCGTAAATCGCATGTAAATCCGTAAAATGCATGAGAAATCGTGAATAAATGAGAAATCGTAAATCGCATGAAACCATAAAATACATGAGAAACCGTAAATATAAATCGTAAAATGCATGAGCACCCATGAGAACTGTGAATCGCATGAGAAACCAAAATTATATGAGAAATTGTAAATTACATACCCCCCAAAGGACCCTCGCAGAAAATAACGAGAGGACAGGCAACGAGCAAGTGTCCTGCCAACCCCCCAGCCTGAATTATCCCCTGAACCCTGTGCTTACACATGCGTTACCGTAAATTCTCCTGAACCCGTCCTGCATGAAACCATGAAAAAACATGAAAAACCGTAAATTGTATGAAAACCGTAAAATGCGTGAGAAACCGTAAAAAGCATGAGGAAACCGAAAAAAAAAACGCATGGGAAAACCGCAAAATTAATGAGAAAACCGCAAAACGCATGCGCAAACCCGCAAAATGCACGAGCAACCAAAAACACCTGAAAAACTGCAACATGCATAAGAAACCGCAAATTGAAAGAAAGCGCAAAAAATGAAAGGGAAATCGCAAATAGCAATGGACTGCAAAATAAATTTTCACACATTGGGTGTAGGTGTGGTTCCCACCGGTGACATTCACCCCTCCTGTCCTGGGGATCACAACTCCACACTTTGGATCATCACCAGAACAGGGGTGGACGAGGAGCGCTAGTTGCAGCAACAACCAGTGACCTCCTGCTGTGGGACAGGAAGCGAAGGGAATCTCGTGGTTGGGGACACAGATGGCCAATAACAACAACAGTTAGTTGGAGGTAATGATCGGGGAGGAGGAGGGGGAGAGGGAGGGCGACCACGTGTCTGGATGACAGCGATGAGCAGGACACAGCACATACGAGGAGCTGCGAAGTGAGGAAGCCCCAGCCATCACCGACACAGAGCAGAGGAGGGGGCGGGGCCAGAGATAGCCCAAGCAACAGGTCCCCGGCGAGGAGGAGGGGAGAGAGAGAGCGCCCAGGGAGCGACCGAGAGCCCCCCCGCAGCGCGCACACACTGCCCCCCACCAGCCGGGAGACATGAGCACCCCCCGGGGACGAGCCCGAGCTGGACCTCGACCATCCCCTCCAGCACAACAGGGGCGCCGAGGCCGGGCGAGGAGGACAGAGGCGAGTGTGTGCGTGCGGACACCGGCACGGCTCCCATGACGGAGGACGGGAACCCAGAGGGCCGCCCGCAGCGCTGTGTGAGGGAGAGCGGTCACCACGAGCGGTGCTCCCCCCCCTCCTTCAAACCTGCAACCCCGCCGCTGCCACAGGGAGACTCGCTCCTCGCAGCCGCACATCCTCCCGCTGAGACAAAACCCGGAAGTGACGTCAGACGCACACGAGATCCTACGACCACAAGCAAGGAGAAGAAGGAGGGCAGGCTTTATGCAGCCTGACTCCTCCTACAATAACAGGCTGACCTGCGGTCAGCCTTACACTTATATCACTATTATTGGGACATTTATCTATATTATTTATTATCCATATTGCGTTGGATTGATGGGTTTTATTTGCGATATCTAGATCACCTTTAAGCACTGGCACTTTGTACGTTTTGCACCATTTATAAGGATATGTTTTTGATGGTTATTTCTGATTTATTCTATGTATTTTATTAATTGACCACAGACAGAGATTTACAGCTTTCTTCTGGTTAGCGCAGCACCTCCCCCCGTATACCTCTGCTGTTATGTGGCACTCTGGGAGGCTCTGCTGTTATGTGGCACTCTGGAGGCTCTGCTGTTATGTGGCACTCTCAGGGGCTCTGCTGTTATGTGGCACTCTGAGGGGGGGGGGTCTGCTGTTATGTGGCACTCTGGGGGGGCTCTGCTGTTATGTGGCACTCTGGGGGGGCTTTGCTGTTATGTGGCACTCTGGGGGGGGGGGCTCTGTTTTTATGTGACACTCTGGAGGCTCTGCTGTTATGTGGCACTCTGGGGGAGCTCTGCCGTAGGGTGCCACTCTGGGGGCTCTGATGTAAGGGGGGACACTAATATAAAGGGGGACTCTGATGTAAGGGGGGACTCTGATGTAGGGGGGACTCTGAGGTATAGGGAGAATGTTGGGACTTTGATGTAAGGGAGGACTCTGATGTGAGCATGGCGCTCATCCTGACTGCTGTACTCTATATGTTGTTTTGTTTGTTACTCACTCCTGACCCACATACTCTGCACATTATACTGTACATAGACCTGACCAAGGTGTACATTGTCTCAACAGTTGCTGTTTTTAATTAAGCTATTCTGTAAGGTAGCCTCAGTAAGGGCCAGGTCACACCACATGCAGTCCAGTGCATTTCTTTCTGCATCAAAAACGCAAGGAAAGTAGGTTATATGGTTTCCAATGGCATAGTTTATACCAGTGCAGTCGGTTCCATGGCCTGCCCAAAAAAAATAGAACATGCTACATTTTTCCTGCACTGGACTGTACAGGAACGCAGTAAAATGCATCAAAAACACACTGGACCCCAGTGTTCCCAGAAAAAGAAGAAAAAAGGATCTGGAATGTATCCGGAAATGCATCAAAAACGTGTTAAAAACGCATATACATAAACTCATCCAGAAAGGATCTGGAGTGCGTTTTTGTGGCGTGAGCCAGCCCTAAGACAAAAATCCAAGACTAAAACCTAAGACCTAAGACTAAAAACATATGTAATGGAAACATTTATTTTAAAAACAAACGATTCTATGACTGAAATGTATTTGTGTCTGTGAGATTATCAGTTGCGATACAGTAATTTTAATTTTATGGGTACAAGGACTGTGGTATGTTTGCATTGTATACAGCTGATGCAGATTCTGTTCAACCCTCGTTTAAACCTCTCCCACTGGTCATGCCCATTGTTCGCCATGGTGCACTATGCGTGCCGCAGGTCAGCATCTTCCTGGTAGGGGGCCCAGGGGCCCATGATGCTGTTAAGGTGGTACTGCCCCTTAAAGGCTCCTAGTGCTTTTACTGGGTCGCCAGCTTTAAGTCGCATGCGCAGTAGGGAACCGGGAAGTGAAGCCGCAATGCTTCACTTCCTGATTCCCTCACCCAGGATGGTGGCGGCAGCTGCCGAGAACCAAGCGGGTTCTCGGTGGCGCCTGCCGACATCGCTGGACCCTGGGACAGGTAAGTGGCCATTTATTAAAAGTCAGCAGCTGCAGTATTTGTAGCTGCTGGCTTTTAATATTATTTTTTTTTGGCGGTTTAGGTGGACTCCCTCTTTAACTCCTAACTTACTGCAGACCAGAGCTGCACGATTCTCGATTAAATGAGAATCACAATTTTTTTGCTTACAATAAAGATCACGATTCTCTCTTGATTCTGAATCTGGATAAGGAGCACTGTGCAGCAATTTGCGCGCAAGTGTTTATATTAGAATGCTGGATATTATTTGCTCTCTGGTGAGTGTTTGGACACATTGTTCTGTCACAGTGGGCTTTTGAATCAAAAAAGGATCATCAGTTCACAGCAGTTGGTTACACATAGGACTTTGTTTATTTATCCTACACGTGGTCTTTTTTTCATTTATGTAAAGCGCTGCACCAAGTTTGTTTATCATATGCTTCTCTCCTGTTCTTGAAAATATAATTGGCTGAATCGTAGAAATGCTGGATTCAGATTGTGTGGGGAGGGGGGTGTCCAATTGAGATTGTGATCTTTTAACGATTAATTGCGTAGCTCTACTGCAGACACATAAACAGTAGTCAACTTTAACCCATTTACACTACAGGGGGCACTCATGGGTGCTCGCTTCTGAGCCCTGCTCTCTGTGTCCATAAGCTTCTGGGCCCTGCTCTTTGTGCCCCTCCCCCTGCTCCCTCTTCACTGGCTGCAGCGGGAGCCAATGGAGGAGGGAGAGACCCGCTGCTCTCCTGCACATCGCTAGATCAAGATCGGGCTCAGGAGCATTAGGGGGGCTGAGGGGGGAGCTGCACACTGAAGGGTTTTTTCTACCTTCATGCACAGAATGCATGAAGGTAAAAAACCTTCAGCCTTTACAACCACTTTAAGTGTGTGTGTGTGTTAGCTTTAAAAGTTAGGATGAAAGTAAGGGTTAGTCCTAGTGGGCGAGCTCATGGTAAAATTTAAAGTGGAAGAAAAACCTAAGTCTAACTATTTTTTAAAATGTTCCCTCCTTCTACCTATCCTGTCTTACCTGTATTAAAAAAAGATGTTTACTTTACCTTACCAATTTTAAATTAGCTCTGGTCCAGCCTAGGGATCCTGCTATTGCAGCTTAAAGGGGTTGTAAAGGTATAAACTTTTTCACCTTAATGCATTCTATGCATTAAGGTGAAAAAACTTTTGATAATACCGCCGCCCCCAGCCCCCCCCATTTTACTTACCTGACACCTCAAAAACTCGGCCGCTCGTTTCCGACCTCCATTCAGCCGATCAGCCTGGTCGCTGATTGGCTATAGTGGATGGATTGAAAGCAGCCATTGGCTCGCGCTGCTGTCAATCACATCCAATGACGCGGCACGCTGGGGGGCGGGGCCGAGTGATACAGCGAGCGGCTATAGCCGCCGGCTGTATCACGGGAGCGCGCCCGCAATAACTAACCACCATGCGAGGGAGCTCGCATTAAGGTGGTTAGTTATTGCGGGGAGGAGCTGAGACAGCCGCCGAGGGACCCCAGAAAAGCAGGTTCGGGGCCACTCTGTGCAGAACGAGCTGCACAGTGAAGGTAAGTATAACATGTTTGTTATTTTTAAAGAAAAAAAAAATACCTTTACAACCCCTTTAAGGAGCGCTAGAAAACTGCTGGGAATTCCAGGAGCTGGGAGGCTCCCTACAGGCTCCCATAGCCCATTCATCGTCGGAGCTCCCTCCTCTCCCCTGCAGCAGTCGCTCACTGACACAGGGGTGCTGGAGCTGCAGGATCACGTGACTGGACCGATTTAAAAATAGGTACGTATACATATCTTTTATATACAGTTTAGGCAGGATAGGTAGAAGGAGGGGGAGGAAACCTTTCTAAGATAAGTTAGACTTAATTTTTTCTTCCACTTTGAGTTTAGGGGTCAGGCTAATAGGTTTAACCACTTCAATACAGGGCACTTATACACCTTCCTGCCCAGACCAATTTTCAGCTTTCAGCGCTGTCGCACTTTGAATGACAATTGCGCGGTCATGCTACACTGTACCCAAACTAAATTTTTATCATTTTGTTTCCACAAATATAGCTTTCTTTTGGTGGTATTTGATCACCTCTGGGATTTTTATTTTCTGCTAAACAAATAAAAAAAAGACCGACAATTAAAAAAAAAAAATGTTTTTGTTTTTTTTTTCATTTACAAAACTTTGTAAATAAGTAAGTTTTCTCCTTCATTGATGGGCACTGATGGTGCTGCACTGATGGGTACTGATAAGGTGGCACCAATGAGGTGGCACTGATGAGGTGGCATTGATGGGCACTGAGGATTGGCACTAATATGTGGCACTGATGGGGCATTGATAGGCAGCACTGATGGGCACTGATAGGTGGCACTGATATGCGGCATGGATGGGCACTGATAGGCGGCACGGATGGACACTGATAGGAGGCACGGATGGGCACTGATAGGTGGCACTGATGTACTGTAATCTATGTCACTGATGGATGCCAATCATTGCTAAACAATAATGCCTGCCAATCAGTGATGCCCATTGTGAGCACTGATTGGCATTTATTGTGGGCACTGATATGCATCCCTGGTGGTCTAGGGTGGCATACCTGGCAGTGACATCCCTGGTGGTCCTAGTGGCCTCCCTGGTGGTCCAGTGTGGGCATCCTTGGGGGTGTTGCGCTGATAATTGATCAGCACAGACCCCCCCGGTCAGAGGAGCAGCCATTCGGCTCTCCTCTACTCACGTCTGACAGACGCGGGTGAGGAAAAGCCGATCACCGGCTTTTCCTGTTTACACTGTGATCAGCCGTGATTGAACACGGCTGATCACGTGGTAAAGAGTCTCTGTCAGAGACTCTTTACCTCGATCGGTGTTGCGGGGTGTCAGACTGACATGACCGCAACAACGATCGCCGTGATGTGCGCCCCCGAGGGTGCACAGCGGCTCAATGTCCTGAAGACATCATACAGTATGACGTCTGGTCAGGATATTGAAACCACTGTGCCGCCGTCATTTTGCTATATGGCGGGCGGCAAGTGGTTAAAGTTAGATAAAGTTTCACCCAAGGGTAAGGAACTTCAGGGTCAGTTTATCAATGTTTTTCATCCAACATTCACACAACTTTCACCCGATTCAATTTTTTTATTAATTAATCCTATGCAAAAAATTTGTAAATCTTGAGTAAAAGTTGGGTGACTCTTGTTTGTAAATACTGATAAATAGGCCCTTTACTGTAATTTTTTTAGCCAAATTTCACAAAATGAAAAACAGTACTGCCCAGAACCTACCTATCTGACTGATGACAGCATCCAAGATACAAGATGTTTCTCTCGGGCCAAGCCACAGTCAATTCACTGAAGTATACAGACTGATTCTAATGCCCCGTACACACGATCGGAAATGCCGCCAGCAAAACTCCGATGAGAGCTTTTGGTCGGAAACTGTGACCGTGTGTATGCTCCATTGGACTTTTGCTGGCGGAATTCCAGCCAGCAAAATATTGAGAGCAGGTTCTCTATTTTTCGGTCAGAAAAAATTCCTATCCGAAAATGCGATCGTCTGTATGCAATTTTGACGTGCAAAAAACGACGCATGCTTGGAAACAATTTGACGCATGCTCGGAAGCATTGAACTTCATTTTCTCGGCTCGTTGTAGTGTTGTACGTCACCGCGTACTTGACAGTCGAAAGTTCAGAGAACTTTTGTGTAACCGTGTGTATGCAAGGCAAGCTTGAGCGGAATTCCGTCGGAAAAACCATCCAAGTTTTTTCTGACGGAAATTCTGCTCGTGTGTATGGGGTATAAGGGCTTTATCAGCTCTGAACTGAATAGCACAGATGTCATTTTTGCAACATCCATGCCCGTTCAGTCTTAGTTCGCATTTTCACAGCACACAACTTCAGACCCGTAATCAGTGCCGTCTTTAAGGCAGGGACAAAAGGGACATCTGTCCTGGGTCCCATCATTGATGCTTCTTTCGGGCCAAGCCACAGTTAATTCAGTGAAGTATACAGACTGATTCTAATGCCCCGTACACATGATCGGAAATGCCGCCAGCAAAACTCCGATGAGAGCTTTTGGTCGGAAAATGTGACAGTGTGTAGAAATCCCCCTTTATTGTTTGTTGATGTAAAATCCCCCTTTACATTGGTTGTCAGTGTAAATTTTTCATTACATTGGTGATCAGTGTACATTTCCCTTTACATTGGTGGTAAGCGCAGAATTGCCCTTACACTGGTGGTCAGTGTAAATCCCCCTGTGCATTGGTGTTCGGTACAAATCTCCTTAACCATGATTACACAATGTATATTCCCCCTTACACTGGTGGTTGGTGTAAATGCTCCTATTATATTGGTGTCAGTGTAGAAATCCCTCTTTAGATTGGTAGGTGACATAAAATCCCCCGTTACATGGTGGTCAGTGTAAATCCCCCCCCACACTGGTGGTCAGTGTAAATACCCCCTCACATTGGTGGTCAATGTAAATATCCCCTCACATTGGTGTTCATTGTAAATTCCCCATTACATTGGTGGTCAGTGTAGAATCCTTCACTATATACAGTTGTGCTCATAAGTTTACATACCCTGGCAGAATTTATAATTTCTTGACCATTTTTCAGAGAATATGAATGATAACACAAAAACATTTCTTTCACTCATGGTTAGTGTTTAGCTGACGCCATTTATTATCAATTAACTCTGTTTACTCTTTTTAAGTCATAATGACAACAGAAACTACCCAAATGACCCTGATCAAAAGTTTACACACCCTGGTGATTTTGACCTGATAACATGCACACAAGTTGACACGAAGGAGTTTGAATGGCTTTTAAAGGTAACCATCCTCACCTGTGATCTGTTTTCTTGTAATTAGTGTGAGTGTATCTGGACTCCTGACAGACCCTTGAATCTTTCACCCAGTGCTGCACTGATGTTTCGGATTCTGAGTCATGGGGAAAGCAAAAGAATTGTCAAAGAATCTGTGTGAAAAGGTAGTTGAACTGTATAACACAGGGAAAGTATTTACAAAAATATCTAAGGAATTGAGAAAGCCAATCAACAGTGTTCAAACTCTAACCAAGAAGTGGAAAATGAGGGGTTCTGTTGAAACCAAACCATGGTCAGGTAGACCAACTAAAATTTCAGCCACAACTGCCAGGAAAATTGTTCAGGATGCAAAGAAAAACCCACAAATAACTTCAGGTGAAATACAGGACTCTCTGAAAACATGTGGTGTGGCTGTTTCAAGATGCACAGTAAGGAGGCACTTGAAGAAAGATGGACTGCATGGTCGAGTCGTCAGAAGAAAGTCATTACTACACAAATGCCACAAAGTATCCCGCTTACAATACGCCAAACAGCACAGAGACAAGCCTCAAACCTTCTGGCACAAAGTCATATGGAGTGATGAGACCAAAATTGAGCTTTTTGGCCACAACCATAAATGCTACATTTGGAGAGGAGTCAACAAGGCCTATGATGAAAGGTACGGAGGTGGATCGTTGATGTTTTGGGGATGTGTGAGTTACAAAGGCACAGGAAATTTGGTCAAAAATGTTGGCAAGATGAATGCAGTATGTTATCAAAAAATACTGGAGGAACCTTTGCATTCATCAGCCAGGAAGCTGTGCATGGGACGTATTTGGACATTCCAACATGACAATGATCCAAAATACAAGGCCAATTCAACCTGTCATTGGCTACAGCAGAATAAAGTGAAGGTTCTGGAGTGGCCATCTCAGTCTCCTGACCTCAATATCATTGAGCCACTCTGGGGAGATCTCAAACGCACAGTTCATGCAAGACAGCCCAAGGATTTACAGGAACTGAAGGCTTTTTGCCAAGAGGAATGGGCAGCTTTACCATCTGAGAAAATAAAGAGCCTCATCCACAAATACCACAAAATACTTCAAGCTGTCATTGATGTTAAAGGGGACAATACATGATATTAAGAACTGGGGTATGTAAACTTTTGATGAGGGTCATTTGGGTATTTTTTGTTGCCATTATGATTTAAAAAGAGTAAACACTGTTGATTGATAATAAATGGCTTCAGCCAAACACTAACTATGAGTGAAAAAAAAGATTTGTGTTATTCATGTTCTCTGAAAAATGGCCAAGAAATCATAAATTCTGCCAGGGTATGTAAACGTATGAGCAAAACTGTATATATATATATATATATATATATATATATATATATATATATATATATATATATATATATATACACAGTCTAATGTCTACATACAGTGGGGACCGAAAGTATTCAGACCCCCGTAAAATTTTCACTCTTTGTTATATTGCAGCCATTTGCAAAAATCATTCAAGTGACAGAAAAACACAGAATTGTTGACATTTTTGCAGATTCATTAAAAAAGAAAAACTGAAATATCACATGGTCCTAAGTATTCGGACCCTTTGCTGTGACACTCATATAGTTAACTTAGGTGCTGTCCATTTCTTCTGATCATCCTTGAGATGGTTCTACACCTTCATTTGAGTCCATCTGTGTTTTATTATACTGATTGGACTTGATTAGGAAAGACACACACCTGTCTATATAAGACCTTACAGCTCACAGTGCATGTCAGAGCAAATGAGAATCATGAGTTCAAAGGAACTGCCTGAAGAGGTCAGAGACAGAATTGTGGCAAAGCACAGATCTGACCAAGGTTACAAAAAAATTTCTGCTGCACTTAAGGTTCCTAAGAGCACAGTGGTCTAAATAATCCTTAAATGGAAGACATTTGGGACGACCAGAACCTTTCCTAGAGCTGTCTGTCTGGCCAAACTGAGCTATCGGGGGAGAAGAGCCTTGGTGAGAGAGGTAAAGAAGAACCCAAAGATCACTGTGGCTGAGCTCCAGAGATGCAGTCAGGAGATGGGAGAAAGTTGTAGAAAGTCAACCATCACTGCAGCACTCCACCAGTCGGGGCTTTATGGCAGAGTGGCCCGACGGAAGCCTCTCCTCAGTGCAAGACACATGAAAGCCTGCATAGAGTTTCCTAAAAAACACCTGAAGGACTCCAAGATGGTGAGAAATAAGATTCGCTAGAAGTTCGACTCAATAAACATGGGGCAGCACAGTGGTGTAGTGGGTAGCATTTTCACCTAGCAGTAAGAAAGGTCGCTGGTTCGAATCCCAACCACGACACTACCTGCCTGGAGTTTGCATGTTCTCCCTGTGCCTGCGTGGGTTTCCTCCGGGTACTCTGGTTTCCTCCCACACTCCAAAGACATGCTGCTAGGTTAATTGGATCCTGTCTAAATTGTCCCTAGTATGTATGAATGTGAGTTAGGGACCTTAGATTGTAAGCTCCTTGAGGGTAGGGACTGATGTGAATGTACAATGTATATGTAAAGCGCTGTGTAAATTGACGGCGCTATATAAGTACCTGAAATAAATAAATAAAAATAAATCTTTACCCTGTTGGTACACCTTTGCATCCTAAAACCCATGCTAACCTCTGCACCCCAAACCTCCCCCATCCTCTCCACTCCAATCCCCCTCCCCTTTAATTCTACCTGCCTCCTTTGCTCATCTTTGCACCCGCCTTCCTTACCTCCATACATCCCCTCCTTGCTCACCTGTGCAGCACAAACTATAATTGCATCTCTGCCTACCTCCGCACACCCCACACTACCCTCCCCCCACTAATTTGCTTATTTTGGGAACAGGCTGATGGTAGGCTTAATGACCACAGTTGTAGGCAGGACTTTCAAGTATGCCCCTTTATCTCCACAGTGGGCAGCATTCAGTATAGGTGATGGTGGATATGACCTCAGGGGGGCATAATATACATATGAATACCGCCTCTGTTTACATAGAATGCTGCCAGTCCGCCACTATTTACATATGAATGCCGCTGCTATTTACATACTAATGCTGGTTTTTACTTGTAAACACAGGCTCTGCAGGTGAGTCATCTGTACACAACAATAGGGCAGAGCTGGGCAGCATTAGTAACATAACTTCACACTGAGATATAAGGACACAGCACGGGACTAAAACTTCAAGGGACGAGGGAAATTAAACTGGCATAGTTGGCAAGTATAAGGCAGCTGCTTTGGGCCCCACAACAATGACAGGGCCTAGGGCAGCTGCCCTTTTTGCCCTGCCTTAATGAAGGCCCTATATATATATATATATATATATATATATATATATATATATATATATATATATATATATATATATATATATATATATATACACTCTGCATTTAGTGCGGACTAGATATTTAGTGTAGACTCTATATTCAGCCAATGCAGCTTCACCTCATTTCAGAGCACCACATGGCGCTTGCATGACCGCCCGCTGCTCTCCTCCCTTGATCTGGGAACTACAGTGGGAGGGGTGGAAAATTCCCAACTGAAGTCAGCCGGGAGAAGGGGAGGAGAGCAGCGATGAATGACGCTCTGAAATAAGGTATGAAGCTGCATATCTTTTCTAAAGCACATACACTGGGGCACATAACTTAATCTAACACAGGGGATTCTAGGAATAAAACAGTTATTTTAGCAGTATTTAGTATTATAGCACCAGGAGGGGAGGGGCGGCACTGAGACTAGCTGATAGGCAGAGGGAGTGAGAGAGGAGAGACTGAAAAAGGCACGTAAACTGACCACGGTATCATAGATCAGGAGCCAGAAGGTAGCACAGCACAAGGCAGGATCAATCAGGTATTTTAGATTATAAAAAGGGACACATTACACAGTACAAGCACTGTGCTGTTATTCATATATTCATATATATTCATGCTTTAAAGGAACAGGATCAATTTTTTTTTTTTTAGGGTTGCAACCGCTTTAACTCCCTTTTGTGCTTTACTATGTATGTTCAATAATAGAATGGTGATTTCAGGTGACATAATACAAAGAAGTACTTTAATCAATACATAGCTTTCTGTTCTATTCTGCATTATAGTCCTTCTCCATTTCTCCCTTTTTGATTCAGATGTTTGGCAAGGGTGCTTAAACAAAATTTACCATAGTTGCCAACAGTCCAGATTTTCCCGGGACAATCCCGATTTTGGGACCCTCGTCCCGATTGGAGGCTGTCCCGAATCGGGATTTTCCATAAGGAAAATCGGGAATGTTGTTTTTTTTGTTTTTGGAGCAGCTGGCTCCAGCAAAATGGCGGCCGGCTCCGCCGCTCGATCTTCCCCCTAGTGTTGAGTAAGTGGAGAGAGGAAGGGGCTCGATCCGCGCAGCCAATGAAGCGGCTTCTTTAGCTGCACAGCCCCTCCCCTCTCCACTGAAGCAAGCAAAAGAAACGGCGCCATCGCCGTGTCTTGCCGAAAGTTCCCCAGGCCCGTACTGCGCTAGTGCTGCGCCTGCGCAGTACAGGGGGTCCTTCATTGCCGAGGGGAACTTTCGGGTATGCACTAATAGAGGGGGGGCTGCACTGAGGGGGGCTGCACTAATAGAGGGGGGGCTGCACTGAGGGGGGTCTGCACTAATAGAGGGGGGCTGCACTGAGGGGGGGCTGCACTAATTGAGGGGGGTCTGCACTAATAGAGGGGGGGCTGCACTGAGGGGGGGGTCTGCACTAATAGAGGGGGGTCTGCACTGATGTAGGGGGTCTGCACTGATGTAGGGGGTCTGCACTGATGGAGGGGATCTGCACTGATGGAGGGGGTCTGCACTGATGGAGGGGGTCTGCACTGAGGGGGTCTATACAGACTCTGCCAGGGGCACCTGATGCAAGGACAGACTCTGCCAGGGGCACCTGATGCAAGGACAGACTCTGCCGGGGGCACCTGATGCAAGGACAGACTCTGCTGGGGGCACCTGATGCAAGGACAGACTCTGCCGGGGGCACCTGATGCAAGGACAGACTCTGCTGGGGGCACCTGATGCAAGGACAGACTCTGCCTGGGGCACCTGATGCAAGGACAGACTCTGCCTGGGGCACCTGATGCAAGGACAGACTCTGCCGGGGGCACCTGATGCAAGGACAGACTCTGCCGGTGGCACATGATGCAAGGGCGGACTCTGCCGGGGGCACCTGATGCAAGGACAGACTCTGCCGGAGGCACCTGATGCAAGGACAGACTCTGCCGGGGGCACCTGATGCAAGGACAGACTCTGCCGGGGGCACCTGATGCAAGGACAGACTCTGCCGGGGGCATCTGATGCAAGGACGGACTCTGCCGGGGGCACCTGATGCAAGGACGGACTCTGCCGGGGGCACCTGATGCAAGGACGGACTTTGCTGGTGGCACCTGATGCAAGGACAGACTCTGCTGGTGGCAGGCGACGTGGCTAGTGACACGCTCAGGGATCCCACTGATTTGGCATTATGGTGAATTGAATGATTTAATTTTATATTACAATGTAATAATAGAAATAATGCGCTTCAATCATCCTGACACCATAACAACCATGGTGCCGGGATGATTGAAGCGTTAACACCAGGCATTTGGAGTATCTTTATCTGCTGATTGTTAAACTTTCTAGAATACACATATTTCTATTGTGTAGGATCTGGGGCTGCTGTCCCGTCATTCCCCTCTCCCCCTTTCCTTCTCCCCCTTTCCCTCTCCATCCCTCATTCATCTCAGACTCTAACCACACCCTCTTGAGCCATGCCCTATTTAAGCCATGCCCACTTTCACGTAAGCCATGCCCACTTTTCACGTAAGCCACACCCACTTTTCACGTAAGCCACACCCATTATTCGCCGCAGCGCGCTTCGTGCGCCGCACTTGTAATTTTTTTGCTAACCCACTCCTGCAAACTAATGCCCCGCCCCCTAATTATTGTGCGGCTCCACCTACAGGCAAAAAAGTGTCCCACATATTTTTTTTGCAATGTTGGCAACTATGAATTTAGCTATTTAGCGATAGTATATCCATGAACTACAGAATAGTTTAACTATATCTAAACCCAATCAACAAAATCTAATATAAGCTTTAAAGCAGAAGTCTAGGTAACAAAACTATCAGGTGTCAGTGCCCTTTAGTTGTTGCCTTGCCTTTGTTGATTTAGTGGGTGGAGTTAGTGCGCCTTTATAAGCCAGTTCTGAGTGGGGCCCAGAGTAGATGGAGTATGGGAACAGGACACCCCTGCCCAGCATGATGTAGCCCTGTGTACTGACACAGAGAGAATGAGAGAGAGAGAGAGCCCTCTGCGGGACTGAACCACCAAGGTATTAAAAGAGCACACATTGAGGACAAAAAGAGAAACTTCCAAGTTCAATCCTCTCATTTAACAGGTCCTGTGGCTTGCTTTAGGATAGCTTTGGGGCCTATGTGAGGAGCATACTTTGTGTGAGACGAAGGTACACCCTGTATGAGAAACATCTGTAAAAGGAGACTTTAACATCTGGGGAAGATGACTGAGTTAACACACTGAGTGCTTTGCACTAAAGGGACTACTGTCAGGAGTCATATAATGAGGTATGGCGTGCTGCAGTAGAGATTGTTGTCAAAGAAATCATGAACTGTTTAGAAGTGTCTTTGTGCCAGTATGAGTTACAAGAATATTGCAGTAAAGCATTGAAAAAGCTTTTGGACTGGACATTCTTTCATTCTGGGTAACAGGCCTCAGGCCAGGAACATGTGAGAGTGGGCCAGGAAAGTGTGACACAATATGGTGAAATATCTCCAAACAACTAGTAGATGACAATCTTATCCATGAAAAAGATGGGTCGATCGAGAGTCAGCATGGCATGATCAGCTGCCCAATTTGGGGCCCTTACATGTAGGAGATCAGCAACATTGAAATGCAAAGAAAATATGAAAAATGGTTAAAACAAGTATTTTATGGGAAAAAAACAGCTGTTTATAACATACAGGTCCTTTGAAAACTGAACATCCTCTAGTTAGGGTTTAGATCTACTTTACAGATTGGACAATGTGAGCTAAAATCTCATTTCTTTTCAGTGTTGCTTTGGGCAGGAAAGAGTAAAAAAAACTAATATTAGGTTGTTTTGTGTTGTCTGTGTCCTGCTGTGGAGATTTCACTTCCTGTCTTGGAGGCATAACAGAAAGACTAGGGAATTCCCATCTTAGACAGTTACCATTGAAACAATTGCTTTCAATGGATGATTTCCCTCACATGTGGCTCTGGTAACAATGGTCAGTAGGACAAATACGGAGGTGAAATGTTCCGGCGGGGACACAAACAGCAATCAAAACCTGACCGAGAGTCTATCCTTGCCCCAATCTACCCAAATTTAAAAAGAGAACTTTCATGACTTTACATATACTTTAATTCAATTGGCCCAGTCTTTGCTAGCTGGAATTTAAAGCAAAACAGAATGGTTACTACTGTCTTGGATTTAATCAAAACTTAAAGGATAAAAAATATGTGTAATTTGTTCTCAGGTAAATATCTCCAAACAAGGATTCCATACTCACTAATTAGTCCAGGCTCTCCGATTGCTAGAGGTTACTGCACATCATTACCACTCACCTATTGGTTGCTAGAGGTTACTGCATACCATCACTGCTCACTGATTGGTTGCTAGAGGTTACTACACAGTACTGCTCATTGATTGGTTGCTAGAGGTTACTACACATTACCACTCATTAATTGGTTACTAGAGGTTACAACACATTACCACTAACTAATTGGTTGTGTAACCTGGGGGACAGGTAGCAGGTACAAAACTCCCTGGCATAGGCAGTCTTTCAGGCACAGACGCCAAATCCAGTGAGGTAGTGACAAACAGTGTGGTGTTTATTGGTGATATATACAAGTCTATACACAGGGGCTGTACAGTGTTTCAGAAAAACAAACAGAACAAAAATAGACAAAAAAAAAAACCTAGCCGTGTCTCGGCACTAACTATACAATATATACAGGCCCTAACTACCAGACTGAGCAAACCTACAGCTTGTCGGCTTCCACAGATACAGCTTAACAGCTTTTTTACCAACCTTTTGCTCTCACAGACCAGTGTTGTCTGTCTTTCCCAGGCCGAGAGCAAAGGCTGTCTGTCACAGGTGACCTGAAATTAGCCTGGGGGAAGAGGACCAAGACCGGAACTGGACCATTGATCCCTGATCGCATATGAAAAGGAGCCTGGGAGACGTATAAATCCCGAACAGGACTTTTCCCGGCTTTCTCTGGGATGCTGTGCTACAGTTGCTAGAGGTTACTACATATTACAGCTCAGTAATTGGTAGCTAGAGGTTACTTAACATTAGCATTTACTGATTGCTTGCTAGAGGTTACTACACATTACCACTCACCATTTGGTTGCACATATTATTACTGCTCACTGACTGCCTGCAACTCAGTGTCCCCCTCTGCAAGCTGCTCAGTCCTGCTGCTGCTTTATTAATACCCCCCACCCCGCCCCCTTGCTGCTGACAGAAGAAGGGTGAGGAAGAAGAACGCACACACAGCCCGCTCTGTGTGTCTTTGATCTCCATGCTTGTGCTGTTGACTGGAAAAGGGGGGCAAGCGGGGGAACACAGAGAGCCTGCTCTGCCTCACTCCCTGTCACAGCCACTCCAGTCCTGACAGAGAGAGAGGCGGGCTCTAGAAGATGCAGCCCACACCTGGTTAAAGGTTAAAGTTCAGTTTTTAAAGATATATATTCAATCTTAGTTTTATTGAAAAATTATTAGACAAATAACATATATACATACATTAATGTTATTGTCATACCACCAAAACATCTTACAAATACATTATACGAACTAACATAAACAAACCCAAAAAAAAAAAAAAAAATTCCTTTCCTTTCCCTTTCCCTTGCTTTGACATATATACATCCTGTATTGAAGCCCTATTAGATTATATTTAGATTCTATTCTAGTTACTACTTAAACGTTTAGTTTCGTGTTGATTCCCTGAAGGCCCTCCAGGGGGCCCATATCTGCCGACATTTTTCAAGCATGTCCAATTCATATGCCAGGAGGGTCTCCATCTTCTCAGTATGATCCATTTCCACTACCCATTCATTCACTGAAGGCGATTGTGTTGATCGCCAATGGCGCAGAATAACTAATCTTGCAGCTATCACCCAATGTCTGAGCAAACCCTTTTTGATATTTTTATATGAGCCTGGTAAATTGCAAAACAGCGTAATTTGTAGTGTATTGAAAATTACCTCCCCTGTAACTATAGTATACAACTGCAAGATACTGTCCCAGAATTTACAAATTTGAGGGCATTCCCACCATATGTGTAACAACGAGCCCTTAGCAGAATGGCATCGCCAACAGTTATCCAATGTGTCTGTAAAAATACGCTGTAATGAAGTTGGGCATCGATACCAACGAGAAACAAGCTTATAGCTTGTCTCTTGGGCTTTAGTTGCCAATGACAAACAATGTGTGAGGATAAAAGACTTCTCCCACGCTTCTGCTCCAATTTTAACATTAAGATCCAGTGTCCATTTATTTGTAAATTCTGGGAGCTCGGGATGATTTTTTCCCAATAAGAATCTTATATACTGCTGATAAAACATGTTTTGGTCTAGTGCTTTGCACCAAGATTTAAATCTCTGTTAAAGGATTTGTTTAAAGGAATAGAAGACAAAAAGATAATAGTTGCTGATATTTCATCCATTGCATAAATGAAGGTGGTTGTGATGGTATTAAGTTCATTATGGGTGGTAGTTTACCCTGACAAAGAATTTGATTTACTCTTCGGTGGGACTCCTTATTCCACGTAAAAAATGTAACCGGTCTACTGCAGGTGGAAATTGTGGGTTACCAAATAAGGGTGTCATTGGTCCTTTTTGTGAAGAAAGCCCTTAGACGCAAAATCATTTTGTGCCAAATGCTCAATAAATGGGACGTAAGGAAGGGTAAGGAAGGGGGCGTATCTTGATGAATACCCGGATAAGATAGATCTAACCAAGGAAGTGCCTGAAGGTCAAACTAGTTCAACCCTTGTTCTATTGATACCCATTGTTTAGTATCCGAGTGATGGAACCAATTCACTAATCTAGTAAGGACTGCCACAATATAATAATAATAAAGACCCGGTGCACCCGCTGCTCCTTTGTTTTTGTTAACGTTTTCCAATTTAGTCTAGATTTCTTGTTCCCCCAGATGAACTTGACAAAGGCAGATTGTAAAATAGAGAAAAAAAGATTTGGGGATAGAAACAGGGATAGTTTGAAAAAGGTATTATGTCCATTTTCAATATGTTAATCCTCCCGAACCAGGAATATAAAATCTGAGTCATTTTTCATCTTGTAGAGTATGTTGCATAAGAGGGATGAAATTAGCCGAATATAAATGAGTCAAATCTGTTGGTATATTAATTCCTAGGTATTTTAATGTAGAGGAACAGAATTTAAACAGGAAATTGTTCTTCAGCATTGTCACTTGATGTGATGAAAGTGACACATTAAGAATTTCCAGTTTAGAAACATTTACTTTGAAATTACTCAGGACTCCAAAGCGTTTAAATTAATATAAAATAGAAGGCATAGAAATATGAGGGTTAGTAACATAGAGTAACAGATTGTCAGCAAACAAGGAAAGTTTTATTTCTTGTTGATCTAACCTTATGCTGGTGATCTAACCTGATGCCGGGTTCTGTCTGATTGCTATCACTAAATGTTCCATCACTAGGACATAAAGCAAGGGGGATAGAGGGCATCCCTGGCGGGTACCATTTTGTATGGGGAAACTTGTGGTTAATGATCCATTGATCCGTATTCTGGCCTTTGGTTTAGTGTATAATGCCAAGATCTTATTAAGCAAATTTTGGCCCATCCATATTTGCCTTAAAGAGGACTCGAGAAAAGACCACCCAACCCAATCTAAAGCCTTCTCTGCATCAACCGAGAGAAGGCATGCTGGTATTTTAGCTGTTTGGGCATAGTCCATGAGTAAAAGTGTTTTTATCGTGTTGTCGCGTGTTTCTCTTCCTTGGACAAATCCGATCTGGTCTTTATGTACCAGGCTAGGAATAATAGATTGGAGCCGTAGCGCAATTAATTTAGAATATATTTTTATATCTACTCCAATTAAGGATATTGAGCGATAACTAGAACATAATGTTAGATCTTTACCTGGTTAGTGAATCAAAGCAATATGAGCTTCTAGTGTTTGGGGCGAAAATGGGTTAAAGGAAGAGATGGAGTTAAACACCCATAGCATAAATGGAGACAAATAGTCTTTATATGTTTTATACAATTTTGGAGTAAATCCATCAGGGCCAGGGCTCTTACCTGATGGAATATCTGTGATTACGCCTAGTAATTCCTCCACTGAGAAAGAGCAATCTAATGATTTCCTATGATCCTCATCTAATATCGGGAGAGCAGTTTCCTGTACATAATCATCAATGCTACAAGCATCAAACTCCATGTCTTCCGTAAGAGGTGGTTGAGCCAGATTATAAAGAGCTGAGAAGTAGGGATGAGCCGAACACCCCCCGATTCGGTTCGCACCAGAACCTACGAACGGACCGAAAATTCGCACAAACGTTAGAACCCCATTGAAGTCTATGGAACTCGAACGTTCGAAATCAAAAGTGCTAATTTTAAAGGCTAATTTGCATGGTATTGTCCTGAAAAGGGTTTAAAAACAGACGTTTTTTCGGGAGCAGTGATTTTAATGATGCATAAAGTGAAAAAAAAAGTGAAATATTCCTTTAAATATCGTACCTGGGGGGTGTCTATAGTATGCCTGTAAAGTGGCACGTGTTTCTCGTGCTTAGAACAGTCCCTGCACAAAATTACATTTTTAAAGGAATAAAGGTCATTTAAAACTGCTTGCGGCTTTAATGTAATAAGAGATATACAAATAAACCGCCCCTGAATCTCTCTTACTCCACTGCGCCAAAGAAAAGTGCAAAGCTGTATAAAGGTGTGTAAATGAATACAAAATATGTGTACATCCACAGTGTACAGTGAAAAAAAGCTGCCACTTAAATAAATACATAGACTGATCAAAATCCCAAAACTATACCTCTCACACGTGTACAGATAGAGATAGCGGCGCTAATATAAATTGTGTAAAATAATGGGTCAGAGCAGTATAATGCCTACGACCCTCTACTTATGCATAAAAATAATAATAGTGTCATGAAAAATATTAATTTTATCATGAAAAGAAATTTCCTTAACACCCAGTGAAAAGTGACACTATAAATGAATGATCAAGTTCAACAGTTGTTTTTCAATCTTCTTGTGAAAAATCTTCTTCTACTCTTCCACCACACCACCGTGATAGTGACACCACTCCCTCTGAAGAGCGCACTCACCAGATTGTATAGCCTCCCACTCTCGTGTTCGGCAAAACAGCAATTGAACCACACCTGGGTTGCATGTGATGAACCGTGACTCCAATCAAGCCAGCTCCATATGTGAAAAAATGAATAAAGTGCTCCACATAGCGTGATACCATTTTGACAGATTTATTAAAATCACTTCAAACACACTTCAATGGTTACACTCACTTTTAAACTGAAACATAAAAGCCTTTAAAAAGAAATCCACAGCAAGCACAGCAAACAACAGGATCAGTGATCCAACGGTGCACCGCGGTCACAGCGGACCTGAAGTGTAAACTGGTGTATCTCTCACCCAACCTTCTAAGGCCCAGCCGTCCGATCGGTGTAGTCCTCCTCAGACAGTGGCATCTAATGTCAGTGCGATGGAAGGCCGTGTAACCATGCCCAAGACATGTTTCGTCAAATAGACTTTTTCAAATGGGATTGGCTACACGGATGGTTCATCAATCCTTATATACTATCTATGATTAGTCATGTGATCACCATCAGTCATGTGATCACCATCTGTTGAACTTGATCATTCATTTATAGTGTCACTTTTCACTGGGTGTTAAGGAAATTTCTTTTCATGATAAGATTAATAT
This sequence comes from Lithobates septentrionalis, assembly GCA_037952835.1. Lineage (NCBI taxonomy): Eukaryota > Metazoa > Chordata > Amphibia > Anura > Ranidae > Lithobates > Lithobates septentrionalis. The sequence goes on from JBBDGP010000825.1 coordinate 740,494, forward strand.
TTTTCATGACACTATTATTATAGCATTATACTGCTCTGACCCATTATTTTACACAATTTATATTAGCGCCGCTATCTCTATCTGTACACGTGTGAGAGGTATAGTTTTGGGATTTTGATCAGTCTATGTATTTATTTAAGTGGCAGCTTTTTTTCACTGTACACTGTGGATGTACACATATTTTGTATTCATTTACACACCTTTATACAGCTTTGCACTTTTCTTTGGCGCAGTGGAGTAAGAGAGATTCAGGGGCGGTTTATTTGTATATCTCTTGCTACAAACCATTGTCTATTTATTTACCACCTGCAGCCTTAGATGCCATTAATTGTAAACAAGTTAAAACTTGGTGGGATGTTTTCATGTTTGAGGTGGTTTTATTCATTGACCACTGATGATATATCATTTTATTCTCCTTTTTTAGACTCGTCTGCAGTCATCCATATTTTTTATTAATAGGATCAGATTGTGTTTCAGTCATTGTTTGTCCTATGCAGCTGTATGATAGTATCATGACTAATCTATATAGCTTGTATTTTAAACCAGACAAATTCATTATCTCCTGTTGAAATGTTCATTTTAATTTATTAATATTCATTTTTATTGGTTACTTTTCCACATTAGCACTGTAACTAGTGGTGGATTATAAGTTAGGATATGTCATATGTCATATATGGTAATGCTGGACGCAGCATTCTAACTACACACCGTAAAAATGTTTGGGATCTAATGCATTCAGTCTTTGTACCTGTGCTTCACGGTCAGGGGGACATGAAGTGTGAGCATGTGCAGAGCAGGAGGTCACATGACTGATGGTGATCACATGACTGATGGTGATCACATGACTAATCATAGATAGTATATAAGGATTCGACGAAACATGTCTTGGGCATGGTTACACGGCCTTCCATCGCACTGACATTAGATGCCGCTGTCTGAGGAGGACTACACCGATCGGACGGCTGGGCCTTAGAAGGTTGGGTGAGAGATACACCAGTTTACACTTCAGGTCCGCTGTGACCTCGGTGCACCGTTGGATCACTGATCCTGTTGTTTGCTGTGCTTGCTGTGGATTTCTTTTTAAAGGCTTTTATGTTTCAGTTTAAAAGTGAGTGTAACCATTGAAGTGTGTTTGAAGTGATTTTAATAAATCTGTCAAAATGGTATCACACTATGTGGAGCACTTTATTCATTTTTTCACATATGGAGCTGGCTTGATTGGAGTCACGGTTCATCACATGCAACCCAGGTGTGGTTCAATTGCTGTTTTGCCGAACACGAGAGTGGGAGGCTATACAATCTGGTGAGTGCGCTCTTCAGAGGGAGTGGTGTCACTATCACGGTGGTGTGGTGGAAGAGTAGAAGAAGATTTTTCACAAGGAGATTGAAAAACAACTGTTGAACTTGATCATTCATTTATAGTGTCACTTTTCACTGGGTGTTAAGGAAATTTCTTTTCATGATAAAATTAATATTTTTCATGACACTATTATTATTTTTATGCATAAGTAGAGGGTCGTAGGTATTATACTGCTCTGACCCATTATTTTACACAATTTATATTAGCGCCGCTATCTCTATCTGTACACGTGTGAGAGGTATAGTTTTGGGATTTTGATCAGGCTTTAATGTAATGTCGGGTCCCGACAATATGGATGAAAATCAGTGAGACAAACGGCATGGGTACCCCCCCATCCATTACCAGGCCCTATGGGTCTTGTATAGATAGTAAGGGGAACCCCGCACCCAAATTAAAAAAAAGGAAAGGCGTGCTGCCCCCAGGCCCTATATACTCTGAACAGCAGTATACAGCTGATGCAAACTAGACAGGGACTGTAGGTTTGTTGCTAAGTAGAATCTGTTTGTAATTTTGAACTGGTACATTTGGAAAACATAGGGAAGGGTTATCACCTCTGTGACATTTGTTTTGCTGTCTGTGCTCCTCTTCAGAAGATTTCACCTCACTTTCTGTCCCAATGACAAACGTTTTTAGAAAATTTGTGGTTTTTAGTGAAACAAGGATTGGTGATAAAAGCATCAGTGGAAAGGAGAAACGTTTTTCCCATATTAACTCTTACAGTAGAGAATTTCCCTTCCTGGGGATAGATTTAATCTGTTGTCTCCTTCCATTTGCAAGTAGGAGTCGTGTGTAAGTTGGATGTTTGAAAGTAGGTGCCTGCCCTGTATACTCTGCAGAAATTGTGGCCTTAGGTGTTGGTGTTGCCACAACACTGTAAGCCCTCACAGGGCCCTGCTGTGAAATATTAGATCAAGAATTGTAATTACACGCTCCTGTTGAACAGGGGCAGAAAAATTTGGCCTTTGGTGATGGTGGTGTGCTGGTGCCACAACACTGTAAGTCCTCACAGTTACTCTTGGTGGGCGCTGGAACGGGCCCTGCTGTGAAATATTAGATCAAGAATTGTAATTACATGCACCTGTTGAACAGGGGCAGAAAAATTGGGCCTTTGGTGGTGGTGGTGGTAGTGGTGCTGGTGCCACAACACTGTACATCCTCACAGTTACTCTTGGTAGGCGCTGGAACGGGCCCTGCTGTGAAATATTAGATCAAGAATTGTAATTACATGTCCCTGTTGAACAGGGACAGACAAATTGGGCCTTAGGCATTGGTGCTGGTGCCACAACACTGCAACCTCACAGATACACTAGTTGGAGCTCAGGAACGAGCCCTGCTACAAAGAATTGCATAAAATTTTTTAATTACACGCCCCTGTTAAACAGGGGCTGAAAAATTGGGCCTTAGCCACTGGTGGCGGCGCCCAGAAACAAAAATATTCTTACAAGCTTTTAGCATGATCATTGAGGAGGAAGAGGATAGTCACTCAGCATAACAGGATAGTCACTCAGCATAGGCAGTCTTGAAGGGATCTGACATTTCAAAAAAAATTATTCAGTTTATCAGCATCAGGTGCTTGGTATCTGGTGGTGATCCAAGACTGATTCATTTTTATGAAGGTCAGTTGATCGACCGAGTCGGTGGATAGGCGCACCCTGTGATCGGTTACAAAGCCTCTAGCAACACTGAATGTGCGTTCCGAAAGAACGCTGGATGCAGGACAGGCCAGTAGCTCAATTGCATACTGTGCAAGCTCTGGCCAGTGATCCATCCTCAAGACTCAGTAACCCAGAGGATTTTCGGTGGGAAAGATGTCCAAGTCAGATGTTGCCCCTAGGTATTCCTGCACCATGTAAAACAGACGCTGGCGATGGTTGCTGGAACCGATCATTGTCTGAACGCATCGGTCAGATGGCCACCTTCTCCACCGCTCCTTCTTTGACTGACCGAAGCCTCGGCAACACGTTGTCCAGGAACAGGAGTTTGTAACCTCCCAGTCTCTGGGAACGCGTTGCACAGACCTTTCTGCAAGGCCTCCCGAAGATGTTAAATCCTCTGCTCCCTTTGCGATGGCAAGATAAGGTCTGCAACCTTACTCTTGTAACATGGATCAAGGAGGGTTGCCAGCCAGTAACGATCCCTCTCCTTGATACCACGAATACGAGGATCCTTCCGCAGGCTTTGCAGGATCAGGGAGGCCATGCAGCATAGGTTTGCTGAGGCATTCGGTCCGGAGTCCTCTGGGTCACTAAGGACGACATGATCCGCAGCCACCCCCTCCCAGCCACGTACATGTCCATGGTTTTCTTGGGACTGTAAATGATCCCTTAAAGACTGCTGCTGATTAGGGATGAGCCGAACACCCCCCTGTTCGGTTCGCACCAGAACATGCGAACAGGAAAAAAATTCGTTCGAACACGCGAACACCGTTAAAGTCTATGGGACACGAACATGAATAATCAAAAGTGCTAATTTTAAAGGCTAATATGCAAGTTATTGTCAATAAAAGTGTTTGGGGACCTGGGTCCTGCCCCAGGGGACATGGATCAATGCAAAAAAAAGTTTTAAAAACGGCCGTTTTTTCAGGAGCAGTGATTTTAATAATGCTTAAAGTCAAACAATAAAAGTGTAATATCCCTTTAAATTTCGTACCTGGGGGGTCTATAGTATGCCTGTAAAGGGGCGCATGTTTCCCGTGTTTAGAACAGTCTGACAGCAAAATGACATTTTGAAGGAAAAAACACATTTAAAACTACCCGCGGCTATTGCATTGCCGACAATACACATAGAAGTTCATTGATAAAAACGGCATGGGAATTCCCCACAGGGCAACCCCGAACCAAAATTAAAAAAAAAAAATGATGTATGAGTCCCCCTAAATTCCATACAAGGCCCTTCAGGTCTGGTATGGATATTAAGGGGAACCCCAGCCAAAATTTTAAAAAAAAATTGACGTGGGGTTCCCCCTAAATTCCATACCAGACCCTTCAGGTCTGGTATGGATTTTAAGGGGAACCCCGCGCCCAAAAAAAAAAAAAAAACGGCGTGGGGTCCCCCTAAAAATCCATACCAGACCCTTATCCGAGCACGCAACCTGGCAGGCCGCAGGAAAAGAGGGGGGGATGAGAGTGCGGCCCCCCCCCCCTCCTGAACCATACCAGGCCACATGCCCTCAACATTGGGAGGGTGCTTTGGGGTAGCCCCCCAAAGCACCTTGTCCCCATGTTGATGAAGACAAGGGCCTCATCCCCACAACCGTGGCCGGTGGTTGTGGGGGTCTGCGGGCGGGGGGCTTATCGGAATCTGGAAGCCCCCTTTAACAAGGGGACCCCCAGATCCCGGCCCCCCCCCTGTGTGAAATGGTAAGGGGGTACTTACCCCTACCATTTCACTAAAAAACTGTCAAAAATGTTAAAAATGACAAGAGACAGTTTTTGACAATTCCTTTATTTAAATGCTTCTTCTTTCTTCCTTCATCTTCTTCTTCTTCTGGTTCTTCTGGCTCTTCTGGTTCTTCCTCCGGCGTTCTCGTCCAGCATCTCCTCCGCGGCGTCTTCTATCTTCTTCTCCTCGGGCCGCTCCGCACCCATGGCATGAGGGGGGAGGCTCCCGCTCTTCTCTTCATCTTCTTCTTCATCTTCATCTTCTTCTTCATCTTCTTCTTCTTCTTCTTCTCTTCTTCATCTCTTCTTCCTTCTTCATTTCTTCTGCGGGCCGCTCCGCATCCATGCATGGAGGGAGGCTCCCGCTGTGTGACGGCGTCTCTTCGTCTGACGGTTCTTAAATAACGGGGGGCGGGGCCATCCGGTGACCCCGCCCCCCTCTGACGCACGGTGAATTGACGGGACTTCCCTGTGACGTCACGGGGAATGCCACAGGGAAGACCCGTCATGTCCCGTGCGTCAGAGGGGGGCGGGGTCACCGGGTGGCCCCGCCCCCCGTTATTTAAGAACCGTCAGACGAAGAGACGCCGTCACACAGCGGGAGCCTCCCTCCATGCATGGATGCGGAGCGGCCCGCAGAAGAAATGAAGAAGGGAGAAGAGATGAAGAAGAGAAGAAGAAGAAGAAGAAGAAGAAGAAGATGAAGAAGAAGATGAAGATGAAGAAGAAGATGAAGAGAAGAGCGGGAGCCTCCCCCCTCATGCCATGGGTGCGGAGCGGCCCGAGGAGAAGAAGATAGAAGACGCCGCGGAGGAGATGCTGGACGAGAACGCCGGAGGAAGAACCAGAAGAGCCAGAAGAACCAGAAGAAGAAGAAGATGAAGGAAGAAAGAAGAAGCATTTAAATAAAGGAATTGTCAAAAACTGTCTCTTGTCATTTTTAACATTTTTGACAGTTTTTTAGTGAAATGGTAGGGGTAAGTACCCCCTTACCATTTCACACAGGGGGGGGGCCGGGATCTGGGGGTCCCCTTGTTAAAGGGGGCTTCCAGATTCCGATAAGCCCCCCGCCCGCAGACCCCCACAACCACCGGCCACGGTTGTGGGGATGAGGCCCTTGTCTTCATCAACATGGGGACAAGGTGTTTTGGGGGGCTACCCCAAAGCACCCTCCCAATGTTGAGGGCATGTGGCCTGGTACGGTTCAGGAGGGGGGGGGGCCGCACTCTCGTCCCCCCCTCTTTTCCTGCGGCCTGCCAGGTTGCGTGCTCGGATAAGGGTCTGGTATGGATTTTTAGGGGGACCCCACGCCGTTTTTTTTTTTTTTTTTGGCGCGGGGTTCCCCTTAAAATCCATACCAGACCTGAAGGGTCTGGTATGGAATTTAGGGGGAACCCCACGTCAATTTTTTTTTAAAATTTTGGCTGGGGTTCCCCTTAATATCCATACCAGACCTGAAGGGCCTTGTATGGAATTTAGGGGGACCCCCACATCATTTTTTTTTTATTATTTTGGTTCGGGGTTCCCCTGTGGGGAATTCCCATGCCGTTTTTATCAATGAACTTCTATGTGTATTGTCGGCAATGCAATAGCCGCGGGTAGTTTTAAATGAGTTTTTTCCTTCCAAATGTCATTTTGCTGTCAGACTGTTCTAAACACAGGAAACATGCGCCCCTTTACAGGCATACTATAGACACCCCCCAGGTACGAAATTTAAAGGGATATTACACTTTTATTGTTTGACTTTAAGCATTAATAAAATCACTGCTCCTGAAAAAACGTCCGTTTTTAAAACTTTTTTTTGCATTGATCCATGTCCCCTGGGGCAGGACCCGGGTCCCCAAACACTTTTTATGACAATAACTTGCATATAAGCCTTTAAAATTAGCACTTTTGATTTCTCCCATAGACTTTTAAAGGGTGTTCCGCGGCATTCGAATTTGCCGCGAACACCCCAAATTGTTCGCTGTTCGGCGAACTTGCGAACAGCCAATGTTCGAGTAGAACATGAGTTCGACTCGAACTCGAAGCTCATCCCTACTGCTGATGCTGAGTGCCAGTCTCCACCTCGATGCTGACGAAATCCTCCTGCTTGTCCTCCTTGTCCTCTTCCTGTGTGATCGGTGGGCATGCAGGACACTGTCTGGATAAAGGGGGCCTTGATAGCTAAGGAAGTCCTCATCTTCCCGCCTCTGTTCTGCCTTTAAGTGCCCTGTCCATTATTCCACGCAGCGTGTGCTCCAACAGGTGGAGAAGGGGGGACAGTGTCACTGATGCATGCACTGTCACTGCTCACCATCCTTGTGGCCTCCTCAAATGGTGATAGGACAGTGCATGCATCCCTGATCATGGCCCACTGGCGTGGGGAAAAAAAAAACAAGCTCCCCTCACTCTGTTCTGGTGCCATAGTTGCACAGGTACTTATTGATGGCCCTCTGCTGTGTGTGCAGCCGCTGCAGCATGGCCAACGTTGAGTTCCACCTGGTGGGCATGTCACAGATTAGGCGGTTCTTGGGCAGGTTAAATTCCTTTTGGAGGTCAGCCAGCCGAGCACTGGCATTATATGACCTGCGGAAATGCACACAGACTTTCCTGGCCTGGATCAGGACATCCTGTAAGCCCAGGTACCTGCCCAAGAACCGCTGCACCACCAAGCTAAGGACGTGAGCCAAATATGGCACATGGGTCAGTTGTCCCTGTCGGAGGGCGGAGAGGAGGTTGGTGCCATTGTCGCAAACCACCATTTGTGGCTTAAGTTGGCTTGGCATCAACCACCTTTGAACCTGCCCCTGCAGAGCTGACAGGATCTCTGCCCCAGTGTGGCTCCTGTCCCCCAAGCACACCAGCTCAAGCACCGCATGGCATCTTTTGGCCTGCGTACTTGCGTAGCCCCTTGAACGCCTATGGAGCACCGCTGGTTCCGAGGACAAAGCACAGGAAGAGGCCATAGAGGAAGAAAAAGAGGAGGGGGCGGAGGAGAGAGGTGTGTCAGAATCACCAGTAGTGGCATTTTGGAGGCGTGGTGGCGGAACAACCTCCAACACTACTGCACCTTGTCCTGCATCCTTCCCAGCTGCCAGCAGAGTCACCCAATGCGCCGTGAAACTTAGGTAACATTCCTGTCCATGCCTGCTGGACCATGAGTCAGCGGTAATATGCACCTTACCGCTGACCGCCCTGTCCAGCGAGGCCAAGACATTGCCTTCCACATGCCGGTAGAGAGCCGGAATCGCCTTCGGTGAGAAAAAGTGGTGTTTGGGAACCTGCCACTGAGGAACCGCACATTCCACAAACTCACGAAAGGGGGCAGAGTCTACCAACTGAAAAGGTAGAAGTTGAAGAGCTAGCAATTTTGCCAAGCTAGCAATCAACCGCTGGGCATGTGGGTGGCTGGGAGCGAACTTCTTTCGGCGGTGCAGCAGCTGGGGCAGGGAAATTTGCCTGGTACAATCAGACGTCGGTGTACCGATAGCAGATTGCCCGCAAGTACTTGGCTGTGACACACCCAATTCTACACCTTAATTCCTCTCAGTGCAGGTCTCAGAGAGGACTGAAGGTATAGTGGGGTTGGAGATCCCAGCTGATGAGGAGCAAGGAGAGGTCCTCTTTGTTCTTTGGTGTGGGTCTTTTAGGTACGCTTGCCAACGAACTGCATGGCAGGTCAACATATGGCTGGTCAAGCATGTGGTGCCCAAGCGGGAGATGTTTTGGCTACGCGAGATACGCTTGAGACATATGTTGCAAATAGCAGCAGTGGGATCTGATGCACTCGTATCAAAAAAGGCCCACATCAAAGAAATTTTGGAATAAAGCGCGGAGACAGCAGCGCCCTGCACATGCGGAGCTCTGCTGTGTGATGCAGTCGGTGTGCTGCCCTTAGGCTGGCCCCTGGAGGGCATTCTGCCTCGTTGGTGATGTGCCTCCTCCTCCACTCTCCTATCAGGCACCCACATGGAGTCAGTGACCTCATCATCCCCTCCCTCCTCATCACTGGAGCAAACTTGACAGTATGCTGCAGCAGGGGGAACATGACTGCTAGATTGCTGTCCTTCTTGGGCACCCCCTCTGTCCGTGCTCACATTACTGCCTTCATCTAGCTCAGTATTATCATCAGAGCCTAGTAAAATGCTGGGCATCCTCCTGGAGCATGTACCCAACACTGTGGTCAAACAATTCGGGGGACTCCTCAGGAGGATGTGGTGGGGCTAGGGAAGGAGTCACTGATGCCATTGAGCTGAGGGAAGAGGCCGCATTGGCAGCTGCTTTGCCAGACAAAGTACCCTGAGCCTGGGTGGGAGAGGATGAGGAGGATGAGGACGGCTTGGTCATCCACGCAACCAAGTCTTCCGCATGTTGCGGCTCAACACGGCCAGCTGCCAAAAAAAGGCCAAGCGTGTCCCATGGCCACATGCTGACGAGGATGCACCGTGTCCACAGCCAGCACTGTTGCCTCTAGACACAGAGCCTGCTTGTCCTCTTTTATTTGCTTGTGACTGTCTGCCTCTCCTTGCTGGCCTTCCAGACATACTATTGGCCTGCAGTGAGATGTAGCTGCACAAAACTGGGATGTGTATATATATATATATATATATATATATATATATATATATATATATATATATATACATATACACTGATTATACTGCAGCTAGCAGAATCAACTGCCTGCCTGTAGTATTATTAGTATGAGAACACTTGAACTTGTCTTCAGGTAGCTATACTGTAGGTGCAACTGTGCAGGGTACACAGTACAGTAACTGGAAATACGTTAAGAGCCTACATAAGCACCTGGCTTCAGGTAGTTATACTGTAGGTGCAACTGTGCAGGGTACACAGTACAGTAACTGGAAATACGTTAAGAGCCTACATAAGCACCTGGCTTCAGGTAGTTATACTGTAGGTGCAACTGTGCAGGGTACACAGTACAGTAACTGGAAATACGTCAAGAGCCTACACAAGCACCTGGCTTCAGGTAGTTATACTGTAGGTGCAACTGTGCAGGGTACACAGTACAGTAACTGGAAATACGTCAAGAGCCTACACAAGCACCTGGCTTCAGGTAGTTGTACTGTAGGTGCAACTGTGCAGGGTACAGAGTACAGTAACTGGAAATACGTCAAGAGCCTACACAAGCACCTGGCTTCAGGTAGTTATACTGTAGGTGCAACTGTGCAGGGTACACAGTACAGTAACTGGACATACGTCAAGAGCCTACACAAGCACCTGGCTTCAGGTAGTTATACTGTAGGTGCAACTGTGCAGGGTACACAGTACAGTAACTGGAAATACGTCAAGAGCCTACACAAGCACCTGGCTTCAGGTAGTTATACTGTAGGTGCAACTGTGCAGGGTACACAGTACAGTAACTGGAAATACGTCAAGAGCCTACACAAGCACCTGGTTTCAGGTAGTTATACTGTAGGTGCAACTGTGCAGGGTACACAGTACAGTAACTGGAAATACGTCAATTGCCTACACAAGCACCTGGCTTCAGGTAGTTGTACTGTAGGTGCAACTGTGCAGAGTACAGTAACTGGAAATACGTCAAGAGCCTACACAAGCACCTGGCTTCAGGTAGTTATACTGTAGGTGCAACTGTGCAGGGTACACAGTACAGTAACTGGAAATACGTCAAGAGCCTACACAAGCACCTGGCTTCAGGTAGTTGTACTGTAGGTGCAACTGTGCAGGGTACAGAGTACAGTAACTGGAAATACGTCAAGAGCCTACACAAGCACCTGGCTTCAGGTAGTTATACTGTAGGTGCAACTGTGCAGGGTACACAGTACAGTAACTGGAAATACGTCAAGAGCCTACACAAGCACCTGGCTTCAGGTAGTTGTACTGTAGGTGCAACTGTGCAGGGTACAGAGTACAGTAACTGGAAATACGTCAAGAGCCTACACAAGCACCTGGCTTCAGGTAGTTATACTGTAGGTGCAACTGTGCAGGGTACACAGTACAGTAACTGGACATACGTCAAGAGCCTACACAAGCACCTGGCTTCAGGTAGTTATACTGTAGGTGCAACTGTGCAGGGTACACAGTACAGTAACTGGAAATACGTCAAGAGCCTACACAAGCACCTGGCTTCAGGTAGTTATACTGTAGGTGCAACTGTGCAGGGTACACAGTACAGTAACTGGAAATACGTCAAGAGCCTACACAAGCACCTGGTTTCAGGTAGTTATACTGTAGGTGCAACTGTGCAGGGTACACAGTACAGTAACTGGAAATACGTCAATTGCCTACACAAGCACCTGGCTTCAGGTAGTTGTACTGTAGGTGCAACTGTGCAGAGTACAGTAACTGGAAATACGTCAAGAGCCTACACAAGCACCTGGCTTCAGGTAGTTATACTGTAGGTGCAACTGTGCAGGGTACACAGTACAGTAACTGGAAATACGTCAAGAGCCTACACAAGCACCTGGCTTCAGGTAGTTATACTGTAGGTGCAACTGTGCAGGGTACACAGTACAGTAACTGGAAATACGTCAAGAGCCTACACAAGCACCTGGCTTCAGGTAGTTATACTGTAGGTGCAACTGTGCAGGGTACACAGTACAGTAACTGGAACTACGTCAAGAGCCTACACAAGCACCTGGCTTCAGGTAGTTATACTGTAGGTGCAACTGTGCAGGGTACACAGTACAGTAACTGGAAATACGTCAAGAACCTACACAAGCACCTGGCTTCAGGTAGTTATACTGTAGGTGCAACTGTGCAGGGTACACAGTACAGTAACTGGAAATACGTCAAGAGCCTACACAAGCACCTGGCTTCAGGTAGTTATACTGTAGGTACAACTGTGCAGGGTACACAGTATAGTAACTGGAAATATGTCAAAAGCCCACACAAGCACCTGGCTTCAGGTAGCTATACTGTAGGTACAACTGTGCAGGGTACACAGTACAGTAACTGGAAACACGTCTAGAACCTACACAAGCACCTGGCTTCAGGTAGTTATACTGTAGGTGCAACTGTGCAGGGTACACAGTACAGTAACTGGAAATACGTCAAGAGCCTACACAAGCACCTGACTTCAGGTAGTTATACTGTAGGTGCAACTGTGCAGGGTACACAGTACAGTAACTGGAACTACGTCAAGAGCCTACACAAGCACCTGGCTTCAGGTAGTTATACTGTAGGTGCAACTGTGCAGGGTACACAGTACAGTAACTGGAAATGCGTCAAGAACCTACACAAGCACCTGGCTTCAGGTCGTTATACTGTAGGTGCAACTGTGCAGGGTACACAGTACAGTAACTGGAAATACGTCAAGAGCCTACACAAGCACCTGGCTTCAGGTAGTTATACTGTAGGTACAACTGTGCAGGGTACACAGTATAGTAACTGGAAATACGTCAAAAGCCCACACAAGCACCTGGCTTCAGGTAGCTATACTGTAGGTACAACTGTGCAGGGTACACAGTACAGTAACTGGAAATACGTCTAGAACCTACACAAGCACCTGGCTTCAGGTAGCTATACTGTAGGTGCAACTGTGCAGGGTACACAGTACAGTAACTGGAAATACTGTAAAAACACCGGCCTGCATGTCAGTATATTAGGAAGATTAGAACAGGATCTAGCTAAACTGAATAATATATATATATATATATATATATATATATATATATATATATATATATATATATATATATATATATATATATATATAATTAGGTATGAGCCGAACACCCCCCCGGTTTGGTTCGCACCAGAACCTGTGAACAGACCGAAAATTCGCACGAACGTTAGAACCCCTTTGACGGGGACTCAAACGTTCGAAATCAAAAGTGCTCATTTTAAAGGCTAATTTGCATGGTATTGTCCTAAAAAGGGTTTGAGGACCCGGGTCCTGCCCCAGGGGACATGTATCAATGCAAAAAAAACTTTTAAAAACGGTCGTTTTTTCGGGAGCAGTGATTTTAATGATGCTTAAAGTAAAAAAAAAAAGTGACATATTCCTTTAAATATCGTACCTGGGGGATGTCTATAGTATGCCTGTAAAGTGGTGCCTGTTTCCCATGCTTAGAACAGTCCCTGCACAAAATGTCATTTTTAAAGGAAAAAAAGTCGTTTAAAACTGCTTGCGGCTTTAATGTAATGTCGGGTCCTGGCAATATGGATGAAAATCAGTGAGACAAACAGCATGGGTACCCCCCAGTCCATTGCCAGGCCTTTGGGTCTTCTATGGATGTTAAGGGGAATCCTGCACCCAAATTAAAAAAGGAAACAGCAGTATACAGGCTCTGTACTCTGAACAGCAGTATACAGGCAAACAATGTTTGGACGTTTGAAAGTAGGGGCCTGCCCTATATGCTCAGCAGAAATTTGGGCCTTAGGTGTTGTTGTGGCCACAACACTGTAAGCCCTCACAGGGCCCTGCTGTGAAATATTAGATCAAGAATTGTAATTACATGCCCCTGTTGAACAGGGGCAGAAAAATTGGGCCTGTGGTGTTGGTGGTGCTAGTGCCACAACACTGTAAGTCCTCACTCGCTCTTGGTGGGCGCAGAAACTGGCCTGCTGTGAAATATTAGATCAAGAATTGTAATTACATGCCCCTGTTGAACAGGGGCTGAAAAATTGGGCCTTAGGCAGTGGTGCTGATGCCACAACACTGCAACCCCTCACAGATACTATAGTTGGAACGCAGAAATGAGCCCTGCTGCAAAGTATTGCATCAAAAATTGTTAAGGACGTGAGCCAAACAGGGCACATGGGTCATTTGTCCCTGTCAGGGGGCAGAGAGGAGGTTGGTGCCATTGTTGCAAACCACCATTCCTGCCTTAAGTTGGCTTGGCGTCAACCACCTCTGAACCTGCCCCTGCAGAGCTGACAGAACCTCTGCCCCAGTGTGGCTCCTGTCCCCCAAGCACACCAGCTAAAGCACCGCATGGCATCTTTTGGCCTGCATAATTGCGTAGCCCCTTGAACAGCTACGGAGCACCGCTGGTTCCGAGGACAAAGCACAGGAAGAGGCCATTGAAGAAGAAGAGGAGGGGGTGGAGGAGAGAGGTGTGTCACAATCATTAGTAGTGGCATTTTGGAGGGGTGGTGGCGGAACAACCTCCAACACTACTGCACCTTGTCCTGCATCCTTCCCAGCTGCCAGCAGAGTCATCCAATGCGCGGTGAAACTTAGGTAACGTCCTTTTCCATGCCTGCTGGACCATGAGTCAGCGGTAATATGCACCTTACCGCTGACCGCCCTGTCCAGCGAGGCCAAGACATTGCCTTCCACATGCCGGTAGAGAGCCGGAATCGCCATCCGTGAGAAAAAGTGGCGTTTGGGTACCTGCCACTGAGGAACCGCACATTCCACAAACTCATGGAAGGGGGCAGAGTCTACCAACTAAAAAGGCAGCAGTTGAAGTGCTAGCAATTTTGCCAAGGTAGCATTCAATGCTGGGCATGTGGGTGGCTGGGAGCGAACTTCTTTCAGCGGTGCAGCAGCTGGGGCAGGGAAATTTGCCTGGTACAATCTGACGTCGGTGTAACGAAAGCAGATTGCCCACAAGTACTTGGCTGTGACACACCTAATTCTACACCTTCATTCCTCTCAGTGCAGGTCTCAGAGAGGACTGAAGGTATAGTGGGGTTGGAGATCTCAGCTGATGAGGAGCAAGGAGAGGTCCTCTTTGTTCTTTGGTGTGGGTCTTTTAGATACGCTTGCCAACGAACTGCATGGCAGGTCAACAAATGTCTGGTCAAGCATGTGGTGGCCAAGCGGGAGATGTTTTGGCCACGCGAGATACGCTTGAGACATATGTTGCAAATAGCAGCGGTGCGATCTGATGCACTCGTCTCAAAAAAGGCCCACACCAAAGAACTTTTGGAATAACGCACAGAGACAGCAGCGCCCTGCACATGAGGAGCTTTGGGGTGTGATGCAGTCAGTGTGCTGTCCTTAGACTGGCCCCTGGAGGGCATCCTGCCTCATTGGTGATGTGCCTCCTCCTCCTCTCTCCTATCAGGCAGCCACGTTGAGTCAGTGACCTCATCATCCCCTCCCTCCTCATCACTGGAGCAAACCTGGCAGTATGCTGCAGCAGGGGGAGCATGACTGCCAGATTGCTGTCCTTCTTGGGCACCCCCTCTGTCCGTGCTCATGTTACTGCCTTCATCTAGCTCAGTATTATCATCAGAGCCTAGTAAAACGCTGGGCATCCTCCTGGAGCATGTACCCAACACTGTGGTCAAACAGTTCGAGGGACTCCTCAGGAGAACATGGTGGGGCTAGGGAAGGAGTCACTGATGACATTGAGCCGAGGGAAGAGGCTGCGTTGGCAGCTGCTTTGCCAGACAAAGTACCCTGAGCATGGGTGAGAGAGGATGAGGAGGATGAGGACGGCTTGGTCATCCACTCGACCAAGTCTTCCGCATGTTGTGGCTCAACACGGCCAGCTGCCGAAAAAAAGGCCAAGCATGTCCCACGGCCACGTGCTGATGAGGATGCACCGTCCTCACGACCAGCACTGTTGCCTCTAGACACAGAGCCTGCTTGCCCTCTTTTATCGGCTTGTGACTGTCTGCCTCTCCTTGTTGGCCTTCCAGACATACTAATGGCCTAAGCTGGGATATATATATATATATATTGATACTGCAGCTAGCAAAATCAACTGCCTGCCTGTAGTATGAGAACACCACCAACCTTCTACAGGTAGCTTTAGCTGAACACTGTGCAGAGCTCGCACTACACTAACTTGTAGTTTTAGCTGAACACTGTGAGGAGGAAGCACTACACTAACTTGTAGCTTTAGCTGAACACTGTTCAGAGGACGCACTACACTAACTTGTAGTTTTAGCTGAACACTGTGCAGAGGTCGCACTACACTAACTTGTAGTTTTAGCTGAACACTGTGCAGAGGTCGCACTACACTAACTTGTAGTTTTAGCTGAACACTGTGCAGAGGACGTACTACACTAACTTGTAGCTTTAGCTGAACACTGTGCAGAGGTCGCACTACACTAACTTGTAGTTTTAGCTAAACACTGTGAGGAGGACGCACTACACAAACTTGTAGCTTTAGCTGAACACTGTGCAGAGGTCGCACTACACTAACTCTAAATAGTCTGGCTGCCTGACTGTGGTACTAATAGGATCAAAAGAACACCAGCAATTTTCTTCAGGTAGCTGTAAATACTGTAACAAGACAAGCCTGCCTGTCAGTAGGAAGATTACAGGAACGGATCTAGCTAAACTGAATACAGTGTGTGTGTGTGTGTGTGTGTGTGTGTGTGTGTGTGTGTGTGTGTATGTATGTATGTATATATATATACACACAAAACACCTGGGATGCATATATATACACAATACACTGTAAGTGTAGCTAACTCACTGACTGTCCTGCCTAATCTAGCTAACTCAAATGAAATGACACTGTCTCTCTGTCTATCTAAGCACGCTGGAACACACTACACAGGGCCGCCATGCAGGCGGCCTTATATAGTGTTGGGCGTGTTCTAAACCCCCTGAGCCATAATTGGCCAAAGCCACCCTGGCTTTGGCCAATTAGAGCTCTCTCTACTGACGGTGCTGTGATTGGCCAAGCATGCGGATCGTAGTGCATGCTTGGTCAGTCATCAGCCAGCAATGCACTGCGATGCCGCAGTGAATTATGGGCCGTGACGCGCCACACGAATTTG
The DNA here is from genome assembly GCA_037952835.1 of Lithobates septentrionalis. Taxonomy (NCBI): domain Eukaryota; kingdom Metazoa; phylum Chordata; class Amphibia; order Anura; family Ranidae; genus Lithobates; species Lithobates septentrionalis. The sequence continues at coordinate 756,889 of JBBDGP010000825.1, forward strand.
GCGCGAACGGCCCATAACGTTCGTAATTCGGCGAATGACTGAACACACGATGTTCGAGTCGAACATGCGTTCGATTCGAACGCGAAGCTCATCCCTACTGAGAAGTATTCCCTAAATGTTTGTTGGAGACTTTGTGGGTCTGAGGTTGTCTCCCCTGACGACATCCTAATACTGGGTATAAAAGTCTGGGGAGAACGGGGATGTAATGTAAGTGCTAATTGTCTCCCACATTTTTTTCCCTATCTATAGTTACTTAGGGCACATTTATCTTGATATGAACTATGAGATTTTTCCAAAAGCTGCAACAAGAATGCCTTAGATAGTATTTCTGTAGATTGTGAAGCTTTATGTAAGGTTTCTAACGAATGGAGCTTTGATAGAGTATTTTGAATGGCCATAGGTCTTTCTTTTTTAAGACGAGAACCATGTTGAATAGGCAACCCTCGTAGTACTGCTTTAAGAGCTTCCCATTTTAATGGTAATGCAGTCTCATCCTTTTCATGGTCAGAAGCAAAATTACCAATTGCCTCTACAATTGTCTTATTGCAAAGTGGATCAGACATAAACGTATCATTCAAACGCCAGGTCCAACTTGTGCCTCGAGTCTGTGGAGGATATATTGAAAGAAATACAGGCGAATGGTCAGACCAAATGAATGACCCTATTTCAAATGAAGGATTCCACTCTAGAACCTTGAGACCCGATAAAAAATAATCTAGTCTACTGTAAGATTATGTGCTGCTAAAAAATATGTACAATGTAGAGTGGAATCCTTCATTTGAAATAGGGTCATTCTTTAAAATTTAAAATCCTCCATAAATCAAGTAGTTTGTGATCAAACAAATGTTTTTTAAGGGCCCTCAGCCGAGAGTGAGAAATATTGGAATGCTGGGCAGAAGTCTCTAATTGTGGCTCTAAGGTTAAATTGAAATCTCCTCCTATAAGAATGATGCCTTCAGCAAAATCCACTTTTTAAAAATAAATAATAAATGCACATTTTTTTTGCAGGTAAAAAAAATGTGCATTTATTATTTTTTTGTAGTAGGAGCCTGTAAAGCATTGCACCAGCGAGCAGCAGATCGTTGATGCCATGCAAGTCTCCTGCACACTGTCAGTGTATCTACTGGCCTATACGGGTAAGCCAATACTCCCTGACAGGAAGACTCAATGAACTAACACAGCCACTATTTTAAGCACTACTAAGTAGGAACAACTAGTCAGTCCTATCCCCTCACAATTGGAACACACCTAGGGAACACACATTTAACCCCTTGATCGCCCCCTAGTGTTAACCCCTTCCCTGCCAGTGATGATCAAATACCACCAAAAGAAAGCTCTATTTGTGGGAAAAAAAGACATCAATTTTGTTTGGGTACAGCGTTGCACGACCGCGCAATTGTCAGTTAAAGCGACGCAGCGCTGTATCAAAAAACATGACCTGTTCATTAAGCAGCCAAATTTTCCGGTCTGTAACTGGTAAATATGCCATTTAAAGCATTTTGTTATATCTGTTCAATAAGTGCAAAAAAACTTTTCATCTTGTCAGAAATTTAGAGCTATAATGTGTCCTGTGGACACTTCCTGTGTTATCTTAAGAAGTATCAGTAGCCCTCTGAGTTTTTATTTTGGACTACAGAACAATTACTCCCAATGATGTTGAGATGAGGAGAAAGGGAAGGATCAAGTACCTTATCAAAAGACAACTGGGATGGGCTGATACTTTTTTTTCCAACATCTTAAAGGGGATAAAATTTGCAAGTACCCATGTATTGCACAGATGTACTACATTTGTTAGTTTTCTTTTACCTGAAATACACTTTAAGATCATATTCATATACTTCTGAGCAGGGGTGTCTTTAATAATGATTGGACCCTGGGCAAAAAAAAAATTTCTTTGGCCCCCTCCATGCAGTTTCGCTCTCCACCTGCTCTGAGACATACAATAAATAGCCGCTAGACTCAAAATCAGTTTACTGAATCAGATCAGGCAGTGATTGGTTGCCAGAGGTTACAGTGTATCAATACCACTCACTGATTAGTTGCTAGGGGTTACAGCACATGATTTCTGCTTGTTGATTGGTTGCTAGAGATTACTGTACATCAATACTGCTCACTGATTGGTTGCTAGAGGTTACAGCACATCATCTGCTACCTGCGTGCAAACCATGGACTGGGGAGGTGAGCGGACCCATTAATAGACAGAAAACTCCTAGGGATCCTAGGACTCCTGGGATCAGTGGCAGTGCTGGGGTGAGAGTGTGATCAATGGCAATGCTGATTTTTTTTTTTTTACCGACTACCAATATAAAGAGGAGTTTGAACACTGGCCACCAATGTAATAGGGGTTTACACTGACCACTAATTTAATAGAAGCATTCACAGTAACCACCAATGTAAACGGGACATTCACACTGGCTACTAGTGTGAATGAAAGGATTGTACACCAAGCCCCAATATAATGAGAAGATTTACACTGACCACCAATGTAACTGAGACATTTAGCCTGTGTTCACATTTGTGTGGGTGGGGAATACATGCAAAATCGCTTTCCTGACACCACAGAAACGTGCTGCCATTTAGCAGATACACAGCAGTGCCATTAATTGTTAATGACACCCCATACATCTGCTGACATATGTCTTGGCACTGTGTAATTTTGAAAGGATTTGGGACTTTCTTCCATTTGTAGTACATAGAGCAGCCCATTGAAATTAATGGGCTGCCCTACATCTTTATCCACCCTGTCAGTACAGCTTTGCATCCTAAAACCTATGCTAACCTCTACACCCCACACCTCCCCCATCCTCTCCACTCCAATCCCCCTCCCTTTTAACTCTACCTGCCTCCTCTGCTCATCTTTGCACCCACCTTCCTTACCTCCATACTTACCCTCCTTGCTAACCTGTGCACCCCAAACTAATTCCTTCTCTCCCTACCTCTGCAAACCCCACTCTACCCCCCCCCCCCCCACTAATTTGCTTACCTTTGCAGAACAAGCTGATGTTAGGCTTAATGACCACAGTTGCAGGCAGGACTTTCAAGCATGCCCCTTTATCTCCCTAGTGGGCAGCATTCAGTATAGATGATCGTGGATATGACCTCAGGAGAGCATAATATACATATGAACACTGTTTTGGATCAGACCAATCGTCTGATGGGTATCTGCCCCCATCCTGATTAACCCTTAGTGCGTGCACAAGAAAAGGCCACACTGAAACTGTGCTCAGATTGATGATACTCTCATTATTGGTTCCAGATACATGGGGGTTTTAAAGGTGAGCTACTAAGGCGGTAAGCATATGTATCATTAGCACAATGTTATCTAGCTATTCGCAGTTTCTGATTGGTTGTGTCCATGTAAGGTGAACTTCCTCCAGGATCTGGGCGTCACCAAGTTGAGTGTATTCCTGGGTGGAGACACCATCTTAGTTTCACATTTCTTTGACATGATGGGAGGGGGTTGCTACTAGCAGCCATTTTGAGCAGGAATATAAAAGCATACAGGAAAAAAAATTGACTTTTTAGTATAAAAAAGATGCATAGAAAATTGGCATTTTACCTGATCCATCACAGTCCCCCCCTTAAAATGACTATTTTCAACTGTCCCTAATCCTCCTAGCTCATCTGTCCATATGTGCCTTGGAACTCTTTTGTGCTGCACGTTAGACGGGTGATGGCTTTTCCATCACCCCCCTTTCCACAGACTTTGCACATAAGGAAGTCAGATGCTGTCCCTAATGGCATTGTGATTCACAGGGAGGGACTGCAATCGAGTGTAAGGTTTTTCATCTGCCTCATAAAAATCTCCTCCTTCTTGATTTAGGAAGGTTGGGGTGCTATTTTCCACAGTTTTTTTCCACTAACTTCTTCAGACAAGGTAAAATACAACAAACCATCAGAGCGAGGATAATCAAAATAATCAAAACAGCTATACCTATTTGAGCTAAAATCTTCTTCCACCCGCTCATCCAGCCAAAATATTGGTTCCATGGGTCTGAGATACCCAAATTCTTCTTTAGTTCCAACTTTCCAACTTCTTGATGACCAGGGTGACCTTACCATTTGGACCAGTGTTGTCAGGGATGTATGTGCAGCGGGTCCCTGTACCTTCTATCATTTTACAAACTCCCCCCCTTTTCTGCTAAAATCATGTCCAAGGCTATCCTATTCTGGAATGTCATGTAAGATGTGGGGGCTAATTGGTCAGCAATCTCTTGTAGGGCATCCCTGGTGTAATTCACAAACCACTGCTGGTTGTAATATATGTAATTTATCCAGTCTACATTTTTGTTGAGAGTGATTATGGGAATCAGGGACTTTCCATTTTTATCTTTCTTGTCTAATGCACTCTGTGGCTGGTTTCCCCTGTCTGGCCCTGTGTTCCAACCCACTGCCCCCCAGGAACCACAACTCTGTCCCCAGTAACTGTCTGTGACACACACATATATATCCTTATCATCAGGGATGTCGCTGTACCAATGGCATTGCCATGAAGGGTCAAACGGACAAGTGTCACAGTAATCAAAGGTAAAGGTGGCCACATGTGTGTTTGAAGAGTTATACCAAAATGTAATTATGTTATCATTTTTTGTGATGGCCCCCTTCTGCGCCCCCCCTAGACCAAACAGAAAAAGGGTATGCAGCATGGTCATCATGAAGTGGGCGGGATCTTGTCCTCAGGGATTGGAGCTTTCTTGCAGTGGAAAGCGTGTATCCAGGTGTTCTTCCCGGCCAGTTTGACTGAGGTGGCTGTGGTCAGCAAAACTTGGAATGGACCATCATATCTTGGATCAAGGGAGTGCTTCCTCACAAACTTCTTTACCAGCACCCAATCTCCAGGCAGTAGTTGGTATGTTCCTGTATCTAATTCAAGATCTGGAATGGAAGAAAACACCTGGGTATGTATTTGGGTTAATTCTCGTGATAATGCGGTTACATAATTAGTCAACACATCAGATTGCAACTGTAACTGTTGTGGAAAGTAACAACCAAGTCTAGGGGCTGAACCAAACAAAATCTCATAAGGGGATAGGGAGTGTTCTCCCTTAGGTGTGTATCTGACGCTGAATAGGGCAATGGGCAGGCTGTCTGACCAATGCATACCAGTCTCTTGGGCCATTTTTAACATCGGGGTCTTTAAGGTACCGTCCATTCTCTCGACCTTCCCGCTACTCTGGGGTGGTAGGGTGTGTGGAAAGCTAGGGCAACCCCCAGTGCAGTCCAGATTTCCTTGGTTACTGAGGCTGTGAAGGCGGGGCCTTGGTCACTCTCTATCACCTCTGAGACCCCATATCTGCATATTATTTTGGTGAGGAGTTTCTTAGCAGTGGTCCTGGCAGTCATAGTGTCGACCGGATAAGCTTCTGACCACGCGGAAAACATGTCCACCACCACTAGGGCGTATTTGAATCTGCCACTTCTTGGCATTTGGATGTGATCAGTTTGTATCCTCTGGAAGGGGTATAGGGCTTTTGCCAGGTGCTTTTGCGGTGCCTTTTCTGTACGTCCTGGGTTACATTTGGCGCAGATAGTGCATGATCTGCAGAAGTTGTTGGTCAGTGGAGTAATTCCTGGTGCTACATAGTACTTGTTGATAAGAGAGTTCATAACAGTCTTTGACAAGTGGGCAGCTCCATGTGCCAATTGCACCACGGCTGGGTACATACTCCTGGGTAGACAAGGCTTCTTGTTGCACTCGAATAGTCCATCCTTGCTCCCCTCTGCTTCCAGCTTTCCTTCTCATCTGGACTTGCTGCTTCCTGTAGTTCTTTCAGATAAACTCTGTCCACTAGGAAAGTCTGTAGGGTAAGCACAGGGTGGTCTTCTTCTACCACCCTGCTTTCCACTTCCCGTGGACCGCTGGCTGCTTGTTTGGCAGCTGAATCGGCTAGATGATTGCCTCATGCGTCCTTCAAGTTCAGTTTGCCGTGTGCTTTTACTTTCAGAATAGCCACTTGGGTTGGGAGAAGCGAGGTGTTCATCAGATCTTTGATAGCTGAGCTGTGTTTCACAGGTGTTCCTGCAGCCGTCAGGAATCCTCTGGCCTTCCAGATAACCTCAAAATCATGGACAACGGTGAAAGCATATCTTGAGTCCATATGAATGTTGGCTCTTTTTCCCTCTGCCAATTTACATGCTGTAGTATGTGCTTGCAGCTCTGCCTCCTGTACAGACATCACCGGTGGTAAGGCTTCAGCTTGTAGAACTGTGTTTTCAGTGGTGACCGCGAATCCTGTGTGGTATTTGCCTCGTTCATCAGCAAATCGGGAGCCATCAACAAAAATTGTTAGGTCTGGATTCTGCAGGGGTATTTCACTCACGGTGGGGAGATGCGTGGTTTCCAGCCGCATTAGTTTGAAGCAGTCATGGGGTGACAAATCAGGACTTGGCTCCACCTCCATTCCCCCCTCTGGAAGTGGAAGGAGGGTGGAAGGGTTCAGTGTTTGACAGCGTAAGAGAGTAATGTTGTCCAGTAGAAGGAGGGAGCATTGGAGTCTCAAGTGTTTGGAAGTGGACAGATGTTTCGGCTGGATCTGGTTGAGTACGGCAGCAATGTCTTGGGGAGCAAGCAGAACAAGGCAGTGTCCGAGGACCAAGCCCGAAGTTTTGTCAAGCAAGGCTTGTGCACCAAAGACAGCTCGTAGACACGATGGGCCTCCTCTTGCTACCGCATCCAGCTGACAGGAATAATATCCTATGGGGCGTAGGCGGTTGCCGTGTGAATGAGTGAGTACACCTGCATCATGTCCCAGACGTTCGGATACAAAGAGCTTGAACATTTTGTCATAGTCTGGGAGCCCTAGCACCAGGACGGAGGAGATGGCGCTTGAGGGCCATAAAGTTGTATATTGCTTCCGGAGACATCTGGAAGGGGTCTGATTTCAGAGCATCATACAAAGGTTGCATCAGTAGGGAGGCTTCTGGAATCCATGCTCTACAGTAGGAAATTAGTCCAAGGAAGGCATGAAGGGGCTTCTGGCCTTGTGGCAGTGGGATGTCAGAGACTGCTATCACCATGTCTTCAGTGAGGTGTCTTGTCCCATGGGACAAGCAATGGCCGAGAAAAATGACAGATGTTAAGCACCATTGAAGTTTCGGCTTGGAGGCCGTGCACCCCTGATGTGCCAGGTAGCACAGTAGACTTTCTGAGGTGGTTTCAGTAGTAGGTAAATCATCTGCACAGAGTAGGAGGTCGTCTACATACTGGAGGAGAACTATTTCAGGGTGCTCTTTCTGCCAGGTATCCAGTATGGTAACCATGGCCTTTGCAAACTGGCTCGGGGAATTTTGCGCCCCTTGTGGCATAACTGTCCAGGTATATTATTGTTTTTTGTGGGTAAATGCAAAAAGGTACCAGCAGGAGGGGTGTAGGGGGACACTGAAAAATGCGTTTGCAAGGTCCACCACTGTTAAGTACTTTGCGGTCGGGGGGTACTCCTGCCAGCAGGGTGTGAGGGTTTGGAACAATTGGTGTATCCAGAACTGTGGCCTCATTGACTGCTCGGAGGTCCTGGACCATTCTGTACTTGTCGGGTTCTCCCTTAGGGGTTCTCTTCTTCACAGGGAACAGAGGTGTGTTGCATGGAGATGTACAGGGTACCAGGGCTCAATTTGACACGAGGGCCTTGACATGCTTTGAAATAGCTGCAGATTGGGCTAACTTTAGAGGGTATTGTGGTTTCCGGGGCAGGGAAGCTCCAGGTTTCAACTGCAGCATGCCTGGTGGCACCTTTAAGTGTCCTACATCCTCAGCTCCTGTGGACCATAGACAATCTGGAATTCTGTCCATCACATCCGATGGAACTGCAGCAGTGGGTGATTCCTCTATGGACATCAGTAGAGGGATGGAATACAGTGCAGAAGTGTCTTCAAGTCCCAGTGGGGAAGAGACAGTAATAGACCCATCTTCAGAAAAGACAATGGAAGCCTGAAGCCTGGACAGTACATCTGCTCATAAGAGATTAAGTGGACAGGTGGAAGAGACAATGAATCGAGCCAAAAGGTCTGGGTACTTTCCAATTTGTAGGGGGCAGGTCAACGGGTTGGTTCTGGGAGTTCCATCTACACCCACACAAGATATGTCAATATCGGAAAGGTAGGAGTGGTCAGGCAGGTCTTCAGTTCTAAGTACGCTTCTGGCAGCACCTGTGTCTATTAAAAATGTAGTTGGGTGTCCTTCAATGGGCAGGGTCACCTTTGCTAGTGGGCCTTTTGGGTTCCTTGAAGAGACTGCCATGAAAGAGGATAGTAATGACACAGGCTTGCCCAATTCCTAACATAGGAGGTCCAGGTGCTCTTGGTCAGGTCCGGGGTGTTGGTACTGTGACTGCAGTTGTTGTTGATATTGACCTTCTCCATTTCCAGTCTGGGCCGGGGGGTATAAACTTTAGGTACTTGGGGTTGCACTCCATGGTGGATGGAACCGTCTAGGATGTCTGGGCGCCCTGCACTCTCTTTTGAAATGTCCTGGTTTCCCACAGTTGAAGCAACTGGGTGACGGCCTTGGCGCTTGCACGTTGGCCCCTGCCATCATAAGTGGTGTGGTTTTCTTGGTGGCTTGGGAGGATTCCAAACCCTCTGCTACCAAGAGGAGGGTGTCTAGGGGCAACACACGATACTCTGGCCGGGCCATGATGAGGCCTTTTCGGATTGACTCCTTGAGGCCTGTCACGAAGGCTTGGATACTAGTGGCTTGGTCGGCCAGCCTTTCCCTTGCCCATTCACGCAACTGTTCACAGAACTCCACACCTGAAGTAAAGGTATTGTCATTGACAATCCTTGCATCCTGGAAACACTTCTCCATGATTGGCCAGTAAGCGTCTCCTGTCTTTATTTCACATAGGCTAACTAGATCTCTCCATGCTGCTGAATAAGTTTTTTGGATCTGGGCCAACCTTCGGTAAAAGGGCATGGGCCGTTTTTCTGGGTCTGGCAGGGTGGTCACTAGGGTGGATGCCTGGGACAGGGTGAAAGTGACATACATCACTGGTGCATCAGCTACTGGCCTAGGAACCACCGTTGATGCCTGTGGCATTGGGTAGGCCGATGGTTCGTTGTTCCAGGTAATCAACTCCCCCTAATAGGAAAGGGGTGGAAAGGAGCCTGATTGGGATGCCGGAGGGTTCAGATATGAATGCATACTCCTGTCTGGTCTTGCTGCTGCGTCAACAGGCATGATGGGGGTTTGAGGAAGGAGAGATAAGTAGTAAGTACCATTAGCTGTCAGGACCGGGTAGAGGGAGGTTACAGGGCCTGTAGGCCTTCCAGGGCCCTGACTAGGTGTACCAAGATGGTCGCCGGAAGGAGTCATAGGGAGTCTTCCGGGATCTTGACTGGGTGTACTAAGATGGCCGCCGAAAGGAGTGTGTTGGGCTGGGGGTGAGAGTACGGGGGGACTGTGATGGTAGACGGGGCTCAGTGGATTGACAGGTGTTACAATTATAGGGAAATGGCTTGTTATTATCAGTCAGCACACATAACAGTTCATTCTTATCAGAGCATTTATGATACACATATGCCGTCAGTTTCCCCCACTGTACCTCCTGCTCTACCCATTGCTCTCTGTGGATGGCTTTTGCTACATTATACCAGGCTTCTACTGTTTTCAGTAGAATGTTATCCAGCAGAATGCCCCGTTTTTCTTTCATTATTCTCCGCCATTCTTCCGGCTGTAGCCGGCCTCCGCTAGCAGTCATCCCACATACTTTTGCTAATTTTTTCACATTCCTCACATGTTCCACTCCCTCCCTCTCTGCTACAAGGTCACACGCTGAAATTTCTTTCTCTGACTTAACTCGTTGTTGTCCCATCTTCTCTCCTCTTCCGTGGCCCTCCTAGCAAAAACCCAAGATTTCTTACACAATTTTTCTCTCCCTCTTCACACTCTTCTGGCTGTTCCTGATGACAAGGACACCTCTCAATACCGTGCCCCTCCCGCTCAGCCTCTGCTTCTATCTGTTGTATAGACTTTCCTGTGCTCTCTTTCACTGGGTGGTGAACGTTCAGGCGGAAAACTAAGACCTCTGGTCTTTGGGGCAACATAGGGTGACGTCCTAATAGTTCCTGACTATAACCTGACTGCTTGACTTTTATCAAACCCCAGCCACCCTCATTGATGCCAAACATTAATCCACATACACATTTAGGACATAACATATCAATCGGTCACAGAGAAAGAGGGAGAGAGAGTTACCAGCAGGAGAGGAGCCCTCCCAGAGTCTCGGTGCTATCACCACCCGTGACACGCACCCGACACCCCCTCTCGCGATGCACACACCGCGCTGCCGCGACTGAGGAGTTGCCGTGTTGATACAATACCCTCTGTGTTTGGACCCCCCCTCCCCTTTCTCTCCTCTTTCTCCTAGAACAAACGACACACTGACACAAACATATACCGGGCAGCAGATAACCAGATACTCTATGTGACAGGTTCAAAAACTAGGCTTCGGGCAAGATATTACCTGTCTTTTGGTGACCGCTGGCAGCTGTACAAAACACAGAAATAGACCAACGTCAGAGACAGGAAATGTATTGGGAAGATATAAAAAAAATGTATCTTACCGTACTTTGGAGGTGATCAGTCTCCGCCTTTTCCTCTCAGACGGCTGTCCGTTAGTTCACAACCCGGAGGCCCCACGTTGGGTGCCAGCTGTTTTGGATCAGACCAATTGTCTGATGGGTATCTGCCCCATCCTGATTAACCCTTAGTGCATGCACGAGAAAAGATCACACTGAAACTGTGCTCAGTTTATTGGTTCCGGGTACATGGGGGTTTTTTAGGTGAGCTACTAAGGTGGTGAGCATATGTATCATTAGCATAATATTATCTAGGTATTAGTAGTTTCTGGTTGTGTCCATGTAAGGTGAACTTCCTCCAGGAACTGGGCGTCACCAAACAAAGACAGGGCTCAGGGCAGCTGCCCCTTTTGCCCTGCCTTAAAGACGGCCCTGCTTCTGACATCCTTCCACCCCCCCTTCTGACCTCCTTCCAACTTTTTAATCTGCTTTGAGTTGCTTTTATAATCAAATTACTTTGTATGCATAGAAAAGGAGTTATTTTGCAAGTAAATGCCTCTGTACACAAGCCCTTGTTATGTCCAGGGCTCAAAAGTATTTTTTCCTATTTTTTTGTCAGGTATAAATGAAATATTTTGTGTTTCCTGATGGCTCCATGTCAGCACAGCTGGGTATAGGCTCCACCCCCCATGCCTCCAGGACTTACCTCATATAAATTTGAGCCCACCTACAGCCTTGGTGTTCTTCTTTTTTCCTCCTATGCGCAAGGCCTAGATGTGCTCCTCTACCTGGCTGGTCTAAAGGGCTGAACGTCCCTCCACGTGTGTGGATTAGGCTGGATGCAGTCCCTGGTGTCTCGGCTAAATGACCCATAATCCAGGGAGCCCCACTGCTGGTCCTCGGGGCAGCTTTTATCATGGCTAACAGCCTTGTCTGGGGTCCGCTGGGTCCATGTAAAGTAGGCAGCGGTGTTGGCAGAGTCTCCCCTATGCACGCGCACCCGCACTGTGCCGGTGTTTACGGTCGGATGATGGAGGTTGGGTGAGCTAAATTTGAAAAATGCTTTGTATCCAAATGAATGCTGCATTGCTAGGTATTGTTGTGCCTTGCTCCCTGCAGCCTCTATGCATAGCCTAAGATTCCTCCACAGGGAGTTGCCCGGGATAACAGGTGCACAAAGTAATACTTTGTCTGTTCACACATGGCAATAACCTGTTGGTGGCTTCTCATGTTTGCTTTACTATTGTGCCATTGTGCCAACCCCCTCAAAAGACCAGCATTTCCAAAGAAGGTAGAGGAGTCACCTGTGGATGACTACAGGAGCCTAGCTCTGAGGAAGGGGGTGTGCCCCCAAAACGTGTTAGCTGTACTGTGCATGTCCATGCACTGTGTTTATGGCCTTTTGTCAGTTGCATTTTGTGAGTACCCACTTTTATACAAAAATGTCTTGTTATTAAATTATCTTTGGTAATGCACTAGGTGTGCGCGCCTTCCATTTCTGTTTTTCTTGGAGCCAGCTATGGCCTGTTGAGATATGGGATATCCTCTTATATTTCTATGTGCTCTCCAGTTTTTCACCGAAAAAAATAAGGGGGGAGAAGCATGTTTATGATGTCTACAATTCCCTTGGTTTGTGTACCTGGCAGAATATTATTGTAATTCTGTTGCAAATTCCTACCTTTTTGTTGCTGTTCTGAACAAACATTTTCATTATGTCCTGATTCCTGGCAGGGCAAGGTTTAGCTCATAAACCACCTGGTGAATCAGGCATAGTTGCCAACAGTCCTGATTTTCCCGGGACAATCTGCACTAATAGAGGGGGGGTCTGCACTAATAGAGGGGGGGTCTGCACTAATAGAGGGGGGGTCTGCACTGATAGAGGGGGATCTGCACTGATGGAGGGGGGTCTGCACTGAGGGGGTCTGCACTGATGGAGGGGGGTCTGCACTGAGGGGTCTGCACTGATGGAGGGGGGTCTGCACTGATGGAGGGGGTCTGCACTGATGGAGGGGGTCTACACTGAGGGGGTCTGCACTGAGGGGTTCTGCACTGATGGAGGGGGTCTGCACTGATGGAGGGGTCTGCACTGAGGGGGTCTGCACTGATGGAGGGGGTCTGCACTGATGGAGGGGGTCTGCACTGATGCAGGGGGGCCTGTACTGAGGGGGTCTATACTGACTCTGCTGGGGGCACCTGATGTGAGACAAACTCTGCTGGGGGCACCTGATGCAAGGAGGGACTCTGCCGGGGGCACCTGATACGAGGACAGACTCTGCCAGGGGCCACCTGATGCAAGGACAGACTCTGCTGGGGACCCCTGATGCAAGGACGGACTCTGCTAGGGGCACCTGATGCAAGGACAGACTTTGCTGGTGGCAGGAGACGTGGCAGGTGAAACGCTCAGGGATCCCACTGATTCGGCATTATGGTGAGTTGAATGATTTAATTTTATATTACAATGTAATAATAGAAATAATGCGCTTCAATCATCCCGGCACCATGATTGTTATTGTGTCAGGTGTTTGGAGTATCTTTATCTGCTGATTGTTAAACTTTCTAGAATACACATATTTCTATTGTTGTGTAGGATCTGGGGCTGCTGTCCCGTCATTCCCCTCTGCCCCTTTCCCTCTGCCCCTTTCCCTCTCCCCCTTTCCCTCTCCATCCCTCATTGATCTTAGACTCTAACCACACCCTCTTGAGCCACGCCCATTTAAGCCACGCCCACTATTTCATGTAAACCACGCCCATTCTTGCCCACATATTTTTTTTTGCAATATTGGCAACTATGATCAGGGCTGTAGATGGAAGCTTCAGTCTCCCTCTAGCAGTGGCTAACCCTTTAGGGTTTGTTACTAAGCAAACTATTTTACTGCATTTAATTCTTTTTATGGGCTGTTTTGTTAAATGGGATGCAAAACCCTGTGGAAAGGTTATCTATTGGTAATCACCAGTCTCAAAGCAAAACAGTTCTTATCAGGCTCTTCAATAAAGAAGACGTGGATGAACATGGCTGTATGAGTCTTGTTTTTATATGGTTATATGTTCTGGCAATGTCCAGTCCAATAGCCTTCCCAGGCAAATCAGCCTCTTAAGACTCTCCAAAGGGGAAGATGTGGCAAAACATGACTGTGTGAATCTTGCTTTGATTAAGCAATCAGAGATGAGGATGATGATACCTAACAGGTTGTCTTATTTATTAAACAAGTGGCCAATACACTCAAAGGAGTTATTCCCACTTACCCTGTGAAGGGGTTAAATTCTCTGGCAAGGAGCAGTCTCATAGCTTTCCCAGGCAAAACATCCCTCTTCAGACACTATAAGAAGAATACACGGATGGGCATGACAGTATGCATTCCACTGGCTCAAGCAGCCAGGGATAAGGATGACACCTAAAAGGATGTCACATTCAGTAAACATTGTCAATACACTCTAAAGGAGTGGTTTCTGCTCACTCTTTGAAAGGGTTTTCTGCTCTGGCAGTGAGAAGCTGTCTAGCCATACCAGGTGAAACAGCCCATTTTCCGAATTTCCGGATGGACATGACTGCATAAATACTGCTTTGTTCAAGCAACCGTGGATAAGACAATTAACAGATTGTTACAAGAGGCTAATATGCTCTAAAGAAGTGTTTTCACTCACTCTGTGAAAGGGCTATCCTTCCAGGAAAACCATCTTAACCGGGCTCTTCCAAAAGAAAATACAGATGAGCATGACATTATAAGCCCTGCTGGTTCAAGCAGCCAGGGATAAAGATGTCCACACCTGCCAGGTTGTCACATTCATTGAACATTCTAAAGGAGTTGCTTTCACTCTGTGAAGGGGTCATATATTGCACCAATGAGTAGTCTCATGCCGCGTACACACGGTCGGACTTTTCACCTGCAAAAGTCCGACGGACGCCGCCGGACAGAGTCCGGCGGAAAGTCCGACCGTGTGTGGTCTCCATCGGACTTCCGACGGACCGTTTCGGTCGGATTTTTGCGGAAATCCGACGTACTTTAGATTTGAAGCCTGCTTCAAATCTTTACGTCGTACCTCCGCCGGACTCAGTTCCTGACGGAAAGCCCGTTCGTCTGTATGCTAGTCCGAAGGACCAGATACGACGGAGGAGCAGGTTACTGCATCTCGCGCTCGCTGCAATAGGAAAAACAAATCTTCCTATTGCGGCGAGCGCGGGGCATACCAGGCCCTTAGGTCTGGTATGGATTATAAAGGGGAACCCCTACGCCGAAAAAACGGCGTGGGGTCCCCCTAAAATCCATACCAGACCCCGATCCGAGCACGCAGCCTGGCCGGTCAGGAAAGGGGGTGGGGACGAGCGAGCGCCCCCCCCTCCTGAACCGTACCAGGCCGCATGCCCTCAACATGGGGGGGTGGGTGCTTTGGGGGAGGGGGGCGCCCTGCGCCCCCCCCCCCCAAAGCACCTTGTCCCCATGTTGATGAGGACAAGGGCCTCTTCCCGACAACCCTGGCCGTTGGTTGTCGGGGTCTGCGGGCGGGGGCTTATCGGAATCTGGGAGCCCCCTTTAATAAGGCAGCCCCCAGATCCCGGCCCCCCACCCTATGTAAATGAGTATGGGGTACATGGTACCCCTACCCATTTACCTAGGTAAAAAGTGTCAGTAATAAAACACAACACAGGTTTTTAAAATAATTTATTAAACAGCTCCGGGGGGGGGGTCTTCTTCCGTCTTCGGGGGTCCCTCCGGTTCATCTTCTCCCGGCGTCCGGTTGGTTCTTCTCCGCTCTCCGGCCTCTTCTCCCGGTGTCCCAGGTCTTCGGCCGGCCCCTCCGCTTTCTTCAGGTAGCTCTATTGCCAGCGGAGGTCCGGACTTCTGGGCTTCTTGGCTTCTTGTGTTCTCTTCTCTTCTCTTCCCCCAGATGTTGACACGACGCTCTCTCCGGCTGGACTGGTCTCTGAGGGCTGCGTTGTGACTTATATAGGCGGAGACCCCGCCCCCATATGATGTCACAGTCCCTGGGCATGCTGGGACTGTGACGTTTTAGGGGGCGTGGTCGACCACGCCCCCTAAAACGTCACAGTCCCAGCATGCCCAGGGACTGTGACATCATATGGGGGCGGGGTCTCCGCCTATATAAGTCACAACGCAGCCCTCAGAGACCAGTCCAGCCGGAGAGAGCGTCGTGTCAACATCTGGGGGAAGAGAAGAGAAGAGAACACAAGAAGCCAAGAAGCCCAGAAGTCCGGACCTCCGCTGGCAATAGAGCTACCTGAAGAAAGCGGAGGGGCCGGCCGAAGACCTGGGACACCGGGAGAAGAGGCCGGAGAGCGGAGAAGAACCAACCGGACGCCGGGAGAAGATGAACCGGAGGGACCCCCGAAGACGGAAGAAGACCCCCCCCCGGAGCTGTTTAATAAATTATTTTAAAAACCTGTGTTGTGTTTTATTACTGACACTTTTTACCTAGGTAAATGGGTAGGGGTACCATGTACCCCATACTCATTTACATAGGGTGGGGGGCCGGGATCTGGGGGCCCCCTTATTAAAGGGGGCTCCCAGATTCCGATAAGCCCCCGCCCACAGACCCCGACAACCAACGGCCAGGGTTGTCGGGAAGAGGCCCTTGTCCTCATCAACATGGGGACAAGGTGCTTTGGGGGGGGGGCGCAGGGCGCCCCCCTCCCCCAAAGCACCCACCCCCCCATGTTGAGGGCATGCGGCCTGGTACGGTTCAGGAGGGGGGGGCGCTCGCTCGTCCCCACCCCCTTTCCTGACCGGCCAGGCTGCGTGCTCGGATTGGGGTCTGGTATGGATTTTAGGGGGACCCCACGCCGTTTTTTTGGCGTAGGGGTTCCCCTTTATAATCCATACCAGACCTAAGGGCCTGCGACGGGGCTCGCAAGGTTTCAATCTCGCCAAAAAAAAGCGGCGAGATTGAATTCCTTTTCTAGTCCCGTCGTACCAAAGTCACGTTCAAAATGAACGGACTTGTCCGTGTGTGGGAAAGTCCGTTCGTTCTGAAAGTCCGGCGGAAGTCCGTCGGGAAGACCGGATTCCGGAAAGTCCGGCCGTGTGTAGGCAAGTCCGGCCGTTCAGAAAGTCCGGCGGTAGTCCGCCGGAAGTCTGGCGGCAAGTACGTCGGACCTAGCTTTCTAGAAAGTCCGACCGTGTGTACGCGGCATCAGAACCTCCTCAGGCAAATTAACCCTTGTCAGCTTCTTCCCAAGAAGAGGTGAATGAACATGTGATTCCTACTTTGTTTAGGCAGACTGTGATTAAGATGTTGGTGACCAAGTTGTCACAATTAAGCATAAGGTCAAGACACTCTAAAGGAATTGCTGAATTCATCTTCTGCAAGGGCCATCTATTCTGGCAATGTCCAGTCTTCTATTCAGGAGCTTCTCAAGCCAATCAATCCTCTTCAGTCTCTTCTGAACAGGAAGATGAGGACGACCTTTGTCCAGATTGGTAAGGTTGGTAAAATTCCTGTAAATAGAAGTAAAGCTTTGGAAGTATTTTAAGTACCTCCAGAGGACTGCTTGACAATTCCCTTAAGTTAGATGGATCAAGTGCTCGTTATACAAGATTGGAGTATGTTGTTACAACAGGATGTCAAAGTTATGCCCTTTTGAACTGAAAGATGTCCAGGGGTTGGGATCACCCCTCTGGTCAGTGTGCGTCTCTTGTGGGATTGGCCAGATACATGACCTTACCATCAGAAGATGTGGTGGCCTTCAAGGACAAATGCAATCACAGCCCTTTTCTTGATCGTAGAAGGTCAAGCCTAAATTTAATAGGGGTCAGTTTGGCTTCCTGCCTCAAGATGAATGTCTGCTAAGTTAAAGGAGACCAAAAACCTCAAGAGTCAGTTTCCACACTCACTCTTACTCCACAGAGGTTAGCTTGTGCAGTTCTGGCTGGGAGTCCAGGGAAAACTGGGAAGCCAACGCATTAGCCAAGAAGTCAGTAAAGAGTTCCATGTCAGGTTGCTTTCTGGTATTTTGGAATTGTGCCACCCATACATGCCTTATGGGCACTTTGTGGCTCCTCTGTGGACACAGGTACGGCTTTGGTGATTGACACGTGGTCCCTTAAGGCAAGCATTTTAGGCCATATTTGGAGATCTTTCATCCTTCACATCTCAGATTGAGCCATAGAAATTGCCTCGCTCCAGCAGCTCAGGTAGGCTCAGTTTAACTCTTGCTCCCATTCAAGTTGGGTTTCTTGACCAGTGGCCGAAACTTGTGGTTGAGGAAACAAAATCTTCTGCAATGTCATTCCCTTCTGACGACCTAGTGGCTGGTGGTGTAGTCAGACACCAACAAAGTAATAGGGGAGCCCTACTTCAAGAGCAATGGGCTCAGGGCCAATGGTCTTTTTCAAGGGTCCAAGATGATGTCCAACGTCCTGGAGTTGAGAACAGCATTTCATGCTCTTAGCCTTCAGTCACCTCATCCGGGGTAAGCCTGTCCTGGTGAAGTTGGACAGCGCAACGACTGTGGCCTACATCTGGAAACAAGGCTCAGTCTCTCCCTCCTGAAGGAGGTTTCTCTAAATCTAGAATTTGCCCAAGTCAATCTTCTGCGGCTATCTGTGGCCCATGTCCCTGGTCAGAAGAATCTTCCCTCAAACTATTTGTCCAGGTCAAGTCTGGATGACAATGAATGGTCCAGTCTTTGGAGAACTAACAGAGCTTGGTATTTTTCTTCCAGAGGTAGACCCACTCACATCCCCAGTCAACACCAAGTGGCTGAAGTTCTATTCCAGGGCCCAGAATCCACAAGCAATCAGGGTGGAAGTGCTGACTGCAGCGTGGATCTCTAAGACAGCTTATGCCTTTCTGCTGGTCCCTCTGATTCTCAGCTTCCAGCTGAGGCTGTGGTGGGGGAAGGTGACAGTTCTGGTGATAATCCCAGATTGGCCGAAGGGGCCTTGGTAATCTCTGCTCATCCTTATGAGTGTCAAGGATTGACTCCCTCTGCCTGTAAGATCAAATCTTCTCCAAAGTCCCACTCATCCAGCATCCAACAGGCTTAGGCTGATGGCCTGGTTCTGGAGAGGCAGAGGCTAATGGATTTGAATGCTCTGCAAGGATTTTGAATACTCTTACGAAAACAAGAAAGGACAGCGTTAACCATGCCTATGGTAGAATATGGCATAAATTCCCAGCATTATTGCTGATCAAGATTTTACGCCGGACTCTTCAGAAGTTTGTTCTGAAATGTCTGCAGCCATGGCTTGATTTAGGTCTATGCGTAAGTGTGCTATAGGCACACATTTCGGCTATCTCTGCCTTCACCAGCATACAGTGGGCATCCAAAACTTAATTATACTGTTTTTCAAGATGCAATTTGGTTGAAACCTCGAGTTGTTGTTTCCGAAATGGGATCTCCCATTGCTGTTGGAGGTTATTGCATCAGATGCCTTCAATCACCCTGTGGTACCTCTGACCGAAAACTGCTTTACTGGTGGCAATAACATCAGCCAGAAGAGAGTCAGCATTGGTAGCCTTGGGGTTTAAAGAAGCCATACTCGCGTACTTCCCAGACAGGGTGGTGCTCATGCCAATGTTTGAATTTTGTGCCTGGACTGACCATTAGAGTCCATATCACACAAGAGGCTGTCCTTCTATGTTCCTTTTGGGGAGTACTAAAGAAATTAGCCCATCGGATGTAGGCCAAGCTTTAAAATGTTTAATCAAGGCGACTTCTGCCATCAGGAAGTCGGAGCATCTGTTTGTCATTCCAGGTGGAACACATAATGATTTTATGGCTTCCAGCAAGATTATTGCCTCTTGGTTGGTAAAGCTCATCTCCTTGGCCTACAAGTTTAAAGGGTTGGCTGTGCCAGGAGAATCACGGCACTCTTCACTAGAAGGGTCTCGACTTTGAGAGTGGCAGAAGGCCGAGTGTCTGAAACTATCTGCAAGGGAGCTACATGGGCACCAAAATATTCATATTCATGGCCTAATTACAGTTGAGTTTGTATCAAGGCACAGATCTGGGGAAGGGTACAGAAAAATTTCTGCAGCATTGAAGGTCTCAATTAGCACAGTGGCCTCCGTAATCTATAAATGAAAGAAGTTTGAAACCACCAAGACTCTTCCTAGAGCTGGCCACCCGGCCAAATTGAGCAATCATGGGAGAAGGGCCTTACTCAGGAAGGTGACCAAGAACCCGATGGTCTCCCTAACAGAGCTCCAGCGTTTTTATCTGTGGAGAGGAAAGAAACTTCCAGAAGAACAACGATCTCTGCAGCACTCCACCAGTCAGGCCTGTATGGTAGAGGGGCCCGACAGAAGCCACTCCTCGGTAAAAGGCACATGATAGCCGCCCTGAGTTTGCCAAAAGGCACCTGGAGGACTCTCAGATCATGAGAAACAAAGATTGAACTCTTTGGCATGAATGGCAAGCGTCATGTCTGGAGGAAACCAGGCACCGCTCATCACCTGCCAAATACCATCCCTACAGTGAAGCATGATGGTGGCAGCATAATGCTGTGGGGATGTTTTCAGCAGCAGGAACTGGGAGACTAGTCAGGATTGAGAGAAAGATGAATGCAGCAATGTATAGAGACATCCTTGATGAAAGCCTGCTCCAGAGCGCTCTGGACCTCAGACTGGGGCAAAGATTCATCTTCCAACAGGACAACAACCCTAAGCACACAGCCAAGATAACAAAGGAGTGGCTACGGGACAACTCTGTGAATGTCATTGAGTGGCCCAGCTAGAGCCCAGACTTGAACTCGATTGAACATCTCTGGAGAAATCTGAAAATGGCTGTGCACAGACGCTCCCCATCCAATCTGATGGAGCTTGAGAGGTCCCGCAAAGAAGAATGGGAGAAACTGCTTAAAAATAGGTGTACCAAGCTTGTAGCATCATACTCAAAACACTTGAGGTTGTAATTGGTGCCAAGGTGCTTCAACAAAGTATTGAGCAAAGACTGTGAATACTTATGTACATGGGATTTTTTATGTCTTTATTTTTTAATAAATTTGCAAAGATTTCAAACAAACTTCTTTCACGTTGTCATTGTGGGGTGTCGTTTGTAGATTTTTTAGGAAAATAATGAATTCAGTCCATTTTGGGGTAGGGCTGTAACATAATAAAATGTGAAAAAAGTGAAGCCCTGGGAGTTCTTTCCAGATGCACTGTAGGTTTTCCCCCGTAATAAATGTTTACTTGAAAAACACTTTACATTAACACCAGACAAACTGATATGAAAGCACAGGAAGTAATGGGAGTTCTCCCCAATATGGACACAGACAAAAGTACAGTCTGGAAGGGGTCACACACAGATATCATAACATTTATTTTGGCTTATTATGTTAAATAGCGGTATTGTAAAAATATACTGTAACTAAATGCTATACTTTGAATATGTAGATTTAATGTTGTACCTGAGCAGTTCCTGCAATTTTTAGATAAGAGATTTGTGAGGTATTATCATGCTCAAGATTTTTATATTTATATCCCATTGAGTTCTCAATGACAACTTCAGGAGAGTCTGGGGCCTGCCTGGTTATAATGAAAGTAGTGTCATTCCCCACAACGCTGTCTATAAACACAGACCCAAATAAAAGACTACCAGCCTTGATAAGCTTCCAAATGCTCTTTATCTGAAAAAACAAAACACACAAATTAAATGTATAGATACATTTTAAGGGGATGCAAACAGACATAATAGTATACTTTAAACGGAGTTCCACTCAAAAGTGGAACTTCCACTTATCTGTCTCTTCCCCCCTCTGGTGCCACATTTGTCACCTTTCGGGGGGGGGGGGGGAGGGGGAAACAGGTACCTGTTTTTGACAGTTCAGCCCCCTCCTCCTTCCTCTGCCACCGGACCAATTAGAAAACGCAACGCGCTTCGTGCATGCGCAGTAGGGAACTGGCTGTGAAGCCAAAAGGCTTCACAACTGGGTTCCCTTACCAGGAATGGCGGCGGCTGCACCCGACAGGCGGTCCAAATATTGGCTGCAATTCCAACATTGCAGGCTCCCTGGACAGGTAAATATCCATATATTAAGTTGCTCACTTTTAATATATTAAGCTTCTTACTTTTAATTTTTTATGTGGGGGGGGCTGGACATCCTCTTTAAAGGACAACTCCAAGCCATTTGATTCAATGGTAATACATGGAGATGACTATAATGTATAAACTACAGATGATCTGGTGGTTTGCCCATGGACTTGTATGGGGCACATTATAGAAATTATTTTGTATGGCAATCTAAAACATTGAAATATAATCTATCAAGAATAATGTACAAGTGAATGTGAGAGATGACATCAATAAGGGAGCTAGGGAGGAGGTGGAATCCTTATGGGTAGAGCTCCAAAGGGATGAAGCTAAGGGTAAAATAATACTGGGAGTATGCTATAGGCCACCTAACCTGAGGGAGGAGGGGAAGACAGACCTCCTATCACAATTTGGATTAGCAGCAAGGATGGGAAGTGTTATCATAATGAGGGATTTTATTTATCCAGACATAGACTGGGTGAAGGGAACCACGCATTCGTCTAATGCTCACCAGTTCCTAAATGTCTTGCAGGACAATTTCATGGGTCATATGGTAGATGCACAAACTAGAAACAAAGCGTTACTGGATCTACTGATTACCAACAATACAGACCTGATCACGGATGTAGAAATACGGGGCAATTTAGGAAACAGCGATCACAGGTCAATTGGCTTCAGTATAAATCACACAAATGGGAAGCACAAGGGAAACACAAAGACACTGAATTTCAAAAGAGCCAACTTCCCTAAACTACAAATCTTGCTAGAAGCTATAAATTGGGATAAAATCTTAGAAACAAAGAGCACAGAGGAGAGATGGGTTTGCTTTAAGAGCACATTAAATAAGGGCATTAGCCAGTGCATCCCATTGGGGAAATAAATTTAAAAGAGCGAGCAAAAGTCCTGGAAGGCTTAACTCTAATGTAAAACTGCATATAAAAGCAAAGGAGAAGGCCTTTAAAAAATACAAGGCTGAGGGATCATCAGCATTCAGACTTTACAAAGAATACAACAAGATATGTAAGGGTGTAATTAGGGCAGCTAAGATAGAACACGAAAAGACACATAGCAAAGGAGAGCAAAAAAATCCCCCAAAATTCTTTAAGTATATAAACAGTAAAAAAGGTTGGCCCCATAAAGAATTAGGAAGGACATCTGGTTACAAAGGATGGGGAGATGTAAAAGGTATTAAATTTATTCTTCTCAGTCTTCACAAGGGAATCAGTAACCAAATCTGCAGTGTTTGTCCTCATGACACATCACAGAAAGCACCCTCATGGCTAACAGAGGACAGAATAAGAAATAGACTTGGGAAACTTAACCTCAAAAAATCGCCGGGATCAGAGGGCTTGCACCCAAGGGTACTTAGGGAACTCAGTCAAGTAATTGCCAGACCATTGTTCCTAATTTTTACTGACAGTTTACTGACTGGAATTGTACCAGCTGATTGGAGAAAAGCCAATGTAGCGCCAATATTTGAAAAAGGGCCAAAATACATCTTGGGGAATTACAGACCAGTTAGCCTAACATCAATAGTATGCAAGCTTTTGGAGGGGATGATAAGGGACTCTATACAAGATTTTAGTAATGAAAACGGTTTAATTAGCAGTAATCAGCATGGATTCATCAAGAATTATTCTTGCCAAACCAATCTATTAGCCTTCTATGAGGAGGTGAGTTGCCATCTAGATAAAGGAAGGCTTGTACACGTGGTGTATCTGGATTTTGCAAAAGCATTTGACACAGTTCCCCATAAACGTTTACTGTACAAAGTAAGGTCCATTGGCATGGACCATAGGGTAAGTACATGGATTGAAAACTGGCTACAAGGGCGAGTTCAGAGGGTGGTGATAAATGGGGAATACTCGGAATGGTCAGGAGTGGGAAGTAGGGCCTGTGCTGGGACCAATAATGTTTAATTTGTTCATAAACGACCTGGCGGATGGGGTAAACAGCTCAATCTCTGTATTTGTGGACGACACTAAGCTAAGCAAGGCAACTTTTCTGCAGGATGTAGAAACCTTGTAGGAAGATCTGAACAAATTAATGAGGTGGGCAACTACATGGCAAATGAGGTTTAATGTAGGAAAATGTAAAATAATACAGTTGGGTGGAAAAAATATGAAAGCAATCTACTCACTAGGGGGTGAACCTCTGGGGGGAATCTAGGATGGAAAAGGACCTGGGGGTCCTAGTAGATGATGGGTTCAGCAATAGCATGCAATGCCAAGCTGCTGCTAACAAAGCAAACAGAATATTGGCATGCATTAAAAAGGGGATTAACTGCAGGCATAAAGCGATAATTCTCCCACCCTACAAAACTTGGGTCTGGCCTCAGCTGGAGTAGGCTGTCCAGTTCTGAGCACCAGTCCTCAGGAAGGATGTACTAGAAATGGAGGGAGTACAAAGAAGGGCAGCAAAGCTAATAAAGGGTCTGGAGGATATTGGGTATGAAGAAAGGTTGCGAGCACTGAACTTATTCTCTTTGGAGAAGAGACACTTGAGAGGGGATAGGATTTCAATTTACAAATACCATACTAGTGACCCCACCATAGGGATAAAACTTTTTCGCGGAAGGGAGTTTAATAAGACACGTGGCCACTCACTAAAATTAGAAGAATAGAGGTTTAACCTTAAACTGCGTAGAGGGTTCTTTACTGTAAGAGGGGCAAGGATGTGGAATCCCCTTCCACAGGCAGTGGTCTCAGCGGGGGGCTGATAGATAAGCACCTAAACGACCGCAACATAGAGGGATATACAATGTAATACTGACATATAATCACACATATAGGTTGGACTTGATGGACCTGTGTCTTTTTTTCAACCTCACCTACTATGTAACTATGTAACTATAATACATGAACCTCTGTGCCTCTGCAAATAAAGTTCAAAATCGAGTGCTGAAAGCTGCTGTACACCTATTTCCAAATGAAAAATAGTATTGCAATTCAAATATAGTTAGATTGGTGCAGTGCTCTAAACAAAAACATCCAGTATACTAAATTCAAATATACTGAATTAAAAAAAAAAAACTTAAACTTACTCCAGGTGGTTGCCAACTATTACTTTGTATAATTGTGAACTATTAACAATGTGTAATGTGTGAAGCAGAACCTAAACAATATATAGTAGAAACGTTGCTGGTGCTATTTGCATACAATTAATCTGCTGTTGGTGCTATTTGCATACAATTGGTGATCTGCTGCTGCCAGCTATTACCTTGTAAAACTCAAATTCCAACAGTAATCATAAATGTATACTAGCTTTAAATATATAAATCAGTGCAGTGTTTATACACCAACTACAAATCCAGTTTCTCCAGTCCTTATTATAAAGTGTTATTGCTGTGTAAAACTTCTCAGCGTCCAATATATAACCTGTCCAAATAAAGTGCTTCCGCTAACAGTGCTCTTCCACCATGTCAAAAAGTACTCACCATCACCAACTCTCCCTTTTTAAAAGCCACTCACCAGATCCTTATGGCCTTTTATTTAAACAGGTCCACATCACTTAATTAACACCCTTTATTTCCTCCAGTTTGGCTCCATATGGCACCTTCTCCAGCTCTTCCCCACTCTGCCTCCAGATACATGCAAAGGCATTATAAGGATAGATGCAATAGAGTACAGGCATACCCCAGTTTTAAGTACACAATGGGGTTTATTTACTAAAGCGGGAAAGTGAAAAGTCAGGCTCACTTCTGCATAGAAACCAATGATTTTCCAGGTTTTATTACCAAAGCTTTATTAAACAAGCTGGGGTTAGAAGCTCATTGGTTTCTATGCAGGAGTGAGCCTGATTTTGCACTTTCCAGCTTTAGTAAATAAACCCCATTGTGTACTTAAAAGTGGGGTATGCCTGTAGTATGTTTTCTATAAAAAAAATAATCTTCCTACGTTAAAATTTACTACAGTGGTAACCTACGTCCTTTTCTATTTCTTACTATCTCTCTGCCCCGCCCCCTTTTTTCCCCCTAACATTTATACATTTTTACAAGATGCTTACTTGATTTGGTTCATTGTAAAATGTGGCAAGTGTGATGCCATTTTATATGATACTATTTTGTTAATTGCTACACTTTTTCTCCTCCCTTTTTCTTTTTTTTTGTACCCTCATATGCTTTGATTTTGACATGCTGAAAAATAAAATACTAATAAAAATATATTCAACCTAAAATTCACTTCCAGTCTGACAAATTTAGTTAGCATTGAGAATCAATAGCACCTCCAGGTCCCAGGCAAAACGGACGTGCACTCCAGTGGCCAAAAATACTGAAAACAGACGTGACACCAGCGTGACTATGCCCAACTAGTTTCGTTGGTATGATATTGTCAGGGTACAGTACATGGCCATTTTGCTTGGGACCTGGAGGTGCTATTGATTCTCAATGCTAACCAAATTTGTCAGCCTGTAAGTTTTTTTTTTTACTTAGTATACTTGAGTTTTCACGGTCAAAAATCTCATTTTATTAATAAAGGAAACAGCATGGTACAAAACAGAAATAAATAAATGGTATGTGTCATATATGGAGGGTAGAACCATGAGTATACAGACAATAGTATCACTCAAACTGCAAATCTTGTCATCAAAGCAATTTAAAGGGGTTGTAAAGGTAATTTTTTATTTTTTTTTTAAATAACAAACATGTTATACTTACCTTCACTGTGCAGCTCGTTCTGCACAGAGTGGCCCCGAACCTGGTCTTCTGGGGTCCCTCGGTGGCTGTTTTAGCTCCTCCCCGCAAGCATTTACCACCTTAATGCGAGCTCCCTCGCATAGTGGTGAGTGCTTGCGGGCGCGCTCCCGTGATACAGCCGGCGGCTATAGCCGCTCGCTGTATCACTCGGCCCCGCCCCCCGGCGCGCCGCGTCATCGGATGTGATTGACAGCAGCGCGAGCCAATGGCTGCGCTGCTTTCAATCCATCCACTGCAGCCAATCAGCGACCAGGCTGAGCTGCAATGAAGATGACGAGGACGAGCAGTGAAGATTCGAGGCGTCAGGTAAGTAAAACAGGGGGGCTGGGGGCGGCGGTACTGTCAAAAGTTTTTTCACCTTCATGCATAGAATGCATGAAGGTGAAAAAAATTTTACCTTTACAACCCCTTTAAACCTTCTATAGGATATACTTTAATTGAATCAAAAAGAGTCTCCAGCAAAGTACATCATAAACCAGGATGGGGTATGAATAGGCAGGGGGGGGGGGGGGGAGTAGAGGGGAGGCAGGAGGGGAGTGGAGGGGGAGAAGAGAGGGGGGGAAGGCCAGAGCATTTCAGACAACAGGTGTGTACACATTCCATCATGCTGTTTAGACATGTTCCTCATAAAACCTTAAGCTGGCCAAGGTGACCAAATACCCTTAAACTTCTTGGGGCACTTTCTGTTCAAATACATCATTTTATACAGTGGGAGAGCCTTATTGATAGTCTCTTCCCAAAGCGTCATGGTGGGGGGGATGCCGATGTCCACCTAAGAAGAATCATTTTTTTGGCATAATAGAGCAAAAAAGCAATGAGGAGTTTAACGTGGTTTTTGATCATCTTCCTGTACCCCGAGCAATGCCAACTCCTGCGATTGCATCAGCGATAACCCAAGACGCTCATTAATGGCCTCAAATACTGCAGCCCAAAATTTAGCCACTTCAGGACAAGTCCAAAACATATGAAAATATGTCCCTACAACCTTCTTACACCTACCACACAGAGGGTCTCTCGAGGGGTACAGTCTGTGCAGTCGCCGCGGGGTGTAGTACACTCTATGAAGAAACTTTATCCCTAGATGAGATAACCAACCCAAAGCCCTCCTCAAAACAGTCCTTCCACTCCTCTCTCTCCAATGTGGGAATGTCAGCCTTCCACGACTCCCACGGTCTCTCCAATCTGGGAGAGTCCAAGCTAAGTAGTGACAGATAAAGGGAGGAGAGAGGTTTGGAAAGTGACTCCTGAGCCAAGAGCTCCTCTATGGGATCCATGGAAAGGATAATAGGTTCCGGAAACTGCGCTTGCACTGCATGGCGCAACTGCTGGTATCGGAAATACATCCACATGGCTAGCTTAATCTTGGCGGAGAGGTCTTTATATGTCAATAATTTCCCTGCAGGCATAATATCTCGAAGAGTCTTCACCCCATACTTTGCCCAAATTTGTGGGTCCAGAATTGTACGGAAGTGTGGGAAACTAGTATTACCCCACAGAGGCTGAAAAGGTGACCACTGGCTTGGTTTGAGAAACCTCCTTCTGGCTACCACCCACACCCTGAGCGTCCTCCTAGTTGGAAGCGGAAGATCAGCATAAGCCCCAGTTCTCTATACACGAGGTTTCCAAGGTCTCCGAGGGAGCCCAGAAAAGCCGCCTCCAGGCACACTGCAGCATTGGCTCTAGAGCGGAGAAACCACCAACGGACCGACACCAAAATGGCCGCCCAGTAGTAGACCCGAAAATTAGGCAACGCTAATCCCCCGCACCGCACAGGAAGACATAGGGTAAAGCCGAGGGGTAGACCCTCCCCAAATGAAGGACCCAATACAACTATCCAGTTCCTTAAAGAATTTGTTTGGGATCCACACTGGAGAATTTCTAAATAAATAGTTGAATTTGGGAAGAAAAAACATCTTTATCAGGTTAATGCGTCCTAACAGGTTAAGCGGGAGGTTTCCCCAAGAGGCACATTTAGCTCTAAGTTGTGTTAGAACTGGGCGAAGATTTAGCTCATAGAACTCCGAGGGGTCCCGACTTATTTGGATGCCCAGATATTTAAAACTGGAGACCCACTGCAATTGAGTGGAGGCCGCAGTGACCCATGACAAGGGGTCGAGAGGGAACAATACAGATTTTGTCCAATTTATTCGTACCCCCGAGAATCGGCCAAACCCAACGAAGAGCTCCAGAGCAGCCCGCAGGGAGGAGTCCGTGTCATGTAGGTATAGCAGAGCATCATCGGCGTATAATGACACCTTCTCCTCCAAGGGGCCAATCCGCAGCCCCTCCATCCCCCGGGACGCCCTGAGCAGGATTGCCAAGGGTTCCAGCACCAGGGCGAACAGGGAAGGGGAAAGAGGGCAACCCTGATGCGTGCCACGTTGTAGTCGAAACCCCTCGGAGATCCCACCATTAGTCCTTATACAAGCAGTGGGCCTGTCATAGAGCAATCGCAGCCAGCGCAAAAAATGAGGGCCAAACCCATATCTACCCAGGACCTCCCAAACCGAGTCAACCGAGTCACTCAACCGAGTCAAATGCCTTCTCGGCATCGAGTGAGGCAATGACTCTAGATCCAGTATTATCATGGGTCATGGTTAGGTTGAACTGTAGTCTCCTCAAATTGATATCAGTACCCTTGCCGGGCATGAACCCCATCTGATCCACATGGACGAGCTCATCCAGGACCTGCGCCAGGCGGTTGGCCAATATATTGGCCAACAGCTTTGCATCGACATTGATTAAAGAAATCGGTCAATATGACGCACAGTCCTCGGGATCCTTACCCGGCTTGGGCACCAGCACAATTACCACTTCAGACATAGACTCCGGCAATGACCCAAGTTCAGCAAATTGGGCGAACAACCCTGTGAGCCTGGGAGCCAGAAATTCTTGATAAGTGGTATAAAACTCGATCGGGATGCCATCTGCACCAGGGGTTTTCCCAGGTTGCATCTGAGTCATAGCGATCTGGACCTCCTCCAGGGTAATATCCTTTTCCAGATTCTCACTGGCCTCCCGGGACAGGGCCGGAAAGTCCACCCTATCCAAGTAGGCCCCGAGCTCCGCTGAATCATAATCCACTCTAGTAGAGTAAAGGGAACTATAATATCGCATAAATCTAGCAAGGATTTCATCAGTGTTCGTGAGGGGAACACCTCCCTCATCCCTGATGCATCCAACATGAGTACTGGGATTCTGACCTCGGGACAACCATGACAGCAATTTGCCATTCTTGTCTCCATATTCGAAAACCCGCTGGGCAGTACTAAGCATTGATTTCATTGTCATCTCTATTCTGAAGAGCTCAACCGCCCGGAGCACAAACTGCCAGTCCCCATAGTTAAGAGGGGTAGGGAGCTGGCAACATAACATGCCTCTTTATCCCTAAGCTCATCCTCCAGTTCCCTCAGCGACCGCACAGACTGCTTCTGACTATGGGCAATGCGGGAAATATATTCTCCCCTCAGTCATCCCTTAAATGCATCCCAGCCCACCAAAGCCCCCACTGAATCAGCATTTTCAAGCCAGTAATGACACAATGCCTCCGATATATCTTCCTGGACCTTAGGGTCTGCAATCCAGTGCCCCAACAGTCTCCACAGTCTCCGCCCAGAAGCGGGCCCCGATCTCACCATCATCAGAATAGGGGCATGATCAGAGATTCCTCTAGGGAAGATTTGTACCCTCGAAACCCTCTGCAGCACCGCCCGTGTAACAAACCCCAGGTCAATGCGGGAGAGAGTCCGAAAGGTGGACAAATGACATGTAAACATTTTCTCAGATGGATTATAATGCCGCCATGTGTCAATAAGTTCAAATGTATCGGCCCACTGCATAAGATCGGGAGTCCTACGAGTCGACTGGTGGAGCCTGTCTACATCGGGACATGGAACCAAATTATAGTCCCCCAGCAACATAACATGTGGAGTATCATACTTTATAACTATACGCATAATATCATACAGAAGGGACATATTTGCAGGAGGCGGGAGATAAAGTCCCACAATCACATATGACGTATTAGCAATTATCACATGCATGATGAAATATCTTCCGCCTGGGTCAGTTTTAACATCCCGAAGCTGAAATGAAAGGGATCGGTGAACCAAAATACTTACTCCCCGGGAATAACTGGAATATGTAGCGTGATAGTGTGAGCCCACCCAGACCCTTCTGAGGCCAAGGACCCGGGGTCCCACCAGGTGGGTCTCCTGTAATATACAGATGTGAGGGGCATACTTTTTTAGAAAATTAAAAACCAGAGAATGCTTAACAGCCGAGTTCAGTCCCCGGACATTCCAGGAAAGTATTGAAAAACTAGCCATAGTATGTATAAACAAACTCAATGGACCAGCAGTAACTACCACCATGCTCCATCCTTGGGGGCAGGGTTAACCACCCAGGCGGAAGATCAGACACCAGTGCCCACAGCCACATGAGCCGCAGGACTATCCTGTCACAAAATTCTGTACCACAGCTAAAGATGAGGAATATTGCTGTAGAGAGAATGTGTGAAAAATTTACCGTGAAAAACAAAAAAACTAAACCAAAACCAACAAGGGTCAGCAACGGCTGCCCACCCCACCCCCCACCCCGCAGACCCTTGAAACTGGGATCATGCATATTTCCCCAAACCCTGAGTCTTTCAGAGTATCTCACTCAGGGAGGCGTGTCCCAGTCAAGCTACTAGAACGTCAGTCACCCCCCCCCCTACCTCAATTACACAGAGGGGGGACCGCAATCCAAGCTAGCCAGGGGGCACCCTACCTCCCAACAGGAGATGCTAGAGAACCGTATATATTCAAACATATATGAGTGTATATAGTTCACCTGGATTAACCAGGGGCACAAAACTTCAGATGATTAGATAAATGATGTCCTGGAATTGGTAATGATGCCAGTCTTATGGAGTCCTGCCTTCAGAACTGACATGAAGACAGTCAACGTTCCCCGCAACGAATCCAGGGACCCCATAGCAGTCAGATCTGTATGGGCTGACTTCTCAGGGCGTCTTCATAATAATAAAGGCAGCCCCTAAGACCAGGGGGGCAACTGGGAATACAATAGCTGTAAAATCAAAACTGCATGAATTCCGCTCCCCAGCTCAAAACATCTAGGTCAGTGGTTCTCAACTCCAGTCCTCGGGACCCACCAACAGGCCAGATTTTAAGTATTACCTTGGGGAGTTGCAGACTAGAATACTGCAATCACTGAGCAGCAAGTGATATCACCTGTGATGTATTTCAGCTATCTTGCAAACCTGGCCTGTTGGTGGGTCCTGAGGACTGGAGTTGAGAACCACTGATCTAGGTGTAACGGTGCCGCCAGAATTCAGATACTTGAGTGTAGTGATCCGCTCACTTCAGGGAAGGCAGTGACTCCAACCACGAGGAAGCTTCTCTGGGATTGGTGAAGAAACGCACCGTCTCGCCATCTACCACTGTCAACTTCGCTGGAAAGAGGATGCTGTACTTAATCCCTTTCGCCTTCATGGCAGCTTTGACCGCATCAAAAGATCTGCGTTGCTTCTGGGTTTCGATGGTGTAGTCAGGAAACAATAGCAACCGGTTATTCTGATAGGAGATTTCTTTCGTCGCTCGTGCAGCCCGCAGAAGTTCATCCCTGTCCCTGAAGTTTAACAGGCGCAGGATCAGTGTGCGGGGTGGGGAACCAGCCGGTCCCCGCTGCGGCAGAACTCTGTGCGCTCTCTCCACAGTGAAATAAGGGGATAGCTGGGCTCCAGGGAACAGGGATCTCAGGAGGTCTTCCACAAAGACAGTCGGATTCTGTCCCTCTGCAAGTCCCACTATCCGCAAATTGTTGCGCCTACTGCGGTTCTCGGCATCCTCAGCGCGGTATTCCAGGACCTTTACTTTGCTTTGTAAGGTCCGAATCGCCACCGAGTGCTCCTCTGCAATGTCCTCCACTTGCCCTACTCTCTGCTCGGCCACCCCCAGCCGGCCACAGATCTTCTCGTCCTGCCTAATCAGGCCAACATCAGTCTGTACTGCTTCCATTTTCCCTGACAGGGTGGCCTGGCAAGCTGATATCGCCGCCATAATTTCAGGTATACCAGGGAGAGATAAGGAGGGAGTCTCCTCAACCGCCGTCTGAGTGGCCATATTGGAATGGCTACGCGGGCTTTTCACCCCAGGCACTGTGGGCACGGCAGACTCAGTTGTAGTCGGGGGAAAACGGAGCTTCTTACCGCTCTTCGGTCCGGCAGATGATCGAGACGGCATAAGGGGATCCAGGAGCCCAAGTCAGGGGCAGACAATCCAGGCAGGATAGGGTAATAGGATCAGTCTCTAGCAGAGCTCCGGGAAGCACGTCTGCTCAATCTGACATCTTGGACACGCCCCCCAGTATACTTGAGTTTAGTGTAAGTTTTTGTTGACAGCACTGCACCAAACCAACTATATTTGAATCTAAAGCATTGGATTGAAGAATAAATAAATGTTGGAATGAGTGTTAAAAATACAATTATCCCTCCTGTTTATGATACTTAGCTGCTTATATTAGTTTGGATTTGTCCTTTTATGCACAACAGAGTAAGAATTACATGCTAGTACCCACAGAGAGTGCAGCTGATGTTATTTTATTGCAGTGATAAGGTATGGTATGAATACATAGTTACATATGATATGAATACATAGCTCTTAATATTTTACTACCTAAGGCTTGTTCAAGCCTTCAAGTCCAGCCAGTCCAATCCAGTCCAACTTCAAGCCCAGAACCAGATAACCAATATTTATATATATATTTATACAGCATAAACTGATCTTCCTAAATTCACAGAGCCACAGATTAAAACAGATGACGCTCCACCACAAATTGTTGTTCAATATTTCCATATTTAGGAGATATTTCCATAAAAGTTCTAATTAAATTGTCTGAGTCTTTTGCAACCGAACCCTAGTAAGTCAACCCACCTAATACAAAACAGAAAGACAAATCAGCCCTCAATGTGTGGTAAAAATTAAGGCTGCATTCACACTTAAGTGTAGCGCCCTTGAGCTCTTTTCCGTAATTTTTCGCAAGTTTTAATGCATGATTTTAGCGCGACTGTGCGCGTTTGTATGCAGTGTTTTTGGGCTTTGGTGTTTTTTTATTAGCCAATAGAGAAAACTGTTATCTGTTGCATCATTTGTTGCTAGATATTTCAGCTTTTTTAGCTTTTCTATTAGGTTTTATTTATTCTTTTATTATTATTCATTTATTATAATTTTTTTTCGTTAGGGTAAGGGGTTCAAGTTCAGTTTAGGTTAGGGTTAGGATTAGGAGTTGGGGTTATTTAGTATACAAATAATAATAGATGAATAAATAAGTGTAAAATAAATACACAAATAAATAAAAATAATACATAAAAAAAAAAATAAACTCAATAAATGAATACTAAGTAACAATAAATAAATACATAATTAACCCTTAACTTTAACCCTTACCCCTTAAAAAAATAAATAATAATAAATAACTAAACATCCTAACCCTGACACAAAATAAATAATTATTATTATTAATAATAATACATTTTTTTCGAGTCTGGGTGTTTATTGTTATTTTATTATTATTATTATGATTAGTAGTATACAATAATTATATATTTAATAATAATAATATATTATTTTTTAAGGTTAGAGGTTAATTATTATTTATTAATGTATTATTCATTTATTTTACTTATTTATGATGGTTTTTAGTTATTTGTGTATTTATTTTACATTTACTGTATTTATCGGCATATAACACGCACCCCAAGTTTAGGAGGGAATTTTAAGGAAAAAAATGTTTTAAGGAAAAAAACTTACATTTAAATGCCCATCAATGCAGCCTTGCACAGCGTCCATCTGCATGCTTGTCCAGTGTCATTTGCAGCCTTGCAGTCATTTGCAGCCTTGGTGTCATTTGCAGCCTTATCAGTGTCCATTTGCAGCCTTGCAGCTTTGTCAGTGCCCATCTGCAGCTTTGTCTGTGTTCATTTGCAGCCTTGCCCAGGCTGCAGTTAAACTGCAGTGACTTGTCAGTGTCACTGCAGTTTGAAAATGGCGTGACTGTGAGCGGAGATAGCTGAACCTAGCCGAGTACACTCGGCTATCTGTATAGGGGCGGCGCTTGCTCCGCTCACAGTCACGCCCATCCGACTACGAGTGAGCCGAAAGTGGCCGAGAGCCATCGCAAGTCACGGCTATGTATGTCGGCGCCAGCGGCGCCATTTTCAAACTCAGCTATTTATATCGCCGGCCGGCGATCGCTCCGCTCGCGGTCAGCGGGGGATCGCAGGGGATCGGCGTATAACACGCACCCGCGATTTTCCCCTGATTTTAAGGGGAAAATAGTGCATGTTATACGCCTATAAATACGGTATTTTTTTCATATATTACTATTTTATTTTTAACTTTTTTTCATTTGAGCAGAAATTTGCGCAGAAACGTGCAAAAACACATACAGAAACTCCCAAATGGCACGTTTCCATTAATTTCTATGGGAATACAAAGGTGCCAAAATGCCCAAATCTGCCCAATTTGAGTGACAAAAAAAGCTCCAGAACTTGTTTAAGCTTCAGGCGTTTGGCTTTGGGCAACATGGAGTGGAGATGTGAACTGTCTCCATAGAGAATAATTGATTTTTTCTCCTCCAGTGTTTTTGAGCTTCAAGCTTCAAGCAGATAACTGCTCAGGTGTTAATGGGGCCTAATGACCGGTATATCACTTAAAGCAGAACTATAGACAGATATAAATTACTTACATTTAATTATTAGGGTAACATTGAAATATATATTAATTTATTATCCATAAATGTATTTTAAATAGCTCCTTAATCTGTATTTATATTAGTCTCATTTAATATCCTGTGTAGCAGGACTGCCTCTAGGATGGCAAGTGACAACACTAAACCAGTCAGGCTGTACTGCATCACAGAATGCTGCCAATCTAACTCAGAGAGCTTACTGATAGGAGAAAAGAGCAAAAAATGACCTAATCAACATGCAGATGATGATCTCTATGCAGAAATATGCAGATCTTGTGCTGAATTTATTATCTACAGAGAATCCTAGTGCAAAAACACATTGACGTGAAATTAAAACAAAACATCGAGTCAACCAAGTTTTTCAGCAGTAAAGCAAAGTGGAATCCTCTGAAAGTGTTGAGTCTTTGGGAGACCAAAATAACAGGCAGCAAATAGACATATGCTTGACACTGCTTGGACCTCGAAATTTTGAGAAAACCATTTCCTGCTTAAAGCTGAACTCCAGCCAGCTAATTATAATATAATAATAAAGCTACTCCCTTTACTTGTCTAAAACAAGTTTCTTGTGTTTATAAAATGTGTTCCTTCATACTTTTCTTCCCCTCCAACACACCCCTGAATCATTTGTTCCAATTTATGTGACTGGACACTGCTGTTTTCTCCATATGGAGGAGTTGCTCCTGGTTGCATAACCTCCTCCATGTAATTCACTAAAGGGAGCAGTGATGTGATGACATCACACTTCCTTCTGTGGGCAGGTATGACCGCTGCAGCACTCGGTCAAAACCGTCCCACAGCCTATAATCGATCCACACACTATTGAATTTTCCATGGCATCATGGGAAAAGTAGTTTAGCTTGCAACATTGTAAACACAACAAACATGATGTGAGCCACAAAAAAAGGTCCTCTTCCTGGCACCCAGGCGAAGTAATTCTGAAAGAAAGACCCTTGAGATCACACAGCTTAAAATTACCAATTTGCTCAAAAATTAAAGTGGTTCAAAAGCCTTAAGGTTTCTTTTAACTTACTGCATTCTCTGCATTAAGGTAAAAAACTTTCTGTGTCCAGGAATCCCCCCCCCCCCCTTTCCCCCTTAAACTTACCTGAGCTGATCTCCATCCAGCACTGTGCACGAGAGCAGCGGCTCTCTCCCCTCATTCCTTCCAAACAGGGCAGATTGATAGCAGTGGGAGCCATTGGCTCCTGCTGCTGTCAACCAAATCCTATGAGGAGGGAGCAGAGTCAGGGCAAAACCCCACAGTGTGTGTCTATAGAACGCAGGTTGCATGGCTCAGGAGGGAGCCCACAAGAATAACCCCCCCAACAAGTGGCTTGTTTGGACACTTGGAAGGCAGGAGGAGAGCCGACATGGGACCCCAGAAGAGGAGCATCGGAACTGCTCTTTGCAAAACTATTGTACAGAGCAGGTAAGTATAACATGTTTGTTATTTAAAAAACAAACAAAAAACAAAAGGTTTAGAATGACTTTAGTGCCAGTGCAAAAAACTTTAAAGATGTGTTCATTGTAGATGGGGAAAAGGCAGATGAGGGTCTAAACCTATAGGGGGCTTCATGTGCAGTTTATGACCTCACCATAGGGCCACAAATAATATTCAATGAATTTTATATAAAGGAAAACTCTCAGACACAATGGACATCCAACAGGAGATGGTCAAAGACCACAACATGGAGACTGGGAAGATGCTTCAGGAGACAGTCATAGACTAGACACATTTTAATGCGAGACTGTTGGAGATCACTGCTTTAGAGTACCCTTACAAATGAATGCTTTTACATTTTCTGCTAAGTACAGTAGAGCAAATAAAGCTAAAAGAAAGGGTAAACACAAATTTTTCATTAGTAACCATCTGTAGTGCTTACAGGGGCCGCTGAGAATGTACACAGGTCTCCCACTCAACTTTGAACAAGAGAGGGGTTTAGGGTCACAGTATACTCCAAACCGATCAGTAACAACAACAGGACCAACCTCTCTCTAATCTCCCAATAGCAGCTTTTCTGAAGGTAACCAGGAAAGGCCAGTATATCAAGAACCCTACAGCAGCAGCTCATATAGCAACCCGTGGCACTTAGTTCCCTTTTGATATTTGCACAACTAATAGTCCCCAGCAAGGTCTTTACTCATAATGTCCTAGAAGCTGTCCTCCACCCAGCATCCACAGGATTATCCTCAGATAACAAGATGTTTCTCCGGACCAGGAGTTTAGTGCAGTGTCCTCCAGCAAACGTCTATTGGCAATCTTCTGCAGGCCCTCAGCCCAGCAGCTGCTGAGGTCTAGACTGCAATTTCTCGTCTTAGTAAAGCTACCTACAGGAGTAGCGGTCCCAAGAGACTCGGAACCCTCCCTGGAGGAAAAAATAACCCTCTGGCAAGGCTTTCTAAACATTTATCTCATCCCCAGTCACCATCTGGATGCCTCCTCCCAGAGATCGGATGGGGTGAGATAAATATTCAGACTGATCATTTGACTCTCCCTGTTCTATATTCTGGATACTTCTTTCAAAAGCAGGTGGGAGGAATCAAACTCTCAGCTCAGGAAACCCTAAACAGACCAAAAGTATCAATCACTGCTTCACTCACTACAGTGAAGCAGCCTAACTAGAGGAGGGCACTAAACTTTACAATTATTTTGATGTAGACCTGGGTATTATATTATTGTATAAGCTCAAGCATAACTGGTTCTCTCCAAAGTATGGCCACTGGACATTCAAATGTTTACATATTCTTAACAAGGAGTAAATGAGTTTTAAAATAATCCATCATTGGTCTTTGAAATAATCCTTAACCATGGAGCAGTTCATCCTCAGATTTCACAGCAGAATCACAAGTCAGTTCTCAACAGCTCATCACCGTCCTCCTCCATCTCCCAGAAGTGACTCCACAGCCTTCCAGACTTATATTTTCTATTGTAAAAACAGAACGGGTGCTCTGGAAGAGGTAAGCACTGTGAGCTGAGCTGCTGAGAGAATGACTTTCAGTGCTTCTATTGTGAACTTTGAGGGTAATTTGGTCCAAAGCACCAGAGCAACTGCAGCTAAAGAGATTAGTTATGGTATGTTTTAAAGTTAATTTACTGCTTGTTTGCATTATGAAAATGTGTGAATGTCTATAGCCTGGCTACATAAAAGAAAACAGAAAATTGTATACTCACCTTTCCGTAATTTTCCTTTCCTGACGCATCTTCATGGCAGCACACACTGGGTTGTGACTCCGCCTCCACAACCTGACAGGATTGGACTAGTTGTAAAAGTTGAAGAGAGACGCCCCCCCACTATTCTCTGTATATATCATCTAAAAACAGGGAAGGTTCCTGTGTGCTGCCATGAAGATGCATCAGGAAAATTACAGAAAGGTGAGTATACAATTTTTCGTTTTCCTGACACCTTCATGGCAGCACTAGGGCCGGCGCTACCACTAGGCGCACTGCCGCCTAGGGCGCAGCCATGACCGCTGGTTTCCCTACTCTCCACAGGGAGCTTGTCAGTGGCGGGAGCTGTAGTCCGGGGTGCGGGAGGTAGGTGAGAGTTTCCTGTCCTCCTCCTCCTTGCCATCCTCTTCTTCTCCTCTTCCGGACATAGTGCCTGCTGGCTCTCCCCCAACACCAGCTCCTTCTTCACCAGGGTCAGGTAGGTCTGGTGCACTGTCTTCCTCTGGGGGGTCCCCCGCTTCATCTGGGGGGGTGCAGGGTCCAGCAGCAGATACATGTATGGGCACAGGGAAAGGGGGCATAGTGCAGAAGAAAGGAGGAGTGCCATGCCGGGGAGCTTCACCTCCTCTCTGCACCTCTCAGCACTGCCGGCTGTACCCCGAGAACTGATCTGGGGACAGCTCCGATGGGAACGGCATGAGCAGCCAGGGGAGCAGTGAGCGGAACTCACAGGAGACTGTCACTGAAAAGAGGCAGACACCCGGAGAATGGGAAGAGATGGGGACACTGAAGAGGCAGGGCCATCTTAATGCACAGGCAGGGGCCCGAGGTGCATGGGGAGCCCCTGAAGTTTCCGGCAGTCTGTGAAAATGGGAGAGCTGCCTGTCAGT
The DNA here is from genome assembly GCA_037952835.1 of Lithobates septentrionalis. NCBI lineage: Eukaryota > Metazoa > Chordata > Amphibia > Anura > Ranidae > Lithobates > Lithobates septentrionalis. The sequence goes on from JBBDGP010000825.1 coordinate 795,900, forward strand.
AATAATGACAGCTCTGCCGGGCGCCGGCAAATACAAACTGCACTGCACATGCAACAGTTTAACAGCCAGCCCACAAAATGGGCATGCTTAGAGTGCCGTCTGATGACACTCGGGGGTGGAACCTATGTGTAAATATCTCGGGCGCCTGGCATTTTCCCGCTGCCACATGCAGCTCAAAGTGCAGTGCATGCAGAGAAGGTTCCACTCCCCACACTACCTGCAAAGAACTTATGGGCTGGGCTGAGCTGATAAAAGATTGATCCGAATATGCAGAGTGTGTTATCTTTCCCCCCCCCACTGAAAAGCATGAGAGCAGTCAGATCACCTGGAGTCCTGGATGGCTTTGCTCTTCAGATGGTCACAGTAAGCCTGACTCCTTACTCCTGGATACTATGCCCTTTCCAGGTCACAGAGCTCTGTACTGTGTTCCCCTTCCCCCTGTACTCTGCCCCCCCTTACTTTGCCCCTTCCCCCTGTACTCTGCCCCTCTCCCCCCTGTACTCTGCCCCCGTCCTCTGCCCCTCTCCCCCCCTGTACTCTGCCCCTCTCCCCCCCGTACTCTGCCCCTCTCCCCCCCTGTACTCTGCCCCCGTACTGTGCCCCTCACCCCCCTGTACTCGGCCCTCCTGTACTGTGCCCCTCTTCCCCCCTGTACTCTGCCCCCGTACTCTGCCCCTCTCCCCCCCCTGTACTCTGCCCTCCTATACTGTGCCCCTCTTCCCCCCCTGTACTCTGTCCCCGTACTCTGCCCCTCTCCCCCCTGTACTCTGCCCTTCTCCCCCCCTGTACTCTGCCCTCCTGTACTGTGCCCCTCTTCCCCCCTGTACTCTGCCCTCCTGTACTGTGCCCCTCTTCCCCCCTGTACTCTGCCCCCAAACACTGAGCCTCTCCCCCCTGTACTCTGCCCCCGTACTCTGCCCCTCTCCCCTCTCCCCCCTGTACTCTGCCCTCCTGTACTGTGCCCCTCTCCCCCCCTGTACTCTGCCCCCATACTCTGCCCCTCTCCCCCCTGTACTCTGCCCCTCTCCCCCCTGTACTCTGCCCCTCTCCCCCCTGTACTCTGCCCCTCTCCCCCCTGTACTCTGCCCCTCTCCCCCCTGTACTCTGCCCTCCTGTACTGTGCCCTTCTCCCCCCTGTACTCTGCCCTCCTCTACTGTGCCTCTCTCCCCCCTGTGCTCTGCCCTCCTGTACTGTGTCCCTCTCCCCCCTGTACTCTGCCCTCCCCTACTGTGCCTCTCTCCCCCCCTGTACTGTGCCCCTCAGCCAAGTATAGTGCCAACACTGATTGTGGTGATGTAAAAGGAAATTTTTCCTTCCAGCGACACCATCAAGGTGCAGGGACATTAATTTCTTCAGTGGCACCACATATACAGGTGCATTTCTACCTAAGACCCTGTTCACCCATACTGTAGTGACCTGTGTTTTAAAAATTGTGAATTATTTGTTTTTGTTTTTTTTGGGGGGGGGGAGGCAAGTAGCTGGTCTTGCCTAGGGTGCAAATTAGTCTAGCACCGGCCCTGGGCAGCACACACTGAGAAATAACTTGCCGGATGGGTGAGTGCAAGAAGAAAGTTTTATTTATTAAAGAGCTGTAGAATTGGCTCTGCCAAAGTCTGCTGTTGTTAGCTGAGCAGAATCTATCTTATAGTGAGAAATGAATGTATGCTGCTGCTTTACAGATTGTTTCTGGTGGAACTCTACAGTAGGCTGCCCATGAAGTTGTCATTGCCCTGGTTGAGTGCGCCCTGATGCCTTTCGGAATAGAAGGTTGTCGAATAGAGTATGCCTTATTGATAGAGTTAACCAGCCAGGTTGCAATCGTTCGGGAAGTTGCTGGATGACTCTTCCTAGGTCCATGTGGAATTATGAGGAGAGTATCTGACTTCCTGAAGGAAGCTGTGGCTTCCAGATAGTTGGTAATGCTAGTTTTCACATCTAATGCATGGGGTTCGCCTTGGTTGTTAGTGAAGGATGGAAGGATGATCTCCTGATTGTAATGAAAGGAGGATGATACTTTGGGAATGAAATGATCCGAGGGTCTCAGTACCACTCTATCGGGATAGAAGATTAGATATGGTTCCGTTATCAATAATGCTGTAAGTTCCAAAACTTTTCTTGCCGATGTAATGGCGATAAGGAAGGTTAACTTCAAAGTTAGGTTCCAAAGAGAGATTGACTCAGCCGGAAAAAAAGGAGAGTTAGACAGCGCGTCAAAAACTGTAGAGAGATCCCATGCCGGAAATGTTGTTTTTTTCGGAGGTCTGATTTTTAGGCAGGCCTTCATAAACTTGATTACCAGGGGATGTAGAGCCCATCTAATGCCCGTTTTAGCTGATAGGGCAGAAACGTGAACTTTAAGGGTACTCAAACTCAGTCCTTTATTAATACCCAATTGAAGGAACTCTAGAACTTGCAGCGGTTCTGGTGATATTGGGTTCCAGTTCCTTTGCTGGGCCAATGTACAAAACCTACTCCAGACTTGTGAGTATGTTTTGTTGGTGGTGTTTTTTCTGGCCTGTAGAAGAGTCTATAATGGAATGGCAATCAGCGCAAACACCAAAACCCTCACCAAATTGCAAGCTGAACACTACAGGTAATCACAACAAAGCCTGAGAATTAACATAAAACAAGGTAAGTGCAGCGCAATAAAACAATAAATGAATAAAAAAGTCCCCAAGATAACACTATAAAAAGATGAAATCTGTTTTTCAATGGCCTGAGGAGATGCGATCCAAGAGCGATATGTGTATGTGCTTACCAGAGGCTGTGGACCTCTGCACAGCAGAGGTCAAACTCACGTATATCCCCTCAGGGATGATGGTGTCCTGGATACTGTCACTGGAGCCGAGTCACGAATCCTGATGTCAACAGGCAAAAGTAAGCTTCCATAGGAAAAGACCCCAACGACTCTAGGTATCCGGATCAGAGTGTCACAGGCATCATGGGTATCAGAAAATCTTTTTCTTCAGCAGTTCATTGGTGGACGCAGTCTATGACCTTTGGATATACACCTTGCATAGATTACAGGAACACGTTCCATCCATGAGTTATCCTCTTACAATGTGTTTTTGCCCCTAGAATTCTGCTGAAGACTAATACTCTTCACAAAAGCCAAAATGCAGAATCAGTGGGAGCCCCGAGTGTGTCACCTGCCACATTGCCTGCCACCAGATGCCATCAGGTGTCCCCAGCAGTCCATCCTTACATGCAGCCAATTTCTGTCTTCAGGTGCAGCACAAGAGACACGGGTTCCAGCTACTCATTCGATTGAAGAATTACTTGGATTTTGGTGTGCTTTGTTTATTTTCTCCAGGTCTGTGCAGTGATTCAGCTTAAGACTTAGCCACTGTGCAACAGCTTCCAGTAATAAATATCACGAACAGAACAAGGCTTGTTTGTCCTAGTCCCTCTCAGGGGCTCAGCCTGTGGTTTACCTGCCTCCTCTTCCTGTGTGTGAGGTAAAACTTTATCCCTCACTGACAGTCTGGGATAAAGTTTTACCTTGCACAGTGGCTAAGTCTTAAGCTGAATCACTGCACAGACCTGGAGAAAATAAACAAAGCACACCAAAATCCAAGTAATTCTTCAATCGAATGAGTAGCTGGAACCCGTGTCTCTTGTGCTGCACCTGAAGACAGAAATTGGCTGCATGTAAGGACGGACTGCTGGGGACACCTGATGGCATCTGGTGGCAGGCAATGTGGCAGGTGACACACTCGGGGCTCCCACTGATTCTGCATTGTGGCTTTTGTGAAGAGTATTAGTCTTCAGCAGAATTCTAGGGGCAAAAACACATTGTAAGAGGATAACTCATGGATGGAACGTGTTCCTGTAATCTATGCAAGGTGTATATCCAAAGGTCATAGACTGCGTCCACCAATGAACTGCTGAAGAAAAAGATTTTCTGATACCCATGATGCCTGTGACACTCTGATCCGGATACCTAGAGTCGTTGGGGTCTTTTCCTATGGAAGCTTACTTTTGCCTGTTGACATCAGGATTCGTGACTCGGCTCCAGTGACAGTATCCAGGACACCATCATCCCTGAGGGGATATACGTGAGTTTGACCTCTGCTGTGCAGAGGTCCACAGCCTCTGGTAAGCACATACACATATCGCTCTTGGATCGCATCTCCTCAGGCCAGATTTCATCTGTTTGTAGTGTTATCTTGGGGACTTTTTTATTCATTTATTGTTTTATTGCGCTGCACTTACCTTGTTTTCTGTAGAAGAGTCTAAATTACTTCTTGTAAACATCCCTGCTATAGCAGCCGAGTCCTCTCAACTGCCATGCTGTCAAGTGTAACTTCTCCAGTGCTGGATGCAGGAATTGACCCTGGGATAGGAGGTCTGATGTTATCGGGAGAGGCAGAGCCTATTGCAGGCTGAGCTGTAGTAGGGTTGTAAACCAAGTCCTTCTCGGCCAAAAAGGAATTACTGCTATCTCCGTGGCTGATGATCTCCGAAGCCTGGATAGGAATCTTGCGATTAAGGGAATCGGTGGAAAAATGTATCCCAACTTGAAATTCCACGGGTGGATCGGGCAGTCTACTCCCTTGGCCGATGGGAAGGTTGCTCTCGACAGAAATCTGTGGCATTTGGTGTTCACAGGAGTAGATGCCAGGTCGATCTCCAGTATTCCCCAAGTTTCTGAAAGGAGAGAAAAGGCCTGTTGGCTCTGTGACCACTCGTTGTTCAAGAGAAGTTCCCTGCTTAGATAGTCGGCCAGCATATTCTGTGCTGCCGGGACATACATTGCCCTTAGGTCTATCAGATGTACTTGTGCCCAATCCAAGATAGGGCGAACTTCTTCCATTAGTGTGCGACTTCTCGTACCTCCCTGCCTTTGAATATATGCTACAGCAACTCTGTTGTCGAGTTGAATCAGAACGCTCTTCCCGGTCAGGTACGGAGCAAAGGCCAGAAGCACTTGAAAGGCTGCTCTGAGCTCCAGTATATTTGATACTATACCATGAGCTTGAAACTGCCACTGTCCTTGGGCTGCTAGATTCTGGTAATGGGCTCCCCATCCCTTCTGACTGGCATCTGAAGTAACAACTTCCAGCAGAGGAGGGACTATATGCTTGTACCTCCTGAGGTTGCTGAAACGTGTCCACCACCACATTGATTGTTTCACATGTCTGTGAATGTAGATTGTCTGAAGCATTGATGCTCCACTCCACTGTCTTAGAAAGGAATTCTGTAACACTCTTGTGTGCCACTGGGACCACTGGATCATGGGCAGAGTTGCCGACATGGAACCCAGGACGCTCATACAAACTCTGGCTGGTAAACATGTTGCTGAGATTAGCCTCTGTATTTTTTGGACTAGGAGGCATAACCATCTCCTGAGGAAGCTGTACTCTGTTCAGAACGGTGTCCAAGTCTGCCCCCAGGAATATCATCCTCTGTGTGGGCTACAGTTTGCTTTTCTGTCAGTTGACTAGCCACTCGAAATCTTGCAGTGTTGCCAGTAAGATCTTCAGGTGCTGGATCAAGATCTGGTGATTTTCTGCTAGTAGTAGTATGTCGTCCAGATAATGGTGTATTCTTAGACTCTTTTCTCTGAGATATGCAATGATGAGTAGAAGAATTTTGGTGAAGGTTCTGGGAGCCGACGAGATGCCGAATGGCAGGCACTGGAACTGGAAGTGATAGTGGTTGATCGAAAAACGTAGAAATCTTTGAAAGGCAGGATGTATTGGGATGTGTAGATAGGCGTCCGATAAATCTACGGATAGCATCCAATCTTTTAGATTCACTGCTAATAGTATGGACTGGAGGCTTTCCATCTTGAAGGACTCTAATTTGATGTTCTTGTTGAGTCTCTTTAAGTCCAGTACTGGTCGTAAATCCTATGTTTTCTTTTTTACAAGAAATAGGGGAGAGTAAAATCCTTTGCCCCTTTGACACAATGGAACTTCCAGGTAAGCCTCCTTTTGTTTTAACTCTGTTATATATTTTAGAAGGATCTTCCTTTTTGATTTTGAGAAGACAGGAGCTTGGTTGGGCAAAAGTGGTTTCTGGGAACTTCGTTTAGGAACCTCCACTTGTGACCGAACCTGATTGTTGAGATGGTCCAAGGGTCTTTGATGTTGTTTGACTATATTTGAGTGAATCTCTTGAGTCTGGCGCCCACCCTTGGAAGATGGGCAGGTGTACCTTCAAAAGGACTTCTGCTGTTCGCCAGAAGGGGTGGTTTTGGTTTTTTGCATTTTCAGGAAAGATGACTGTGTGTTTCTCCAGTTTTGCTTAAACTGTTTACCTGATCTATAGGTCTTGGCTTCTCTGTATCTTTCAGGAAGGTTGCGTTTGTAGGCAGGACCCCTTGGTGTCTTGGTTCTCCTGTCAGAGGGAATAAGGCCCGACTTGGCCCCCGTCACCTTGGAAATGGCTGTATCCGATTTGGAGCCGAAGAGATTAGATCCGTCATAGGGAATTTTGCACCAGTTTGATTTTGATGCAGCGTCGGCAATCCAAGGCTTTAGTCACAAAGTCCTTCTTGCCATCACCGAGGCTAACATTGTCCGGGCCAAGCATCTGATAACATCCACTGAGGCTTCTGCGACAAAATCGTCTGCCAACTTGAGTTCTTGCAGAGAAGTAATTATTCTCTCTTGATCCACTCCTTCCTGAAGAGATTTTCCGATATTGGAAGCCCAACCCGAGATGGCTCTACCAACTGCTGCCATGGTGACTGCTGGTCTACAGGCGTCTCCTGCCGTGGAATATGCTTTTTTTAGTTCTAGATCGATTTTTAGATCTAAAACTTCTCGGAAGGTGACTGCGTCCTCGATGGGTAGAGTGACATGTCTTGCCAAGAGCATTAGGGAAGCATCCACAACAGGAGCATTAATTAAGGAGTTAACTTTAGGTTCCTTGAAAGGATACATCTTTGATAGCCTATTGTTAAGGCTGGGCCTTTTGTCGGATCTTTCCCATTCATCCTTAATTAAGTCCTCTAGTTCCTCAATGAAGGGGAAGGTTTCTGGATCCCTTTTCAAATTTGGAAAATATTTTCGGGATTTTTGAGGTGCTTCCTCAGGCTCCTCCTAACCAGAGTGAAGTCAAATCCCGCTGTTATTTCTGGATCATCGTTCTTGGAAGGGGATTCTGGTTCTGTTGAGTGAGCAGGAGCCGCAGAAGAAGTATTTGGAGCTGGTCTGGCCGGCGCAGGTGTTGTTGACCCCATTATGGATTCTCGCACGGATTCTCGGATCAGCTCAGTCACCTCTCTGGCATTCGATTCTTTGTCTCTTGTGGCTTCATTGAAGAACGTGGGACATGCTAGTTTATCTGGCAAAGCAGTGGCGCCACATATCCAGCAGGCATTTCCTGCAGGACGGGTGTGATGGCTTCGGCTGCGACGTGGAGAACGTGATCTTCTATGACATGATTGGCTATGTCATGAGCGGCTATGCCGAGAGTGACCATGCCGAGAGTGACCATGCCGAGAGTGACCATGCCGAGAGTGACCATGCCGAGAGTGACCATGGCGAGATTGCCTATGATAGGATGAAGAGTGTAATCGGCTTCTGCGGGATCGTCTGCTTGAAGCATGGCTCGACTGTTCTCTATATCTTGACCTTGACCTGGAAGGGCTGTCAGAAGGTGCCATGTTAGTTGATGTGCTCTCTTTTTTTCTCTCTTCCATACTTACCAATCCAGGCGGACAGCCTCTTACCTTATTGGATGAGAGTGGTCTGCGTGGGCAGTGGTCTCCATGAGCAGTGCAGATAAGGCAGGAGGGAGAATAAGGAACCCTGGAAGAATATACAAAGGTCAGAAAAAACCAAAAGAAAAACCTGGGAAATAAAGAGGGAAGAAGGATAGGAGACTTACCTGCAAATCCAGCGTCATACATACGTTTTGTATGTGATACAGTGATCTGAAATCACTGACAGTCATTTCTGTGTTTTTAAAAACGTCTGTCGAATCGGCAGAAATGGCGCTTTTGCGCATGCACAGAAGAGCTGCGAGCACGCCGGCGCCATCTTGGAACCTAGCAAAGGACTCACAACGGCCGAATCTCCTCCCCCGGTGCATGCACAATGCAGGGAGAAAGACGCCGTGGCCATGACGGAGAGGACAGAGTGTTTGTGGGACTACAGATCCCAGAAGGTAAAGGAAGAAAACAAGTTTATTGCCACAAGGGGACTAAAATAGAATGATTAAAAGAGGAGACCACTGCAATATTTAAACTTTTTTAAAGCTTACTTCCATGCAAGATGATACTGTTGCCGATGCCCCTGAGACCACCAGAGTGGGGTTCCCTCCATAGAAGCTCCAAACAGGAGAGGCTTGAACCTGCTGGGGCGATGCGGTAAGAGGCTGTGATGTCCATCCAATCTTGTTCAGGTGAGAATAAAAAGAGAATAGTGGGGGGGCGAACTCTCTTCAACTTTTATAGCTAGTTCAATCCTGTCAGGTTGTGGAGGCGGAGTCACAACCCAGTGTGTGCTGCCATGAAGGCATCAGGAAAAAGGGATATCCAAACAGAACTGCTTAAAACAAAGGTGTGCCACATCCCGAATAAATATGGAGATGGAGGAACCCCCCAAGGGGTGGGACATTAGAGGCACTACCACAACAAAAATATATAAAAAAGTTTATTGTACATAAGAAAGACACATAATAAATAAGAAATAAACACATATGAAAGGATGCATAGTATGGTACAAACGTTTAGCGAAAAGAGATGATACACAATCCTAAATCCAGCGACATTTCAGAGATGAACTGTAGTCTCCTTCATCAGGGGTTTTTACAGGAGTACAGTGTCTATGAGATTTAAATACACAGTAATCAGCCAATAAGTCCTGACAAATAATGCTACATATTTATTAAATAAAACATACATGGCAATACTTACATCATAATGGCTAAAGAAGTACATTAACGCATCCAAAAAACCTTAAAAAGTGAGGAGTACTGTGGCGAGGGGTCTCCCGCAAATCCCATCCACCAGGTAAGTCAGTATAGACAAAAAAAAAGGCCATAACGTTGAGGAAGGAAAAAAGGAAAGACATATCAGAACCAGCAGAAGGTAGGTGGAGAAGGGTAGGGAAGGCAAAAAACTGGTATATTCTATTTGAGGCAAGTCATTGGATAGTTTATTAAGAAATAGCAGATTTCATTAAGGAAAGTATCAATCTGTAATACAGGACACAATCCGGTGTAATACATTTGCATAAATATGAATATAAAACAATTGTACAGAAGAAGGTACAGAGTAATACATAAACATATTAATTACAAAAGGACACTCATTCATTCATAAAAGTTCAATGAACATGATCGATTTTACATGGTAGACCAAAATTGTTTAAAGCATCAGTTTGATATAACTCGACGCACGTTTCATGGCTCTTGCCAATCATCAGGAGTAAGATTCTCTGAAAGTAAATCAGTAATGTTTATAAGTAGGGATATCCTTTAAACGGAGAAACAATCTCTCAAAAATAAAGGTGTGTAACTTACAGTGCGGTCAAATGGTGGCACCCAACCTAGGATCCAAGAGGAGAAGGGGGACAAGGATAATCATCTCACCCAGGGCTGAGGTGAGGAATCCCGTCCAGGCCAGAAAACAGCAGCCAGGTGAGGACCAGGTGACCATGTCACAACCATGTGGTTCTGGTGTGTGCTTATCAGTCCAAACTGCTCTGCAATGGTAAGAAAATGACATCATGTGAAATTAATGTGTGTAAGTAATGAGTGGAGCCTATATCAGTAGGTGAGTGAAGTGATGAATGGTGTTGTGATAGAGTGTATGAACTAAAAAACAAAGAAAAAACCCCGCAAAAATAAAACCAAGTGTGTGATTGTGTCCAAAACAAAAATGAATAATGGGCTGTGTAATGTGAAAGCTATAACCCAAAGAAATATAGTGACAAGTATGAAGCAAATGAAATTACCTTGTGTGTGTGGGTCTGTGACTGGAGATATAACTGCTATCCTGCTGGTGTGAAAGGTTGATGTGAAATGGTCAGCTGGCCAGCCTGAGCAGCTTATATCAGGCATAGGGCGGGTCCCCACCAACACCATGAGCCCCAATAGGATGGAGAGAGGGAGTGTGCACAAAGCCCAGGCAATTAAGTGCACCGAGCAGAGCATCAACTCATGATGCCGATGCATAGGAGGCAAGGCCCCAGCCCCCCAACCTGTATAAGGAATATGTGGGGGGGAGGGGAAAAGACCGCCATGCATCGCAACCCCGGGATCAGACAAAGCACCCCGTCACCCCCACTCCCCCTGATAAGGGGGCCCATCCATGGCCGAACAAGGAAGCACACTATATTGATCCCATAGTGTCAAATTGCTGACAAGGAAAACCTGAATATAAAATTATAAATGTATATAATGATATGAAGGCATTGGAAAGATGGCTCATTTTATGGAAAATCAGAATATGGAGTTATAAATGTGTAATGTAATTTGAAGGTATAAAAAGGAAAATCTCATTGAAGAGGAAATGTAAAGGAGGATAAATAATTAAAAAAAATAAAATATTAATAATAAGGTGTGGTAGGTCGCTGGGAAAGTGGGTATTTTCTACCCTAATTTGGCAATATAATAGATGCGACCTATCACTACATACTACACATAATTCAAGCAATGACTAGCCTCCATCCCTAATATGTATACAACAAAAAAAGAGAGAGGAAATGGGACTTTATATGAGGCAAGTCATTGGATAGTTTATTAACCACCTCAATACTGGGCATTTTCGCCCCCTTCCTGCCCAAGCCATTTTTCAGCTTTCAGCGCTGTCGCACTTTGAATGACAATTGCGCGGTCATACAACACTGTACCCAAATGAAATTATTATCATTTTTTCCCCACAAATAGAGCTTTCTTTTGGTGGTATTTGATCACCTCTGCGGTTTTTATTTTTTGCGCTATAAACAAAAGAAGAGTGACAAGTTTTAAAAAAAACACAATCATTTTTACCTTTTGCGATAATAAATATCCAATTTTTTTTTTCTTTAAAACAAATTTTTTCTCAGTTTAGGCCGATATGTATTCTTGTACATATTTTTGGTAAAAAAAAATCGCAATAAGCATATATAGAATGGTTTGCGCAAAAGTTATAGCGTCTACAAAATAGGGGATAGTTTTATAACATTTTTATTTTTTTTTATTTTTTTACTATTAATGGCGAGCGATCTGCGATTTTTATCATGACTGCGATATTGCGGCGGACACATCGGACACTTTTGACACATATTTGGGACCATTCACATTTATACAGCGATCCGTGCTATAAAAATGCATTAATTACTGTATAAATGTGACAGGCAGTGAAGGGGTTAACACTAGGTGGTGATCGAGGGGTTAACTGTGTTGCTAGGGAGTAATTCTAGCTGTAGGGGGCGGGGACTCACTAGGGGAGGAGACCGATCGGTGTTCCGCTGTACTGGGAACATACCATCGGTCTCCTCTCCTCTGACAGGACCGTGGATCTGTGCGTTTACACACACAGATCCACGGTCCTGCTGTGTTACCGGTAAGCGCGGGTGCCCGGCGGACATCGCCAGCGGCGGGCGCGCGCGATCGCCGGCGGCGGCGCGCACGCGTCCCCTGGTGGCCTAGGAATGCGATGACGTCATATGACGCCCACCCGCAAAGAGAGCTGCGCCGCCTGGCCGTCAATTGATGGCCAGCGGTCGGCAGGCGGTTAAGAAATAGCAGATTTCATTAAGGAAAGTATCAATCTGTAATACAGGACACAATCCGGTGTAATACATTTGCATAAATATGAATATAAAACAATTGTACAGAAGAAGGTACAGAGTAATATATAAACATATTAATTACAAAAGGACACTCATCCATTCATAAAAGTTAAAAGAACATGATCGATTTTACATGGTAGACCAAAATTGTTTAAAGCATCAGTTTGATATAACTCGACGCACGTTTCATGGCTCTTGCCAATCATCAGGAGTAAGATGCTCTGAAAGTAAATCAGTAATGTTTATAAGTAGGGATATCCTTTAAACGGAGAAACAATCTCTCAAAATTAAAGGTGTGTAACTTACAGTGCGGTCAAATGGTGGCGCCCAACCTAGGATCCAAGAGGAGAAGGGGGACAAGGATAATCATCTCACCCGGGGCTGAGGTGAGGAATCCTGTCCAGGCCAGAAAACAGCAGCCAGGTGAGGACCAGGTGACCATGTCACAACCATGTGGTTCTGGTGTGTGCTTATCAGTCCAAACTGCTCTGCAATGGTAAGAAAATGACATCATGTGAAATTAATGTGTGTAAGTAATGAGTGGAGCCTATATCAGTAGGTGAGTGAAGTGATGAATGTGTTTAATATATTTTTATTAATGACAGGAAGTCCAATACAAAGAAATACCCATCACATGCTTGGGCACACAAAACATACATGAAATGTTGTACATTCCAGAGTATACTGGGACAAAATACAAAGATAATTATGCAAGGCATGGATGATCAAAAAGCTTAAAGTATATCATTTGAAACAGGACCTGATCCTGACATGTTTTTCGTTTATAAAAACATCTAAACATTAAAAGTAAAATAGAAGAATAGATAGGAAAAGAAAAGCACAGAGATGAAGCAAGAGAGAATGGGGGGGGATGGGAGAGGGGGGGGGGGTAGGAGGGATAGGAAGGGCGCCTACCTCAGCCAGAGCATTGCATTTTAAAATAAGAGCACGTTATGTGTTCAAAGCCAAAATTTCCGCATACGCCGCGGAATACTTGAAGGCGAACCACCGGGACCATATTTTCCTCCCTAAGTCTGATTTGTTTCTGAGGGAGAAGGTTAAATCCTCCATATAGTACGTATGGTCTACTTCACACATCCATTGGCATAGGGAAGGTATCTTAGGAGTTTTCCAGAACCTAGGTATGAGAGCTTTAGCAGCGTTTAATAAATGTGGTGTGATGGATTTTTTATATGATCCCGCTGGTTCATCTGTACAATGCAATAATACATGCCAGGGGTCATTAGGTATCTCTGAACCCTGGATTTCTTTTATCCAATGGAGGATGGTGAGCCAAAAGGGTCTGATAAGTGGGCAGAACCACCAGATATGGGCATGCGTCCCTCTCTCCCCACATCCCCTCCAACAGAGAGGTGAGTCCTGAGGAAAGAGCTTATGGAGTACAGCAGGAGTGTAGTGCCACCTGGTCAAAAGTTTATAGTTAACTTCAGCTGTTTTCGAGGACATAGATGATGCGTGAGAGAGTTGAAGGATGGAAGACTTCTGGGTCTCCGTTAGGGTCTTATGGAGATCCTTCTCCCAGTTGCGGAGGAAGCTAGGATATCCTGCAATAGCCAATGATCTTAGTGATTTATAAAAATAAGAAAGAGGTTTCTCCACTGGGTGGTCATCTACAAAGGCTGTTTCTATCATCGTTAAGTTAGACACATTGCGCAATGGCTTAGGGAGGGTTTTAATGAAGTCTAATAATTGCAAATATCTCCATTGATCCATAAGCGATGGGTTCGGAACCGTTGTGAGCTTGGAAAGAGGTAAAATGTCAGAGTCTTTAGTGACTTGGTGTAATAAGACTGAGTTCCCAAGGTTCCAAGAGTGTAATCTGGGGTCAATGTTCCCGGCATAGGCGTGCGCACAGATTGTGCCGGGTGTGCCCAGGCACACCCTAATCACCCTGTGCACATTAGTGTTATTGCTCTGTGTAGCAGCAGAAACAGGGGAAAGATCTCCCTCTTGCTGGCTCTGCAATAAGAGAAGTGTTTATGTTCTTCTCTTTCACTGTGCCAGCAGGGAGATCAATGTGCATGGGTCATATATATGTAGACACCCGCACACGCATGTGTGTTTGAGCTTAAGGGTGCACACCCTAATGTAATGGGCTGCGCACACCTATGGTTCCCGAGGGGAAAATACATGTGACCAGTTATTGGCATAAGGGGGGAGTTGCATTGCCAGGCGTGTCTTTTACAAAGTAGGTCCCAAATCCTTAGGGTATAGCATGTGAGAGGAGACGCATTCCCAGATAGGAGCCTGGCTTTCTTCGGGATCCAGATTAAGGGATAAAGGTCAGAGCCCCCCAATGCCACCTCCAGTGACACCCAAAGTTTCGAATCTTTGTGATATTTCCAATCTGAGATTCTGGATAAAATGACTGCCAAAAAATATTGTTTGATGTCCGGAAGAGCCAGACCTCCCTCAGCTTTTGACCTAGTAAGAAGCGATCTGGTCAACCTGGGGCGACGTCTACCCCAGACATATCTACAAATCATAGTTGTTATACGTGTAAAATACTCCGCCGGAGTTTGAAAAGGTATCATTTGGAACAAAAATAGCAACCTGGGCAGTATGTTCATTTTTACCACTCCTATCCTCCCCAGCCACGAGTGTGCAAGTTGAGACCATCTTTGAAGATCGGATTTGACAGAGTTTAATATAGGCATGAAATTGGTTCGAAATAAAGAGGACAATGAGGGTGTGAGGAATATACCTAGATATTTCATGGCTTTTTTTTTGCCAACTAAATGGGAAAGATTCCTGTAGGTGGATCGCGGTTTCTTTGGGGACTGAGATAGTCAAGATTTCGGATTTTGTCATATTAATTTTAAAATTTGAGATTTGGTTAAAGGTCGAGAAGGCCTGCATTAAATTAGGTAGAGTAATTCTAGGCTGTTGAATGTAAAACAAAATAACGTCCGCATATGCGGCATATTTATGTTCAAAAGAGCCCACAGTGATGCCATGTATGTTCGGGTTATGTCTTATTGTTGATAGGAAGGGTTCTAGCGAGAGGGCGAATAAAATCGGTGAAAGGGGGCATCCCTGACGAGTACCGTTATGTAGTACGAAAGAATCACTTAGAGTGCCGTTTATTCTGAGTTGGGCTGTTGGATAATTATAAAGGGCTGCTATTTGGTTCAGGAAAGAAGGGCCTAGTCCCAGATGAGCCAGGGTCGCCATTAGGAACTCCCAGTCCACCCGGTCAAACGCCTTCTCAGCGTCCGTTGACAATAGCAGGGTGGGCTGGCAGGTCCCGCGTACATGTGCAATCAGGGAGAGGGTACGCAGAGAGTTGTCGCGTGTCTCTCTTCCGGGAATGAAGCCCGTTTGTTCGTTTAAAACCCATTTTGGGACTAAGGGAAGAAGTCTATTAGCTATTAGTTTTGCGTATAATTTAGCGTCTATATTCAAAAGGGAGATGGGGCGATAACTACCGCAACAACTAGGGTCCTTCCCTGCTTTGGGGATAATAGTGATATGTGCGTGAAGAGTTTCTGGTCTAATGGGATCTCCAGAGGGAATTGAGTTAGCATAGTTAGCTAGTCGTGGGAGCAGAATGTCTGTCTGCAAAAGAGCGATAATATGAGACCGTAAGCCCATCCGGACCCGGAGCCCTGCCCGAGGCCATGGCCTTAAGAGCACTACGCAGCTCTTCCGTGGTGAATGCACCATCTAGGGTTGCCAACAAGTCGTCTGCTAATCTTGGTAGTTTGGCCTGGGCAAGGTATTCTTGTATAGCCTGTTTGCGGGTTACTTGGTCGGGTATATTATGTTGAACGTGCTATAATTGTTGATAAAACATTCTAAACTCAGCCGCTATAGCAGGAGTGTGGTGTACTAACTCATCTGTTCTGGATTTAACTTTAGCAATGAAAGTTGCAGCTTTTTTTTGTTGCAGAGAGCGAGCCAGCAATCTACCGGGTTTGTTGCCCCATTCGTACGTACGTTGAGCTATGATGCGGAATTGCTGTTTTTGTTCGATGTGAAAGAGATTCTTCAAATCTTCTCTCTTTTTAGTCAGGGCCTCAAGCACCGGCTTTGCGAGGCCCGCTTTATGCTGTCGTTTAAGGGCGCCTATATCCCGGAGAAGCTCTGCTTGCTGTGTCGCTCTCTCTTTTTTTTTTCTAGCCCCTAGTTCAATAAATTTTCCACGTATGAAGGCCTTATGGGCCTCCCAAAGTACTCCCGGGGAAATCTCTGGGCAGGCATTGTCCCTGAAGTACTGTACCAGCTCACTGCTAATAGCGGCAGTGTCAATGTCTTCCGTGAGTAAGTGATCATTTAGTTTCCAGTTTACATTTTTAATTGGGATAGATGGGATTTTTATCTGAAGTATAATTGGTGCGTGGTCTGATAATGTGGAGGTTTCTATTTTTGAGTCCATGATAAGGGGGAGATGATGGTGATCAATAAAAAAATAATCAATGCGCGAATAGGAGTGATGTAAGTGTGAGAAATGAGGTATAATCTCTCGCCTTAGGATTGAGGATTCTCCAGACGTCCATTAGCTGGGCGTTGTGTAGACGTTTACGTATGAGTGTTAAGCGTCTGTGCGTGATACAAGATGTGCCTGTGGACGTGTCAATAGGGGGCTCCAAGGAGGCGTTAAAGTCCCCTGACAGTAGGACACAGCCCTGGGCGAAATCTGTCAGTTTAGTAAGGGTGGCGGCCAAGAAGCCAGTTTGGTCTCGGTTGGGAGCGTATAACGTAGCAATAGTGCATGACATACTGCCCAGTTTGCCTCTAATAAACAGAAATTGCCCCGAAGGGTCACTTACCATAGACTCGAACGAGAACGAGGTACCCCTGCGGAAGCCAATGGCCACACCTTTTGACTTGTGAATATCAGAAAGACTGTAGTACCACGTGGGGTACATTGAAGAAAAAAGTTTAACTGTTGTTGTGTGTGTCAAGTGGGTCTCCTGCAGGCAGACAATGTCAGCCCACAGGCGATCCAGCTCTCTAAATAAGTTGTGTCGTTTACCTGGAGCGTGTAGTCCTCGGACGTTAAGTGAGAGTAAGTTGAGCTTAGCCATTGACTCCGTCAGGGGGAACCCGCTCCATCCATTCTACGAGCCCATCGGATCTGAAGCAGACACCAATAAAAGGGTTAGGGAGGGGGTGGGATGGGGCAGGGGAAAACCAGGAGAGGAGAAATAAGGGAATAGAAAGAGAGAAAGAAGATAAGAAAAAAGGAAGTAGATTACCAAATTGCATCATCACAATCACCACCCAATCTATTTTCAGGCGGTAATCTGCACGCAGAACACTGCAGTGCGTGATAGGGGTAAATCGCGAGCCTCGGACCCCCGACCCCTTGGGGGGCGGGTTCACGAGTGCACGGGACCCCCCGACACCCCTGTGGGGATGGGTCCGCCGCCCGGCACGACAAACAGAGAGCGCTCAATGTGGCGCACTTGTCTGTCCCAGAGCTCCGGAGCCAGCACAAACAAAACTGTGTTATACAAAACCCAAGAAGCATTTTCTATATACTTCAAACTTAACCTTATAAGACAGTAGGCTAAGGAAACCCGTTAGGGTTACTGTCTCGGTAGCCTTTAGCTATGTTTCTCTAAAAGAGGGAGCCAAAAAGATTCCATAACGTCAAAAATGCGAAAAAATTAAGAAAAAAGAAGAGTTTTTTAGTAAGCAAAACACTAGAAAAAAAAAGAAAAGAAAAAAAAACACTTTTTTGTACGGATCAATAAAAGTAAAAACAGATGAGAACAAGACCCGTTATAACATATCAAATAGCTTGATACTTGCGGCTACCACAGAGGACATGATGTTGCAGGCCAGAGCCAGGATCATTTTGCATCAGTATGGGAGTCACCCCACTTGTGGAGGGGGTGATCCGGAAGAGCCCGATCTATGCTTGTGGTCCACTTTCTGCCACCGTGGTTCTGAAGAGGAGGTAGGGGAAGGAATGAGATCTTGCCATCCTGGAAGCTCTGGTGTGGGTATGTTGAGATCAGAACAGAACTTTTCCAGTTCCTCTGGGAAGCGAAGTGTCACTGTCTTGCCCTCCTTGTGTGCAATGAGTGATGCAGGGAACCCCCAGCGATAGTTAATCGATGCTGCACGGAGCTTTTCAGTTAGGGGACGCAGAGCCCTGCGTCGGTCCAACGTTTCCCTGGCTAAGTCTGGGAAGAATAAGAGGGAGGCCCCGTCAAAGTCCAGTGGTGATTTTTCACGGGCCTTCTTCATGATTATCTCTTTCTCCTCAAAGTAGTGCAGCCTGCATATAACGTCGCGCGTGACCTCTGATGACATATTGCGGGGGCGGAGGGCCCTGTGAGCCCGATCTATTTTCAAAGGAAAGTCCGCCGCCTGACCGAGCAGACCGTTAAATATACCCTGCAGGGAGGAGAGGAGGTCGTCATCTCCCGTGGCCTCTGGCAACCCTCTTATCCTGATGTTGTTCCGCCTGTTGCGGTTCTCTTGGTCCTCGATCTTGTAGAGGGCCATTCTGTGCGCGATAGAGAGGGTGCGGGTGGTATTCTGCAAGGCCCTAATGGCGGCCGCGTGACGATCCAACCGTAGCTCGGTCTCCTCCACTCGCTCTAACACGTGCGTAAGATCCGACCTCACCGCGGAGAGCTCCTTTTTAATCGAGCGCTCCAGTCCCGAGAACAAGGAGGCCAGCTCCGTTTTGGTGGGGAGATCACTCACGAGCGCCGCAACCTCAGGGTACTTGGAGGCGCCTTCTTCTCCTTCTGAACAGGCCGAAGTGGCTGGGGAGTGTCTCCTGGTCTCAGGTCTATGGCGGGAGGCGGGGCACGAACCGCGAGGAGAGCGGCCTAGTCCATCCATATCGAGGGAGTCCTCTGGATCGGTGGCCAGGTAGCGTTTTATGGATCCCGAAGGGGTTCCTTTTTTAGGCAGGGACTTGCCTGATCTCTTCCGCATGGCGTGCAGGTTTGGACCGGGTGGAAATCTTGGGTTAAGCCGGTAAATAGTAGTGCCAGCGCCGGAGCTCAAGGAAGACACGTCTTTACCGCTGCATGCCGAAACCACGCCCCGTGAAGTGATGAATGGTGTTGTGATAGAGTGTATGAACTAAAAAACAAAGAAAAAAACCCCGCAAAAATAAAATAAAAAAGTGTGTGATTGTGTCCAAAACAAAAATGAATAATGGGCTGTGTAATGTGAAAGCTATAACCCAGGCAATTGCCTGGGCTTTGTGCACACTCCCTCTCTCCATCCTATTGGGGCTAATGGTGTTGGTGGGGACTAGGGATGAGCCGAACACCCCCCTGTTCGGTTCGCACCAGAACATGCGAACAGGAAAAAAGTTCGTTCGAACACGCGAACACCGTTAAAGTCTATGGGACACGAACATGAATAATCAAATGTGCTAATTTTAAAGGCTTATATGCAAGTTATTGTCATTAAAAGTGTTTGGGGACCCGGGTCCTGCCCCAGGGGACATGAATCAATGCAAAAAAAAGTTTTAAAAACGGCCGTTTTTTCAGGAGCAGTGATTTTAATAATGCTGAAAGTCAAACAATAAAAGTGTAATATCCCTTTAAATTTCGTACCTGGGGGGTCTATAGTATGCCTGTAAAGGGGCGCATGTTTCCCGTGTTTAGAACAGTCTGACAGCAAAATGACATTTTGAAGGAAAAAACACATTTAAAACTACCCGCGGCTATTGCATTGCCGACAATACACATAGAAGTTCATTGATAAAAACGGCATGGGAATTCCCCACAGGGCAACCCCGAACCAAAATTAAAAAAAAAAAATGATGTATGAGTCCCCCTAAATTCCATACAAGGCCCTTCAGGTCTGGTATGGATATTAAGGGGAACCCCAGCCAAAATTTAAAAAAAAAATGACATGGGGTTCCCCCTAAATTCCATACCAGACCCTTCAGGTCTGGTATGGATTTTAAGGGGAACCCCGCGCCAAAAAAAAAAAAAAAAAACGGCGTGGGGTCCCCCCAAAAATCCATACCAGACCCTTATCCGAGCACGCAACCTGGCAGGCCGCAGGAAAAGAGGGGGGGACGAGAGTGCGCCCCCCCTCCTGAACCGTACCAGGCCACATGCCCTCAACATTGGGAGGGTGCTTTGGGGTAGCCCCCCAAAACACCTTGTCCCCATGTTGATGAAGACAAGGGCCTCATCCCCACAACCCTGGCCGGTGGTTGTGGGGGTCTGCGGGCGGGGGGCTTATCGGAATCTGGAAGCCCCCTTTAACAAGGGGACCCCCAGATCCCGGCCCCCCCCTGTGTGAAATGGTAAGGGGGTACTTACCCCTACCATTTCACTAAAAAACTGTCAAAAATGTTAAAAATGACAAGAGACAGTTTTTGACAATTCCTTTATTTAAATGCTTCTTCTTTCTTCCTTCATCTTCTTCTGGTTCTTCTGGCTCTTTTGGTTCTTCTTTCGGCGTTCTCGTCCAGCATCTCCTCCGCGGCGTCTTCTATCTTCTTCTCTTCGGGCCGCTCCGCACCCATGGCATGGGGGGGAGGCTCCCGCTCTTCTCTTCATCTTCTTCATCTTCTTCTTCTTCTTCATCTCTTCTTCCTTCTTCTCTTCTTCATTTCTTCTCCGGGCCGCTCCGCAGCCATGCTGGCATGGTGGGAGGCTCCCGCTGTGTGACGGCGTCTCTTCGTCTGACGGTTCTTAAATATCGGGGGGCGGGGCCACCCGGTGACCCCGCCCCCCTCTGACGCACGGGACATGACGGGACTTCCCTGTGGCATTCCCCGTGACGTCACAGGGAAGTCCCGTCAAGTCACCGTGCGTCAGAAGGGGGCGGGGTCACCGGGTGGCCCCGCCCCTGTTATTTAAGAACCGTCAGACGAAGAGACGCCGTCACACAGCGGGAGCCTCCCTCCATGCCAGCATGGCTGCGGAGCGGCCGGAGAAGAAATGAAGAAGAGATGAAGAAGAAGATGAAGAGAAGAGCGGGAGCCTCCCCCCCATGCCATGGGTGCGGAGTGGCCCGAGGAGAAGAAGATAGAAGACGCCGCGGAGGAGATGCTGGACGAGAACGCCGGAGGAAGAACCAGAAGAACCAGAAGAAGATGAAGGAAGAAAGAAGAAGCATTTAAATAAAGGAATTGTCAAAAACTGTCTCTTGTCATTTTTAACATTTTTGACAGTTTTTTAGTGAAATGGTAGGGGTAAGTACCCCCTTACCATTTCACACAGGGGGGGGGGCCGGGATCTGGGGGTCCCCTTGTTAAAGGGGGCTTCCAGATTCCGATAAGCCCCCCGCCCGCAGACCCCCACAACCACCGGCCAGGGTTGTGGGGATGAGGCCCTTGTCTTCATCAACATGGGGACAAGGTGTTTTGGGGGGCTACCCCAAAGCACCCTCCCAATGTTGAGGGCATGTGGCCTGGTACGGTTCAGGAGGGGGGGGGCCGCACTCTCATCCCCCCCTCTTTTCCTGCGGCCTGCCAGGTTGCGTGCTCGGATAAGGGTCTGGTATGGATTCTTGGGGGGACCCCACGCCGTTTTTTGTTTTTTTTTTGGCGCGGGGTTCCCCTTAAAATCCATACCAGACCTGAAGGGTCTGGTATGGAATTTAGGGGGAACCCCACGTCATTTTTTTTTTTAAATTTTGGCTGGGGTTCCCCTTAATATCCATACCAGACCTGAAGGGCCTTGTATGGAATTTAGGGGGACTCCCACATAATTTTTTTTTTTTTTATTTTGGTTCGGGGTTGCCCTGTGGGGAATTCCCATGCCGTTTTTATCAATGAACTTCTATGTGTATTGTCGGCAATGCAATAGCCGCGGGTAGTTTTAAATGTGTTTTTTTCTTCAAAATGTCATTTTGCTGTCAGACTGTTCTAAACACAGGAAACATGCGCCCCTTTACAGGCATACTATAGACACCCCCCAGGTACGAAATTTAAAGGGATATTACACTTTTATTGTTTGACTTTAAGCATTATTAAAATCACTGCTCCTGAAAAAACGTCAGTTTTTAAAACTTTTTTTTGCATTGATCCATGTCCCCTGGGGCAGGACCCAGGTCCCCAAACACTTTTTATGACAATAACTTGCATATAAGCCTTTAAAATTTGCACTTTTGATTTCTCCCATAGACTTTTAAAGGGTGTTCCGCGGCATTCGAATTTGCCGCGAACACCCCAAATTGTTCGCTGTTCGGCGAACTTGTGAACAGCCAATGTTCGAGTAGAACATGAGTTCGACTCGAACTCGAAGCTCATCCCTAGTGGGGACCCGCCCTATGCCTGATATAAGCTGCTCAGGCTGGCCAGCTGACCATTTCACATCAACCTTTCACACCAGCAGGATAGCAGTTATATCTCCAGTCACAGACCCACACACACAAGGTAATTTCATTTGCTTCATACTTGTCACTATATTTCTTTGGGTTATAGCTTTCACATTACACAGCCCATTATTCATTTTTGTTTTGGACACAATCACACACTTTTTTATTTTATTTTTGCGGGGTTTTTTCTTTGTTTTTTAGTTCATACACTCTATCACAACACCATTCATCACTTCACTCACCTACTGATATAGGCTCCACTCATTACTTACACACATTAATTTCACATGATGTCATTTTCTTACCATTGCAGAGCAGTTTGGACTGATAAGCACACACCAGAACCACATGGTTGTGACATGGTCACCTGGTCCTCACCTGGCTGCTGTTTTCTGGCCTGGACGGGATTCCTCACCTCAGCCCCGGGTGAGATGATTATCCTTGTCCCCCTTCTCCTCTTGGATCCTAGGTTGGGCGCCACCATTTGACCGCACTGTAAGTTACACACCTTTATTTTTGAGAGATTGTTTCTCCGTTTAAAGGATATCCCTACTTATAAACATTACTGATTTACTTTCAGAGTATCTTACTCCTGATGATTGGCAAGAGCCATGAAACGTGCGTCGAGTTATATCAAACTGATGCTTTAAACAATTTTGGTCTACCATGTAAAATCGATCATGTTCTTTGAACTTTTATGAATGGATGAGTGTCCTTTTGTAATTAATATGTTTATTTATTACTCTGTACCTTCTTCTGTACAATTGTTTTATATTCATATTTATGCAAATGTATTACACTGGATTGTGTCCTGTATTACAGATTGATACTTTCCTTAATGAAATCTGCTATTTCTTAATAAACTATCCAATGACTTGCCTCATATAAAGTCCCATTTCCTCTCTCTTTTTTTGTGGTATATTCTATTATTTCTCCATTCCTCCCGAGTTGAAGCCCTCCAAGAAGGGCCTGAAGCAAACTGCATCATTTAATCCCGGGGGGCGGGTAGCTTTCAGGGATGAAATGATGCAGTTTGCTTCAGGCCCTTCTTGGAGGGCTTCAACTTGGGAGGAATGGAGAAATAGAATATACCAGTTTTTTGCCTTCCCTGTCCTCCCCTACCTTCTGCTGGTTCTGGTATGCCTTTCCTTTTTTGTGTACAGCCACTTTTCCCTTTTTGACCTGTATTGGTTTCCTTCATGTCATCATTTTATTTGTTTATATACCCTAGTCCTATAATGCTTGTACATTTTAGCCTTTACCATCTGGCTTTTTGTCCCCCTGGGTTTCGTTTCCCTCTTTTTTGCTCCCTTATACACCACATGGGGTTTAGTGAGCAAAACAATATTGAGTATCCTGTTATTGCCCAAAATGTGCCAGAGTTTGTAAATAAGATGTTTAATGGTTTGATGCTGGGCAGAAAAAGTGGTGATAAACTAAACTACAGGGACCATATTAGTCTTATCTAACGCAGATTTTTCTCTAAGTAGATTCTCTCTATTCATAAGGCTGACCTGGTTCAAAGTGATCTGCAAGGGCTCATTAGAATAACCCTTTTCGAGAAACCTCTTAGTGAGGGTATCAGCTTGAATCACAAAATCTGAAGCCTCTATACAATTATATTTAAGTCGCATGTTCTTACTCTTGGGAACAGAACTTAACCAGGAGCTGTGATCAGCTATCAACTGGAATGTAAGAATTCCTGTCGGTGGCCTTAAAATATGTAGATGTAACAAATCTGTCACCTTTGACAACAATTTTAAAATCTAGAAAGTTAAACTCCGTGAGGCTCGCTTCATGACTCAAGTGTATCCCTCTTGTATTAACATTCAAAGAGTTAACAAATTGGGTCAAATCAGAACTACTGCCGTCCCACAGGAGGAGGATGTCATCTATATATTTTGCGCAAAGAACCACTTGAGGTCTCTGTTGAGCATAGATGACATTCTCCTCCCAACGTGTCCTAACAAGATTAGCAAGACTAGGAACATATTTGTCTCCCATAGCCACCCCTCGATCTTGGTAAAAAAACTGGTTATTGAACCAAAAATAATTATGAGAAGCGGCAAATTCAAGTAACTCCATAATGAAAGAGATCTGATCAACTGGCAAATCAGAATCACAATCCAAATAATAATTTACAGCAGCCAAACCCAAGTCATGTGGAATAATCGTGTATAATGAAGTGATGTTTTCCATCACTAACCACATCCCTTCCTTTGGTGTATAGTCCGATAATAAGTTTATGGCATGTCGTGAGTCCTTGAGATAAGAAGGCATCCTCTGTACCAAGGGCTGCAAAAAGAAATCTATATACCTGCCCACCCGGGACGTGGCGGAATCAATACCTCTAACTATCGGACAGGCAACTTCGGTAGATAATAGATAATGGGGGTATGCGGTGCCTTTGCCAGAAAGAGCCTCTCTTTTTTATTTAGAATACCCCTTCCTGAACCCCCACCAATGATCCTTTCCAAATCCTTTTGTATTTCGTATTTGGCCAAAGGGTCAGATGCTAAAGAAGTGTAGGTATCTCGATCACCCACAATCCTATGCATTTCACTCATATAATCTTTCCTATCCAACACAACAATACCCCCCCCCCCCCATTGTCAACAGGGCTCATTACCAAATCTTTGTTGTTACACAAAGAATCAATACCTGCTTCCAAATCCTTAACAATTCTCACATTCATAATTTTCACCTGATCTAAATCAATAAGGACTATGTCCCGAAATACTTTAAGGGATGGGGCCAAAGCCCCAGGGGGATTGAACAGTGACGCATTAGACAGGCCCCAGTGATGATACTCTGTAGAGGTCAATCTATTTTCTTTAATCAAATTAGTGATCAAATAGCGTTTAATATTCATTTTACGTCCAAATTTATGTACATCCATGTACGTCTTACATTTATTGAGCTTTCTAAGGGGTGCAAATTAAAGTCCTTTATCCAACACCAATTTTTTGGAATCCGTCAGCACAGTTTGACTCAAATTAAAAATGCCTGCACCTACTATGTCCTTTTTCTTTTTTGATTTGACCCGTCTCCCCCCTCTAGTTCCTCTTTTTGTTCAACAGATCTTTTGACACCCTGACTGGGTCTGGGAAAACCCCAATTTTGATACCCCTAGTTGTCAGAGGACGTTCTCCCATGGCTCTGGGTATTTCCATAACCAGACTCTTGGAAGCCATTAGGAAGGCCTTTATCTCCATCAAAGGTTTGTCTCCGGTAGTTACCTTCATAGGTAGGTCCAGGGCCTTCTCTATCTCGCAGAGTAAAAACACTATTCCGAGTATCCACATTATACTCATAGTCATAATGCCCCCCCTAATGATGGGGTGGATCATGATAATTATAAGTTTGACCACACGGAATATTAGGCCCATGACTCCAATTATTATGTTGACCTGGGTCACATGGGGTAGGTGGATCCTGTCCTCGACTATTAGGAGTGTGAACCTTGGCTAGAAGGGACTATTCCCCCAATGATGAGCTGGAGGTGGTCTCTGGCCCTGATAATAAAATGTAATGTATGTCGGGAGTTGGGGAGGGGCCTGTTTAATATTAGATTGTGGTCCTCTATTCACCCAACCCTGTGGTCTATGCGGGGATCGATAACACTCTTGTCTGCCTCTCTTAGGTGGTTTAAATTGTTGAGGCCCCCTAAAAGGGGACCTAAGTGTACCACTAAGCGGCAGGCCAACACCAGAAGGAACATCCACCCTTTGATCCATACTACGGGAGGTTGACTCCATCTCGTCCCTCCCTGGTAATCAGACAGATCTCTATTTAATTTTTTTCTTAACTTTTTGTTCTTTCTCCTCTTTCACGAACACCTTCAGGAGATTTGAAGATCTTTCCTTATATGTATCACTATCTTTCATAGGAGCCAATTTCTTATTAAGTAATTTGATCTCTATATCCAGACGTGAAAATTTCGTACTTTTCCTATCAATCAGGAATTTCAGAAAACTGACCGCTGCCTCATTGAAATACTTGAAACATTTGTCCAAATCCACCTCCCACCTCAAACTGCGAAGACCACGGTGGCTTTTGTCAGGAAAGGTTTCACCGGCTGGTGGCACTGTGGCTCCCAGATCTATGGGCTGCAGTTCCGGTGTCCACCAGCAGGTGTTTCTCAGCAGTTGGAGGCTGATAGTCGGGAGAGGATTTACCTGCTGGTGGCACGGTGCTCCCAGATCTTTAGGCTGCAGTTCCAGTGTCGACCAGCGGGTGTCTCTCGGCAGTCAGGAGCTGACATCATCCCCTGCAATCAGGCATCCCCTGATGCTGATTTCAGGAAGTGTATTTAAACCTGGTGAATGCTATTATACTTTGCCTTGGTATTTTCTCCTTGTGCCCCTGATCTGTGTTCCTGAAGTCTGCATTCCATCTCCAGTTCCTGGACTCTGACCCTGATTTCTTCCTACCAGGTCGTCTCCTGGTCCCCTTTCCCTGTTCTGTCTTGTTCCCAGCTTCCCTCTGCTTGATCTCCCGTGTTTGACCCTTGCTCTGGTACGATTACGATTTGGTTATCCCATGCTCTGTACATATTGGATTCAGACTTTCGTTTGTTTTGTGTTTACTGGTTGTTGGTTCACTGGTTGGGTTACACTATTTACTGTATTGGAGGTGCATTTTCTTTGTTGTTCACTTTTATTAAATCATATTATTTATACTTTACCTGTGTTTGGTACACTCTGTTGCAGTCCACACATTTCTGGTCACAACGGTCCCTGACCCAGAAACAGTGAGGTTCTCAAGTCTGGTAAACAGGCCACCTAAATCACCCTCATCATCTTTAAATGTTTCAAAGATCCCTTCTGTATTCACCACCCTAGTGGCCCTATAATCAAAGATGTCCATACTCCAATTAGGGAATGGTGTTAGCACAGGAGATAAAAAATATACACTAAAAACAGCTGCGGTAAGTGGGTATCAAACAAAACATTATAGAGCAAACCGCACTAAGTACTAGGGATGAGCCGAACACCCCCCGGTTCGGTTCGCACCAGAACCCGCGAACGGACCGCAAGTTCGCACGAACGTTAGAACCCCATTGACGTCTATGGGACTCGAACGTTCGAAATCAAAAGTGCTCATTTTAAAGGCTAATTTGCATGGTATTGTCCTAAAAAGGGTGTGGGGACCCGGGTCCTACCCCAGGGGACATGTATCAATGCAAAAAAAACTTTTAAAAACGGCCGTTTTTTCGGGAGCAGTGATTTTAATGATGCTTAAAGTAAAAAAAAAAAAGTGAAATATTCCTTTAAATATCGTACCTGGGGGGTGTCTATAGTATGCCTGTAAAGTGACGCGTGTTTCCCATGTTTAGAACAGTCCCTGCACCAAATGTCATTTTTAAAGGAAAAAATCTCATTTAAAACTGCTTGTGGGTTTAATGTCATGTCGGGTCCTGCCAATATGGATGAAAATCAGTGAGACAAACGGCATGGGTACCCCCCAGTCCATTACCAGGCCCTTTGGGTCTTGTATGGATATTAAGGGGAACCCCGCACCCAAATTAAAATAAGGAAAGGTCCCTATATACTCTGAACAGCAGTATACAGGCGGTGCAAACAAGACAGGGACTGTAGGTTTGTTGTTAAGTAGAATCTGTTTGTAATTTTGAACATTTTTAACGTGTTTAGCTCCAGCCAAAAAATCTTTTCTAAGCTTTTTGGAAAACATAGGGAAGGGTTATCACCCCTGTGACATTTGTTTTGCGTCTTTCCTCCTCTTCAGAAGATTTCACCTCACTTTTTTGTCCCAATGAAAAATGTTTTTTGAAAATTTGGGTTTTTTTGTGGAACAAGGATTGGAAAGCATCAGTGGAAAGGAGAAATTGTTTTCCCATATTAACTCTTACATGAGAGAATTTCCCTTCCTAGGGGTAGATTTCATCTCACTTCCTGTTGTCTCCTTCCGTTTGCAAGTAGGAGTCGTTTGTAAGTTAGATGTTTGAAAGTAGGGTCCTGCCCTATATACTCAGCAGAAATTTGGGCCTTAGGTGTTGCTGTGGCCAAAACACTGTAAGCCCTCACAGGGCCCTGCTGTGAAATATTAGATCAAGAATTGTAATTACATGCCCCTGTTGAACAGGAGCTGAAAAATTAGGCCTTAGGCACTGGTGCTGGTGCCACAACACTGCAACCCCTCACAGACACTCTAGTTGGAACGCAGGAACGAGCCCTGCTGCAAAGTATTGCATCAAAAATTGTAATTACACGCCCCTGTTAGACAGGGGCAGAAAAATTGGGCCTTAGGCACTGGTGCTGGTGCCACAACACTGCAACCCCTCACAGACACTCTAGTTGGAACGCAGGAACGAGCCCTGCTGCAAAGTATTGCATCAAAAATTGTAATTACACGCCCCTGTTAGACAGGGGCAGAAAAATTGGGCCTTAGGCACTGGTGCTGGTGCCACAACACTGCAACCCCTCACAGACACTCTAGTTGGAACGCAGGAACGAGCCCTGCTGCAAAGTATTGCATCAAAAATTGTAATTACACGCCCCTGTTAGACAGGGGCAGAAAAATTGGGCCTTAGGCACTGGTGCTGGTGCCACAACACTGCAACCCCTCACAGACACTCTAGTTGGAATGCAGGAACGAGCCGTGCTGCAAAGTATTACATCAAAAATTGTAATTACACGCCCCTGTTATACAGGGGCTGAAAAATTGTGCCTTAGGCACTGGTGGTGGCGCCCAGAACCAAAAATGTTCTTACAAGCTATCAGCGTGATGATTGAGGAGGAAGAGGATAATTACTCAGGGATAGTCACTCAGCATCAGCATAGGCAGTCTTTGAAGGGATCTGAAAAAAATTATTCAGTTACATCAGCATCAGGTGCTTGGTAGCTGGTGGTGATCCAAGACTGATTCATTTTTATGAAGGTCAGCCGATCGACCGAGTCAGTGGACAGACGCACCCTGTGATCGGTTACCACGCCTCCAGCAGCACTGAATGTGCGTTCCGAAAGAACGCTGGATGCAGGACAGGCCAGTAGCTCAATTGCATACTGTGCAAGCTCTGGCCAGTGATCCATCCTCAAGACCCAGTAACCCAGAGGATTTTCGGTGGGAAAGGTGTCCAAGTCTGATCTTGCCCCTAGGTATTCCTGCACCATGTAAAACAGACGCTGGCGATGGTTGCTGGAACCGATCATACCTTGGGGCTGCGGACCAAAAAATTGTCTGAACGCATCGGTCAGACGGCCACCTTCTCCACCGCTCCTTCTTTGACTGACCGAAGCCTCAGCAACACGTTGTCCAGAAACAGGAGTTTGTAACCTCCCAGTCTCTGGGAACGCGTTGCACAGACCTTTCTGCAAGGCCTCCCGAAGATGTTTCATCCTCTGCTCCCTCTGCGATGGCAAGATAAGGTCCGCAACCTTACCCTTGTAACGTGGATCAAGGAGGGTTGCCAGCCAGTATTGGTCCTTCTCCTTGATACCACGAATACGAGGATCCTTACGCAGGCTTTGCAGGATCAGGGAGGCCATGCAGCGTAGGTTTGCTGAGGCATTCGGTCCGGAGTCCTCTGGGTCACTAAGGACAACAACGTCCGCAGCCACCTCCTCCCAGCCACGTACAAGTCCATGTGTTCCTTGGGACTGATCCCTTAAAGACTGCTGATGCTGAGTGCCAGGCTCCACCTCCATACTGACACAATCTTCCTCCTCCTCCTCCTCCTCCTCCTCGTCCTCTTCCTGTGTGATCGGCGGGCACGCAGGAACACTGTCTGGATAAAGGGGGCCTTGAGAGCTAAGGAAGTCCTCCTCTTCCTGCCTCTGTTCTGCCTCAAGTGCCCTGTCCATTATTCCACGCAGCGTGTGCTCCAACAGGTGGACAAGGGGGACAGTGTCACTGATGCATGCACTGTCAGTGCTCACCATCCTCGTGGCCTCCTCGAATGGTGACAGGACAGTGCATGCATCCCTGATCATGGCCCACTGGCGTGGGGAAAAAAAACCAAGGTCTCCTGACCCTGTCCTGGTGCCATAGTCGCACAGGTACTCATTGATGGCCCTCTGCTGCGTGTGCAGCCGCTGCAGCATGGCCAACGTCGAGTTCCACCTGGTGGGCATGTCACAGATTAGGCGGTTCTTGGGCAGGTTAAACTCCTTTTGGAGGTCCGTCAGCCGAGCACTGGCATTATATGACCGGCGGAAATGCACAGAGACTTTCCTGGCCTGCCTCAGGACATCCTGTAAGCCCGGGTACCTGCCCAAGAACCGCTGCACCACCAAGTTAAGGACGTGAGCCAAACAGGGCACATGGGTCAGTTGTCCCTGTCGGAGGGCAGAGAGGAGGTTGGTGCCATTGTCGCAAACCACCATTCCTGCCTTAAGTTGGCGTGGCGTCAACCACCTCTGAACCTGCCCCTGCAGAGCTGACAGAACCTCTGCCCCAGTGTGGCTCCTGTCCCCCAAGCACACCAGCTCAAGCACCGCATGGCATCTTTTGGCCTGCGTACTTGCGTAGCCCCTTGAACGCCTACGGAGCACCGCTGGTTCCGAGGAAGAGGCCATGGAGGAAGAAGAAGAGGAGGGGGTGGAGGAGAGAGGTGTGTCACAATCAGCATTTTGGAGGCGTGGTGGCGGAACAACCTCCAACACTACTGCACCTTGTCCTGCATCCTTCCCAGCTGCCAGCAGAGTCACCCAATGCGCCGTGAAACTTAAGTAACGTCCCTGTCCATGCCTGCTGGACCATGAGTCAGCGGTAATATGCACCTTACCGCTGACCGCCCTGTCCAGCGAGGCATGGACATTGCCTTCCACATGCCGGTAGAGAGCCGGAATCGCCTTCCGTGAGAAAAAGTGGCGTTTGGGTACCTGCCACTGAGGAACCGCACATTCCACAAACTCACGGAAGGGGGCAGAGTCTACCAACTGAAAAGGCAGCAGTTGAAGTGCTAGCAATTTTGCCAAGCTAGCATTCAACCGCTGGGCATGTGGATGGCTGGGAGCAAACTTCTTTCGGCGGTGCAGCAGCTGGGGCAGGGAAATTTGCCTGGTACAATCTGACGTCGGTGTACCAAAAGCAGATTGCCCACAAGTACTTGGCTGTGACACACCTAATTCTACACCTTCATTCCTCTCACTGCAGGTCTCAGAGAGGACTGAAGGTCTAGTGGGGTTGGAAATCTCAGCTGATGAGGAGCAAGGAGAGATCCTCTTTGTTCTTTGGTGTGGGTCTTTCAGATACGCTTGCCAACGAACTGCATGGCAGGTCAACATATGTCTGGTCAAGCATGTGGTACCCAAGCGGGAGATGTTTTGGCCACGCGAGATACGCTTGAGACATATGTTGCAAATAGCAGCGGTGCGATCTGATGCACTCGTCTCAAAAAAGGCCCACACCAAAGAACTTTTTGAATAACGCGCAGAGACTGCAGCGCCCTGCACATGTGGAGCTTTGGGGTGTGATGCAGTCAATGTGCTGCCCTTAGGCTGGCCCCTGGAGGGCATCCTGCCTAGTTGGTGATGTGCCACCTCCTCCTCCTCCTCCTCCTCCTCTCTCCTATCAGGCACCCACGTTGAGTCAGTGACCTCATCATCCCCTCCCTCCTCATCACTGGAGCAAACCTGGCAGTATGCTGCAGCAGGGGGAGCATGACTGCCAGATTGCTGTCCTTCTTGGGCACCCCCTCTGTCCGTGCTCATGTTACTGCCTTCATTGAGCTCAGTATCATCATCAGAGCCTTCCAAACGCTGGGCATCCTCCTGGAGCATGTACCCAACACTGTGGTCAAACAGTTCGAGAGAATCCTCATGAGGACATGGTGGAGCTAGGGAAGGAGTCACTGATGACATTGAGCTGAGGGAAGAGGCCGCTGCTTTGCCAGACAAAGCACCCTGGGCATGGGTGAGAGAGGATGAGGAGGATGAGGACGGCTTGGTCATCCACTCGACCAAGTCTTCCGCATGTTGCGGCTCAACACGGCCAGCTGCCGAAAAAAAGGCCAAGCGTGTCCCATGGCCACGTGCTGATGAGGATGCACCGTCTCCACGACCAGCACTAGACACAGAGCCTGCTTGCCCTCTCTTATTGGCTTGTGACTGTCTGCCTCTCCTTCTTGGCCTTCCAGACATACTAATGGCCTGTAGCTGCACTAAGCTGGGATAGAACACCTGTAATTTTCTTCAGGTAGCTTTATATACTGTAACCAGACAAGCCTGCCTGTCAGTAGGAAGATAACAGGAACGGATCTAGCTGAACACTGTGAGCAGGACGTACTGCACTAAATGTATATAGCAGGAACGGATCTAGCTGAACACTGTGAGCAGGACGCACTGTACTAAATGTAAATAGTCTAGCTGCCTGACCGTGGTACTAATAGGATCAAAAAGAACACCTGTAATTTTCTTAAGGTAGCTTTATATACTGTAACCAGACAAGCCTGCCTGTCAGTAGGAAGATAACAGGAACGGATCTAGCTGAACACTGTGAGCAGGACACACTGTACTAAATGTAAATAGTCTAGCTGCCTGACCGTGGTACTAATAGGATCAAAAAGAACACCTGTAATTTTCTTCAGGTAGCTTTATATACTGTAACCAGACAAGCCTGCCTGTCAGTAGGAAGATAACAGGAACGGATCTAGCTGAACACTGTGAGCAGGACACACTGTACTAAATGTAAATAGTCTAGCTGCCTGACCGTGGTACTAATAGGATCAAAAAGAACACCTGTAATTTTCTTCAGGTAGCTTTATATACTGTAACCAGACAAGCCTGCCTGTCAGTAGGAAGATAACAGGAACGGATCTAGCTGAACACTGTGAGCAGGACGCACTGCACTGAATGTAAATAGCAGGAACGGATCTAGCTGAACACTGTGAGCAGGACGTACTGCACTAAATGTATATAGCAGGAACGGATCTAGCTGAACACTGTGAGCAGGACGCACTGCACTGAATGTAAATAGCAGGAACGGATCTAGCTGAACACTGTGAGCAGGACGCACTGCACTAAATGTAAATACCAGGAACGGATCTAGCTGAACACTGTGAGCAGGACGCACTGCACTGAATGTAAATAGCAGGAACGGATCTAGCTGAACACTGTGAGCAGGACGCACTGCACTGAATGTAAATAGCAGGAACGGATCTAGCTGAACACTGTGAGCAGGACGCACTGCACTGAATGTAAATAGCAGGAACGGATCTAGCTGAACACTGTGAGCAGGACGCACTGCACTGAATGTAAATAGCAGGAACGGATCTAGCTGAACACTGTGAGCAGGACGCACTGCACTGAATGTAAATAGCAGGAACGGATCTAGCTGAACACTGTGAGCAGGACGCACTGCACTGAATGTAAATAGCAGGAACGGATCTAGCTGAACACTGTGAGCAGGACGCACTGCACTGAATGTAAATAGCAGGAACGGATCTAGCTGAACACTGTGAGCAGGACGCACTGCACTGAATGTAAATAGCAGGAACGGATCTAGCTGAACACTGTGAGCAGGACGCACTGCACTGAATGTAAATAGCAGGAACGGATCTAGCTGAACACTGTGAGCAGGACGCACTGCACTGAATGTAAATAGCAGGAACGGATCTAGCTGAACACTGTGAGCAGGACGCACTGCACTGAATGTAAATAGCAGGAACGGATCTAGCTGAACACTGTGAGCAGGACGCACTGCACTGAATGTAAATAGCAGGAACGGATCTAGCTGAACACTGTGAGCAGGACACACTGCACTAAATAGTCTAGATAGAAGATATCAGGAACGGATCTAGCTAAACTGAATACAGTGTATATATATATATGCAACACCTGGGATGCATATATATACACAATACACTGTAAGTGCAGCTAACTGACTGACTGTTCTGCCTAATCTATCTAACTCAAATCAAATGACACTGTCTCTCTCTCTCTCTATCTCTCAGCACACCGGAACACACACTACACAGGGCCGCCGTGCAGGCGGCCTTATATAGTGTGGGGTGTGTACTAAATCCCCTGAGCCATAATTGGCCAAAGCCACCCTGGCTTTGGCCAATTACAGCTCTCTCTACTGACGGCGCTGTGATTGGCCAAGCATGCGGGTCATAGTGCATGCTTGGCCAATCATCAGCCAGCAATGCACTGCGATGCCGCAGTGAATTATGGGCCGTGACGCGCCACACGAATTTGGCGCGAACGGCCCATATCGTTCGCAATTCGACGGACGGTCGAACAGCCGATGTTCGAGTCGAACATGGGTTCGACTCGAACACGAAGCTCATCCCTACTAAGTACCAATTAAACTACATGAGTATATAGTAAAATGAACCACTGAAGGTCAAATATGTTGCCTTCAAACGGTTGCCAACATCCCGGATTGGTACAGAAAAGAAGACCCTTCGATTAGGGAACTTATATACCCCCAGTGTAGTGGGACTTTGTAGGCGAACCATACGATTGAATTTAGATAAAAAATGTTTTATTTATTTGAAAAAGCATAAAAACAAAATACATTGGACATAAATCTCAGCAGTATTACTTGTACAATAGAATTTGCTTTCATATAACAATTTTGTATACTTCCATTTATAATAGGATATTTTCTCTAAGGGCCTGACATGTTTCAGGACGATGTCCCTTCTTTGGAGGCGTATTGCAGAGAGAAAAATCGTATAGGTAGGAGATACATTCTGAAACAACAGATGAAAATCATTTGCAATATGAACAGAAAGAGGTTTTGTAACCCAGCATACCACAGTGTCCACCATACATACCAGTGAGAAGTTGTTCAAAAATGAAAGATATATGCACAAGTATGCACAGGCATCCAATTTTGGATGGGGCAACAATTTGTATCTTTTAGATAAAAAACACTGGCTGTCGGCTGACCAACCAGTGTGAGATAATGGTTATCCCTTGGCTTCAGGAATGACCTCGCAAAGGCCCCCAAGTGAAAGGACAGCCCTGATGGATCCCAGATTGACCTTTGAAAAGATACATTCTGAAACAACAAATGAAAATAATTTGCAATATGAACAGAACACTGACACTGCTGACACTTCTGATATGAACTTCACTGAGCAGGACATCCAGACATGGCTTAAATAGCCGCCGGCACTGCTGACACTGACACTGCTGACACTTCTGATATGAACTTCACTGCGCGGGCGCCGGCGGCTATTTAAGCTATGTCTGGACGTCCTGCTCAGTGTGCTATCCCACCATACAGGCTACAAAGTGCCTTGTGCTTCAGCTGCTTATGCATCGTTTCTGCTTCCAAAAAGTAAGTAATTTTAAAATCCTCTTCCCTATTCCCATGGGTGATACATCTCTTTGTAAGATACACTCTATGAGGGATGGAAACAAGCAAGCTATTTGGTCTCTCTATATGAGACAAAACAAGCAAACCTCCTTATGGTCCTTTCTTTCACACTTATCTGGCTAAATGGTTCAGCTGTTTAACAACTGTTCCATTCCTATATACAGGCACAAAGGCTCTCTTTCTCCTTATTTTTCTCTTTTTTTCTCTCTTTGGCAGTAGATGGCAGCACTGTCAATCTCTCAAACTTTAGTAGATTTTTCTAAAAGCCTTTTCCTGAATATCTGAAGTCTTTAAAGACAGTATGATGCTGCACTATAGAGATACTTGCTTTACATACATATATTATATTATTTTTTTGTCCAAGAGCAAATGAAGGGGAAAGCCTCTTAGGGGGAATGAAATATCTGTATAAATCAATGAGTTTTGAGTAAATTATTCAGGGGTTTTTGTGATTTCTCCTTTCTTTTCAAAGGTCAATCTGGGACCCATCAGGGCTGTCCTTTCACTTGGGGGTCTTTGAAGCCGAGGGATAACCATTATCTCACACTGGTTGGTCAGCCGACAGCCAGTGTTTTTTATCTAAAAGATACAAATTGTTGCCCCATCCAAAATTGGATGCCTGTGCATACTTGTGCATATATCTTTCATTTTTGAACAACTTCTCACTGGTATGTATGGTGGACACTGTGGTATGCTGGGTTACAAAACCTCTTTCTGTTCATATTGCAAATTATTTTCATTTGTTGTTTCAGAATGTATCTCCTACCTATACGATTTTTCTCTCTGCAATACGCCTCCGAAGAAGGGACATCGTCCTGAAACATGTCAGGCCCTGAGAGAAAATATCCTATTATAAATGGAAGTATACAAAATTGTTATATGAAAGCAAATTCTATTGTACAAGTAATACTGCTGAGATTTATGTCCAATGTATTTTGTTTTTATGCTTTTTAAAATAAAGAAAACATTATGGTTCGCCTACAAAGTCCCACTACACGGGGGGTATATAAGTTCCCTAATCGAAGGGTCTTATTTTCTGTATTAAACTACATGTAAGAGTAGTTGCTCAACTGTAAGATACATACAGAAAAGTGTTAAAAGGGTTGAAAGAGCCACGCTAATAACCATATGAAAGATTCAAAATGAAAAGAAACAGCCAAAATACAAAAATAAATAAATAGAAGATCTGTGAATCGCTCTTCTAAGTGTGTGAATCACTTTTCAGAGTCCTCAAAAATCACCAAAACATTTATATTGTGTTGCAAAAAGTGAACCAGGTTAGCCTTATGAATAGAGAGGATCTTCTTAGAGAGAAATCTGCATTAGATAAGACTAATATGGTTCCTGTAGTTCCATTTATTACCACTTTTCCTGCCCAGCATCAAACCATTAAACATCTTAATTACAAACACTGGCACATTTTGGGCAATGACAGGATACTCAATAATGTTTTGCCCACTAAACCCCAAGTGATGTATAAGGGAGCTCCCTCCCTTAGGAATAGATTAGCCCGTAATGTTTTTGACCCTCCAGTTAAAAAGACTATTTTTTTTCAACGTCTTACAGGCTTTTATCAATGTAGGAAATGATTAGTGTTTGCACGTCAAGGAGAAACACTAAATTTGTCTCCACTAGTACATCAGTGGAGTTTAAAATTAAACTCTTTATCACATGTACTACCACAGGGGTTGTTTATCTTATACAATGCCCCTGTGGGTTACAATATGTGGGCTGGACTAAGCGTCTGCTAGAAGTTTGACTCAATGAACATGGGGCAGCATAGTGGTGTAGTGGGTAGCACTTTCGCCTAGCAGTAAAAAGGATCGCTGGTTCGAAACCCAACCATGGCACTACCTGCCTGGAGTTTGCATGTTCTCCCAGTACCTGCGTGGGTTTCCTCTGGGTACTCCGGTTTCCTCCCACACTCCAAAGACATGCTGGTAGGTTAATTGGCATCTGTCTAAATTGGCCCTTGTATGTGTATGTATGAATGTGAGTTAGAGACCTTAGATTGTAAGCTCCTTGAGGGTAGGGACTGATGTGAATGGACAATGTATATGTAAAGCGCTGCGTAAACTGACAGCGCTATATAAGTATCTGAAATAATAATAATGTAACCAATATTTTAAAGGGTTTTAAGAACCATTCAGTAACTAAACATTATTTATTGGTACATAATAAAAATTCTGCCAATAAGATTTTTTGAGGGTTAGATAAAACTAGCCCCCGTTGGAGGGGTAGTTCCCTGGTAAGAGAAATATCAAACCTAGAAATGTCATGGATTCATAGGATTAAAACATATGTGCCTTATGACTTGAATGCAGCCCCTTATTATCTTCATCTGAAAGGGATATCCTCAATGATTATTACCTTTTTGATTTTCTATAATTTGGTTGATGGATGGATTGGTCTCTAATTAGAGCTTACATTCATCTGCATACCTATTAATACCTATCTGTAGGTCGATATATTTGTTGACCACTGGTGGCAGTATTGGTACATTCAGTATGCACCTGGCACTAGTGATTCGTCTATACCGATATACTACAGTAATTTTAGTATCTTTTTTTTATACAATCTATTTGGGTTTTTGTTCTTTTTAGTATTAATTTGGGCGAGGTTGAGTCATATGATGATTTCATAGGTATTTAGACCTTATTTGACTTTTCCGGTTTCCAATATGGAGATTCTGGGGTTTTCCACCCGAGGTTTAAACCGAGGCGTGGATCTAATTGTTTGTATCATATAAGCGGTGAGTCAGCATGCCGTCCGTGCCCCAGGACAATGTCATATTGTGACGAAACGCGTTGGCTGGAGGGACGTGCTGACGCGAACCCGCACCGACTGCGTTTTGCTATAGCTGGCCAGCTTTTTTTACATATGCTGTTTTTAAGCTCCTTGAATAATAGTATTACTTTTATTTAATAAATTGGTCCTTTGAGTCTGTTTTCTCCTAGGGTCATTTTGAGTTCCATCTCTGACTGAGATTGATTTCTCTGGGATCCGCCTTCAAGTTCATCATCTGTCCTGCTCCATCGTAGGTGATCTCTGGATGAGAGTTGCTGTCTAAATCCAACCACTGATTAGAGGCCCAGGCTGGGTTATTAGCCGCATGCGCTATCCAGCTTACTATTTGGTAAGCCTTAAATCTATGTGGTGGAGTCATTGTCGTGTCTGTGAGTCACTGTCACATGGAGAAGATTCTGAAAAGCGATTTATTTACTTTAAAGAGCGATTCACACAATCTTACTTTGTACCTTCAATTGACTCTGAAAAGACTCTGAAAAGTGATTCACAGACTTTGAACAGCGATTCACACTATCACAAAGAATTCATTCTCAAAATTATTTATTGTGATATTGAATTTTGAGAGGAATCTGAAAAGATATTCACACACTTTTAAGAGCGATTTATTCAATTGTTTTTTCTATTTTAAATTTTTTCTTTTTCACCCTTCATTTATTTTCATTTTTATTTTACCTTTTTAATTAAGTGGTTCATTTACATGTTTAATTTTCTTCACTTTTTGCAACACAATATAAATGTTTTGGTGATTTTTGAGGACTCTGAAAAGTGAATCACACACTTGGAAGAGAGATTCAAAGATCTACTATTTATTTACTTTTGTAATTTGGCTGTTTCTTTTCATTTTGAATCTCTCATATGGTTATTAGCGCAGCTCTTTCAACTCTTTTAAACAGTTATATTCCTAGCATTTCCACTGACAGCCAAGATAATTTCAGAACCTTCTGTTTCTCCATTTAGACCTTTGACCACCTATAAAAAGAAAGCATTCTGTTTAATGTTTTATTTTGTTATAAAACATTTTTATTGACAACATGCATCTTGTTTTATATGGTTTCTATGCCTTTAAAATCATAGTATAATATAAATTTATGTATAACTTGCACTGACAATTTACCTAAAAACATGCAGAAATACATTTTTAAAATAGAATGGCAAAGAGAAAATAGTGCTATAACCTATGGTGGTTTTATGGTTGGGCAGTGTTTACAGGCCCTATAGCTGGGTTATTTCCTTTTCCTGCATTATTAACTTGATGCATGTGCTGTATGCAGTCATGGGAAAAAAATGAAAACATGACAAGTATTTTTACATAGAACTTGTATGTTTGTAAAACATCTCTATTCCCAAGGTTAAAGGAAATGACATTAGAAATGTTCTCTTGCCAATTTCTTGAGACGTGTACATGGTCTTATCCAATATCACAAGGAATTCTTGGCATGGCATGATTGTTGTGTATTTAAGTATTAAGTACAGAAAGAACATGAAGATAAAGTGGTTGAGGACTAGGGGTGAGCCTGCGGTTCGAGTCAAACTTAAGTTCGAGTCGAACATCGGGTGTTCGTTTGTTCTAAAACTAACCAAATATATGGGGCGTTCACAGGAAATTTGAGAGCCGCAGAACGCCCTATAATGCACTGCGAGATCGCAGTGCATTACTGTATGATGATTGGCCAAAGCATGCACCTGACCTGCATGCTTTTGCCAATCACAGCAGGCTCTGCTGAGAGAGGCATATTTGGCCAAAGGCAGGGTGTCTCTGGCCAATCATGGCTCAGGGGGACTAAGTCCACACCCTACAATATATAAGGCTGCTTACATAGCGGCCTGGTATAGTGTGTGGACAGAGATAGATTAAGCTAGATTAGGCAGGCAGGTTAGTTAGTGGCAATGTATTTGATTCGTGCTGTGTTCCTGGGTTTGCTGACGTAACTATGCTCATCGTATGACTTCACTGTGATGCCTTTCGTCATTCACGACATCATCTGTCAGGTGATAATCTATTTACTTGTTACTTGTTATTTACTTGTTACTCTATGATCATGCACTTTAATGTTTATTAGTGCGGTATGAAATCACAGTTGTTTTTCTTTACACAGTGTATTTTATATAACACAGTGCATTGAAGTGGTTAAGGGGAACCCTTCAGGTCTAGTATAGTTTTTTTAAGGGCATGGCATACTTATGTTTACAGCCTACACTCTTTATGAACTAACAAGGTCTCTTGGGTTACATCACTACACCTATGCCATGCCTGCTCGCCATTTGGCCCCTGGTGGGGTCCCATCTGACTTCGCCCCCTCAGCTCCCTGGTGGGGCACCTGCTGCCGCTATCTTGGAGCCGCACACCTGTAGCCAGGGTCAAACTCAGTGGTGAGTATGGGGACCCTTAACCCCTCCTACCCTGTGCCCTTAAACCAATACTGTGCCATTTTGCCAACTATATACTTTTTTTATCTCAGGTACAATGTTACACACATCCACACCTGAAGAGCGAGCTGGATCTTGCGAAACTAGTCGGGTAGTATGATGCCCATGTACTATGATTGCTATCACATCCATGTACCAATATTTCTTGTTTTATATATATATCCTTTTTTTGGTAACTGTTGGTGTTATCTATGCATGTAAACAATTTTACTTGAATAAATCATATACTGTATTTACTACTGTTATATTTACTGGCGGAAACGGTACCCACTTCATTCAAAGTCCCAGGGCGAATCCTTTTGTTTTACTATATGTTATAGGGATGGAAGTGTGTCACTGGGGACACCAGACCTTTCTCTTTTTTCCTTATATTGAACCCGGGTGGAAGACACCCACTAGCCCAAACCTGGTCTGTTGTCACCCCCGCCAGTATATACATGTATAAACAACTTCTAAACTTTGATGCTACACTAGCTACTCATCCTCCAACATATTTTTTATCCCAGTATTGTTTTATACCCTGGCTCCTTGTTGTGCGACTCTTTGGTTGGCGTTGGCATTTCTGTTTCGCATTGGGGGCTGCGATGTGTACAAAGGGAGGCTTTTTCATGTCTCCTGCTGTCCCCATCTGCTCTCGGGTGGATGGGGACACCTACACATCGGCACCATGTTCAGGCTCCGGAAGTGTGGCGTCTGCGATTTTGCGGACGTCAGCACAGCTGGACGCACTATATCATCTGATGGCTGGGGGATGTGTCCGCATTTGCGTGCCACCCTATGACAGTGGGCGCCTCCTGTGCTCACATGTCAGCCATCCACACATGGTGTTGGGGGCGGAGCCTCCTGGGCTCTCCCGGGGTTAAATTGGAGGTCAGGCATGGCTTGCATTTCAATTTCACTCTTCATTGAGGACACACACAGCTGTGGAGGTTGCCTGCTGTGTCTCATTACTTTTATATTCAAGATATTCACCACACTCAGGTATTAACCATCTTCACCTTTTGATACTTGTTACCTGTAGGCATACTTGCATACCTCATACATAGCTTTATTTATTTTATTTTATTTATTTTCATTTATTTGATATTACACACCTCACTAC
The DNA here is from genome assembly GCA_037952835.1 of Lithobates septentrionalis. Lineage (NCBI taxonomy): Eukaryota > Metazoa > Chordata > Amphibia > Anura > Ranidae > Lithobates > Lithobates septentrionalis. The sequence continues at coordinate 837,547 of JBBDGP010000825.1, forward strand.
ACTATCACAATCCACCCCTCTTTCCTCTGTCTTTTTCATCTTGTCACTTGTTAGTAGGGATGAGCTTCGTGTTCGAGTCGAACCCATGTTCGACTCGAACATCGGCTGTTCGACCGTCCGTCGAATTGCGAACGTTATGGGCCGTTCGCGCCAAATTCGTGTGGCGCGTCACGGCCCATAATTCACTGCGGCATCGCAGTGCATTGCTGGCTGATGATTGGCCAAGCATGCACTATGACCCGCATGCTTGGCCAATCACAGCGCCGTCAGTAGAGAGAGCTGTAATTGGCCAAAGCCAGGGTGGCTTTGGCCAATTATGGCTCAGGGGATTTAGTACACGCCCCACACTATATAAGGCCGCCTGCACGGCGGCCCTGTGTAGTGTGTTCCGGTGTGCTGATAGAGAGAGAGACAGACAGTGTCATTTGATTTGAGTTAGCTAGATTAGGCTAGATCTGTTCCTGCTATTTACATTTAGTGCAGTGCGTCCTGCTCACAGTGTTCAGCTAGATCCGTTCCTGCTATTTACATTTAGTGCAGTCAGTGCGTCCTGCTCACAGTGTTCAGCTAGATCTGTTCCTGCTATTTACATTTAGTGCAGTGCGTCCTGCTCACAGTGTTCAGCTAGATCCGTTCCTGCTATTTACATTTAGTGCAGTCAGTGCGTCCTGCTCACAGTGTTCAGCTAGATCCGTTCCTGCTATTTACATTTAGTGCAGTCAGTGCGTCCTGCTCACAGTGTTCAGCTAGATCTGTTCCTGCTATTTACATTTAGTGCAGTCAGTGCGTCCTGCTCACAGTGTTCAGCTAGATCTGTTCCTGCTATTTACATTTAGTGCAGTGCGTCCTGCTCACAGTGTTCAGCTAGATCCGTTCCTGCTATTTACATTTAGTGCAGTGCGTCCTGCTCACAGTGTTCAGCTAGATCCGTTCCTGCTATTTACATTTAGTGCAGTGCGTCCTGCTCACAGTGTTCAGCTAGATCCGTTCCTGCTATTTACATTTAGTGCAGTGCGTCCTGCTCACAGTGTTCAGCTAGATCTGTTCCTGCTATTTACATTTAGTGCAGTGCGTCCTGCTCACAGTGTTCAGCTAGATCTGTTCCTGCTATTTACATTTAGTGCAGTCAGTGCGTCCTGCTCACAGTGTTCAGCTAGATCCGTTCCTGCTATTTACATTTAGTGCAGTGCGTCCTGCTCACAGTGTTCAGCTAGATCTGTTCCTGCTATTTACATTTAGTCCAGTGCGTCCTGCTCACAGTGTTCAGCTAGATCTGTTCCTGCTATTTACATTTAGTGCAGTCAGTGCGTCCTGCTCACAGTGTTCAGCTAGATCCGTTCCTGCTATTTACATTTAGTGCAGTCAGTGCGTCCTGCTCACAGTGTTCAGCTAGATCCGTTCCTGCTATTTACATTTAGTGCAGTGCGTCCTGCTCACAGTGTTCAGCTAGATCTGTTCCTGCTATTTACATTTAGTGCAGTCAGTGCGTCCTGCTCACAGTGTTCAGCTAGATCCGTTCCTGCTATTTACATTTAGTGCAGTGCGTCCTGCTCACAGTGTTCAGCTAGATCTGTTCCTGCTATTTACATTTAGTGCAGTGCGTCCTGCTCACAGTGTTCAGCTAGATCCGTTCCTGCTATTTACATTTAGTGCAGTCAGTGCGTCCTGCTCACAGTGTTCAGCTAGATCCGTTCCTGCTATTTACATTTAGTGCAGTCAGTGCGTCCTGCTCACAGTGTTCAGCTAGATCCGTTCCTGCTATTTACATTTAGTGCAGTGCGTCCTGCTCACAGTGTTCAGCTAGATCCGTTCCTGCTATTTACATTTAGTGCAGTGCGTCCTGCTCACAGTGTTCAGCTAGATCCGTTCCTGCTATTTACATTTAGTGCAGTGCGTCCTGCTCACAGTGTTCAGCTAGATCCGTTCCTGCTATTTACATTTAGTGCAGTGCGTCCTGCTCACAGTGTTCAACTAGATCTGTTCCTGCTATTTACATTTAGTGCAGTGCGTCCTGCTCACAGTGTTCAGCTAGATCTGTTCCTGCTATTTACATTTAGTGCAGTCAGTGCGTCCTGCTCACAGTGTTCAGCTAGATCCGTTCCTGCTATTTACATTTAGTGCAGTGCGTCCTGCTCACAGTGTTCAGCTAGATCTGTTCCTGCTATTTACATTTAGTGCAGTGCGTCCTGCTCACAGTGTTCAGCTAGATCCGTTCCTGCTATTTACATTTAGTGCAGTCAGTGCGTCCTGCTCACAGTGTTCAGCTAGATCCGTTCCTGCTATTTACATTTAGTGCAGTGCGTCCTGCTCACAGTGTTCAGCTAGATCCGTTCCTGTTATCTTCCTACTGACAGGCAGGCTTGTCTGGTTACAGTATATAAAGCTACCTGAAGAAAATTACAGGTGTTCTATCCCAGCTTAGTGCAGCTACAGGCCATTAGTATGTCTGGAAGGCCAAGAAGGAGAGGCAGACAGTCACAAGCCAATAAGAGAGGGCAAGCAGGCTCTGTGTCTAGTGCTGGTCGTGGAGACGGTGCATCCTCATCAGCCCGTGGCCATGGGACACGCTTGGCCTTTTTTTCGGCAGCTGGCCGTGTTGAGCCGCAACATGCAGAAAACTTGGTCGAGTGGATGACCAAGCCGTCCTCATCCTCCTCATCCTCTCTCACCCATGCCCAGGGTGCTTTGTCTGGCAAAGCAGCGGCCTCTTCCCTCAGCTCAATGTCATCAGTGACTCCTTCCCTAGCTCCACCATGTCCTCATGAGGATTCCCTCGAACTGTTTGACCACAGTGTTGGGTACATGCTCCAGGAGGATGCCCAGCGTTTGGAAGGCTCTGATGATGATACTGAGCTCGATGAAGGCAGTAACATGAGCACGGACAGAGGGGGTGCCCAAGAAGGACAGCAATCTGGCAGTCATGCTCCCCCTGCTGCAGCATACTGCCAGGTTTGCTCCAGTGATGAGGAGGGAGGGAATGATGAGGTCACTGACTCAACGTGGGTGCCTGATAGGAGAGAGGAGGAGGAGGAGGAGGCGGCACATCACCAACGAGGCAGGATGCCCTCCAGGGGCCAGCCTAAGGGCAGCACATTGACTGCATCACACCCCAAAGCTCCACATGTGCAGGGCGCTGCAGTCTCTGCGCGTTATTCAAAAAGTTCTTTGGTGTGGGCCTTTTTTGAGACGAGTGCATCAGATCGCACCGCTGCTATTTGCAACATATGTCTCAAGCGTATCTCGCGTGGCCAAAACATCTCCCGCTTGGGTACCACATGCTTGACCAGACATATGTTGACCTGCCATGCAGTTCGTTGGCAAGCATATCTAAAAGACCCACACCAAAGAACAAAGAGGATCTCTCCTTGCTCCTCATCAGCTGAGATTTCCAACCCCACTAGACCTTCAGTCCTCTCTGAGACCTGCAGTGAGAGGAATGAAGGTGTAGAATTAGGTGTGTCACAGCCAAGTACTTGTGGGCAATCTGCTTTTGGTACACCGACGCCAGATTGTACCAGGCAAATTTCCCTGCCCCAGCTGCTGCACCGCCGAAAGAAGTTTGCTCCCAGCCATCCACATGCCCAGCGGTTGAATGCTAGCTTGGCAAAATTGCTAGCACTTCAACTGCTGCCTTTTCAGTTGGTAGACTCTGCCCCCTTCCGTGAGTTTGTGGAATGTGCGGTTCCTCAGTGGCAGGTACCCAAACGCCACTTTTTCTCACGGAAGGCGATTCCAGCTCTCTACCGGCATGTGGAAGGCAATGTCCATGCCTCGCTGGACAGGGCGGTCAGCGGTAAGGTGCATATTACCGCTGACTCATGGTCCAGCAGGCATGGACAGGGACGTTACTTAAGTTTCACGGCGCATTGGGTGACTCTGCTGGCAGCTGGGAAGGATGCAGGACAAGGTGCAGTAGTGTTGGAGGTTGTTCCGCCACCACGCCTCCAAAATGCTGATTGTGACACACCTCTCTCCTCCACCCCCTCCTCTTCTTCTTCCTCCATGGCCTCTTCCTCGGAACCAGCGGTGCTCCGTAGGCGTTCAAGGGGCTACGCAAGTACGCAGGCCAAAAGATGCCATGCGGTGCTTGAGCTGGTGTGCTTGGGGGACAGGAGCCACACTGGGGCAGAGGTTCTGTCAGCTCTGCAGGGGCAGGTTCAGAGGTGGTTGACGCCACGCCAACTTAAGGCAGGAATGGTGGTTTGCGACAATGGCACCAACCTCCTCTCTGCCCTCCGACAGGGACAACTGACCCATGTGCCCTGTTTGGCTCACGTCCTTAACTTGGTGGTGCAGCGGTTCTTGGGCAGGTACCCGGGCTTACAGGATGTCCTGAGGCAGGCCAGGAAAGTCTGTGTGCATTTCCGCCAGTCATATAATGCCAGTGCTCGGCTGACGGACCTCCAAAAGGAGTTTAACCTGCCCAAGAACCGCCTAATCTGTGACATGCCCACCAGGTGGAACTCGACATTGGCCATGCTGCAGCGGCTGCACACGCAGCAGAGGGCCATCAATGAGTACCTGTGCGACTATGGCACCAGGACAGGGTCAGGGGACCTTGGTTTTTTTTCCCCACGCCAGTGGGCCATGATCAGGGATGCATGCACTGTCCTGTCACCATTCGAGGAGGCCACGAGGATGGTGAGCACTGACAGTGCATGCATCAGTGACACTGTCCCCCTTGTCCACCTGTTGGAGCACACGCTGCGTGGAATAATGGACAGGGCACTTGAGGCAGAACAGAGGCAGGAAGAGGAGGACTTCCTTAGCTCTCAAGGCCCCCTTTATCCAGACAGTGTTCCTGCGTGCCCGCCGATCACACAGGAAGAGGACGAGGAGGAGGAGGAGGAGGAAGATTGTGTCAGTATGGAGGTGGAGCCTGGCACTCAGCATCAGCAGTCTTTAAGGGATCAGTCCCAAGGAACACATGGACTTGTACGTGGCTGGGAGGAGGTGGCTGCGGACGTTGTTGTCCTTAGTGACCCAGAGGACTCCGGACCGAATGCCTCAGCAAACCTACGCTGCATGGCCTCCCTGATCCTGCAAAGCCTGCGTAAGGATCCTCGTATTCGTGGTATCAAGGAGAAGGACCAATACTGGCTGGCAACCCTCCTTGATCCACGTTACAAGGGTAAGGTTGCGGACCTTATCTTGCCATCGCAGAGGGAGCAGAGGATGAAACATCTTCGGGAGGCCTTGCAGAAAGGTCTGTGCAACGCGTTCCCAGAGACTGGGAGGTTACAAACTCCTGTTTCTGGACAACGTGTTGCTGAGGCTTCGGTCAGTCAAAGAAGGAGCGGTGGAGAAGGTGGCCGTCTGACCGATGCGTTCAGACAATTTTTTGGTCCGCAGCCCCAAGGTATGATCGGTTCCAGCAACCATCGCCAGCGTCTGTTTTACATGGTGCAGGAATACCTAGGGGCAAGATCAGACTTGGACACCTTTCCCACCGAAAATCCTCTGGGTTACTGGGTCTTGAGGATGGATCACTGGCCAGAGCTTGCACAGTATGCAATTGAGCTACTGGCCTGTCCTGCATCCAGCGTTCTTTCGGAACGCACATTCAGTGCTGCTGGAGGCGTGGTAACCGATCACAGGGTGCGTCTGTCCACTGACTCGGTCGATCGGCTGACCTTCATAAAAATGAATCAGTCTTGGATCACCACCAGCTACCAAGCACCTGATGCTGATGTAACTGAATAATTTTTTTCAGATCCCTTCAAAGACTGCCTATGCTGATGCTGAGTGACTATCCCTGAGTAATTATCCTCTTCCTCCTCAATCATCACGCTGATAGCTTGTAAGAACATTTTTGGTTCTGGGCGCCACCACCAGTGCCTAAGGCACAATTTTTCAGCCCCTGTATAACAGGGGCGTGTAATTACAATTTTTGATGTAATACTTTGCAGCAGGGCTCGTTCCTACATTCCAACTAGAGTGTCTGTGAGGGGTTGCAGTGTTGTGGCACCAGCACCAGTGCCTAAGGCCCAATTTTTCTGCCCCTGTCTAACAGGGGCGTGTAATTACAATTTTTGATGCAATACTTTGCAGCAGGGCTCGTTCCTGCGTTCCAACTAGAGTGTCTGTGAGGGGTTGCAGTGTTGTGGCACCAGCACCAGTGCCTAAGGCCCAATTTTTCTGCCCCTGTCTAACAGGGGCGTGTAATTACAATTTTTGATGCAATACTTTGCAGCAGGGCTCGTTCCTGCGTTCCAACTAGAGTGTCTGTGAGGGGTTGCAGTGTTGTGGCACCAGCACCAGTGCCTAAGGCCCAATTTTTCTGCCCCTGTCTAACAGGGGCGTGTAATTACAATTTTTGATGCAATACTTTGCAGCAGGGCTCGTTCCTGCGTTCCAACTAGAGTGTCTGTGAGGGGTTGCAGTGTTGTGGCACCAGCACCAGTGCCTAAGGCCTAATTTTTCAGCTCCTGTTCAACAGGGGCATGTAATTACAATTCTTGATCTAATATTTCACAGCAGGGCCCTGTGAGGGCTTACAGTGTTTTGGCCACAGCAACACCTAAGGCCCAAATTTCTGCTGAGTATATAGGGCAGGACCCTACTTTCAAACATCTAACTTACAAACGACTCCTACTTGCAAACGGAAGGAGACAACAGGAAGTGAGATGAAATCTACCCCTAGGAAGGGAAATTCTCTCATGTAAGAGTTAATATGGGAAAACAATTTCTCCTTTCCACTGATGCTTTCCAATCCTTGTTCCACAAAAAAACCCAAATTTTCAAAAAACATTTTTCATTGGGACAAAAAAGTGAGGTGAAATCTTCTGAAGAGGAGGAAAGACGCAAAACAAATGTCACAGGGGTGATAACCCTTCCCTATGTTTTCCAAAAAGCTTAGAAAAGATTTTTTGGCTGGAGCTAAACACGTTAAAAATGTTCAAAATTACAAACAGATTCTACTTAACAACAAACCTACAGTCCCTGTCTTGTTTGCACCGCCTGTATACTGCTGTTCAGAGTATATAGGGACCTTTCCTTATTTTAATTTGGGTGCGGGGTTCCCCTTAATATCCATACAAGACCCAAAGGGCCTGGTAATGGACTGGGGGGTACCCATGCCGTTTGTCTCACTGATTTTCATCCATATTGCCAGGACCCGACATGACATTAAACCCGCAAGCAGTTTTAAATGAGATTTTTTCCTTTAAAAATGACATTTGGTGCAGGGACTGTTCTAAACATGGGAAACACGCGTCACTTTACAGGCATACTATAGACACCCCCCAGGTACGATATTTAAAGGAATATTTCACTTTTTTTTTTTTACTTTAAGCATCATTAAAATCACTGCTCCCGAAAAAACGGCCGTTTTTAAAAGTTTTTTTTGCATTGATACATGTCCCCTGGGGTAGGACCCGGGTCCCCACACCCTTTTTAGGACAATACCATGCAAATTAGCCTTTAAAATGAGCACTTTTGATTTCGAACGTTCGAGTCCCATAGACGTCAATGGGGTTCTAACGTTCGTGCGAACTTGCGGTCCGTTCGCGGGTTCTGGTGCGAACCGAACCGGGGGGTGTTCGGCTCATCCCTACTTGTTAGTATCCCTCTGCTATCCTATGTTTTCCACCATCTACATGTCCCTACCATCCGTGGCCCAGGCCTTTTACTTATATATACATATCTGTATGCGAATACTCATTGATTTTACTACTTTAGATGCCTGACAAACATACTCATGTTTATAGCCTATAATCTTTATGGACTAATGAGGTTTTTAGGGATACATCACTACCCTACTATTACACAATCACAGTCCACCTCTTTCACTTCCCTTTTCTTTTTTATCTTTGCACCTGTTAGTATCCCTCTGTTATCCTATGTTTCCTACCATCTTCATGTTCCCTACCATCTTTGGGTTCAGGCCTCTCATTTCATCCATATATATCTCCATGCCAGTACTTATTGATTCTACTTTATTACTTTAGATGCCTGACAAACATACTTATGTTTACAGCCTACACTCTTTATGAACTAACAAGGTCTCTTGGGTTACATCACTACACCTATGCCATGCCTGCTCGCCATTTGGCCCCTGGTGGGGTCCCATCTGACTTCGCCCCCTCAGCTCCCTGGTGGGGCACCTGCTGCCGCTATCTTGGAGCCGCACACCTGTAGCCAGGGTCAAACTCAGTGGTGAGTATGGGGACCCTTAACCCCTCCTACCCTGTGCCCTTAAACCAATACTGTGCCATTTTGCCAACTATATACTTTTTTTATCTCAGGTACAATGTTACACACATCCACCCCTGAAGAGCGAGCTGGATCTTGCGAAACTAGTCGGGTAGTATGATGCCCGTGTACTATGATTGCTATCACATCCATGTACCAATATTTCTTGTTTTATATATATATCCTTTTTTTGGTAACTGTTGGTGTTATCTATGCATGTAAACAATTTTACTTGAATAAATCATATACTGTATTTACTACTGTTATATTTACTGGCGGAAACGGTACCCACTTCATTCAAAGTCCCAGGGCAAATCCTTTTGTTTTACTTTATCGTATGACTTCACTGTGATGCCTTTCGTCATTCACAACATCATCTGTCAGGTGATAATCTATTTACTTGTTACTCTATGATCATGCACTTTAATGTTTATTAGTGCGGTATGAAATCACAGTTGTTTTTCTTTACACAGTGTATTTTATATAACACAGTGCATTGAAGTGGTTAAGGGGAACCCTTCAGGTTTAGTATAGTTTTTTTAAGGGCATGGCATGGGGCCCCCCAAAATCCATACCAGATCCTTATCCGAGCATGCAACCTGGCAGGCCGCAGGAAAAGGGAGGATCAGAGAGTGCCCCCCCTCCTGAACTGTACCAGGCCACATGCCCTCAACATGGGGAGGGTGCTTTGGGGTCACCCCAAAGCACCTTGTCCCCATGTTGATGAGGACAAGGGCCTCTTCCCCACAACCCTTGCCCGGTGGTTGTGGGGGGGTCTGCGGGCGGGGGGCTTATCGGAATCTGGAAGCCCCCTTTAACAAGGGGACCCCCAGATCCCGCCCCCCCATGTGAATTGGTATCAGGTACATTGTACCCCTACGCATTCACCAAAAAAGTGTCAAAAAAGTAAAAATGACAGGAGACAGTTTGGGAAATTTCTTTATTAAAAAATAAATAAATAAATGTCCGTGATGTAAATTCATCTTCAATCACAGCGTCCGATGACCAAGAAAAAAAACCACAGAAAAACGTTGCCTTGATGGAAGGCATCCCCGCGACTGCAGCCTTTTTGCAATGACAGCTGTTATATAGCTAAGGGTGGGGCCACCCGGTGACGTAAATGGGTGACCCCGCCCCCTCTGACGTTACATGACGTCACTGAGTGTGCACCTAAAGCTACCTGAAGACAATTTCTGGTGTTCTCATACTAATAATACTACAGGCAGGCAGTTGATTCTGCTAGCTGCAGTATCAGTGTATATATATATATATATATATATATATATATATATATATATATATATATATATATATATATATATATATATATATATATATATATATATACATCCCAGCTTTGTGCAGCTACATCTCACTGCAGGCCATTAGTGTGTCTGGAAAGCCAACAAGGAGAGGCAGACAGTCACAAGCTAATAAAAGAGGGCAAGCAGGCTCTGTGTCTAGAGGCAACAGTGCTGGTCGTGAAGACGGGTCATCCTCATCAGCACGTGGCCATAGGACACGCTTGCCCTTTTTTTCGGCAGCTGGCCGTGTTGAGCCGCAACATGCAGAAGACTTGGTAGAGTGGATGACCAAGCCATCCTCATCCTCCTCATCCTCTCTCACCCAGGCTCAGGGTACTTTGTCTGGCAAAGCAGCTGCCAACGCGGACTCTTCTCTCGGCTCAATGGCATCAGTCACTCCTTCCCTAGCCCCACCATGTCCTCCTGCGGAGTCCCCTGAACTGTTTGACCACAGTGTTGGTTATATGCTCCAAGAGGATGCCCAGCGTTTTGAAGACTCTGATGATGGTACCCAGCTAGAGGAAGGCAGTAACGTGAGCCCAGAAAGAGGGGGTGCCCAAGAAGGACAGCAATCTGGCAGTCATGTTCCCCCAGCTGCAGCATACTGCCAGCTTTGCTCCAGTGATGAGGAGGGAGGGGAGGATGAGGTCACTGACTCCACATCGGTGCCTGATAGGAGAGAGGAGGAGAAGGAGGCACATCACCAACGAGGCAGGATGCCCTCCAGGGGCCAGCTTAAGGGCAGCACACCGACTGCATCACACCACAGAGCTTCGCATGTGCAGGGCGCTGCTGTCTCTGCACGTTATTCCAAAAGTTCTTTGGTGCGGGCCTTTTTTGAGACGAGTGCATCAGATCCCACCGCTGCTATTTGCAACATATGTCTCAAGCGTGGCCAAAACATCACCCGCTTGGGCACCACATGCTTGACTAGACATATGTCGACCTGCCATGCAGTTCGTTGCCAAGCGTACCTAAAAGACCCACACCAAAGAACAAAGTGGACCTCTCCTTGCTCCTCATCAGCTGGGATCTCCAACCCCACTATACCTTCAGTCCTCTCTGAGACCTGCACTGAGAGGAATGAAGGTGTAGAATTAGGTGTGTCACAGCCAAGTACTTGGGGGCAATCTGCTATCGGTACACCAACGTCAGATTGTACCAGGCAAATTTCCCTGCCCCAGCTGCTGCACCGCCAAAAGAAGTTCGCTCCCAGCCATCCACATGCCCAACGGTTGAATGCTAGCTTTGCTAAATTGCTAGCCATGCTGCAGCCGCTGCACAAGCAGCAGAGGGCCATCAATGAGTACATATGCGACTATGGCACCCGGACAGGGTCAGGGGACCTTGGTTTTTCCCCACTCCAGGGGGCTATGATCAGGGATGCATGCACTGTCCTATCACCATTTGAGGAGGCCACGAGGATGGTGAGCAGTGACAGTGCATGCATCATTGACACTGTACCTCTTGTCCACCTGTTGGAGCACACGCTGCGTGGAATAATGGACAGGGCACTTGAGGCAGAACAGAGGGAGGAAGAGGAGGACTTCCTTACCTCTCAAGGCCCCCTTTATCCAGAGAGTGTCCCTGCATGCCCGCTGATCACACAGGAAGAGGACGAGGAGCCCCAAGGTATGATCGGTTCCAGCAACCATCGCCAGTGTCTTTTTTACATGGTGCAGGAATACCTAGGGGCAAGATCTGACTTGGACACCTTTCCCACCGAAAATCCTCTGGGTTACTGGGTCTTGAGTATGGATCACTGGCAAGAGCTTGCACAGTATGCAATTGAGCTACTGGCCTGTCCTGCATCCAGCGTTCTTTCGGAGCGCACATTTAGTGCTGCTGGAGGCTTTGTAACCGATCTCTGTGAGGGGTTGCAGTGGGGTTGCAGTGTTGTTGCACCAGCACCAGTGCCCAAGGCCCAATTTTTCAGCCCCTGTTCAACAGGGGCGTGTAATTACAATTTTTGATGCAATACTTTGCAGCACGGTTTGTTCCTGCACTCAACAAGAGAATCTGTGAGGGGCTGCAGTGTTGTGGCACCAGCACCAGTGCCTAAGGCCCACTTTTTCAGCCCCTGTTTAACAGGGGAGTGTAATTACAATTTTTGATGCAATACTTTGCAGCAGGGCTCATTCCTGCGCTCCAACTAGAGTATCTGTGAGGGGTTGCAGTGTTGTGGCACCAGCACCAGTGCCCAATGCCCAAGTTTTCTGCCCCTGTTCAACAGGGACATGTAATTACAATTCTTGATCTAATATTTCACAGCAGGGCCCATTCCTGCACCCACCAAGAGTAACTGAGGGCTTACAGTGTTGTGGAAACACCACCACCAAAGGCACAATTTTTCTGCCCCTGTTCAACAGGTGCATGTAATTACAATTCTTGATATAATATTTCACAGCAGGGCCCATTCCAGCGCCCACCAAGAGTAACTGTGAGGACTTACAGTGTTGTAGCACCAGCACCACCACCACCAAAGGCCCAATTTTTCTGCCCCGTTCAACAATGGCATGTAATTACAATTCATGATCTAATATTTCACAGCAGGGCCCGTTCCTGCGCTCACCAAGAGTAACTGAGGGCTTACAGTGTTGTGGCAACACCAAGACCTAAGGCCCCAATTTCTGCAGAGTATATGACTTATACTTGCAAACGGAAGGAGACAACAGGAAATGAGATGAAATCTACCCCTAGGAAGGGAAATTCTCTCCTGTAAGAGTTCATATGGGAAAAACATGTCTCCTCTCCACTGATGCTTTATCACCCATCCTTGTTTCACTAAAAACCCCAAATTTTCAAAAAACATTTGTCATTGGGTCAGAAAGTGAGGTGAAATCTTCTGAAGAGGTGCACAGACAGCAAAACAAATGTTACAGGGGTGATAACTCTTCCCTATGTTTTCCAAAAAGCTTAAAAATAGATTTTTTGGCTGGAGCTACACTTTAAAAATGTACCAGTTAAAAATTACAAACAGATTCTACTTAACAACAAACCTACAGTCCCTGTCTTGTTTGCACCACCTGTATACTGCTGTTCAGAGTATATAGGGCCTGGGGGCCCCACGCCTTTCCTTTTTTTAATTTGGGTGCGGGGTTCCCCTTAATATCCATACAAGACCCAAAGCCTGGTAATGGACTGGGAGGGGTACCCATGCCATTTGTCGAACTGATTTTCATCCATATTGCCAAGACCCAACATTACATTAAAGCCGCAAGCAGTTTTAAATGACTTTTATTCCTTTAAAAATGTCATTTTGTGCAGGGACTGTTCTAAGCATGGGAAACACGCACCACTTTACAGGCATACTATAGACACCCCCCAGGTACGATATTTAAAGGAATATTTCACTTTTTTTTCACTTTAAGTATCATTAAAATCACTGCTCCCGAAAAAACGTTAGTTTTTAAAACTTTTTTTTGCATTGATACATGTCCCTTGGGGAAGGACCCGGGTCCCCAAACCCTATTTAGGACAATAACTTGCATGTTAGCCTTTAAAATTAGCACTTTTTATTTTGAACGTTCGAGTCCCATAGACTTTAATGGGGTTCTAAAGTTCGCGCAAACTTTCGGTCCGTTCGCAGGTTCTGATGCGAACCGAACCAGGGGTGTTCGGCTCATCCCTACAGTACACAACCAATTGATTTCAGCAGGCAAATTTCCTTACCCCTGTTGCTGAACCGTAAATAGAAATTCGGTCCCAGCCATCCACATGCTCAGCGTCTAAATGCTATCATGGCCACATTGCTAGCACTGCAACGGCTGTCTTCTCAGCTGGTAGACTTTTGTGAATTTGTGGAATGTGCTGTACCTCAGTGGCAGGTTCCAAAACGCCATTTCTTTTCATGTAAGGCCATTCCGGCTCTCTACCGTCATGTGGAAGGCAATGTTTTAGCCTTGTGTGACAGGGCGGTCAGCAATAAGGTTCATATCACTGCTGACTCATGGTCCAGCAGGCATGGGCAGGGACGTTACCTTTCCTTCATGGCGCACTGGGTACCTGCTGGCAGCTGAGAAGAATACAGGACAGGGTTTAGTGTTGGAGCTTGTTCTGCCACCACGCCTCCAAAAAGCCGGTGGTGATTCTGCCACAACATCTGTATGCTCCCCTCCCTCCTCTTCTTCTTCCTCTATGGCCTCTTCTGCAGAATTGTCCTCTGAACCAGCAGTGCTCCGTAAGCGATCAAGGGGCTACGCAAGCAGTCAGGCTAAAAGATGCCATGGGGTGCTTCAGTTGGTCTGTCTAGGGGACAGGACCCACTCTGGGGCAGAGATTCTGTCAGCTCTGGAGGGGCAGGCTCAGAGGTGATTGATGCCATGCCAGCTTCAGCCAGGAATGGTTGTATGTGACAATGGCACCAACCTTCTCTCTGCCCTCCGGCAGGGACACTTGACCCATGTTCCATGTTTGGCACACATCCTGAATTTGGTGGTGCAGCGTTTCATGACCAGGTACCCAGGCTGGTCAAGATCAACAACAAGATCTCCTGAGGCAGGCCAGAAAAGTCTGTGGTCATTTCCGCCAGTCATACAATGCCAGTGCTCGGCTGGCTGACATTCAAAAGGAATGCAACCTGCCCACCAACTGCCTCATTTGTGACATAACCGCCGGGTGGAACTCAACATTGGCAATGCTGCAGCGGCTGAACACACAGCAGATGGCCATCAATGAGTACCTGTGCGAGTATGGCACTAGGACAGGGTCAGGGGAGCTTAGCCAGTGGCTACTGATCAAGGATCACTGTCCTGTCACCATTTGAGGAGGCCACAAGGATGGTGAGCAGCGACAATGCATGCATAAGTGACACTATCCCTCTAGTCTTCCTGCTGGAGCACACGCTTCATGGAATCATAGACAGGGCACTTGGGGCAGAACAGCGAAAGGAAGAGGAGGACTTCCTTAACTCTCAAGGCGCCCTTTATCTAGATAGCATTCCTGCGGGCCCGCCAAACACACAGGAAGAAGAGGAGGAGGAGGATTGTGCCAGCATGGATGTAGATAACATGCAGCAGTCTTCAAAGGATGGTTTTCAGTCCCCAGAAACCCAAGGAGTTGTACGTGGCTGGGAGAAGGTAGTTACGGATAATGTGATCCTTAGTGACCTCTGCAAACTTACTCTGCATGGCCTCCCTGATTCTGCAAAGCCTGCGAAAGGACCCTACCATTTGTGGTATCAAAGAGAGGGATCATTACTGGCTGGCAACCCTTCTTGATCCACGTTACAAGGGTAACGTTGCAGAACTCATCCTGCCTTTGCAGAGGGAGCAGAGGATGAAACATCTTCAGGAGGCCTTGAAGAAATGTTTGTGTAACGCATTTCTAGACCCTGGGAGGTTACCATTTCTTGGTGCTGGACAACGTGTTTCAGAGGCTTCATTCGGTCAGATGAAGAGCGGTGGAGAGCTGACCGATGCCTTTAAACAATTTTTCAGTCCACAGCGTTAGGGTTGAGCCGAACACCCCCATGTTCGGTTCGCAGCAGAACATGCGAACAGGCAAAAAATGTGTGCGAACACCGTTAAAGTCTATGGGACACGAACATAAAAAAAATCTAAAGTGCTAATTTTAAAGGCTTATATGCAAGTTATTGCCTTAAAAAGTATCTGGGGACCTGGGTCCTGCCCCAGGGGACATGTATCAATGCAAAAAAAAGTTTAAAAAATGTCCATTTTTCAGGAGCAGTGATTTTAATAATGCTTAAAGTGAAACAATAAAAATGTAATATTCCTTTATATATCGTGCCTGGGGGGTGTCCTTAGTATGCCTGTAAAGTAGCGTATCTTTTCCATGTTTATAACAGTACCACAGCAAAATGACATTTCTAAAGGAAAAAAAAAATGGCGCGGGGGGCCCCCAGGCACTATATATACTCTAAGCAGCAGTATATATACTATACGGCCTGCCCTATATACTCTGCAGAAAAACTGGGCCTTAGGTGTTGGTGGTACCAGAACACTGTAACCCCTCACAGTTACTCTTGTTGGGGGCAGGAAGGGGCCCCGTTGTGAAATATTATATCAAAAATTTAAATTACATGGCCCTGTTAAAAAGGGGCAGAAAAATTGGACCTTTGGTTTTGGTGGCGCCAGCACACTGTAACCCCTTTACAGTTAGGCCCCTTTCACCCCTTTTGTAGGACTTGTCCTACGATTTGGGACTGCAAAGTCGCATGACAAGTCGTTCCCCATGATTTCCAATAACAACCATTCATATTAGTACAACTTCAAGTCGTGCCGACTTCAAAGTAGTCCCTGCACTACTTTGGTCTGACTTTGATGCAAGTTACACAGGCATTCCCTAAAATCGCGGCAAAAATCACAGCAAAATCGCAGGCGTGAAATCGTGGCAAAATCACGCGACTTTGAAGTCGAGGTAGTGTGAAAGGGGCCTTACTCTTGTTGGGCGCAGGAACGGGCCCCGCTTAACTATTATTTCAAAAATAGTAATTACATGCCTCTGTTAAAAAGAGGCATGAAAATTGGGCCTTTGATTTTGGTGGCGCCAGAACACTGTAAGCCCTCACAGTTACTTTTGTTGGGAGCAGGAACGGGCCCTGCTGCGAAATATTATATCAAAAATTGTAATTACATGCCCCTGTTAAACAGGGGCAGAAAAATTGGGCTTTTGGTTTTGGTAGTGCCAGAACACTGTAAGCCCTCACAGTTACTCTTGTTGGGCGCAGGAACGGGCCCTGCTTAACTATTATTTCAAAAATAGTCATTACATGCCCCTGTTAAAGGGACAGAAAAATTGGGCCTTCACAGATACTCGGAGCACCGATGCTTCAGAGGACAAATCCGCAGAAGAGGCCATAGAGGAAGAAGAAGAAAAGGAAGGGGTGGAGGAGAGAGCTGTGGCATAATCACCACTAGCATTTTGGAAGGCGCGGTGGCGGAACAAGCTCCAACAACACTGAACCCTGTCCTGCATCCTTCCCAGCTGCCAGCAGAGTTATCCAGTGCGCTGTGAAGGAAAGGTAACGTCCCTGCCCATGTCTGCTGGACCATGAGTCAGTGGTAATATGAACCTTACTGCTGACCGCCCTGTTTCTTTTTACGGTTCAGCAACTGGGGTAGGGAAATGTACCTGCTAAAATAAAATAATAATAAAATAAAAAATCAAATAATTGGCGGTGTACTGCTAGCCCTATACCTTCATTCCTCTCAGTGTAGGTTTTTGAGAGGATTGGAGGTATAGTAGGGTTGGAGATCCCAGATGAGAAGCAAGGAGAAGTCTGCCTTTTTCTTTGATGTGGGTCTTTCAAGCGCTGTTGCCAACAGATTGCATGGCAGGTCGTCATATGTCTGGTCAAGCATGTGGTGCCCAAGTGGCTGCTGTTCTGACCACGCTTGATCCACTTTAGACATAGGTTGCAAACAGCATTGGTGCGGTCTGCTGCACATGTGTCGAAAAAGGCCCACACAAAGGAATTTTTAAAAGTCAGCAGGGAGTCAGCAGCGCCCTGCACCTGCGGAGCTCTGTAGTGTGATGCAATAGTGTGGCTGCCCTTAAGCTGTCCCGTGGAGAACATCCTGCCTCATTGAAGTTGTGCCTCCTGCTCCTCCTCCTTTCTTCTCTCAGGTACCCAAGTACAGTCAGTGACCTCATCATCCCCTCCCTCCTCTTCACTGGCGAAGACTTGGCAGTATGCTGCAGCTGGGGAAACATGACTGCCAGCTTCTTGTCCTTCTGTGGCACCCCCTCTCTCTAGGCTCATGTTACTCCCTTCCTCAACCTGGGAACCAACATCGGAGCCTTCAAATCACTGCGCATCCTCCAGCAGCATGTACCTGACACTGTGGTCGAATAATTCTGGGGACTCCTCTGTGCATGATGGTGGGGCTACTGAAGGAGTGACTGTGGACAGGGAGCCGGTGGAATAGGCCGCTTTGGCAGCTGCGTTGGAAGGCAAGCTACTCTGAGCCTGGGTGACAGAGGATGGGCAGGTTGAGGACAGCTTCGTTATCCACTCCACCAACTCTTCTGCATGTTGTGGCTCAATAACACAGCCAGCAGCAGCAAAAAAGGACAAGCGTGCCCCATGGCCACCTGCAGAGAATGCACCATGTCCACGACCACTATTGACTGTAGACACAGAGGCTGCTTGCCCCCTTTTAGTGGCCTTTGAGCGTCTGTCTCTCCTTGGTGGCCTTCTAGACATGATGTATTTTTGTTTTGCAACACCACACTGCACTGTATTATATACTGTGTACACCGCCTGAAGTGTATTAGAAACCATACACCACCGAATGCACTGTATATATGGGCTACACTGAATGCAGCGTATATATATATATATATATATATATATATTATTAATACACCGCCTGAAGTGTATTAGAAACTGTACACACTGTATGAGCTACTGTGTACACCACCTGAAGTGTATTAGAAACTGTACACACTGTATTAGATACTGTGCACACTGCCTGCACTGTATTAGAAACTGTACTACGGCTTGACTGTATTGTGTACTGTGTACACCACCAGAAAAGTAGTAGAAACTGTACACACTGTATTAGATACTGTGTACACCGCCTGAAGTGTATTAGAAACTGTGCACACTGTATTAGATACTGTGTACACCGCCTGCACTGTATTAGAAACTGTACTATGGCTGCACTGTATTGTGTACACCGCCAGAAGTGTAGTAGAAATGGTACACACTGTATTAGATACTGTGTACACCAACAGAAAAGTAGTAGAAACTGTACACACTGTATTAGATACTGTGTACATCGCCTGCACTGTATTAGAAACTGTACAATGCCTGCACTGTATTGTGTACACCACCAGAAGTGTAGTATAAACTGTACACACTGTATTAGATACTGTGTACACCGCCTGCACTGTATTAGAAACTGTAGTACGGCTGCACTGTATTGTGTACTGTGTACACCACCAGAAGTGTAATATAAACTGTACACACTGTATTAGATACTGTGTACACCACCAGAAAAGTAGTAGAAACTGCACACACTGTATTAGATGCTGTGTACACTTCCTGCACTGTATTAGAAACTGTACAATGCCTGCACTGTATTGTACACTGTGTACACCACCAGAAGTGTAGTAGAAACTGTACACACTGTATTAGCTACTGTGTACACCGCCTGTACTGTATTAGAAACTATACAACAGCTTCACTGAATTTTATACTGTGTACATCACCAGAAGTGTAGTAGAAACTGTACACACTGTATTTGATACTGTGTACACCACCTGCACTATATTAGAAACTGTACTACGGCTGCACTGTATTGTATACTGTGTACACCACCAGAAGTGTAGTAGAAACTGTACACACTGTATTAGATACTGTGTACAAAGCCTGAAGTGTATTAGAAACAGTACACCACCGAATGCACTGTAGACATAGGCTACACTGGATACAGAGTATATACAGTGCCTTGCAACAGTATTCACCCCCTTGGCATTTTTCATGTTTTGTTGCCTCACAACCTGGAATTAACATGGATTGTTTGAGGATTTTCATAATTTAATTTACAGAATATGCCCACAACTTTGAAGATGTTTTTTTTTTTTTTATTGTGAAGCAAACAACAAATAGGACAAAACAACAGAAAAATATCAATGAGCATAACTATTCACCCCCCTAAAGTCAATACTTTGTAGAGCCACCTTTTGTGGCTATGACAGCTCCAAGTCGCTTTGGATAAGTCTCTATGAGCTTACAACATCTTACCACTGGGATTTTTGCCCATACCTCCTCTCAAACCTGCTCCAGCTCCCTCAAGTTGAATGGTTTGTGATCGAGATGAGCCGAACACCCCCCGGTTCGGTTCGCATCCAGAACATGCGAACAGGCAAAAAATTTGTTAGAACACGCGAACACCGTTAAAGTCTATGGGACACGAACATGAATAATCAAAAGTGGTCATTTTAAAGGCTTATATGCAAGTTATTGTCATAAAAAGTGTTTGGGGAACTGGGTCCTGCCCCAGGGGACATGTATCAGTGCAAAAAAAAGTTTTTCGGAAGCAGTGATTTTAATAAAGCTTAAAGTGAAACAATAAAAGTGAAATATTCCTTTAAATTTCGTACCTGGGGGGTGTCTATAGTATGCCTGTAAAGTGGCGCTTTTTTCCCCGTGTTTAGAATAGTTTGACAGCAAAATGACATTTCTAAAGGGAAAAAAAAGTCATGAAGTAATAGCGGTGTCGGCTATAGTGAATTGTCTATGGGAGTAATCAAAAGTGATAATTTTAAGGGTCAATATGCAAGTTATAACAAAGTGAAGTAACACATGCAAGAGTTGACACAGCTGCACACCCCAAAAAGCATTGCAAAATTAGTGGAAAAGTTTCCCCAGGGGGCTTTTAAGCAGCAAAATATTTCTGAAACAATGTTTAGTAACCATGTTTAGTAAAAATATTATTTAATTCAGACATAGAATGCATTACATAGATACAATCAATATCACATAAAATTCCAGTAGTCGACACAAGCAACAACAAAGGACCATCTCCCATGGCAATCAATTCATTAAAAAAGTTCTAATTGTACAGTTACATTGTAACAATACTATCCATATGAATTTCCATGAATACCCCAATGCATTTCAACCCTTTTCCCTTTTCTGGTCTTCTTCAGGGGGGTTTTAAATTCTAAAGAGATACATTAAAAAAATTCCATTAGGATTTTCTACAATATACAAAACATGATAGATCATTTTGTGATATTTTGAAAGTTTTGAAAGTACATCTCCATACATATGGCGAAGTACTTACCATTTGGAAATAGGAAAGGGGGCTTGTGTCGCATAGTTTGAATTAATAAAAACCATTGCGTGCGGTGGTCCCACAATGTTTGCTCATTCCCTCTGTCGCCTCTGGGCGCGTCCATAGTCCACGGGGCTTTCAAGGAGCCACGCATTTGGACCCAGTGGGGAGGGTGTAGGGCGAGGCACCTGTAATTTGATATTTGTAAAAATTAGTATGTAGTCAGCGGGTGTCGGGTGGGTGTTCCATATTGTCCTATATAGCCAGACTGCTTAATCACTTCAATACAGGGCACTTAGACACTTTCCTGCCCAGACCAATTTTCAGCTTTCATCGCTGTCGCAGTTTGACAATTGCGCGGTCATGCTACACTGTACCCAAACTAAATTTTTATCATTTTGTTCCCACAAATAGACCTTTCTTTTGGTGGTATTTGATCACCTCTGCGGTTTTTATTTTTTGCTAAACAAATAAAAAAAGACCGAAAATTTTGAAAAAAATAAAAGTTTTGCTTTTGTTTCTGTTAAAAAAAATTGTAAATAAGTAAGTTTTCTCTTTCACTGATGGGAACTGATAGGGCGGCACTGACAGGCACTGATATGGTGGCTCCGATGAGATGGCCCCAATGAGTGGGCACTGACATGCGGCACCGATGGGCACTGGTAGGCGGCACTGATGGGTGGCACTCATATGCAGCACTGATGAGTATTGATAGGCAGCACTGATGGGCACTGATGGGTGGCACTGGGTGGCACTGATAGGCGACACTGATGGGCAATGAAAGGCGGCACTGCTGGGGACTGATAGGGTGGCGCTGATAGGCGGCACTGATAGGCGGCACTGCTGGGCACTGATGGGCACTGATAGGCAGCACTGATGGGCACTGATACGTGGCACTGATGGGCACTGATACGCGGCACTGATATGAGGCACTGATGGGCATCCCTGGTGGCACTGGCAGTGGTAAGCATTGAAGTGGGCACTGACTTGGCAGCTGCCTGGGCACAGATTGGCAGCTGCCTGGGCACACAGTGGCATTTCCCTGGTGGTCTAGGGGCATACCTGGTGGTCCAGTGTGGATCGCTTTCCTGGTGGTCCTGGGCGGCTTCCCTGGTGGTCCTGGGTAGGATCGGAGGGAGGGCTGTGCTGATAAACAATCAGTACAGACCCCCCCTGTCAGGAGAGCAGCCGATCAGCTCTCCTCTACTTGCGTCTGTCAGAGTGAGGAAAAGCCGATAACCGGCTCTTTCTATTTACATCGTGATCAGCTGTGATTGGACACGGCTGATCATGTGGTAAAGATTCTCCGTCGGATCGGTGTTGCAGGGTGTCAGACTGACACCCCGCAACAACGATCGCCGCGATGCGCGCCCCCGGGGGCGCGTAGCGGCTCGATATTCCTGATCACGTCATATGACGTCCGATCAGGAATATCAAACCACTTTGCCGCCGTCATTCTGTAATAGGGCGGGCGGCAAGTGGTTAATATTCAAAACAATGAATAGGGTGGTCTCGACTAATATTGTCCCTTAGCTCATATTTAAATAATTTTTGGATCTAAATTGTGATATGTGAATATATGATAGGTTGAACTAAGTGTATAGAGTACTTGATGAAAAAAATCACTTTAAACAAGCTCTATATTTTCATGCCTCACCTTACAAAGGTGATGATACTGGGTGGTGGGGTAGTATGTGAAAAAAACTAAGTGATGGAATCTATGTGATAAAGTGTAACATAAATAGAATGTTATTGATAAGTGCCAAAAGCATGGGGTCTGTGTATAGAAATATAGCATAAATAAAGTGTTGATTGATGTGTGCCAAAAGCAAAAACAAAAACGTGTAAAAAAAAATGTATAAAAAAATGTAATAGCGGTGTCGACTATAGTGAATTGTCTATGGGAGAAATCAAAAGTGCTAATTTTAAGGGTTAATATGCAAGATATTGTCATAAAAAGTGTTTGGGGACCTGGGTCCTGCCCCAGGGGACATGTATCAGTGCAAAAAAAGTTTTAAAAACAGCGTTTTTTTTCGGGAGCAGCCGTCTTTAAAACTTTTTTTTGCATTGATCCATGTCCCCTGGGGCAGGACCCAGGTCCCCAGACACTTTTTATGACAATAACTTGCATATTAACCCTTAAAATTAGCACTTTTGATTTCTCCCATAGACAATTCACTATAGTCGACACCGCTATTACTTCATTACTTTTTTTTCCCTTTAGAAATGTCATTTTGCTGTCAGACTATTCTAAACACGGGAAAAAAGCGCCACTTTACAGGCATACTATAGACACCCCCCAGGTGTGAAATTTAAAGGAATATTTCACTTTTAGTGTTTCACTTTAGGCTTTATTAAAATCACTGCTCCCGAAAAAACCTCAGTTTTTAAAACTTTTTTTTTGCATTGATACATGTCCCCTGGGGCAGGACCCAGGTCCCCAAACACTTTTTATGACAATACCATGCATATAAGCTTTTAAAATTAGCACTTTTGATTTCTCCCATAGACTTTTAAAGGGTGTTCTGCGGCTTTTGAATTTGCCGCGAACACCCCAAATTGTTCGCTGTTCGGCGAACTGGTGAACAGCCAATGTTCGTGTCGAACTCATGTTCGACCCAGACATAAAGCCCATCCCTACTTGTGAACAGCAATCTTTAAGTCTGACCACAGATTTTCTATTGGATTGAGGTCTGCCCTTCGACTAGGCCATTCCAACACATTTACATGTTTCCCCTTAAACCACTAGTGTTGCTTTAGCAGTGTGTTTGGGTTCATTGTCCTGCTGGAAGGTGAACCTGAAGGGCCTGGTATGGAATTTAGGGGGACCCCCACGCCAATTTTTTTTTTTTATTTTGGCGCGGAATTCCCCTTGTTATCGAAATTTGGCTGCACACAGAGCACACAGCCAAATCTCCTGTTTCTAATAATAATAACAATTTTGTCTAATAATATAAATGCATCTCACCTTCTGATCATATGCTATCCTCTGCCGTGGCCCATCCTCTGGTGTGTGCCCCTTTACCCACAAACAGACATCAACACATCCTTACATTCTCAGCTCCAGCATCACACTGCCAGCCAGCCCCCCTCAGCCATGAGAGAGTCCCTTTATTTACATATCAACAGGAAGTCCCAAAACTCGAGGGTTGGGCTTCCAACAGCCAAACACCTCTTACAAAGCTTGTGACCTCACAGGAAATGAACACAGGATGTGATCAGGCATACCGGGGGTGACAAGAGCAAACAACCGCTAAACCGATAATGTCTTTGCAGAGCGAACACACCCCCACCAGACGATCATTCTGTGCATTCCACAGGGGCCCTTTGCTGGCGGACATGTCCTCTCTCCGCAAACACCTCTCTCCAAACACCAGGAAGTTTTCCACTACCTAACAGGTCTCAACCAGCGTCGGTCTGCCCCAGTCAGCTCTTTAGAGCGGGCTGCGAGAGAACAGACACTGGGAGACTCTTATGACAATACATTAATATAAAATTTTCCACAACAGTCCCTCCTCTTGTCATATGATCCCATGTGTCCCTCAATGAATCCTGATCTTCTTCTTAGTCCATAAAAAGTAAAACACGGCTTGACATGTAGACTCTGTTGGAGATGATGTGGTGAGCTGTAGTAATTGCCGGTCAGTCTGGGATCCTCTGTGTCTTGTACGTGGGTCGGGCTTCGGGGCATCTCATCAGGGAAGTTGTGGTCATCTGCTTAGGCTCTGATCACGCGTCCAATCAGGCAACATGAGCACCTCATCATGGGATATAGAAGGAATAGAAACAAAAACATCATGAGTATATATACCCCTACTTCCTTCACTATGATCCGCTGCAAAATAAAAATTAAATCCCCAACGATTCCCAAACCCTTAAAAAGGATTCCAACCTTCACTAGCTATAGCTCTGGCTTTGCCTTGTAGGGATCTAAACCTTATCCATATGGGCCTGAACTTTGTCACTACTATCCCCAATCCAGATATAACAATCTTTACTTATGAATTCCCAGAAACCCCCTTGGACTGTGGGAACTTCCTTGTAGCTTCAACAGTTACATGCAAGTGTTTCATAAGCTCAAGCCCCCACTGTGTACAAGCAATTCCCTTCCAGCTGTCCCTGTCATCCTTACCTTCTCTCGCACAATCAGATCCTCACGATCGGCCGCGACATAAGATCCTGGGACGAGTTTCATCAGCACACATGAACCTCTTGCATTAGGGTAATTACCATATAAATTGTAGATCCTCATTAATACCAAACTATAGTTGAAGCACACGTGTGGGCTACCTAGTTATCCCGATACCAAAGCTGGCAAGAACCAGAGCTATTGTTAAAATTATAATTAATTTTACCCTCTAGAAATGTTTTGTTAATTTCCTTTGACAGTTGTCTGTTTGGATTTTACTAATCTGTCAAAACTCCTCACACCAATATGAACGTCACATATAGCATGTACTGCCGTCATCGCTGGGGCACTAATACCCGACCATGTGTCCTGTTCTCTTTCTTCGCCAGTTGGGATGCTTTTCATCGTTACCCTTGCCAAAATTTATTAAACAAAAAATATAAATTAACAAAGATACTTCTCTACTCTTTGTGGTTGATCCGCTTCTTGCAGTGGATGGCATGGTCTCATCCCTCAAGCTTCTTTACAATGACCCAGTCACCTGGTTGGAAAGAATGTAAACTGGTTATTGTGTCAGGGTCCAGGATGGACTCGTGAACCCTGTGGTGGACTTTTTGAAGTTCATGTTACAGTGATTGCACCTACCCCATCACTGAGAATGTAGGTGACAGCTAAAGAAGAAAGTACAACTCTGTTTTTGATTGACCTCCAAACAAACCTCATATGACAATAACCCAGACATCGGGACTGTGGTCACTGCATAACCTGTGCGTGGCTTACCATCTGGGGTGTAATTTTGATGTCTGGAGGTACGAGACCCCAGAATAAAAATACCTTGGAAGTAGTTCAGCTGTGGCTTCAGAAATCTGTAATGTTGAGTGAGTTGATGGATGCGTAGTACACGTTTGTGTGATTAAAAATACACAGGCCTGTTTTTGAACTTTGTGTGGCTGGTCCATGCAAAGATTTTAAAATGCTCTCGTGCTTTTCAAATTGTATTTTTTCTAACGCTAAAAGAGTGAAGGCAGCATTCCATCTGGTCGTTTTAATTTTTTTCATTTTCGTTTTTGGGAACTATGAAATATCTCCCCCACATTTGTATGTAAATGTTTGTCTCATTGTTTGTATGTGGTAACAAGATGTTTGAACCTACCGCAACAGCCCTCTTGCGTGTCATGGCTGTTGTATTTTAAGTAAAAACCTGAAAGTAAGACTTACAGAGGGTTTAGTTATTATCGGTTTTGAGGAATGTCAGTGACAATTTACCAATGTACATAAATGTTGTATTGTTTACCATTCTTTGAAGGATAGAGTAATAACTTTTGTTTATAAGTATCTTTTCAGCAGTCTGGTGAAGTAGGATCCCATCCCAGATGCTAAGAACCTTTTTGTCATTGGTTCCAGGTATTACACCCCAGATGGTAAGCCACGCACAGGTTATGCAGTGACCACAGTCCCGATGTCTGGGTTCTCAGATGTTTGTGTTCTCAGACAAACTTCAAAGCACCATGAAATCCTCCACTATTCAAAACAATATTATGGCTTCTATCTGTACCTAGATATTACAACAATAACTTGGATGCCTCCTGTTTGCTCTCTACCCAAAACTGTATTACAGTATAAACCTTAATTTAATTTAAAAACA
Organism: Lithobates septentrionalis; assembly: GCA_037952835.1. Lineage (NCBI taxonomy): Eukaryota > Metazoa > Chordata > Amphibia > Anura > Ranidae > Lithobates > Lithobates septentrionalis. The sequence goes on from JBBDGP010000825.1 coordinate 863,566, forward strand.
AAAATGATTTCGTCCTTTTAACCACTTGCCGACTGCCTAACGCAGATATACTGCGGCAGAATGGCACGGGCAGGCAGAATCACGTACCCGTACATGATCTGCCTCCCCGCCTGCGGGGGGTCCGATCGGACCCCCCCCGGTGCCAGCGGCCGTCGGCTTGTGGCTGGAAGCGATGAGAGGCGAGGGGGAGACCATCCGATCGTGGCCCCCCCCTCGTGATTGCTCCCAGCCAATGGGAATCCTCCTCTGCCTGTGTGTAGTTTCACACAGGCAGAGGATGTGATGTCATCTCTCCTCGGCTTTGGCAGTTTCCGTTCCAGCGCCGAGGAGAGAAGACATGTAAGTGCACAACACTACACACAACACAGTAGAACATGCCAGGCATACTTTACACCCCCGACCCCCCCCCCGATCGCCCCCCGATCCCCCCCCAATCACCCCCCCGTCACAAACTGACACCAAGCAGTATTTTTTTTTTTTCTGATTACTGCATGGTGTCAGTTTGTGACAGTTACAGTGTTAGGGCAGTGAGTGTTACCCCCTATAGGTCTAGGGTACCCCCCTAACCCCCCCTAATAAAGTTTTAACCCCTTGATCACCCCCTGTCACCAGTGTCACTAAGCGATCATTTTTCTGATCGCTGTATTAGTGTCGCTGGTGACGCTAGTTAGGGAGGTAAATATTTAGGTTCGCCGTCAGCGTTTTATAGCGACAGGGACCCCCATATACTACCTAATAAATGTTTTAACCCCTTGATTGCCCCCTAGTTAACCCTTTCACCACTGATCACCGTATAAGCTGGTTAGTTCGTTTATTTTTTATAGTGTCAGGGCACCCGCCGTTTATTACCGAATAAAGGTTTAGCCCCCTGATCGCCCGGCGGTGATATGCGTCGCCCCAGGCAGCGTCAGATTAGCGCCAGTACCGCTCCACCCACGCACGCAGCATACGCCTCCCTTAGTGGTATAGTATCTGTACGGATCAATATCTGATCCGATCAGATCTATACTAGCGTCCCCAGCAGTTTAGGGTTCCCAAAAATGCAGTGTTATCGGGATCAGCCCAGATACCCGCTAGCACCTGCGTTTTTCCCCTCCGCCCGGCCCAGCCCAGCCCACCCAAGTGCAGTATCGATCGATCACTGTCACTTACAAAACACTAAACGCATAACTGCAGCGTTCGCAGAGTCAGGCCTGATCCCTGCGATCGCTAGCAGTTTTTTTGGTAGCGTTTTGGTGAACTGGCAAGCACCAGCCCCAGGCAGCGTCAGTTTAGCGCCAGTACCGCTAACACCCACGCACGCAGCATACGCCTCCCTTAGTGGTATAGTATCTGAACGGATCAATATCTGATCCGATCAGATCTATACTAGCGTCCCCAGCAGTTTAGGGTTCCCAAAAACGCAGTGTTAGCGGGATCAGCCCAGATACCTGCTAGCACCTGCGTTTTGCCCCTCCGCCCGGCCCAGCCCAGCCCACCCAAGTGCAGTATCGATCGATCACTGTCACTTACAAAACACTTAACGCATAACTGCAGCGTTCGCAGAGTCAGGCCTGATCCCTACGATCGCTAACAGTTTTTTTTGTAGCGTTTTGGTGAACTGGCAAGCACCAGCGACCTAGTACACCCCGGTCGTAGTCAAACCAGCACTGCAGTAACACTTGGTGACGTGGCGAGTCCCATAAGTGCAGTTCAAGCTGGTGAGGTGGCAAGCACAAGTAGTGTCCCGCTGCCACCAAAAAGACAAACACAGGCCCGTCGTGCCCATAGTGCCCTTCCTGCTGCATTCGCCAATCCTAATTGGGAACCCACCGCTTCTGCAGCGCCCATACTTCCCCCATTCACATCCCCAACCAAATGCAGTCGGCTGCATGAGAGGCATTTTTATGTCCTCCCGAGTATCCCTACCCAGCGAACCCCCCCAAAAAAGATGTCGTGTCTGCAGCAAGCGCGGATATAGGCGTGACACCCGCTATTATTGTCCCTCCTGTCCTGACAATCCTGGTCTTTGCATTGGTGAATGTTTTGAACGCTACCATTCACTAGTTGAGTATTAGCGTAGGGTACAGCATTGCACAGACTAGGCACACTTTCACAGGGTCTCCCAAGATGCCATCGCATTTTGAGAGACCCGAACCTGGAACCAGTTACAGTTGTAAAAGCTAGTTACAAAAAAATAGTGTAAAAAAAAAAAAAAAAAAAAAAACACATACAAAAATATAAAAAAAAAAAAATAGTTGTCGTTTTATTGTTCTCTCTCTCTATATTCTCTCTCTATTGTTCTGCTCTTTTTTACTGTATTCTATTCTGCAATGTTTTATTGTTATTATGTTTTATCATGTTTGTTTTTCAGGTATGCAATTTTTTATATTTAACCGTTTACTGTGCTTTATTGTTAACCATTTTTTTGTCTTCAGGTACGCCATTCACGACTTTGAGTGGTTATACCAGAATGATGCCTGCAGGTTTAGGTATCATCTTGGTATCATTCTTTTCAGCCAGCGGTCGGCTTTCATGTAAAAGCAATCCTAGCGGCTAATTAGCCTCTAGACTGCTTTTACAAGCAGTGGGAGGGAATGCCCCCCCCCCCACCGTCTTCCGTGTTTTTCTCTGGCTCTCCTGTCTCAACAGGGAACCTGAAAATGCAGCCGGTGATTCAGCCAGCTGACCATAGAGCTGATCAGAGACCAGAGTGGCACCAAACATCTCTATGGCCTAAGAAACCGGAAGCTACGAGCATTTTATGACTTAGATTTCGCCGGATGTAAACAGCGCCATTGGGAAATTGGGAAAGCATTTTATCACACCGATCTTGGTGTGGTCAGATGCTTTGAGGGCAGAGGAGAAATCTAGGGTCTAATAGACCCCATTTTTTTCAAAAAAGAGTACCTGTCACTACCTATTGCTATGATAGGGGATATTTACATTCCCTGAGATAACAATAAAAAAGATTTAAAAAAAAAATGAAAGGAACAGTTTAAAAATAAGATAAAAAAAAATAATAATAAAGAAAAAAAAAAAAAAGCACCCCTGTCCCCCCTGCTCTCGCGCTAAGGCGAACGCAAGCGTCGGTCTGGCGTCAAATGTAAACAGCAATTGCTTGCACCATGCATGTGAGGTATCACCGCGAACGTCAGATCGAGGGCAGTAATTTTAGCAGTAGACCTCCTCTGTAAATCTAAAGTGGTAACCTGTAAAGGCTTTTAAAGGCTTTTAAAAATGTATTTAGTTTGTCGCCACTGCACGTTTGTGCGCAATTTTAAAGCATGTCATGTTTGGTATCCATGTACTCGGCCTAAGATCATCTTTTTTATTTCATCAAACATTTGGGCAATATAGTGTGTTTTAGTGCATTAAAATTTAAAAAAGTGTGTTTTTTCCCCAAAAAATGCGTTTGAAAAATCGCTGCGCAAATACTGTGTGAAAAAAAAAAATGAAACACCCACCATTTTAATCTGTAAGGCATTTGCTTTAAAAAATATATAATGTTTGGGGGTTCAAAGTAATTTTCTTGCAAAAAAAAATTATTTTTTTATGTAATCAAAAAGTGTCAGAAAGGGCTTTGTCTTCAAGTGGTTAGAAGAGTGAGTGATGTGTGACATAAGCTTCTAAATGTTGTGCATAAAATGCCAGGACAGTTCAAAACCCCCCCAAATGACCCCATTTTGGAAAGTAGACACCCCAAGCTATTTGCTGAGAGGCATGTCGAGTCCATGGAATATTTTATATTGTGACACAAGTTGCGGGAAAGAGACAATTTTTTATTTTTTTTATTTTTTTTTGCGCAAAGTTGTCACTAAATGATATATTGCTCAAACATGCCATGGGAATATGTGAAATTACACCCCAAAATACATTCTGTTGCTTCTCCTGAGTACGGGGATACCACATGTGTGAGACTTTTTGGGAGCCTAGCCGCGTACGGGACCCCGAAAACCAAGCACCGCCTTCAGGCTTTCTAAGGCCGTAAATTTTTGATTTCACTCTTCACTGCCTATCACAGTTTCGGAGGCCATGGAATGCCCAGGTGGCAAAAACCCCCCCAAATGACCCCATTTTGGAAAGTAGACACCCTAAGCTATTTGATGAGAGGTATAGTGAGTATTTTGCAGACCTCACTTTTTGTCACAAAGTTTTGAAAATTGAAAAAAGAAAAAAAAAATTTTTTTTCTCGTCTTTATTTTCAAAAACAAATGAGAGCTGCAAAATACTCACCATGCCTCTCAGCAAATAGCTTGGGGTGTCTACTTTCCAAAATGGGGTCATTTGGGGGGGGGGGTTTGTGCCACCTGGGCATTCCATGGCCTCCGAAACTGTGATAGGCAGTGAAGAGTGAAATCAAAAATTTACACCCTTAGAAATCCTGAAGGCGGTGATTGGTTTTCGGGGCCCCGTACGCGGCTAGGCTCCCAAAAAGTCCCACACATGTGGTATCCCTGTACTCAGAAGAAGTAGCTAAATGTATTTTGGGGTGCAATTCCACATATGCCCATGGCCTGTGTGAGCAATATATCATTTAGTGACAACTTTGTGCAAAAAAAAAAAAATTTGTCACTTTCCCGCAACTTGTGTCAAAATATAAAACATTCCATGGACTCAACATGCCTCAAAGCAAATAGCTTGGGGTGTCTACTTTCCAAAATGGGGTCATTTGGGGGGGTTTTATGCCATCTGGGCATTTTATGGCCTTCAAAACTGTGATAGGTAGTGAGGAATAAAATCAAAAATGTACGCCCTTAGAAATCCTGAAGGCAGTGATTGGTTTTCGGGGCCCTGTACGCGGCTAGGCTCCCAAAAAGTCCCACACATGTGGTATCCCCATACTCAGGAGAAGCAGCTAAATGTATTTTGGGGTGCAATTCCACATATGCCCATGGCCTGTGTGAGCAATATATCATTTAGTGACAACTTTTTGTAATTTTTTTTTTTTTGTCATTATTCAATCACTTGGGACAAAAAAAAAATGAATATTCAATGGGCTCAACATGCCTCTCAGCAATTTCCTTCGGGTGTCTACTTTCCAAAATGGGGTCATTTGTGGGGGTTTTGTACTGCCCTGCCATTTTAGCACCTCAAGAAACGACATAGGCAGTCATAAATTAAAGGCTGTGTAAATTCCAGAAAATGTACCCTAGTTTGTAGGCGCTATAACTTTTGCGCAAACCAATAAATATACACTTATTGACATTTTTTTACCAAAGACATGTGGCCGAATACATTTTGGCCTAAATGTATGACTAAAATTGAGTTTATTGGATTTTTTTTAGAACAAAAAGTAGAAAATATCATTTTTTTTCAAAATTTTCGGTCTTTTTCCGTGTATAGCGCAAAAAATAAAAACGGCAGAGGTGATCAAATACCATCAAAAGAAAGCTCTATTTGTGGGAAGAAAAGGACGCAAATTTCGTTTGGGTACAGCATTGCATGACCGCGCAATTAGAAGTTAAAGCGACGCAGTGCTGAATTGTAAAAAGTGCTCTGGTCAGGAAGGGGGTAAAACCTTCCGGGGCTGAAGTGGTTAAACACAAGTCAAAAGATCCCAAGCCCCTTCCACCAACTTCCTGTTGCACACCTGAGTAGGAAGAGGGAGGGGAAGCCTTGAATAGCTTCATATTTTGTCTATCAAGACATTAGAAAAATCTATGGCTAACATCAACAAATAAAAACTTTTGTCCAGGATTGGGTGGAATAAACCCCCATATTGCAAATGGGAGGGAATCCCCCTTGACTCACATATCCCCTGGGAAGTCAAACCACAAGTTTTGAGACCAAAATACCACACAACAGTGTAACAAAAGCCAAAAACTGAAACTCCTGCAAAAAGACGGCTGAGGGAGTTCAAACAAAGTCTTTTCCCTTCCACTGCAAGCCACAAACAAAATGGCGCCATTAACACATGAAATTTAGTTGTTGATCCCGCCAAAATCGAGATTTCTTCACTAGAAACATAAACTTCTTTAAAACAACTGAAATAAAAACCTAAATGATTTTACTGGAAATGGAATTCAGTACAAAACCAGAGATATTTCGCTCGAGACTAAAATCAGCAGAAACAAAAAGGCAGTAGCAGCAATCGAAAATCGGTCCACGGCAAAATGGTGAATGAAACCCGGACTACAGAAAAATGGCCGACATTAACAAATGACAAGACAAACCAGGATTTCTTCCTACAAAAACTGACTATACAATTGAGACACCAATATTAACACTTATCCCTAGACAAACACTTTAGGCTATGTCAATTAGGGCCTATACTGGAATATAGGCATATTTAACTAAACAATATTGGGTGGCACAGTGGTGTAGTGGTTAGCACCCACACCCAGCAGCAAAAAGGGCAGCTGGCTTGAATTCCAACCATGACACCACCCGCCTGGTCTCTGCATGTCCTCCCTGCGCCTGCGTGGGTCTCTTCCGGGCACTCCGGTTTCCTCCCACACTCCAAAGACATGCTGGCAGGCCAATTGGCCTCCGTTCAAAATTGGCCCTAGTACATGAATGCAAACCGGGGACCCCGGACTGCGGGCTCCCTGAGGGCAGGGACCGATGTGAACATGCGATGCACGTATGGAGCCCTGCACAAAATGATGGCGCTATATGGGTATCTTTAAACAAATATGAGCATCTCAATGAGACACAATGCACAGGGACAGGGACAACAGCAGACACACACTCACACTCAGGAAGGACTGGTGTCTCCACCCAACCCCACCAACCATGCAATTATGTAATACAGTATATCCAAAAGGCCAAAGTTACATAAAACATGAAATAAAACGTAACTCCCCCCATGCTATTACCTAGAAACCTGAGACCCCCACAGGGTGTAAACAGCTCCTATTGTGATGTCCCAACAATGCATGGGCACTTGGATATGCGACAGGCATTTCAACATAAAACCAATATTCAATACAGAAAACGCAATAGTTTCCTTGAAAAGTATGTAAACAGTTGCTAATGGAAATGTACTCAGCGCTGACTAATTAGCGGACAACTCAAAAAGTAAATGCAAGCAAGCACTAAGGTAAATTCAACAACACCTCAATTGCATAAAGTAGAAAACAGTGCTGCGCAAATAAAAATGTCCTTGAAATAATCTATCCAAATAAAACAGATGAAGAAAGGAGATGAGACCACCAGTGGACACTCAGGACGACAGGGGATGAATCTATAGTGACTATGATCCCTTCACCGCACATGGATGGCCCCTCACCTTAAACCTTCTACCTGAGACAGGTCACACAGCATAAACACCATACAAAGGGTACACTGATCCAGGTGGTGGTAACTTCGTTTGTCAAACTCCAACACTCATCAGGTAAAAGGGATGTTGTATATGCAAATAAAAATAAGCAATATAGTGCTCTCTGTAGTACTTTTATTTAGTAAAAAAGATAAAATCATGCATCAGGTCCGAGTGCCGGCTAGACGACGTGTGATCGGAGTACACAGGCTGACAGCCGCGAGTGACGTCATGCGCTCCTGGCCCCCGTACGCGTTACATCCGTGGGCGGGACTTCATCAGCGTGGGGCGGGAACCGATCCCGCCCCACGCTGATGAACTCTCGCCCACGGACATAACGCGTACGGGGCCAGGAGCGCATGACGTCACCCGCGGCTGTCAGCCTGTGTACTACGATCGGTTCCCGCCCCACGCTGATGAAGTCCCGCCCACGGACGTAACGTGTACGGGGGCCAGGAGCGCATGACGTCACTCGCGGCTGTCAGCCTGTGTACTACGATCACACGCCGTCTAGCCGGCACTCGGACCTGAGTGCCGGTTTCTGTAAGTGCATGATTTTATCTTTTTTACTAAATAAAAGTACGTACAGAGAGCACTATATTGCTTATTTTTATTTGCATATACAACATCCCTTTTACCTGATGAGTGTTGGAGTTTGAAAAACGAAGTTACCACCACCTGGATCAGTGTACCCTTTGTATGGTGTTTATGCTGTGTGACCTGTCTCAGGTCGAAGGTTTAAGGTGAGGGGCCATCCATGTGCGGTGAAGGGATCATAGTCACTGTAGATTCATCCCCTGTCGTCCTGAGTGTCCACTGGTGGTCTCATCTCCTTTCTTCATCTGTTTTATTTGGATAGATTATTTCAAGGACATTTTTATTTGCGCAGCACTGTTTTCTACTTTAAGTATGTAAACAGTACAAAAATAGAACTCACTTAAAAAGAGAAACAAAATTGTGCCTAGAAGCCAGATTGTAGCTTATAGCACATGGCTTTGCACACACGAAGGAATACACAATGGAGCAGCTTCCCCTGTAGGAAGGCCCACAGGTCTTCAAAATGGCCGCTGATCCACATGGTGACTCCAACAAAAGCCAGACCCCAACAAAATGGTGCATTTTCCTGCCAAATCCAATACAAAGATGGAGAAACATTTCAAAGTTCACACACAAAGGAATAGAAAATGGCCAACCGTAGTCACATGGTAGACAACAAAAGGAAATAGACAAAAACCATTTTCCTGCCAAAACCAAAAATCTCTCCCCAAAAAATTACACATTTGAGATACTAAATGAACGCTTAGACAAACATTTAAAAGTGTTAAAGTTACGAAAAAGCAGAACTTAGGAACACATGGTAGATGAAATCTGGACCACAGCAAGATGGCCGATGACAAAAAGACCACACTAAAAACACAAGCACATGGCTGAGACATACCCTCTTTTCTCAAACAAATCAGCTTTCACAGGAACAAGACATTGAGAGATACAGACAGTGAATTCTTGCATGTCTGTTCAGAACATTATAGTTCCCTTCCCACAGGGCGTAGCCCCTTTCAACACAAAAACAACAATGCCTGCCCCTTCACTAAACTCATGGCATCTTTACAAACAAATTCAGCTACTTACAAAACTACTCAGCCGCACACACACATTGCAGGCTGCAAATAATCCCAATTCATACATTTCTATTTCTCATATACTTATTACACAACATACAGTTACTTACACATACACACAGTCTCCTTACACAAAGATTTGAGATACAAATCACACACACACGCACACACGCAGGCACACACCAGACATACGATCTAACTTCGAGCATTATCTCAAAAGACGAAAAATTTGTTCTTTTCGCGAAGCAGACCCTCCCCAACACATCTTAATGATGCGATTCTGAAGGAGGTTCTGTTCACTCCTACGTTCTGACTCGCCATTCTGTTATCGAAATTTGGCTGCACACAGAGCACACAGCCAAATCTCCTGTTTCTAATAATAACAATTTAATCTAATGATATAAATGCATCTCATCTTCTGATCGTATGCCATCTTCTGCCGTGGCCCATCCTCTGGTGTGTGCCCCTTTACCCACAAACAGACATCAACACATCCTTACGTTCCCAGCTCCAGCATCACACTGCCAGCCAGCCCCCCCTCAGCCGTGAGAGAGTCCCTTTATTAACATATCAACAGGAAGTCCCAAAACTCGAGGGTTGGGCTTCCAACAGCCAAACACCTCTTACAAAGCTTGTGACCTCACAGGAAATGAACACAGGATGTGAATGACCATATAAGGATTTAACAACACAACAAAATACATACAACCAAATGACGATGACTAGAGTTCCTCATGGATGGGAGATTATCTGCAGGTGTACTTCATGGCACCCCAAACATGTTGATTAGGCATACCGGGGGTTACAAGAGCAAACAACCGCTAAACCGATAATGTCTTTGCAGAGCGAACACACCCCCACCAGACGATCGTTCTGTGCATTCCACAGGGGCCCTTTGCTGGCGGACATGTCCTCTCTCTGCAAACACCTCTCTCCAAACACCAGGAAGTTTTCCACTACCTAGCAGGTCTCAACCAGCGTCAGTCTGCCCCAGTCAGCTCTTTAGAGCGGGCTGTGAGAGAACAGACACTGGGAGACTCTTATGACAATACATTAATATAAAATTTTCCACAACACCCTTAATATCCATACTAGACCTGAAGGGCCTCGTATGGAATTTAGGAGCACCCCCACGCATTTTTTTTTTAAATTTTGGTTAGGGGTTCCCCTGTGGGGAAATCCCATGCCATTTTTATCAATGAACTTTTATGTGTATTGTCGGACCGACAATTCATTATAGCCGCGAGTAGTTTTAAATTACTTTTTTTCCTTTACAAATGTCATTTTGCTGTCAGACTGTTCTAAATAAGGGAAACATGCGCCCCTTTACAGGCATACTATAGACACCCCCCAGGTACAAAATTTAAAGGAATATTACACTTTTATTGTTTCACTTTAAGCATTATTAAAATCACTGCTCCCGAAAAAACAGCCGCCTTTAAAACTTTTTTTTGCATTGATACATGTTCCCTGGGGCAGGACCCAGGTCCCCAAACACATTTTATGACAATAAACTGCATATTAACCCTTAAAATTAGCACTTTTGATTTCTCCCATAGACAATTCACTATAGCCGACACCGCTATTACTTCATGACTTTTTTCCCTTTAAAATTGTCATTTTGCTGTCAGTCTATTTTAAACACGGGAAAAAAAGCGCCACTTTACAGGCATACTATAGACACCCCCCAGGTGCGAAATTTAAAGTAATATTTCACTTTTATTGTTTCAGCTTTATTAAAATCACTGCTCCCGAAAAAACGGCAGTTTTTAAAACTTTTGCATTGATACATGTCCCCTGGGGCAGGACCTGGGTCCCCAAACACTTTTTATGACAATACCATGCATATAAGCCTTTAAAATTAGCACTTTTGATTTCTCCCATAGACTTTTAAAGGGTGTTCCGCGGCTTTCAAATTTGCCGTGAACACCCCAAATTGTTCGCTGTTCGGTGAACTGGCGACCAGCCAATGTTCGAGTCGAACTCATGTTCGACCCGAACATAAAGCACATCCCTACTTGTGAACAGCAATCTTTAAGTCTGACCACAGATTTTCTATTGGATTGAGGTCTGGCCTTTGACTAGGCCATTCCAACACATTTACATGTTTCCCCTTAAACCACTCAAGTGTTGCTTTAGCAGTGTGTTTAGGTTCATTGTCCTGCTGGAAGGTGAACCTCCGTCCTAGCCTCAAATCACACACAAAGTGGTACAGGTTTTGCTCAAGAATAGGGATGAGCTTCGTGTTCGAGTCGAACCCATGTTCGACTCGAACCCATGTTCGACTCGAACATCGGCTGTTCGGTCGTACGCCGAATTGCGAACGATATGGGCCGTTCGCGCCAAATTCGTGTGGCGCGTCACGGCCCATAATTCACTGCGGCATCGCAGTGCATTGCTGGCTGATGATTGGCCAAGCATGCACTATGATCTGCATGCTTGGCCAATCACAGCGCCGCCTGAACAGAGAGCCGTAATTGGCCAAAGCCAAAGAGGCTTTGGCCAATTATGTCTCAGGGGATTTAGTACACGCCCCACACTATATAAGGCTGCCTGCACGGCGGCCCTGTGCAGTGTGTTCCGGTGTGCTGAGAGATAGAGAGAGAGAGAGACAGTGTCATTTCATTTGAGTTAGCTAGATTAGGCAGGACAGTCAGTCAGTTAGCTGCACTTACAGTGTATTGTGTATATATATGCATCCCAGGTGTTGCATATATATATATATATACACTGTATTCAGTTTAGCTAGATCCGTTCCTGTTATCTTCCTACTGACAGGAAGGCTTGTCTTGTTACAGTATTTACAGCTACCTGAAGAAAATTAGTGGTGTTCTTTTGATCCTATTAGTACCACAGTCAGGCAGCTAGACTATTTACAGTTAGTGCAGTGCGTCCCGCTCACAGTGTTCAGCTAGATCCGTTCCTGTTATCTTCTTACTGACAGACAGGCTTGTCTTGTTACAGTATTTACAGCTACCTGAAGAAAATTACTGGTGTTCTTTTGATCCTATTAGTACCACAGTCAGGCAGCTAGACTATTTACAGTTAGTGCAGTGCGTCCTGCTCACAGTGTTCAGCTAGATCCATTCCTGTTATCTTCTTACTGACAGGCAGGCTTGTCTTGTTACAGTATATAAAGCTACCTGAAGAAAATTGCTGGTGTTCTTTTGATCCTATTAGTACCACAGTCAGGCAGCTAGACTATTTACAGTTAGTGCAGTGCGTCCTGCTCACAGTGTTCAGCTAGATCCGTTCTTGTTATCTTTCTACTGACAGGCAGGCTTGTCTTGTTACAGTATTTACAGCTACCTGAAGAAAATTACTGGTGTTCTTTTGATCTTATTAGTACCACAGTCAGGCAGCTAGACTATTTACAGTTAGAGCCCTTGCACACTGGGGCGGTTTGCAGGCGCTATTGCGCTAATAATAGCGCCTGCAAACCGCCCCGAAAGTGCCGCTGCTTGTATTCCAGTGTGCAAGCCCCAAGGGCTTGCACACTGGAGCGATGCGCTGGCAGGACGGTAAAAAAAGTCCTGCCAGCAGCATCTTCGGAGCGGTGAAGGAGCGGAGTGTATACCGCTCCTTCACCGCTCCTGCCCATTGAAATCAATGGGACGGCGCGGCTATACCGCTGGCAAAGCGCCTCTGCAGAGGCGCTTTGCGGTGGTATTTAACCCTTTTTCGGCCGCTAGCGGGGGTAAAACCGCCCCGCTAGCGGCCGCATACCGACGGTAAAACGCCGCTAATAATAGCGGCGTTTTACCGCCGACGCCGCCCCCGCCCCAGTGTGCAAGGGCTCTTAGAGCAGTGCGTCCTGCTCACAGTGTTCAGCTAGATCCGTTCCTGTTATCTTCTTACTGACAGGCAGGCTTGTCTTGTTACAGTATTTAAAGCTACCTGAAGAAAATTACTGGTGTTTTTTTGATCCTATTAGTACCACAGTCAGGTAGCTAGACTATTTACAGTTAGTGCAGTGCGTCCTGCTCACAGTGTTCTGCTAAACCTACAAGTTAGTGGGGGGTGTCCTGCTCACAGTGTTCAGCTAAACCTACAAGTTAGTGGGGTGCATCCATCTCACAGTGTTCAGCTAAACCTACAAGCTAGTGGGGTGCATCCTGCTCACAGTGTTCAGCTAGATCCGTTCCTGTTATCTTCTTACTGACAGGCAGGCTTGTCTTGTTACAGTAAATACAGCTACCTGAAGAAAATTTCTGGTGTTCTTTTGATCCTATTAGTACCACAGTCAGGCAGCTAGACTATTTACAGTTAGTGCAGTGCGTCCTGCTCACAGTGTTCAGCTAAACCTACAAGTTAGTGGGGTGTGTCCACCTCACAGTGTTCAGCTAAACCTACAAGCTAGTGGGGTGCGTCCTGCTCACAGTGTTCAGCTAGATCCGTTCCTGTTATCTTCTTACTGACAGGCAGGCTTGTCTTGTTACAGTAAATACAGCTACCTGAAGAAAATTGCTGGTGTTCTTTTGATCCTATTAGTACCACAGTCAGGCAGCTAGACTATTTACAGTTAGTGCAGTGCGTCCTGCTCACAGTGTTCAGCTAAACCTACAAGTTAGTGGGGTGCGTCCACCTCACAGTGTTCAGCTAAAGCTACCTGTAGAAGGTTGGTGGTGTTCTCATACTACAGGCAGGCAGTTGATTTTGCTAGCTGCAGTATCAGTACATATATATATCCAGCTTAGTGCAGCTACAGGCCATTAGTATGTCTGGAAGGCAAAGAAGGAGAGGCAGACAGTCACAAGCCAATAAGAGAGGGCAAGCAGGCTCTGTGTCTAGTGCTGGTCGTGGAGACGGTGCATCCTCATCAGCACTTGGCCGTGGGACACGCTTGGCCTTTTTTTCGGCAGCTGGCCATGTTGAGCCGCAACATGCGGATGACTTGGTCGAGTGGATGACCAAGCCGTCCTCATCCTCCTCATCCTCTCTCACCCATGCCCAGGGTACTTTGTCTGGCAAAGCAGCGGCCTCTTCCCTCGGCTCAATGTCATCAGTGGCTCCTTCCCTAGCCCCACCATGTCCTCCTGAGGAGTCCCTCGAACTGTTTGACCACAGTGTTGGGTACATGCTCCAGGAGGATGCCCAGCGTTTGCAAGGCTCTGATGATGATACTGAGCTCGATGAAGGCAGTAACATGAGCACTGACAGAGGGGGTGCCCAAGAAGGACAGCAATCTGGCAGTCATGCTCCCCCTGCTGCAGCATACTGCCAGGTTTGCTCCAGTGATGAGGAGGGAGGGGATGATGAGGTCACTGACTCAAAGTGGGTGCCTGATAGGAGAGAGGAGGAGGAGGAGGCGGCACATCACCAACGAGGCAGGATGCCCTCCAGGGGCCAGCCTAAGGGCAGCACATTGACTGCATCACACCCCAAAGCTCCACATGTGCAGGGCGCTGCAGTCTCTGCGCGTTATTCAAAAAGTTCTTTGGTGTGGGCCTTTTTTGAGACGAGTGCATCAGATCGCACCGCTGCTATTTGCAACATATGTCTCAAGCGTATCTCGCGTGGCCAAAACATCTCCCGCTTGGGTACCATATGCTTGACCAGACATATGTTGACCTGCCATGCAGTTCGTTGGCAAGCGTATCTAAAAGACCCACACCAAAGAACAAAGAGGACCTCTCCTTGCTCCTCATCAGCTGAGATTTCCAACCCACTAGACCTTCAGTCCTCTCTGAGACCTGCACTGCAACTTAAGGCAGAAATGGTGGTTTGCGACAATGGCACCAACCTCCTCTCTGCCGTCCGACAGGGACAAATGACCCATGTGCCCTGTTTGGCTCACGTCCTTAACTTGATGGTGCAGCGGTTCTTGGGCAGGTACCCGGGCTTACAGGATGTCCTGAGGCAGGCCAGGAAAGTCTGTGTGCATTTCCGCCGGTCATATAATGCCAGTGCTCGGCTGACGGACCTCCAAAAGGAGTTTAACCTGCCCAAGAACCGCCTAATCTGTGACATGCCCACCAGGTGGAACTCAACATTGGCCATGCTGCAGCGGCTGCACATGCAGCAGAGGGCCATCAATGAGTACCTGTGCGACTATGGCACCAGGACAGGGTCAGGGGAGCCTGGTTTTTTTTCCCCACGCCAGTGGGCCATGATCAGGGATGCATGCACTGTCCTGTCACCATTTGAGGAGGCCACGAGGATGGTGAGCAGTGACAGTGCATGCATCAGTGACACTGTCCCCCTTGTCCACCTGTTGGAGCACACGCTACGTGGAATAATGGACAGGGCACTTGAGGCAGAACAGAGGCAGGAAGAGGAGGACTTCCTTAGCTCTCAAGGCCCCCTTTATCCAGACAGTGTTCCTGCGTGCCCGCCGATAACACAGGAAGAGGAGGAGGAGGAGGAGGAGGAGGAAGATTGTGTCAGTATGGAGGTGGAGCCTGGCACTCAGCATCAGCAGCAGTCTTTAAGGGATCAGTCCCAAGAAACACATGGACTTGTACGTGGCTGGGAGGAGGTGGCTGCGGACCATGTCGTCCTTAGTGACCCAGAGGACTCTGGACCGAATGCCTCAGCAAACCTACGCTGCATGGCCTCCCTGATCCTGCAAAGCCTGCATAAGGATCCTCGTATTCGTGGTATCAAGGAGAAGGACCAATACTGGCTGGCAACCCTCCTTGATCCACGTTACAAAGGTAAGGTTGCGGAACTTATCTTGCCATCGCAGAGGGAGCAGAGGATGAAACATCTTCGGGAGGCCTTGCAGAAAGGTCTGTGCAACGCGTTTCCAGAGACTGGGAGGTTACAAACTCCTATTTCTGGACAACGTGTTGCTGAGGCTTCGGTCAGTCAAAGAAGGAGCGGTGGAGAAGGTGGCCGTCTGACCAATGCGTTCAGATGCGATGCTTAACAGGGGCGTGTAATTACAATTTTTGATGCAATACTTTGCAGCAGGGTTCGTTCCTGCGTTCCAACTAGAGTGTCTGTGAGGGGTTGCAGTGTTGTGGCACCAGCACCAGTGCCTAAGGCCTAATTTTTCAGCTCAACAGGGGCATGTAATTACAATTCTTGATCTAATATTTCACAGCAGGGCCCCTGTGAGGGCTTACAGTGTTGTGGCCACAACAACACCTAAGGCCCAAATTTCTGCTGAGTATATAGGGCAGGACCCTACTTTCAAACATCTAACTTACAAACGACTCCTACTTGCAAACGGAAGGAGACAACAGGAAGTGAGATGAAATCTACCCCTAGGAAGGGAAATTCTCTCCTGTAAGAGTTAATATGGGAAAAACATTTCTCCTTTCCACTGATGCTTTCCAATCCTTGTTCCACAAAAAAACCCAAATTTTCAAAAAACATTTTTCATTGGGACAAAAAGTGAGGTGAAATCTTCTGAAGAGGAGGAAAGACAGCAAAACAAATGTCACAGGGGTGATAACCCTTCCCTATGTTTTCCAAAAAGCTTAAAGATTTTTTGGCTGGAGCTAAACACGTTAAAAATGTACCCGTTCAAAATTACAAACAGATTCTACTTAACAACAAACCTACAGTCCCTGTCTTGTTTGCACCGCCTGTATATTGCTGTTCAGAGTATATAGGGCCTGGTGGCCCCACACCTTTCCTTATTTTAATTTGGGTACGGGGTTCCCCTTAATATCCATACAAGACCCAAAGGGCCTGGTAATGGACTGGGGGGTACCCATGCCGTTCGTCTCACTGATTTTCATCCATATTGCCAGGACCCGACATTACATTAAACCCGCAAGCAGTTTTAAATGAGATTTTTTCCTTTAAAAATGACATTTGGTGCAGGGACTGTTCTAAACATGGGAAACACGCGTCACTTTACAGGCATACTATAGACACCCCCCAGGTACGATATTTAAAGGAATGTTTCACTTTTTTTTTTTTTACTTTAAGCATCATTAAAATCACTGCTCCCGAAAAAACGGCCGTTTTTAAAAGTTTTTTTTGCATTGATACATGTCCCCTGGGGTAGGACCCGGGTCCCCAAACCCTTTTTAGGACAATACCATGCAAATTAGCCTTTAAAATGAGCACTTTTGATTTTGAACGTTCGAGTCCCATAGACGTCAATGGGGTTCTAACGTTCGTGCGAACTTTCGGTCCGTTCGCAGGTTCTGGTGTGAACCGAACCGGGGGGTGTTCGGCTCATCCCTACTCAAGAATATCCCTGTATTTAGCACCATCCATCTTTCCCTCAACTCTGACCAATTTCCCAGTCCTGACTGCTGAAAAACATTCCCACAGCATGATGTTGCCACCACCCTGTTTCACTGTGGGCATGGTGTTCTTTGGGTGATGTAATGTGTTGGGTTTTCGTGTTTTCTTTGATGGCCAAAAAGTTAAATTTTATTCACATCAGACCAGTGCACCTTCCTCCACACATTTTGGGAGTCTCCCACATGCCTTTTTGCAAACTCAAAACGTGCCATTTTGTTTTTTGCTAAAAGTAATGGCTTTCTTCTGGCCACTCTGCCATAAAGCCCAACTCTATGGAGCGTACAGCTTATTGTCGTCCTATGTACAGATACTCCAGTCTCTGCTGTGAAACTCTGCAGCTCTTCCAGGGTCTCTGTGCTGCCTCTCTGATTAATGCCCTCCTTGCCCGGTCCATAAGTTTTGGTGTGCGGCCGTCTCTTGGCAGGTTTGCTGTTGTTCCATGTTCTTTCCATTTGGTTATGATAGATTTGATGCTGCTCCTAGGGATCATCAAAGATTTGGATATTTTTTATAACCTAACCCTGACTTCTCAACAACATTGTACCTTACTTGTTTGGAGAGTTCCTTGGTCTTCGTGGCAGTGTTTGGTTAGTGGTGCCTCTTACTTAGGTGTGTATATGTAATGACAGATCATGTGACACTTAGATTGCACACAGGTGGACATCATTTCACTAATTATATGACTTCTGAAGGTAATTGGTTGTACCAGAGCTTTTAATGGGCTTCATAACAAAGGGGGTGAATACATACGCACATGCCAATTATCAATTTTTTATTTCTAAAAAATAGTTTTATGTATATATTTTTCTAATTTTACTTCACCAACTTAGACTATTGTGTTCTGATCCATCACATATAATTAAGATTTAAAAAAATTGAACTAAAGGCTGTAATTTAACAAAATAGGTAAAAAGCCAAGGGGGTGAATACTTTTGCAAGGCACTGTATATATATGCCGGGCTGTGGGCATTTGTTGTCTAAAGGACACACTCATCTGTGGCGAGCTGAAGAGGAATTTACCTGCATCTTCTCCCCTGGAGCTGAGGTTGCCGCCGAATTACCTAACAGGGGGCGGGGCTTAGCAGGAGCCGGGGTAACCAGCACACCATAAAGCTGGACACTGCAGCGGCGGGAGATGCCGATCGCTGTGTGTTTCAGGGATTCCGGTAGGTGATTGCACGGTCCTCCTCCCCAAACTCTCTTGAAATGTCTTATGTGCTTCTTACACTCTTCTCTTGCTCTTCCTTCCAGCAATGTTTGGCTGAATTGCTTACTATTGCTACTATCGGCCCTCTGTCATCCTGCACTTTTCAGCTTGCTTGCTGCAGGTAAGATGGCCGACGTTTTAAAGGGGTAAGACATAAAAAAAAAAATTAAAAAATGTAAAATAAAGGGAAGGGAAGAGGGTAGTTACTAGTATGCGTTCATTACTTAACTTATTGTTTTCTCGTTCATCTGTAACCATGAGCTCGCCACAGCAGGCACAAAGTTCTGCGGAAAGGTAGGAGGGGTCTACGAGGGACAAAAATGGTAAAAGAATGCCGCACACGCAAGTAATGTGTTGCTTAATCTTTTTTAGGAGCAAGAGCTCTAAAAGAAGACATTCCCGTAATGAAAAGTCCCACCACCATTCTAGGTCCCACTCCAAATGGAGGGTTCCATCTCCTAGTGGTCCAAGCTGCAGTAAATCTTCAGTGGTAGAACCACTGCAGGCGGGTGGCCGGCAGATGGCTTATGCTGGGCTTGCGCGGCACCAACTGCTGTCAAGAAACTTCTATGTGCCGAATGCATTAAAGATGTGGCCAGGGATAAGGAAGCAGAAGCCCTGAGGGTTAAGGATTATATACATGAGGCAGTGACCGAAAGTATGCAACTAGCCTCCAGCACATCCTGCTCTAAAGAGGAACCTAAACTAGGCACCTCCACAGATCAAGGCCAAAGATCGTCAAGGATCTGTGAGATCTTATCAGGCTCCTCATCAGAGACTGAGGACATGCCCGAGCATTTGTTCGACTATCATCTGATGGAGCCATATGTTACGGCCATAAAGGAGGCCATAGAATGGGATCAGAACTCAAAACCTACAGAGAAGGTTAAGAGATTTTTTCCTAATTTAACCGCTTCAGCTCTGGAAGATTTTACCCCCTTCCTGACCAGAGCACTTTTTGCGATTCGGCACTGCGTCGCTTTAACTGACAATTGCGCGGTCGTGCGACGTGGCTCTCAAACAAAATTGACGTCCTTTTTTTCCCACAAATAGAGCTTTCTTTTGGTGGTATTTGATCACCTTTGCGATTTTTGTTTTTTGTGCTATAAACAAAATAAGAGCGATAATTTTGAAAAAAAACACATTATTTTTTACATTATAATAAATATCCCCCAAAAATATATAAAAAAACTTTTTTTTTCCTCAGTTTACACCGATAGTATTCTTCTACATATTTTTGGTAAAAAAAAAAAATCGCAATAAGCGTTTATTGATTGGTTTACGTAAAAGTTATAGCGTTTACAAAATAGGGGATAGTTTTATGGCATTTTTATTAATTTTTTTTTTTTACTAGTAATGGCGGCGATCAGCGATTTTTATTGTGACTGCGACGTTATGTCGGACATTTTTGACACATTTTTGGGACCATTGTCATTTATACAGATTAAAAATGCACTGATTACTGTGTAAATGACACTGGCAGTGAAGGGGTTAACCACTAGGGGGCGGGGAGGGGTTAAGTATGTCCTAGGGGAGTGATTCTAACTGTAGGGGGGATGGGCTGTGTGTGTCACTACGCTGATCACTGCTCCCGATGACAGGAAGGTGTGATCAGTGACACTTGTCGCTAGGCAGAACGGGGAGATGCTGTTTACATCAGCATCTCCCCGTTCGTCCTCTCCGGGAGGCGATCGCTGTTATCCCTGCGGCCATCGAGTCCGCGGGACCCGCGACCCAACTCACGGAGCTCCCTGCCGGTGGCGCGCACGCAATGGCACGGCGGGGAATTCAAATGGACGTACCTGTAAGTCCATTTGCCCAGCCATGCCATTCGTACATCGGCATGCGCCGGTCGGGAAGTGGTTAAGGAAGCAAGGGCCATCCTTCACATTTATGGAGGAAATCAGGGAAATAATGAAGGAAGAATGGAAGAAACCAGAGAGAAAAGCGAGAATCCAAAATCACTTTAATAAACTCTATCCCTTTAACCCATCAGATGCCTCTTTTTGAGAATCGGCACCAGGGATAGATGCAGCCCTACAATGCCTTGCAAGGCATGTCTCCCTCCCGATGGAGGATTCCACCACATTTAGAGATACCATGGATAGAAAGATAGATGCTGATCTTAAAAGAATATATGCTGTTGGAGGAGCAGCCTGTCGCCCATCCATAGCCCTAACATCAATGTCAAGAGCCCTAAAAGTCTGGATTTCGAATGTGGAAATGGCACTGAGGGATGGAGTGGAAGCAGCTAAAGTTATTGATGCTTTGGAGGAACTCAACCTGACAGCAGCCTTTTTGGCCGAGTCTTCGATAGATCTGGTAAGATTAACGGCTAGATTGATGGCACACGCAGTGACCGCAAAGAGGGCGCTATGGCTCAGACATTGGACTGCAGATGCGGCATCTAAACAGGCGTTATGTAATCTTCCATATAATGGTAAGATGTTGTTCAGAAAGACCCTGGAGGAGGCAATCAAACGGGTCACAGGTGGAAAGTCAGGCCTGTTACCTCAGACCTTAAAGAAGAGACAGCAACCTTTTCAGTCAGGTCAGTTTGATTCCAGAAGTAATCAGGCCAGGTCATATAGGCCAGGCCGGGAATACAACAGACCGCATTGGAGGGGTACACAGAGCTCTTTTCTGCGCAAGGTGAAGTCGACCGCAGGGCTGGCAGTGAAAAAGACTGAGAAGTCTTTTTGATGGTCAATCCGTCCAAACCCTCCAGGTTGGAGCAAGGTTGGCAAGATACTGGAGGGAATGGGCAACGAATGTGAAGGACCGTTGGACCCGACAGACAGTCAAACACTGATACAAGATAAGATTTTGAAGGAAACCTCCAAAAATCTTTGTCCAAACACATTATCCACAGGATCTGAAGAAACGCAAGTGCTTGCAGGAATACGTGCCCGAATTATTTCAGAAACAGGCAATTATGTCAGTGCCACAGGAGTGCCAGGGGAAAGGAATATATTCTCCAATATTCCTAGTACCCAAAGCATCCGGAGAGCTCAGACCAGTGTTGGACTTGAGATCCCTAATTCTTTTCATCATGCCCAAAAGATTCAGGATGGAATAAATATATACAATAGCATCAGTAGTTCAACAAGGAGATCATCAAAGGTACTTCAGATTCACAATAGAGGAAAGACATTATCAGTTCAGATGTCTGCCCTTCGGCATCAACACAGCTCCCAGGATTTTCTCCAAAATCCTTTTGGAAACTGTAGCATTTATCCGATTGCAGGGAATAAAAATTTTCCATTACTTAGACGACATTCTTGTTGTGGCATGTTCAAGCAAGCAGCTGGCATTACAGGGTGATAGCGATCCTGTCCAACTTCGGATGGCTAATAAACAGTCGAAAAAGCAATATCATTCCTGCCCAAAGGATGGAGTATTTAGGCATGGTGTTCGACACGCAGTCAGGGCGGATTCTTTTGTAAAAAATATGTGTGAATATCGCACTGTCAGAGAAGACGTGAGCAGCTAGCACAAACAAGTGATTTAAACCTGTAAATAATATAGTGTAAAGAAAAAGTGCAGCGCTAGAAAATGAGTGGTAAATGATATTGATTCATATCGTACAATGTAAATACATACATCCCAAAAGTGTGCATTAGTATGATTGATAAATATACAATATAAACATAATTCTCAGATATTCTAATGTGACACACTGGTGAAAATTGAGTCCATGAAACATCCACTGGATTCTTTTACCAGATTGCAAGGTAGCCGAATTGAAAGCCTGTGTCTAAAGGGTAATGGAGACACTGACGTTGTCGACAAGAGATTGCATGACAATGTTGGGGATGTTCACCGCAGCTATCCCGGTGTTACCTTGGGCAAGATTCCATATGAGAGCCTTCCAGGTGTGCTTCTTGGGACAATGGGACGGCCGGTCATTGGACCAGAAGATCTGGTTACCTGGACAAATCCGACAGAGTCTGAACTGGTGGACCTTACCAGAAACCCTGTCACGGGGCATGCCTCTCAGCCTGGGAGACTGGTTTGTAATTACCTCGAATGCCAGCCTCCAGGGCTGGGAGGCTCACTGCCTCGGCGAGCAGGTTTAAGGTAGGTGGAGCATGACGGAAACCAGCCACTCCAATTTACTGGAGCTTCAAGCTGCATACATGGCCCTTGTGGCATTCAAGGGGATGATTCAGGGAGCTCGAGTCAAACTTCGACGGCGGTAGCATATATCACCCGACAGGGGGGAACTAGGAGTCTGGCATTACTCCAAGTGGCGACCAAGATTCTCTACTGGGCCATGACTCGTGGAAGATTTAACAGCAGTGTACATTCCAGGCAGTCAAAAGCAGATAGCGGACCGCTTGAGCCGGAGATTTCCCAGCCAGGGAGAATGGGCAATAGGCAGTCGCTATATTCAACCAATTTTTGCCAAATGGGGGACACCAATGTAGACCTTATGGCCACACCAGAGAATGCGCAAGTACCAGAATTTGCTGTGAAGTTCAGATACAATGGGGCAATAGCCCAAGACGCCTTCTCGATCTTGTGGCGGTTCCCCCTAGTGTACCTGTTTCCTCCAATCCCATTAATCATGAGGACCTTACTGAAGATCGCGAAGGAGGAGGTGCATGCCATCTTAATTGTACCCTTCTGGCCAGGAGGCTATGGTTTCCTCTGCTCCTGCAGATGGCATCAGCCCCACCAGTACACCTCCCCCTCAGGAGGGATCCGTTACAGCATGAACAATGAAGGCACCCCAGCCCGGAGAGACTGCGGCTGACGGCCTGGCTGTTGAATCGACCTGACTGCATGCACAGGGCCTCTCAGAGGAAGTAATTGCTACTTTACTAGGGGCAAGGAAGCCTACAACAAATACCACATATTCCAGGATCTGGAGGAGATTCGTGGACTTTGCATTACAACATAATTTCTCCCTGTTAACTCCGGGTATCACAAATATTTTGGAATTTCAACGAAAAGCATTAACTATAGGCTTGGCATACAACTCGATTAAAGTTCAAGCATCAGCCCTGTCCTGCTTCACCGGACACAGATGGTCTAATAAGCCTTTGATAAAGCAATTCCTCAGAGCCACAATAAGAGTTTGGCCAACAAGGAAAAACCTCTTCCCAACTTGGGACTTGGGGACGGTTCTAAAAGTGCTATTGCAGCCTCCATTCAGTCCGGCCGACTCATGCACACTGGGGTCTCTAACAATCAAGTTGGTCTTCTTGACGGCCATTACAACGGCCAGAAGGGTATTGGAATTAGCAGCCTTATCCTGTGAAGAACCATTCTGCATTATTTATCCGGACAGAGTGATTCTGAGATCCTCTTCAGCCCTAGCCTCTAATGTAGTGTCAAGGTTTCATGTAAACTGGGGGGCAATGTTACCTTGCTTTACACAACCTCCAGAGCAGACGAACCAGTTGGATTTGAGACCTCTGCATATGGTCGGCTTGATATCAACATATCTTCAAAGGGCACAACAGATACGCAAATCAAACAGTTTGTTCATCTTCCCTTCGGGACCCAAGAAGGGGGAGGTGGCACTATCAAGGGTCTTATACACCTGGATCACAAGAACTATCTCCTTGGCATACAAGCAACAGGGCCTTGCTCCTCCGCAAACTAAACGGGCTCATTCTAAAAGAGGGATGGCAGCTTCTTGGGCGTCCGTGGCAAAGATTCCGGTGGACAACATATGCAGGACTGCTAGCTGGAGTTCCTGTGAGACTTTTGCTCGGCACTACAAACTAGATAGGGTCGCCGCTAGCTCTTCAATGTCTGGAATGGCGGTAGTGTTGACTCCTTTGTCCAATTAATTAAGTAAAAGTGTTGTGTAGCATGAAATTAGAAGAGTCTTTGTTGTTTCTTTCCCTCCCTATATTGGCTTTGGTATATCCCATAGTGTGCTGACGGGAGGACAACCAGGAAAACAGAAAATTGTTATCAATACTCACTGTAATTTACCCTATCTGGTCCGTCCTCACGTCAGCACAATTTTGCTTCCCTCCCTAAGTGGCCTGTCACCACTACAAAAGAACACGAGGGGGAAGGGAGGACAGGGATTTATAACGCTGGAAGAAGGTGGTCCTGAGGGTTAATGAGGAACAGTTAACCCATAGTGTGCTTATGTGAGGACGGACCAGGAAAGGAAAATTACAGTGAGTATTGATAACAATTTTCTGTTATATGTGAGAAGGTTGGCCAGAGGCCAGCATGTATTTGTAGGAGGAGGCTGAGGGGTATATATCCTTCCTCCTCTGTCTGATCGTGCGTTGGCTCGTTTTCATGGTTACAGTCGACGCACGTCATTTCCGGGTGGCCACGTCACTTCCGGTTTCTTCACAGAGAGGCGGTCGGCTGCAGGAGTCATGGCGGTTCTTCTCCCGGTGCTCATGCCGGGCTTCATTCGGGCGGGGGCAGCCGAGCTTCATCCGGGAAGGGGGGGGCAGCTGAGCTTCATTCAGGGTGGTATTTGATCACCTCTGCAATTTTTTTTTTTTGCGATACAAAAAAAGAGCGCCAATTTTGAAAAAAAAGCAATATTTTTTACTTTTTGCTAAAATTAATATCCCCAAAAATATGTATTCTTCTACATATTTTTGTTAAAAAAAAAATCACAATAAGCGTATATTGATTGGTTTGCGCAAAAGTTATAGCGTCTACAAAATAGGGGATAGATTTATGCCATTTTTATTATTTTTTTTTTTTTACTAGTAGTGGTGGCGATCTGCAATTTTTACCGGGACTGTGACATTATGGCGGACACATTGGACACTTTTGACACTATTTTGAGACTATTGTCATTTATACAGTGATCAGTGCTATAAATAGCCACTGTTTACTGTATAAATGACACTGGCAGGGAAGGGGTTAAACACTCGGGGGGCGATCAATGGGTTAATTGTGTCCTAAGGAGTGATTGTAACTGTGAGGGGGAAGGGCTACCACTGACATGACAACGATCACTGCTCCCTATGACAGGGAGTAGTAGATCCCTGTCATGTCACTAGGCAGAACAGGGAAATGCCTTGTTTACATAGGCATCTCCCCGTTCTGCCTCTCCGTCTCACGATCGCGGGCCACCGGCAAACACCGAGTTTAGGGGACCCACGTGTATGCTCGTGCTGCGGGCACGCGTGCGCACAAGGCGGCAAATTCAGAGGGATGTACATTTGCCTGTATGAGCCATTCTGCCGACATATATGTGTGTGCAGCGATCGGCAAGTGGTTAAGCACACAGCGGAGCTTGTCATGGGGTTCTCCTTTCCTGGCCACAGCCAGGAGGGCAGCATGCTTCGGATTGTTGTTTCTAATTCCGTCCCAGCTACTCACATCCACCAGCATGGAACATGTTCTGGGCATTATTCTTAACTCAGATTCATGTGGGCTAAAATATGCTCTCCACGGCCTGTTACGGTTGCAAGACAGGATTGAGGTAATCAAAGCTCGCTCGGTCAGAGGTGGGTTGTCAGCACACCCCCAGCTCCTGCTCTTCCTACATTCCTGCAGGCAAGGTCGACATCACCTTACTCCACCGGTCTTATCAAGCTTTATGGTTCAATATGTCTGAGCCAAGGAGGGTTTCTTGTCAGGGGCGGTGTTGGAATCTTCCATCCCCGGTCTTCAGATAGCCCCTGTTGGGGGAATTTTTCAGGCCTGCACGTAGGCCTCATCACTATCTCGGAGTCTTTTGCATGTATCTTGGCTTCAGCAGACAGTCATGCTTTTGTTGTCAAGTTATTGGAGGCAGTAATTTTCAGGGGTGCTTGGTTTGGTTCTTCACCTTCATTCTGAAGGTGGTGGGTCGGCCAGTGGCAAGTTTCCGTTATCGGTTGTTACATTTTTTGGCTGCCCTCTTTCTTGCAGTATTTTCATGGAAGAACTCGTCCGTGGATCTGGCAATTCAGCACTTCCTATAGTCGGGGGGGTATTGGTTATAAAAAGCTGATCTCACCATGCTTTGAAGCTATTTCCATCAGACCTGACCGCTGGTAGGGCAAGACAAATGGAGCAAATGTAGTTTCACTACTGGGTTAACCTTTGGGTCAAAGAAGTCCTTGGTTTGACACCTTTGCCAAGCACTCCATTGGATCTTGAATACCTGCAGGGGGGTCAGGGATTATTTAATTCAGTTGATTTCTGGTTGCGTGGAGACCCTGGTTACCACCCAGGGATCTGCAGTCTCTCTCAGGGTGTGTGCTGAGCCAATGTCCCCTTGACGGCCCACAATGTGGTAGGTCCGGGTCAAACATAATAATTTATTCTGGGTTTCACTCTCGGCTCTAATCTCTTGATTGCGAGGTTGCCTGGAGAACTGGTCAGATATGTCAGACCATTCATCTTTTATTCGATCCCCAACCTGTTCAGAGGGGTGCTTACAGTCACTTTGGGTATGTTGAATCATGCCATGAGTAATATTCCTCAGGATGGAATCTGGCCCTCCTTCCTGTTTGAGGACTCTGACTTGGTTGACAGATTACAGGCAAAAGCATGACTTGACTTAATCATGTGGGACCAGTTTATTGGGTGACTGGAATGGCATCTCCATGTTTATTCTACAACCGTGATCAGTTGGTTTTCAGCCATCTTGCATCATGAGTGGTTGGCCCCCAGAAGTTTGTCTGCCCGAGTTACGCATACTTTGGCATTTTTTTTCACTATTTGCCAATACTGGCAGTTAGTCACATGGGGACTGGTTGGTCAGGTAGCTCATTGTTTTTCTTTATGGGTGGTTTGGCTTTAGAAATGTTTTAAACAGGTGGATCTCTTCAAATCATGTCCTTCACGCGTAGGTTGACGTGGCTAGGTCTGACGTACAGGTTTCACTACCTGGGAGAGTTTCATCAGTGTTATTCACTTTGGCGCAGCCAGCGCTGAGCTTATGGGCAACCCGGTATCTTTCTTACTCCCTGCTGGTCATGGTTAGTCTTTCTGGACACAATTGATCGATCTGGGTTATGGTACTTTATCCAGGAATACTCTGTAGGCTTATACCAAGGTTTGGAAGATTTTCTCGGGTTCATGACTCCGGCTTTCGATGCATATTGCCACAGCATATTGGCCGCATCCTCCAAAACTATCAGGCGTCCAGCACTTCAGACCCCTGCAAACTCCTGACAGTTCATCCATTTTTGCGGCTCACCCTCTCAAACTTCCCTATACCAAGAATGGACATACAGGTCAGGGGAATATTACAGAGCTACTTAACTGGTGTCTGTTCTCTGCAATTATTTCGCAGGGGCTCCTCTGGTCAGCCCTTGCTCCCTTTCCCCCCCACGTATCCTCCCACTACAAGCAGTCCGTTCTCAAGTCTGTGTTTTCTCTGTAACTAGGCTTAATCCAAATCATTTATGCGACATTGTTTGGGATCTGGGCAGTTTCGTGGGTTCCAAACAGGGGGTCCATTCTTTCATTAATTCATGGGACGCTGGAATTCCTCCTGTTATAGCTGATACATACCGGATCTGTATACCAAAGCCATCTGGGCGTTCGCTACTTTACTAGATGGTTTGTTACCTACCCTTCATCAGGCTTTCTCAGAAAACCTACTTTTGTGTCCTTTTTTGCCATCTTTTAGGCGTACCGACCAGCTAGGCCAAGGCACACCTCAGATCTTGGTAGTTAGGGTATCACATTTCCAAGTGAAGACTCTGACTACAAATAATATAAATATATAATATATATATATATATACACACACATACAGTGGGGACGGAAAGTATTCAGACCCCCTTAAGTTTTTCACTCTTTGTTATATTGCAGCCATTTGCTAAATCATTTAAGTTC
The DNA here is from genome assembly GCA_037952835.1 of Lithobates septentrionalis. NCBI lineage: Eukaryota > Metazoa > Chordata > Amphibia > Anura > Ranidae > Lithobates > Lithobates septentrionalis. The sequence continues at coordinate 891,617 of JBBDGP010000825.1, forward strand.
ATTTTTTTCCTCATTAATGTACACACGGCACCCCATATTGTCAGAAAAACACTGAATTGTTGATATTTTTGCAGATTTATTAAAAAAGAAAAACTGAAATATCACATGGTCCTAAGTATTCAGACCCATTGCTGTGACACTCGTATATTTCAGGTGCTGTCCATTTCTTCTGATCATCCTTGAGATGGTTGTACACCTTCATTTGAGTCCAGCTGTGTTTTATTATATTGATTGCACTTGATTAGGAAAGCCACACACCTGTCTATATAAGACCTTACAGCTCACAGTGCATGTCAGAGCAAATGAGAATCATGAGGTCAAAGGAACTGCCTGAAGAGCTCAGAGACAGAATTGTGGCAAGGCACAGATCTGGCCAAGGTTATAAAAAAATTTCTGCTGCACTTAAGGTTCCTAAGAGCACAGTGGCCTCCATAATCCTTAAATGGAAGACGTTTGGGACAACCAGAACCCTTCCTAGAGCTGGCCGTCTGGCCAAACTGAGCTATCAGGGGAGAAGAGCCTTGGTGAGAGAGGTAAAGAAGAACCCAAAGATCACTGTGGCTGAGCTTCAGAGATGCAGTCGGGAGATGGGAGAAAATTGTAGAAAGTCAACCATCACTGCAGCCCTCCACCAGTTGGGGCTTTATGGCAGAGTTGCCCGACGGAAGCCTCTCCTCAGTGCAAGACACATGAAAGCCCGCATGGAGTTTGCTAAAAAAAAAACCTGAAGGACTCCAAGATGTGAGAAATAAGATTCTTTGGTCTGATGAGACCAAGATAGAACTTTTTGGCCTTAATATTAAGCGGTATGTGTAGAGAAAACCAGGCACTGTTCATCAACTGTCCAATACAGTCCCAACAGTGAAGCATGGTGGTGGCAGCATCATGCTGTGGGGGTGTTTTTCAGCTGCAGGGACAGGGTGACTGGTTGCAATCGAGGGAAAAATGAATGCAGACAAGTACAGGGATATCCTGGAGGAAAACCTTCTCCAGAGTGCTCAGGACCTCAGACTGGGCCGAAGGTTTACCTTCCAACAAGACAATGACCCTAAGCACCCAGCTAAAATAACGAAGGAGTGGCTTCACAGCAAGGGCCCTGACTTAAACCCAATTGAGCATCTCTGGAGAGACCTAAAAATGGCTGTCCACCAACGTTTACCATCCAACCTGACAGAACTGGAGAGGATCTGCAAGGAGGAATGGTAAAGGATCCCCAAATCCAGGTGTGAAAAACTTGTTGCATCTTTCCCAAAAAGACTCATGGCTGTATTAGATCAAAAGGGTGCTTCTACTAAATACTGAGCAAAGGGTCTGAATACTTAAGACCATGTGATATTTCAGTTTTTCTTTTTTAATAAATCTGCAAAAATGTCAACAATTTTGTGTTTTTCTGTCAATATGAGGTGCTATGTGTACATTAATGAGGAAAAAAAATGAACTTAAATGATTTTAGCAAATGCCTGCAATATAACAAAGAGTGAAAAATTTAAGGGGGTCTGAATACTTTCCGTCCCCACTGTATATTTTATATATATATATATATATATATATATATATATATATATATATATATATGTACACACACAAGACTGTATATATATATTAAAGGGGTTGTAAAGGTAAACGTTTTTTCACCTTAATGCATTCTATTCATTAAGGTGAAAAAACTTCTGACAATACCGCCGCCCCCCATTGGCTCACGCTGCTGTCAATCACATCCAATGACGCGGCGCGCCGGGGGGCGGGGCCGAGTTATACAGTGAGCGGCTATATTGGGCTGTATCACGGGAGCGCGCCCGCAAGAACTAACCACCATGCGAGGGAACTCGCATTAAGGTGGTGAGTCCTTGCGGGGAGGAGCTGAAGCAGCCACCGAGGGAAACAGTACACCTCCGAATGCACTGTAGATATAGGCTATACTGGATGCAGAGTATATATATATATATATATATATATATATATATATATATATATATATATATATATATATATATATAAATTTTCCAACTTTGGGTGGGTTACTGCCTTTTCTTTATATATGATTTTAAATCCGCACTTAGGAAATATTCCTGGGCTGCTGGCTCCCCTGGAGATCCCTGGTAGGAGGGATCTAGATTGTGTAAAATATGTTTGGTGTTGGGGTAGATGGCGCTGCCCTCCAATTAGATAATAATGTGGGTAGAGATGTATTTATGTCCTACTATAGTTTAACTTGTGATACTGTGATTATTAGTTAGAATACACTCGCTATTGGGTGATTTTAAAATCCTCTCCCTATTGGGTAATTATATCCAAAGCGATAGTGAACCCGCCAAAGTGGTAAAATTGTATTTAATAATTGTGTCAGGTTGAACCCGTTGCTTTATGCCACCTATGAAGAGCGAATCACATTTGGGTCGCTCTTCCCAGGGGTCAACAAAAAGGCAAGTGGTCTTGCAGCGAGCAATTACCTAAAGTGGCCACAAGGGACGCAGTAAGGTAGTGGGATACACATGAGTGCGGTACCCTAAGATACCACTAGAGGCTGCATGTAAGGCATATTGAGGGAACTTTCTTCCAGACCAAGCCCTCAGTACACCACGCCCAGTGAGGGAGTAACCTGCGGACCACTTGCTATAAAAGACATGTAGCATGAGGAGATGACATTGCCTCAGAAGAAGTCACATGACGAAATGTATGTAAGGCGTAGTTATCTCACACGCTAACATGCCACTTCCGGGTGTTCTGTGCGGAGCCGTGGAACGCACGCCGACTCATAACCTGTAGACAGTGTGTGTTTTGTTTTTTTTGATTTGCTGTTTTTATTTATCGTTTTATCTGCACTTTACTGCATTTAAATGATGTGATTTTGATTGCTTTTAAACAATATAAACTTTTAAATAAATAATCAGAATCACACCATGCGAGTTCGTCTTTCTCTGGTCTTATGAGGACACCAGGAGCTGGCACGCTGGGAAAGCAGTAACGAAGTACTGCTACAAGATCTGGACAGTGGACCGGGAGCCCAGCAGTCTAAGCGGAGGAGCAACAGCCACACCGAGAGGAAACCAACATACTCACTTTTGCCCACTACCCCTGCAGGGGTACCTGAATCTGATGAGTTGGGTATCAGGGGGAGCACAAAAGTCACCCTACCTGTACACTTGAGGATAAAATCTACATAGGACATCGAGGATAATCACATATATCACTTTTTTGGAAGACCTAGTGAAAACTACATTTTCCCATTTCCATTTATCATATGAATATTGGATACTGCTGCTGAACTCATATCTATCCAGTATCAATTTCCCTTGTGATTTTATCCCACTTGTTGACTTTTCCTATAGTTTTTTTTTTTTTTGTATTGCTGTACACAGAACACAATTATTTACTTTGTATTTTTTGCTCACAGGTGTCTGACTGTAGGGCACTTATACTACTACACTATATGTCTTTCAGGTTGATGTTTATTTATTTTGATGTTTAGCACATGATGTTTAACTATTGGGTTGCAGTATTGGATACCATTTAATGCACTTTAGGGTAAATAGCACCCATTGCAGGTGACACCTGGCCTCAAGTGCACTTTAGGATGTATAATTAACCCTAGGATATAAATCACTCATTTTAAGGTGACACTAGTTTAGATCACTTTTTTAGGTTATTTATCACAAATTTGCAAACTCACCCATAGAAGGGTGACAGCAGTTAGGATCACTTTTCAAGGTATTTATCACAACTCTGCCTACTCTAATGCCGTGTACACACGACTGGACTTTACGGCATACTTGGTTCAGCGCACCGGAGTCCATCGGACAATTCGATCGTGTGTGGGCTCCAGCGGACTTTTTCCCCCCCAAAAGTTCGACGGACCTAGAAATGAAAAATGTTTCAAATCTTTTCGTCGGACTCGAGTCCGGTTGAAAAGTCCGCTCGTCTGTATGCTAGTCCGATGGACAAAAACCGACGCTAGGGCAGCTATTGGCTACTGGCTATGAACTTCCTTGTTTTAATCCGGTCATACGTCATCACGTACGAATCCATCTGACTTTGGTTGATCGTGTGTAGGCAAGCCGTTCATTCGTAAAGTCTGTCGTAAAGTCCGTCGAAAAGTCCGCAGGACAAAGTCTGCCGTAATGTCCGCTCGTGTGTACGCGGCATAAGGATCATCCTCCTCATAAGAGCTTATATAGGGAGGTTTGACCAAGCAGTAATTACTTATTGTACACACATCCCCTGTTTGCTGACCCCTGGGAAGAACGACCCAAATGTGATTCGCTCTTCATAGGTGGCATAAAGCAACGGGTTCAACCTGACACAATTATCAAATACAATTTTACCACTTTGGAGGGTTCACTATCACTTTGGATATAATTACCCAATAGGGAGAGGATTTTAAAATCACCCAATAGGGAGTGTATTCTAACTAATAATCACAGTATCATAAGTTAAACTATAGTAGGACATAAATACATCTCTACCCACATTATTATCTAATTGGAGGGCAGTGCCATCTACCCCAACACCAAACATACTTTACACTGCCTTTTCTTTATCCTGGTTGTTAAACTGGAACAATGTCCCTGTCTTCCACCAATATCTAATAAAACATAACGAAGGGACACGTTCTCCAATGCAAATATACTTTACTGAATCTTCAAGTCATCAACATTGTCAGATCATATACATCAATAGCAGCTACTGTATACAGTTGCGAGCATCCCTGCTCTTCCTCAGGCTGTATGGATTTGTGTGAACATTCACAAACACCTCCCTCTTTTATTCAAAATCTCAACACAGGTGGATGTTACTCCCCAGGTGTATCCCGTGCTTCCAAAATGGAAAGCACATGGAGAAAATTAACCCCATATCGATTCACACTTGTTTCCTACCTACAGGTCAGGTCCATAAATATTGGGACATCGACACAATTCTAATTTTTTTTGGCCCTATACACCACCACAATGGATTTGAAATGAAGCGAACAAGATGTGCTTTAACTGCAGACTTTCAGCTTTGATTTGAGGGTATTTCCAAATCAGGTGAACGGTGTAGGAATTGCAACAGTTTGTATATGTGCCTCCCACTTTTTAAGGGACCAAAAGTAATGGGACAGATTAACGATCATCCATCAAACTTTCACTTTTTAATACTTGGTTGCAAATCCTTTGCAGTCAATTACAGCCTGAAGTCTGGAATGCATAGACATCACCAGACGCTGGGTTTCATCCCTGGTGATGCTCTGTCAGGCCTCTACTGCAACTGTCTTCAGTTCCTGCTTGTTCTTGGGGCATTTTCCCTTCAGTTTTGTCTTCAGCAAGTGAAATGCATGCTCAATCGCATTCAAGTCAGGTAATTGACTTGGCCATTGCATAACATTCCACTTCTTTCCCTTAAAAAACTGTTTGGTTGCTTTCGCAGTATGCTTCGGGTCATTCAGAATCCATCCTGCTGCTTTTGTCAGCAGTCACATCATCAATAAATACAAGAGAACCATACATGCCCACGCCATGACACTATCACCGCCATGCTTCACTGATGAGGTGGTATACTTTGTATCATGAGAAGTTCCTTTCCTTCTCCATACTCTTCTCTTCCCATCACTCTGGTACAAGTTGATCTTGGTCTCATCTGTCCAAAGGATGTTGTTCCAGAAATGTGAAGGCTTTTTTAGATGTTGTTTGGCAAACTCTAATCTGGCCTTCCTGTTTTTCAGGCTCACCAATGGTTTCTTGAAGTGAACCCTCTGTATTCACTCTGGTGAAGTCTTCAGTTGATTGTTGACTTTGACACACATACACCTACCTCTTGGACAGTGTTCTTGATCTGGCCAACTGTTGTGGCCAACTGTTGTGAAGGGTGTTTTCTTCACCAGGGAAAGAATTCTTTGGTCATCCACCACAGTTGTTTTCCGTGGTCTTTCGGGTCTTTTGGTGTTGCTGGTGCGTTCTTTCTTTTTAAAGATGTTCCAAACAGTTGATTTGGCCACACTTAATGTTTTTGCTATCTCTCTGGTGGGTTTGTTTTGTTTTTTTCAGCCTAATGATGGCTTGCTTCACTGATAGTGACAGCTCTTTGGATCTCATATTGAGAGTTGATAGCAACAGATTCCAAATGCAAATAGCACACTTGAAATGAAATCTGGACCTTTTATCTGCTCCTTTTTAAATGGGATAATGAGACAATAACACACACCTGGCCATGGAACAGCTGAGCAGCCAATTGTCCCATTACTTTTGGTCCCTTAAAAAAGTGGGAGGCACATATACAAACTGTTGTAATTCCTACACCGTTCACCTGATTTGGATGTAAATACCCTCAAATTAAAGCTGAAAGTCTGCAGTTAAAGCACATCTTGTTTGTTTCATTTCAAATCCATTGTGGTGGTTAGGGATGAGCTTCGAGTTCGAGTCGACTCGAACATTGGCTGTTCGCAAGTTCGCCGAACAGCGAACAATTTGGGGTGTTCGCGGCAAATTCGAATGCCGAGGAACACCCTTTAAAAGTCTATGGGAGAAATCAAAAGTGCTAATTTTAAAGGCTTATATGCATGTTATTTTCATAAAAAGTGTTTGGGGACCTGGGTCCTGCCCCAGGGGACATGTATCAATGCAAAAAAAAGTTTTAAAAACGGACGTTTTTTTGGGAGCAGTGATTTTAATAATGCTTAAATTGAAACAATAAAAGTGTAATATCCCTTTAAATTTCATATCTTGGGGGTGTCTATAGTATGCCTGTAAAGGGGCGCATGTTTCCCGCGTTTAGAACAGTCTGACAGCAAAATGACATTTCAAAGGAAAAAAAGTCATTTAAAACTACTCGCAGCTATTAATGCATTGCCGGTCCGACAATACACATAGAAGTTCATGTAAAAGTTCATGATAAAAACGGCATGGGAATTCCCCACAGGGGAACCCCGAACCAACATTTTTTTAAGAAATGACATGGGGATCCCCCTAAATTCAATACCAGGCCCTTCAGGTCTGGTATGAATATTAAGGGGAACCCCGCACCAAAATTTAAAAAAATAACGGCGTGGGGTCCCCCCAAAAATCCATACCAGACCCTGATCCGAGCACGCAACCTGGCAGGCCGCAGGAAAAGAGGGGGGGACGAGAGAGCGCCCCCCCCTACTGAACCGTACCAGGCCACATGCCCTTAACATTGGGAGGGTGCTTTGTGGTAGCCCCCCAAAACACCTTGTCCCCATGTTGATGAGGACAAGGGCCTCATCCCCACAACCCTGGCCGGTGGTTGTGGGGGTCTGCGGGCGGGGGGCTTATCGGAATTTGGAAGCCCCCTTTAATGAGGGGACCCCCAGATCCCGGCCTTCCCCCCTGTGTGAAATGATAAGGCCTACCATTTCACTAAAAAACTATCAAAAATCTTAAAAATGACAAGAGACAGTTTTTGACAATTCCTTTATTTAAATGCTTCTTCTTTCTTCTATTTTATATCTTCATCTTCTTCTTCTTCTAGTTCTTCTGGTACTTCTGGTTCTTCCTCCGGTGTTCTCGTCCAGCATCTCCTCCACGGCGTCTTCTTCCCTTCTCCTCGGGCCGCTCCGCATCCATGGCATGGAGGGAGGCTCCCGCCCTTCTCTTCATCTTCTTCTCTTCATCTTCTTCTCGGGCCGCTCCGCATCCATGCTGACATGGAGGGAGGCTCCTGCTGTGTGACGCTTCTCCTCTTCTGACGGTTCTTAAATAACAGGGGCATTCCCCGTGATGCCACAGGGAAGTCCCGTCAAGTCACCGTGCATCAGGGGGGGCGGGGTCACCGGGTGCCTCCCCCCGTTATTTAAGAACCGTCAGAAGAGGAGAAGCGTCACACAGCGGGAGTCTCCCTCCATGCCAGCATGGATGCGGAGCGGCCCGAGGAGAAGAAGTCAAGAATGCTGGACAGAGGAGATGCTGGACAAGAACACCGGAGGAAGAACCAGAAGAACCAGAAGAAGAAGAAGATGAAGGAAGATAGAAGATAGAAGAAAGAAGAAAGAAGAAGCATTTAAATAAAGGAATTGTCAAAAACTGTCTCTTGTCATTTTTAACATTTTTGACAGTTTTTTAGTGAAATGGTAGGGGTACTTTTGTACTCGCTTACCATTTCACACAGGGGGAGGGCTGGGATCTGGGGGTCCCCTTGTTAAAGGGGGCTTCAAGATTCCAAAAGGCCCCCCGCCCTCAGACCTCCACAACCACCGGCCAGGGCTGTGGGGATGAGGCCCTTGTCCTCATCAACATGGGGACAAGGTGTTTTGGGGGACTACCCCAAAGCACCCTCCCAATGTTGAGGGCATGTGGCCTGCTACGGTTCAGGAGGGGCCGCTCTCTCGTCCCCCCCTCTTTTCCTGCGGCTTGCCAGGCTGCGTGCTCGGATAAGGGTCTGATATGGATTTTTGGGGGGACCCCACGCCGTTTTTTTTTAAATTTTGGCGCGTGGTTCCTCTTAATATCCATACCAGACCTGAAGAGCCTGGTATGGAATTTAGGGGGACCCCCCACATCATTTTTTTTAAATTTTGGTCGGGGTTCCCCTTAATATCCATACCAGACCTGAAGGGCCTGGTATGGAATTTAGGGGGATCCTCCACGTCATTTTTTTTTAAATTTTGGTTCGGGGTTCCCCTGTGGGGAATTCCCATGCTGTTTTTATCAATGAACTTCTATGTGTATTGTTGGACCAGCAATGCATTAATAGCCGCGAGTAGTTTTAAATGACTTTTTTTCCTTTTGAAATGTCATTTTGCTGTCAGACTGTTCTAAACGTGGGAAACATGTGCCCCTTTACAGGCATACTATAGACACCCCCCAGGTACGAAATTTAAAGGGATATTACACTTTTAATGTTTCACTTTAAGCATTATTAAAATCACTGCTCCCGAAAAAACGGCCGTTTTTAAAACTTTTTTTGCATTGATCCATGTCCCCTGGGGCAGGACCCAGGTCCCCAAACACTTTTTATGACAATAACTTGCATATAAACCTTTAAAATTAGCACTTTTGATTATTCATGTTCGTGTACCATAGACTTTAACCACTAAGCCACCGCCCACCGTCATATGACGGCGGGACGAGGCTTCTCTTGTTCTGGGCGGACGTCACACGACGTGATCGCGCTCCTGAGCCATGCCCGCTGCGTCGCTTGTGACCCGGTGCGCGTGCCCGGCGGCCGCGATGTCCGCTGGGCACCCGCGATTGCCGGGTAACAGAGCAGGATTGTGGATCTGTGCATGTAAACACAGATCCACGTCCTGTCAGAGAGGAGAGGAGACCCTTGTACATAGGGACACCGATCGGTCACCTCCCCCAGTCAGTCCCCTCCCCCCACAGTTAGAATCACCTCCTTAGGTCATACATTAACCCCTCGAGCGCCCCCTAGTGTTAACACCTTCCCTGCCAGTCACATTTACACAGTAATCAATGCAATTTTATAGCATTGATCGCTGTATAAATGTGAATGATCCCAAAAATGTGTCAAAAGTGTCCGATATGTCCGCCGCAATATCACAGTCACAATAAAAATTGCAGATCACCGCCATTACTAGTAAAAAATAGATAAATAAATAAAAATTCTATAAATCTATCCCCTATTTTGTAGACGCTATAACTTTTGCGCAAACCAATCAATATACGCTTATCGCGATTTTTTTTACCAAAAATATGTAGAAGAATATATATCGGCCTAAACTGAGGAAAAAATTTGTTAAAAAAAAATTGGATATTTATTATAGCAAAAAGTAAAAAATATTGTGTTTTTTCAAAATTGTCGTTCTTCTTTTGTTTATAGCGCAAAAAATAAAAACCGCAGAGGTGATCAAATACCACCAAAAGAAACCTCTATTTGTGGGGAAAAAATGATAAAAACTTCATTAGGGTGCAGTGTAACATGACAGCGCAATTGTCATTCAAAGTGCGACAGCGCTGAAAACTAAAAAATGGCTTGGGCAGGAAGGGGGTGAAAGTGCCTTGTATTGAGGTGGTTAACGGTGTTCGCGTGTTCGAACAAATTTTTTGCCTGTTCGCATGTTCTGGTGCGAACTGAACAGGGGGGTGTTCGGCTCATCCCTATTAGAGGCATATTGATATCTAATGGGGCAAGAAAAAAAAAGGGAAAGGACAGAGAATATACATAGGTTAACAATAGGGTTGCTAGTATCGGTAACGGTGCCAATACCAAGTATTTGCACAAGTATCGGTATTCATGCAAATGCACTGATATCTGAAACCGATACTTTCAAGCTCGGTTCTTTGAGCTGTCAGTGGGTCTCCCCTGTTGACAGCTGAAATGTTAAAGAAGTCTGGTAATTGGAGCTGTCAAAAAAAAAAAAAGCAGCCGGCAATGTTTTAGGCTCCATGGACACTGAAGCTCATAAATGGCCTTTTGGGAGTTTGGACGTTTTTTTAAACAGCCCATAAACTCCCCTTTATGTTATCCTATGTGTCCATGCACACATGGACGTTTTTGGATGTTTATCAGCAGTGGAGTTTATGGGCTGTTTTCTGAACGCCATAAAATTGCGTTCAGAAGTCATTTTTCTGACCACAGAAAACGCCAAATGCTGATAAATGCTGATAAACGTCAATAGATGATCAAAAATGTAGCTTACCAGCGTTTTTTTAATGTTTTTGATCCATTGAAAAAAAAAATGCCAATGAACGCTATTGCAAAAACGTTAAAAAATGTTGAAAGACTCTCTGCAAAGCTACTGGCATTTTTATAATTGTTATTTTAACGTCCAGTGTGCATGGAGTCTTGTTAACAACATTGCTCAACCGCTGAAACACTAAAATTAAAAGAACCATTGTTTCTTTTTGTATCTTTCTGTTTCTTCATCTGTAGTTCAAAGGGATGAACAAATGTTCCTCTGTTTAACCCCTTATTAACCTTTAAAGTACTTGAATCAGCCTTAATTAACTCCCTATTCTCCTCCATTTAATTATTATTTTCCTGATTTTTTTTGTTTGTTTTGTTAGTGAATATTTTTACACATATGTATTACCATATATTTACACATTTTACATTGAAAAAGTGCAAAATTTAAAAAAAAAAATAGATTTAATTTGTAAATAACTTTTCAATGCTTTGAACCATTGCTGACAGCTGAAGTGAAAACAAAACAGTTGCAGTAAGTATCGGTAATTGGTATTGGCGAGTACTAAAAAAAAAGTTACTCATACTCGTAAAAAAAATGGTATGCATCCCTAGTTAACAACGAAATTATTTGAATTAGAACAACTACATAAAAGGAATATGGATATAAAAATACAACAGAAGTTAATATTAATAAGGCAAGAACTAAGAGAACTAATGGAACAAGAAACAAGATAAGTCTTTAACAGAGTGGCCAGGGACAGATATAAATGGGGCAATAAGCCGGGGAAATATTTTGCAAGAATATTGAAAAGTAAAAAGTCAATTAATTTAGGGAAAATGAAAAAGGAGAAATGGTGCACCCAACAAAGGAAATAACTCAAGTTTTCCAAAAATATTATAACGCACTATATGCAGTACGACAATAGGACACACAAGACGTGGAAATAATAAGAACTCAAAAAATACAAGCCTATATAAAATAAGCAAACTTACCTAAAATACATGTGGAAAGACTGCAATTTTTTGAAGAACCAATACATTTAGAGGAAATAAATGTAGCACTAAAAATTACTCCAACTTGTAAAAGCCCCGGCCCAGGCGGTTTAACGAAAAAATCTTATAAAAAGTTTAAAGAACAACTACTACCAAAACTACGCAATTATATGAATGGATTAGGAGAAGGGAAAAATATGAGAAAGGAATCTCTGTTGACATAGGTTATAGTGGTACCTAACGAAGGGAAGGATGCAACTCTGTGCTCCAGTTATAGGCCAATAGCACTTTTGAATGCAGATACAAAACTGTATGTAAAGGTGCTAGCTACCAGATTGAAAGAACTGATGCCTGAATGGATACACTCAGACCAAACAGGTTTTATCCCAAGAAGAGAGGGGAAGGATAATGGAATAAGAACTTTATTGCTGTTGGAAAAATTAAAAAGTAGAAAGGTCCCCGCCCTATTTCTGTCAATAGATGCCGAAAAAGTGTTTGACAGAATGGATTGAGGATTTATGGTGACAACATTAGAGAATTTAGGACTGGGCTCTAGGACGATTGGTTGGATTAAAGTACTATACAATCCTACGTCCGCATTGAAAATTAATGGGAGTCTGTCACAAACTTTTAAAATGATGAACGGTACAAGACAGGGGTGTCCGTTATCACATCTCTTGTTCGTTCTGTCGCTGGAACTTTTATTGGCAAACATAAGAAGTAATGTAGATATAAAAGGCCTGAAGATAGGAGGAGAAGAACATAAAATAGCTGCATACGCAGATGATATCTTGTGCTATGTAACCAATCCCAGAATAACATTAGATTTACCAGATTTGGTAAAAGAACGTAAAAAATATGGAGAACTGTCTAATCTGAAGATCAACCCAATTAAATCTGGGATATTAAGTATACCGTATATACTCGAGTATAAGTCGTTCCGAGTATAAGTCGAGGCCCTAATTTACCACAAAAAAAATGGGAAAAACCTATTGATCCGAGTATAAGACGAGGGTGAGAAATGCACAGCTACTGTAAATGGAAAAGAGGGTCAACAATGCCCATTTGCAGCATCACTGTGCCCATTTGCATGCCTCTCTGTGCCCATTTGCAGCCATAGGTCCCCTGAACTTCAAACTCGGTAGTTAAGGGTTCCTAGATGCCCCCTAGCTGCAGCCAAAATTTGGGGTCTCTGAACCCAAAGGGTCCCGAAATGACATTGCTGAAGGTGGACACAGTTGACCGAATTTGGGGCCCCATATGTCGGGGCCACTTAGTGCTAGGAACCCCAAATTTGGTGTGCAAACCCAGTGGAACTAGCACCATTAAATTTCCAAAGCTGGGGTTTCTAGCACCAAGTGGCCAAGAGATACAGGGCCCCAAAAATCAGTTCAGAAAATGTCAAGCACTTTTCTGCAGCAGAGAATGACATTTTCCGAACCGGGTTTGGGGCCCCGTATCTCAGGGCCACTTATTGCTAGGAACCCCAGCTTTGGATATGTTATGATACCAGTTCCACTGGGTTTGCACACCAAATTTGGAGTTCCTAGCACTAAGTGGCCCTGAGATATGGGGCCCCAAAATCGGTTCAGAAAATGTCAAGCACTTTTCTGCAGCAGAGAATAACATTTTCCGAACCGATTTTGGGGCCCCGTATCTCGGGGCCACTTAGTGCTAGGAACTTAAACTTTTGATATGTTGTGGTACCAGTTCCACTGGGTTTGCATACTAAATTTGGGGTTCCTAGCACCAAGTGGCGCTGAGATACGGGGCCCCAAAGTCGGTTCGGAAAATGAAATTTTTTGCTGCAGAAAAGTGCTTGACTCGAGTATAAGTCGAGGGGGGCACTTTCAGTACAAAAAAATGTGCTGAAAAATTCGACTTATACTCGAGTATATACGGTAAGTATAGATAAGGAGGAGCAAGCTTTACAGGAAGAATTCCCTTTACATGGGGGAAAACAGACTTAACTTACCTTGGAATAAAAGTTATTCCATCAGTGGGAAAATTATACCAAGCAAATTATATCTCCTTATTAAACGAGATTAAAATGGAACTCAAAAAAATAACTATGAGACCTCTCTCTTGGCTAGGATGAATAAATATAATAAAGATGGTAATATGTCCGAAAATCTTGTATAAATTTCAGATGATGCCAATAGCTCCAACTCAGACATATTTTAGAATATTAAGAGGAATGATATCAAAATGCATTTGGCAGGGAAAGAAACCGAGAATACAGCATGCATTATTGAGTAAGGATAAAGCACATGGGGGATTAGCTGCACCAGATATTAGAAGCTATTATAAAGCTGTTATGCTGTGTGTTATCACGAATGGTGGAGTGGAGTAGGACAAAAAACGATAAAAGATAAGTCAAGTTAGAAAATACACTGAGTAAAACTCAATTAGATAAGAATATTTGGGTACCACATAAAGATAGGATATTAAAGGAGAAGTCCAGGTTGAGCTCATTTGGCTTGGCCTCTCCTATGGGTCACAGGAGTGCAATTCGTATTGCACTCCTGTGATCCTTTTTCAGCAGAGAACGGTCTGAAGTCTGCTCACTGCTGACGTCACTGGAATCAGTCCAGGCACCACATCATCACGACAATAAAATCTGGATCCGCCAGGTGCCTGGACTGATGTCTGTCTCAGCCTCTCAGCTCCCCGCTCCCCGCCCCTTCACAGCTCAGCGCTCCAGTGAGCGTGGGGGAGGGGGGAGGCAGAGCAGACAGCTGTGACTGACAGTCAGGAGCTCTCTGCTTGGTGATCTGTGAGAACCGAGCCATCGGCGATGTTAGATGGCTTGGTTCTCAGTGCAGAGGTGGCAGGGGACAGATGCAGTATCGGACCAAGAAGTATGATGGTAACATACAAAAAATAATCTATACTTCTCTTTTAAATAAAACAGCACCTGAATTAAGTAGAAATTTTTTTCGAATTTAGGACAGAATATATCGGTTGGCAAATTGGGAATATGATTCTCCTTAAATATCACTATCAGGCAAAAAAAAAAAAATATAGCAGGGAATAAATCACAATTCAGAGACTGTGTTAAAAACACACAGTTAAAAGATATCATAAAAAAAGGAAAATTACGTTCACTTCAAGAATTGAAACACATGGGAGATAATGATATGATAAAATTAAATTAATGGAGGTATACAGCTCAAGCACTTTGTAGCAATGATCCCACAACAGATAAGAGCAGAAGAAAAGTGAAATGCAATGGAACAACTATGTAACTCTAGGAAATACATTAAGATACATTTTTTTTATGACGAAAACAATCAAATAAATGATATGTTTTAATGTTTTGTATATAGAAAAGTAATACAATTTAAATAAATAAATAAATACATTTAAAAAAACAGAACAAACAAATAGAAATAAGAATATAATTAAAAAAAAACAATAGAATAGAAAGAATATAACCATGTCCCAAAATTCAAATAGAATCAATTTGAATTTGAATAGAATAGAAAAGAATAGATTAGAATAGGAAGATGGATATATTTATTCTATTCTTTCTATACTGTTGTGCTATTTTCTATTCTATTCTACTCTATTATTTTCTATCATATTCAAATTTGATTCTATTTGATTCTATTTGAATTTTGGAAAATGGTTAAATTATTTCTATTCTATTCCTTTTTTAATTCTATTCTTTTCTATTCTATTTGAATTTCAGAAAATGGTTATAATCTATTTAATTATATTCTTTTTTTATTCTATTCTATTCTATTCTGTTCTTTTATTTTCTATCCTATTTTGTTCTGTTTTACTCTATTATATTCTATTCTTTTATTTTCTGTTATATTCTTTTTTCTATTATATTCCTTTATTTTCTATTCTATTTTATTCTCTTTGGAATTGGAAAACTATTCAAATTTGAAAAACTTTTCGAAATTGAGTCAAAAACTTTTCGAATTGATCCGAATTTGAAAATTCGAATAAACGAAACAAATTCCAAAAACGAATTAAACTAATTTAACTAAATTAATTTATGTAAATACATTTTTTTTGTTCTGCACATATCTGTTCTCCAGTGGAGACAGCTCAATCACCTGCACCCCTCTCCTACTCAAAGGCTTTGGTGTCCTTTTATGAAACTGCGGTAAAATATCGCTTTTCAGTTCTCAGGCATTCTCAAAGGAGATCGCTCTCCTCTGAGTGCCTGTTTATGAAAGTGTGTAGATCGCTTCTCATGTTGAGTTGAGAAGCGATCTACAAACGCTGGGAACTCCTGAGAATGGCTCCTCTCACTGTAATCTCGTGTGATGTAGCGGGATTACAGTATGAGGAACCATAAAATACAAAAGTGTAACACGAATCAGCACACATTATTCCCCAACATATTAATAAAATAATAGTTAAAATAAAAAGTTAAATTCCCCCTACACAATATACATTAACCTAATTATAAAAAAAAACATTGTTTTTATCAATATTTAAAGATCATACATGTCCCTATTTAAATGTGAATGGTGTATAGTAAATGAATGTAATGCACATATGTAATGCAGCTATACACCATTCATATAAATGCAAAATACATTTATAATCATTAAAAAAATTTTAATAAAGTATACAAGTATAAATATTTATTACTAAATTAAAATAAAATATATTTCATAATTGATAAACATAAAAATTGATAAACTGGTGCAATGCGAGAACACTGCGAATCCACTGCGTTCCCGCATCGCACCGACTCGCATGTCAGTTCACACTGCCATATGCGAATCGCTGGGGAGTGTCAATACATTGTTAACGACACCCCCAGTTCAGCTTGCATATCGCACTGCGAACTGACAGTCCAGACATGAACACACATGCGATCCGATTCTGGTCCGAACAGAAAAAAGGGTCCTGTGCGTGTTTGCACCGAATGCGATATCAGCCATACTATCTGTACGGCTGATATCACACCGCACAGACATCGCATGTAATGTGAATGGCAGTTTGCTGTAAATTACATGCGATGCCTGTGCGATGTCCGGCATCGCACAAGTGTGAACTGGGCCTAAAAGTTAACAACACCCCCAAATCAGTTTGCATATCGCAGTGCGATCTGCAAACTCGGACAGTAATCGAATCGCATGGGTAAGAACACCCATGCGATCCGATTCTGCTGTGGACCAAAAAAAGGGTCCTGTATGAGTTTGGTCCGAGTGCAATGCAAATTCAGCAATACTATCTGTATGGCTGAAATCGCATCGCACAGAGATCGGATGTGATTTTGCACTGCAGTGCGGTGCGAATCACATCCGATCTCGGACACCGCAGCAGTGGGAACTGGCCCTAAATCATATTGCATTTGCACCAACATGGTACAGGATCCTTTATTTGGTCCGCACTGGAATCGGATCGCATGGGTGTGAACACCCATGCGATCCGATTCCTGCACCATTACATAGTTCGCACTGCGATCTGTGAAATGATTTGGGAGTGTCATTAACTTTACATTGACACCCGCAGTGGTGCGCAGATGTCCATGTAGGTGCGATGTGGAAACCCGCACAGGAATCACGCTGGTTCACGCACTGCACAAGTGCGAACCCAGTCAGAGACGTGAACATCTAAAAAAAACAGATCGATCGATAGATATATAGCTATATCGATCTATCGATCTATCTATCGATAGATATATAGCTGTATCGATCTATCTATCGATCTATCGATAGATATATAGCTGTATCGATCTATCTATCGATCTATCGATAGATATATAGCTGTATCGATCTATCTATCGATCTATCGATAGATATATAGCTGTATCGATCTATCTATCGATCTATCGATAGATATATAGCTGTATCGATCTATCTATCGATCTATCGATAGATAGATAGATAGATAGATAGATCGATATAGCTATATATCTATCGATAGATAGATAGATAGATAGATAGATAGATCGATATAGCTATATATCTATCGATAGATAGATAGATAGATAGATAGATCGATATAGCTATATATCTATCGATAGATAGATATATAGCTATATCGATCTATCTATCTATCTATCTATCGATAGATATATAGCTATATCGATCTATCTATCTATCTATCGATAGATAGATAGATAGATAGATAGATCGATATAGCTATATATCTATCGATAGATAGATAGATAGATAGATCGATATAGCTATATATCTATCGATAGATAGATAGATAGATCGATATAGCTATATATCTATCGATAGATAGATAGATAGATAGATAGATAGATAGATCGATATAGCTATATATCTATCGATAGATAGATAGATAGATAGATCGATATAGCTATATATCTATCGATAGATAGATAGATAGATAGATAGATAGATAGATCGATATAGCTATATATCTATCGATAGATAGATAGATAGATAGATCGATATAGCTATATATCTATCGATAGATAGATAGATAGATAGATCGATATAGCTATATATCTATCGATAGATAGATAGATAGATAGATCGATATAGCTATATATCTATCGATAGATAGATAGATAGATAGATCGATATAGCTATATATCTATCGATAGATAGATCGATAGATAGATCGATATAGCTATATATCTATCGATAGATAGATCGATAGATAGATCGATATAGCTATATATCTATCGATAGATAGATCGATAGATAGATCGATATAGCTATATATCTATCGATAGATAGATCGATATAGCTATCGATAGCTAGATAGATAGATAGATAGATAGATAGATAGATAGATAGATAGATAGATAGATAGATAGATAGATAGATAGAGATAGATAGATAGATCTATATCTATCTATATATATATATATATATATATATATATATATATATATACACACACACATACACACACACACACACACACACCACACACACACACTATAAATTCCTATCCTGCTGGTTTTGGGGTGTGTGATGGTGGGGAAGATGTACTATGACTGTTTGGTGAAAGAAAGAAGTCAAAAGATTTCTTGCTTTCTCCAGATTACTCAGCCAGTTTCATGCTTCTCACTCTGATTCTCCACTTCTGAAATGGTGAATCAGAAAGTGAGAATTCTGTCACAGATCGCCAGTGAGGTGCTGAGATCGCACCTTCATAAACTGGCCGTTTCTGTGACAGTCAGTTACAGATTCTCACTGTGCTGAGATAATCAGCGGAGAACATGTTCTCTGCTGATTATCTCAGTTTCATAAACTGGTAATGACCTGAGATCAGCGGTGAGACTCGGGTCGCCGCTGATCTCAGTTTCATAAAAGGACACCCTTATCCTCTGACTCAAGACCAGCGGTCTTTGCCAAGCACCCCAGAGCGCGCAGATTTCTTTCTAGTTTTCTTTCCCTCCTTCTCATCAGCTAATAATCACACCCTGCCAAATGGTTATGAAGAGTTGGCAGGACTATTTTATCAGTCCACAGGTCTCTGCAATTTTTAACCCTTTTGATGTCAGAGCCGATTTTTTTTCTTGTTTGCAAATGTTTAAAAAAACATTTTAGGCCTGAAATTTACCCAAAACATGATATGTTCTCTAAAAAGCAAAGGCCCTGGAAAATAAAATAGTTGTAGTTCCAATTTTTTATGTCACGCGATATCAGTGGAATGCCCCGTACACACGGTCGGATTTTCCGACAGAAAATGTGTGATAGGACCTTGTTGTCGGAAATTCTGACCGTGTGTGGGCTCCATCACACATTTTCCATCGGATTTTCCGACACACAAAGTTGAGAGCAGGCTATAAAATTTTCCGACAACAAAATCCGTTGTTGGAATTTCCGATCGTGTGTACACAAATCCGACGCACAAAGTGCCACGCATGCTCAGAATACATAAAGAGATGAAAGCTATTGGCTACTGCCCTGTTTATAGTCCCGACGTACGTGTTTTACGTCACTGCGTTCAGAATGATCGGACAAGTTTGAGCCAACATCCGTCGGAAAAAATCCTAGGATTTTGTTGTGGGAATGTCCGATCAATGTCCGATCGTGTGTACTGGGCATAACAGTTTATCAAGCACAAAATATCAGTAAAAAATATGCTAAAGTTAAGGACACAAAAACAGAACATTTTACCCAAGTTCTGTTAAAATATAAAAGATAAAGTTGTGCTGAGCAAATAGACACCCAACATGTCAAGCCTTAAAATTGCATGCACCCGTGAAAAGGCAACAAACTTGGTTGCCCTAAATTTTCCATAGGTAACACTTTAAAAGCCTCTACAAGTCATTGGTTTAGAGTCAACTATAAAGAAATGCCTGGAACTATTGCTCTTACTCTGGAGTGCACTATGTATCATGGAATGCAACCAACTTCTTTGTGCACTGGTGTTTCAGATACAAGTATTTATGTTCCTATGTGCATGTATGTGGGGGTGGGCTCAACATTTTTATGGGAGGGAGTTTAGGTGCTTGGGTATAATTTTTTTTAGCACTAAACTTTATTTTATTTACCACACAAAATGTCCTATATGTGATATATTGTTGTTGTGACAGATTCTCTCCAATGAGACATCAAGAGCCACGTCAGAGATAAATATTTTCAGGATGTCTCTTCCATCTCACAGCCGACAGTTGACATGTCAGATTTGCACACATTTCTGGTTGCTGTAGGAGTGTGTGTAACCCCCCCCCCCCCCCCCCCCCCCCGCCGCCGCCGCTGCTGAAGTATGACATATGTTAGTGGCAGCAAAAGGCTTAAAAAGGCACTTTTTCAACATATTACCCCCATGTGTTGCATAATGTCAGCTTTTCCAAACACCCCTGTGTGCAAGTTTGTGGCCTATGGTACACCACAATCAAGAAGCCATACACCAACCGACATTCATTACTTTATACCGAAGGCCATCCTTTCAATCTGCCAGCAAGTGGAAGAACCATGAGGCAGCAAGGGGCAGAGGAGGAGGGTTGGGGAGGGGGGGGGGGGGGGGTCCTGGTGATGATTACTGATGAGCTAAGTTTTGTGCCAAACCCAATTTGGGAAGCTGTCGTTTTATAGCAGGTCACCAGTGCAGTCAGCTGTGGGGAATTCCCCAACCCTACAGCCAAATGTTACACTTATACAAAATTGCAGCTGGAAACAACTAGCAAACATGCGCTGTTAAAAAATGACATGTAGCCAGTTATCAGTAAAGTGCATGTGGACAGGGACAGGCTGCAGGAGGCAAAAATTTGGAAATATGCCATGTTAAGAAAAACATGCAGCCTGGTATGACTGTAGTTCATATGGAGAGGCTGTAAAGAAGCTACTGGACTGGAGCATTAAAATGTTCAAAAAAATATATATACCCCCACCACCTGCAAATTCCCCAAAGCATTGGGCTTCAAAGTATTTGGCTAACAACAGGATTCAGAAAAGTTTTAAGTCTACACTTGCCAACTAGCCGCCGTCATTATACTGTGGCAGGCCAGCTCTTTCCCGCAAATCACCGTAGGTGTACGTTGGCTCCTTTAAGACCCGATGCGCGTGGCCTGCGGCCCCGACATCCGTGGGCCACCCGCAATCACAGGAAAGAGAGCTAGAACGGGGATCTGTCAATGTACACAGACAGATCCCCGTTCTGACAGGGGAGGAGAGAGAGATCTGCTGTTCATAGCGGTTAGGAACAGCGATCTCTCTCCTACTTCAGTCAGTTCCATCCCCCCACAGTTAGAAACACCTACCAGGGAACACATTTAACCCCTTGTTGGCTCCCTGCCAGTGACATTTACACAGTAATCAGTGCATTTTTATAGCACTGATCGCTGTATAAATGTCAATGGTCCCAAAAAAGTGTCAAAAGTGTCCGATCTGCAGATCGCCACCATTACTAGTAAAAAAATAAATAAATAAAAATGCCATAAATCTATCCTCTATTTTGTAGACACTATAACTTTTGCGCAAACCAATCAATATACCGTTATTGCGATTTTTTTTTTTTTACCAAAAATAGGTAGAAGAATACATATTGGCCTAAACTGATGAAGAAATTAGTTTTTTTTTTAATTTTTGGGGGATATTAATTATAGCAAAAAGTAAAAAATATATATATTTTTTAAATTGTCAGTCTTTTTTTGTTTATAGCGCAAAAAATAAAAACGCAAAGGTGAACAAATACCACCAAAAGAAAGCTCTATTTGTGGGAAAAAAGGACGTCAATTTTGTTTGGGTACAGCATCGCACGACCGCGCAATTGTCAGTTAAAGCGACGCAGCGCCGTATCGCAAAACATGGCCTGTTCATTAACTGCTTTACATCTGCGCTATAGCCGAATGACGGCTACAGCGCGGACCTGAATTCCCAGGAGGCCGTCACATGACGGCCTCCCCTGTGCACGTGCCCTGCGCGCGCCCTGCAGGGCGCGCGTGGAGCGCGCTGTGATCACCAAGTCACTGAGACTCGGGTGATCACCGATCCAAGTAAGGGGCCGGTCCCGGCCCCTTACCATGTGATCAGCTGTCAGCCAATGACAGCTGATCACATGATCAAAACAAAAGCTCTGTGATCGTTTTTTTTCTCCTCGCGCTGACAGTGCGAGGAGAAAAAAAAACCGATCACCGGCTCAGCAGCAAGGGACATCGGTCCCGAAGAGGAGGAGGCAATAATGCCTCAATTGTGCCACAAATACCCCCTGCCAGTGCCACCTGACATTGCCACATCACAGTGCCCACATTGCCCACCAGTGCCACGTATCAATGCCCATAAGTGCCACCTATCAATGCCCATAAGTGCCACCTATCAATGCCCACCATTGCCACCTAACAATGCCCACCAGTGGTGCCAATCAGTGCCACCTAGCAGTGTACAAGATCAGTGCCCATTATTGCCACCAATCAGTGCCCATCACTGCCACCCATCAGTGCCCATCACTGCCACCTATCAGTGCCCATTGGTGCCGCCTCATCAGCGTACATCAATGAAGGAGAAAAATTACCTTTTTTAAAAATTTTATAACAAAATATAAAATAAAAAAAATTTTTTTTTTTAAAAATTCGGTCTTTTTAAATTTTTTTTCAAGAAATAAAAACTGCAGAGGTGATCAAATACCACCAAAAGAAAGCTCTATTTGTGGGGAAAAAATGATAAAAATTTCATTTGGGTACAGTGTTGTATGACCGCGCAATTGTCATTCAAAGTGCGTCAGCGCTGAAAGCTAAAAATTGGTCTGGATAGGAGGGGGGTTTAAGTGCCCTGTAAGCAAGTGGTTAACCGGTTACCGACCGGCGCACGCCGATGTACGTCGGCAGAATGGCATGGCTGGGCAAATGGGTGTACCTGTACGTCCATTTGAATTCCCCGCCTTGCCATTGCATGCGCGCCAGCCGGGAGCTCTGTGAGTTGGGTCGCGGGTCCCGCGGACTCGATCGCCGCGGGGATACCCGCGATCAGATCACGGAGAGGATGAACAGGGAGATGCCGTTGTAAGCAGCATCTCCCCGTTCTGCCTAGTGACAAGTGTCACTGGATCTCTGCTCCCTGTCATCGGAGAAGAGATCAGTGACGTCACACACACAGCCCATCCCCCTACAGTTAGTAATCACTCCCTAGGACACACTTAACCCCTCCCCGCCCCCTAGTGGTTAACCCCTTCACTGCCAGTGTAATTTACACAGGAATCAGTGCATTTTTAATCGCACTGATCGCTGTATAAATGACAATGGTTCCAAAAATGTGTCAAAAATGTCCGACATGTCCGCCATAACGTTGCAGTCACAATAAAAATTGAAGATCGCCGCCATTACTAGTAAAATAAAAATTATTAATAAAAATGCCATAAAATTATCCCCTATTTAGTAAACGCTATAACGTTTGCGCAAACCAATTAATAAACGCTTATTGCGATTTTTTTTTTACCAAAAATATGTAGAAGAATACGATCGGCCTAAACTGAAGAAAAAAATGTTTTTTTTATATATTTTTGGGGATATTTATTATAGCAAAATGTAAAAAATAATGCATTTTTTTCAAAATTGACGCTCTTATTTTGTTTATAGCGCAAAAAATAAAAATCGCAGAGGCAATCAAATACCACCAAAAGAAAGCTCTATTTGTGGGAAAAAAAAGTACGTCAATTTTGTTTGGGAGCCACGTCGCACGACCGCGCAATTGTCAGTTAAAGCAACGCAGTGCCGAATCGCAAAAAACGCTCTGGTCAGGAAGGGGGTAAAATCTTCCGGGGCTGAAGCGGTTAAGCAGCCAAATCTTCCAGTCAGTAAGTGGTTAAGTCTGGTAAATATGCCATTTAAAGCATTTTGTTATATCTGTTCAATAAGTGCAAAAAAACTTTTCATCTTGTCAGAAATTTAGAGCTATAATGTGTGCTGTGCACACTTCCTGTGTTATCTTAAGAAGTCTCAATAGCCCTCTGAGTTTTTATTTTGGACTACAGAACAATTACTCCCAATGATGTTGAGATGAGGAGAAAGGGAAGGATCAAGTACCTTATCAAAAGACAACTGGGATGGGCTGATACTTTTTTTCCAACATCTTAAATGGGATAAAATTTGCAAATACCCATGTATTGTACAGATGTACTGCATTTGTTATTTTTCTTTTACCTAAAATGCACTTTAAGATCATATTCATATACTTCTGAGCAGGGCCGTCTTTAATATTGATTGGACCCTGGGCAAAAAACATTTCTTGGGCCCCCTCCATGCAGTTTCGCTCTCCACCTGCTCTGAGACATACAATAAAGTCTGTTTTTGTTTATAGCGCAAAAATTAAAAAACGCAAAGGTGATCAAATACCACCAAAAGAAAGCTCTATTTGTGGGGAAAAAAAGACATCGATTTTGTTTGAGTACAGTGTCGCACGATCGCGCAATGGTCAGTTAAAGTAACGCAGTGCCGTATCGCTAAAAATGGCCTGGTCATTAAGGGGGAAAATCTTCTGGTCTGTAAGCGGTTAATCCCTTACTGCCACCAGCTATCGGCTCTTTAAGAAGATCAAAAAAGCTGGAGGCATACGTTCAAATCATGCGACTGCTGTGATTAGCTGTAACAGCGGTCACATGATCAAAAACTCTGTATCATTGCATGGGTGTTAAAGCCCAACTGTGGCCAGCTGGCGGGAAGTGGTTTAGAGACCAATGAGCACAAGCCGTATACTAATCTATCCTTATGCACTTTATTAGTAGCGATTCATTAGCCTATTACAGCTAACTACTGTACATTGTCAATATGGCTGCTGGGATCCCACCCTTTTATAGTGAGGGGGCTGGCTTATCTAAGTGCCCCCATATTGCTCGGGGGTGAAAGTGCACATTCCAAACAGATGGGTTAGGTTTGTCTTGAACTT
This sequence comes from Lithobates septentrionalis, assembly GCA_037952835.1. Classification (NCBI taxonomy): domain Eukaryota; kingdom Metazoa; phylum Chordata; class Amphibia; order Anura; family Ranidae; genus Lithobates; species Lithobates septentrionalis. Next base: position 916,468 of record JBBDGP010000825.1, read on the forward strand.
ATGCTCAACCTGAATCTGATATCATTCCTAGTTATTATACAGGATATACACAGTACTCAGATTAAGGTAAATTGAGTAAACCACCTTGCTGTTTTTTATAGGATGGCATTAGAAGCTGAAGGAATGCATTCACTTGTTACCTGGAATTTACAAGATGAGTTTGTTGGCCTGGATTTTTTGTAAATAGCAGACATAGTTCCTTATCAACTTTATGGGTAACCTTCAAAATCTAAGCTATTGTAATTGTAGGACAATATTATAAAAAATCTACAGTTAAGTTAGTGAACACATAAGTAAAGCTGTGTGTCTTCAACTCAGACTGTTACCTTGTTAGTCACATTAGGCAGAACTAATTATATTTTTATATTTTTATGACCCCTGTGTTTTATGGAATCATGTCACTCAAAGCTGAACTCCAGCCTGGAACAAAAAAAAACCCCTGAAAAACCCTTGTAGTGGAGTTAAATGCTAACTATTTTGAGGTATCTAGGTGGTAGATGAAGTGGCTGCATTGTTTACCCTATTTCCTGTGTAGCGCACACTCCCAAAGGATCTGCTGAATGTATCGGTTTCTTCTTCACGCCGTGGGGGCATTAAAGAATATGTAAACAAACCATTTAAGTATCTTGTTCTCTTTGCATTGCTTCATTTGTGTGAAATCCATGGTGTTCCTGCTAGTCTCTATGCTTTCCTGTCAAAAACTGACCACATAGCGTGGTCAGTTTTCTAGCTGGGCTGAGAACTCAGCCTGCTCTCCTACAATGATCAGACTTGTCCTGACATCCCCCCTGCACAGACATTTAATGGGAATGTGTTGCTGTTTCTCCTCCCCCAGCTCTTGAAACTCCTTATGCAGCTGAGAACAGAGGGTATGTTATCACTTAAAAAAAAGTATTTATGTTTACATACTGTGTGTGTATATATATATATATATATATATATATATATATATATATATATATATATATATATATATATATTATACAGTATATGTTGTAAGGGATCAGGGGGGTGAACAGCCAGCTCAGAGACAGTCTGGTAATATAAAAGTAGCTTTATTCAGCAAAAGGTAAGTCAAACAAAAGAAATGATGGGCTTGCCTTGTAACCCAGATGCACACATGGTTTTAAAGTTCAGTCTCTACAGTCAACAGGCTGATATATAAAGTACACAGCTCCAGCCAGAGCTCCAGTCTCTAATAAGCTTTTGCTCACCCCAGCAGGCCACAATCCAGCAATGGAGCTCTCCTCACAAGGTGCTGATGTCTCTCTCACTCCAAGCACACAGCTCCACTGACATTTTTAGTGGACCTGGTTAATAAGCAGGTCTGAAGGGTAAGTACCTGCCCCCCTAAACTAACCCCTTCCTGACCCTGCCCCAGGCTGACTCTCCACATTGCCCCTCCCCCTGTGTCAGGAGAGGGGTCTGGACACCACAAGTAAAATGGCAATAGACCCAGAAAGGGCATCCACATTTTGATGTACTCTCCCTGGTCTATGCACCACCACAAACTTGAAGTCCTGTAGGGCCAGAAACCACCCGGTGATTCTGGAGTTCTTATCCTTATTTTGGGCCATCCATGTAAGGGGGCATGGTCTGACACTAGCTTGAAGGGTCAGCCTAAAAGGTAGTTACAGAGTGTCTCCAATGTCCATTTGATAGCCAGACACTCTCATTCCACAATGGAATAATTCTTCTCAGCAGATGAGAGCTTCCGACTCAAGTACACAATGGGGTGCTCATCCCCCCCAACTACCCGGGACAGTACTGCATCAAGACCCAACTTTGATGCATCGGTTTGTCCCAGGAACTCCTTTTGGAAGTCAGGAGCTTCTAGTACCGGTTCCTGGCACAAAGTCTGCTTCAGACAGCAAAACGCTGCTTCGGCTTCAGCACTCCACTGAACAACCGTTGCGTTCCTTCCCTTGGTGAGATCGGTCAGAAGTGCTGCTAGGCTGGCAAAGTTGGGGACAAACCTCCTATAATAGCCTACAATGCCAAGGAAGAAAAGGATTTGTTTCATTGTGAGTTGATGGGGCCATTTCTGGATGGCCTCAACCTTGTTTAAATGGGCCTCCTCCAACCCAATCTTGCTTTTTTCTGGGTTCACTGTAAACCCTGCCCTTCGGAGCACATCTAAGACCAACTGGACTTTTGGTAAGTGACTCTCCTAGTCATGGCTAAAGATGACAATGTTGTCAAGGTAGGCCCCAGAGAAATCTTTATGGGGTCTCAAAACGAAGTCCATTGCCCTCTGGAAGGTAGCTTGGGCCCCATGCAAACCAAAGGGCATTCTGGTGTACTGCCATAAGCCCTCTGGAGTGGCAAACACCGTTTTTTCCTTAGCCTCTGAGGAAAGTGGAATCTGCCAATATCCCTTGGTCAAGTCCAGGGTGGTAATGTACCGGGCTGGTCCTAATCTCTCGATTAACTCATTGACCCGAGGCATGGGATACGCGCCTGGCTTGGAGACTTCATTTAACTTGCGGAAGTCATTACAGAACCACCAGGTTCCATTCAGCTTGGGCACCAGTACTATAGGACTGGACCAGCTACTAGAAGAATCCTCAATGATCCCAAGGTCCAGCATACTTTTAAGCTCACCCGAGACAATATTCTGGCAAGCTTCAGGTATGCGGTAGGGCTTAAGGTTTACCCAAGTGCCAGGGTCTGTGATGATATCATGTTCAATGACCGCTGTTAAGCCGGGTAAATTTGAAAAAATGTCTTGATTTCTTTTCAAAAACTCCCAGGACTCCTGTTTTTGCAAAGGGGACAGGACCTCTGAAATCCCTACCTTCCTAATCTGGGCTTCAGGATCTTCCGGGACCTTCTGACTGTCAACACCTCTCTATCCTTCCACCGTTTGATCAAGTTGACATGGTAAATCTGGTAGGGTTTACGTTTGGTGGGCTGATGGACTTTATAGTTAACCTCCCCCACCCCCTCAACTATCTCAAAGGGTCCTTGCCACTTGGCGAGAAACTTACTATCTACTGTAGGCACTAATACCAGCACCTGGTCCCCAGGTTTAAACTCTCTAACCTTGGCAGATCAATTGTACCCACGACTCTGGGCCCTTTGCGCAGCCTGCAAATGTTCCCGAACTATGGGCATAACTTTTGTTATCCGATCCTGCATTTGGTAGATGTGCTCTACCACACTCCGATACGAAGAAGCATCTTGTTCCCACGTCTCTTTCATTATATCCAGTATTCCACGGGGGTGTCTCTCATAAACCAACTCAAAGGGGGAGAATCCCGCGGAGGTCTGGGGTACCTCTCGTATGGCAAACAACAAGGGAGGCAACAAGCAATCCCAATCCAGACCATGCACCTCAACCACTTTGTTTTTAGCATTCCCTTCAAGGTTTTGTTGAATCGCTCCACTAACCCGTCAGTTTGTGGGTGATATACCAAGGTCTGCAAGTGTTTAATTTTAAACAGTTTACAGAGCTCCTTCATCACTTTAGACATAAAGGGTGTACCTTGTTCTGTCAAGATCTCGAAAGGGTGCCCTGTTCTCATGAACGTCTGAAACAATTCCTGTGCGATGACCTTGGATGAGCAATTCCTTAAAGGGGCCGCATCCGGATACATGGTGGCATAGACAAGGAGCACAGCTAAAATGTATTGTGTCCCCCAGCTAACTTGGGTAAGGAGTCCACCAAGTCCATGGCTATGTGATCAAAGGGCACCTTGATAATTGGAAGTGGTACCAGCGGACTGCGAAAATGGGGTGTTGGAGAGGTTCTTTGACAGGTGGGGCAACACCGGGCCAATAAAAACGCTGTAAAACACGTTCTGAGTTTTAACCACTCCAAGGTGACCCCCAAGTACATGACTATGATCCAAATGTAACACCTTAGCCCTAAAAGGCTAAGGTGTTACAAGGTTTGGGTTCCACCAGTTGTTCCAACACTTCATCATTGACTTTAGTTACTCTGTACAATAAGTCGTGATTCACAGCAAAGTGGGGGAACTGCACATCCGCCCCAGGGTGCTGTGGTTCACTGTTTAACATTGTGGCCTGTTCCCTGGCGGGGATCAAAGTGGGGTCCCTCATCTGAGCACTAAGGAAATCTTCATCATTGTCTATGGCTGTCATCTTTTGCAGGGTCTGCTGCACTGCCTTTTGCGGGTCGCTCTTTACAGTGGGATCACTTTTCACCATTGCAGCTTGCTGGGACACTACTTGCTGTAAACCTGCTAGCTGTTTAGCCAGTAAGCGGTTAATTTCTTGTTGCACAGCGACTGCCTTGGTGTTAGCCACTGCTAACGGTTTAATTAGCTCCTCCATGGCTTGTTCAGAAGATTTCACAGTCTGTGCAGCTTTCACCCAGGACAAGGGATTGGCCTGTACCCCTCAAACTACCCGCATCCTCCACCAACTGTAAGGGATCAGGGAGGTGAACAGCCAGCTCAGAGGCAGTCTGGTAAAATAAAAGTAGCTTTATTCAGGAAAAGGTAAGTCAAACATAAGAAACAACCGGCTTGTCTTGTAACCCAGATGCACACATGGTTAAAGTTCAGTCTCTGCAGCCAACAGGCTGATATATAAAGTACACAGCCAGAGCTACAGTCTCTGTTAAGGTTTTGCTCACCCCAGCAGGCCACAATCCAGCAATGGAGCTTTCCTCCCAACGTGCTGATGTCTCTCTCACTCAGAGCACACAGCTCCATTGCCATTTTTAGAGCACCTGATTAATAAGCAGGTCTGAAGGGGAAGAGTCAGTCTCTCTCTATCTCTACATCTCTCTCTCTCTACACACTACCGCATGTGGCCTGAGGTGGGGGGCGCCGGAGAAACCTGGAAATACTCAGAGACTGCTCAGCTGCACTTGGAAACCCTTGGAAAGGCTCCGAAACATTTGGGAACAGAGTGTTTCTGAGTATTTCCGAACGGCTCCAAACCGTTCCGAGTGTCACAGGTGCCCCTACACCTCTGGCCAAATGCAGTACTGCACACCACAGAGGCTTGAATCCTGCTCGTTTTGTGAGACAACTTGCTCGTATTGCAAAAAGCTTGTTAACCACGTTACTCGCAATCCGAGGTTCCACTGTATATATACAAACACATACACACCAATAACATAGTATACAGTGCCTTGGAAAAGTGTTCATACCCCTTAATATTTCCACATTTTGTCATGTTACAACCAAAAACGTAAATGTATTTTATTGGGATTTTATGTGAGAGACCAACACTAAGTGGCACATAATTGTGAAGTGAAAGGAAAATGATAAATGGTTTTCAATTTTTTTTACAAATAAATATCTGAAAAGTGTGGCGTGCATTTGTATTCAGCCTCTTTAGGTCCAGTTCACACTGGTGCGACATACGCTCCAACTTTGGGAGCTCATGTCGCATGACCTGTATAAATCAATGATTCCCTATGAGAGCCATCCTAACTGGTCCGACACAAGTCGGTCCGACTTTGAAAAAGGTTCCTGCACTACTTTGGTCCGACTTGGGCACGATTTCAGCCCATTGATTTGAATGTAAGTTGCTTCCAAGTCGGATCATTGACAACTGATCAGACTTGTGGCATGCGACTTGTGCTCTGAGGATCTTAAAGGGGAACCCCACGCCAAAATGTAAAAAAAGTCATATGCGGGCATGACTTATGGATGCGTTCGCTTCTGCGCGTGAGCTCGGCAGGATGGGGTGCTTTAAATTTTTATTTTTATTTTATTATTTTTTTTACTTTTTATTTTTACATTGTCCTTTTAAAAAAAAAATTGGGCCACTTTTATTCCCTTTACAAGGACTTAAAAATCCCTTGTAATATAAAAAGCATGACAGGACCTCTTTAATGTGAGATCTGGGGTCAAAAAGACATCGGATCTCACATTTACACTTAAAGTGGATGTAAACCCAATGTCATCCTTTCTAAACTACTGCTATAGGGGTTATCTATAAGGATATACATGCCTCCTGCATGTATCTTTACCTGTCAAATGTCTCCCCTCTGTCTGTTATGAGACCCGAAAAACTGCAGATTCTGTGGGTGGGTCTGTTGTCTGGAGCTCGGTGGGTGGAGTCATGATGTCAGTAGACTCCCCGCCCACCTCTACACTCCTTGTCAATATGCATTTTCTCCTGTGTATTTCTAACACTTAACTTCTGCTGAACTTCTGCTATGATCTCTAACATCCAGTGAAAAGACAGGAAAGTGACCACATGACTTCAGCATGCCAAATCATGCTGAGGTGTGGAACAGCCAATCCTTGCAGAGCTGCTGAAGAAAGGAGTGGGGGAGGGAATTCAAAAATAATGCCTGTGTCTTAGGCTGTCACTAACAGCAAGGAGGAGTATTTGACAAAGTTTTTCTCAGTTTGTCAAGATTTCTCACTGAACAATAAAAGAGGATTGCTCAGAGATGGATTAACTCTGTGTGGCAAGACTGGGCTCAAATGATAGGAAATCTTATACTCTACAGTATGATAGAGTCCATCAGACTAGCATACAGACGAGCGGATTTCTGGGTCCGGTGGAGTTACGACGTAAAGATTTGAAGCATGCTCCAAATCTAAAGTCCGTCAGATTTGCGACTGGAAAAGTCCGCTGAAGGTCCGGTGAAGCCCACACACGATCGGATTGTCCACCGGATTTGGTCCGTCGGCGTCCTTTGGACAAGTCCGGTCGAAAAGTCCGACCGTGTGTACGCTGCATAAGACAGCTGCACTCATCATTATTTGCACACCAACAATAATCAAGATATATAAACAAAAAACGTCTTGCGCTGTACTTTTTAATTTTGAATACAACCGTGATATAACTAAACATTCACTGATTGTGTGAACCTTCTCAGGAACACAATAATTTACATGTAGTGCAAGTCACAGTGCTCAATATCTATCAGTGACTCAATAAGTGATAAACAAGGTACTTCAATGTGTACAAAACATGCTTTAAATAATGTGTATATTTTTAGTGCAAAACAGTCCATCTAGTGCTCCTCCACCTGCACATCAAAACTGCTTACCAGAGCAACAGACCCCATATCTAGAGAGGTCAAATAGCGCCTTAACCACTTAAGCCCCGGACCATTTTGCTGGCCAATACCAAAGCACATTTTGCGATTCGGCACTGCGTTGCTTTAACTGACAATTGTGCGGTCGTGCGACGTGGCTCCCAAACAAAATTGACGTCCTTTTTTCCCCACAAATAGAGCTTTCTTTTGGTGGTATTTGATCACCTCTGTGGTTTTTATTTTTTACGCTATAAACAAAAAAAATAGCGACAATTTTGAAAAATTATTTTTTACTTTTTGCTATAATAAATATCCCCAAAAAATATATAAAATACGTATTCTTCTACATATTTTTGGTAAAAAAAAATTCGCAATAAGCGTTTATTGATTGGTTTGCACAAAAGTTATAGCGTCTACAAAATAGGGGATAGTTTTATGGCATTTTTTTTTTTTACTAGTAATGGCAGCAATCAGCAATTTTTATCATGACTGCGAAATTATGGCCGACACATCGGACAATTTTGACACATTTTTGGGACCACTGGCATTGATACAGCAATTAATGCTAAAAAATTGCATTGATTACTGTAAAAATGTCACTGGCAGTGAAGGGGTTAACCACTAGGTGGCGCTGTAGGGGTTAAGTGTGTCCTAGGAAGTGATTCTAACTGTGGGGGGGAGGGGCTGTGTGTGACACTACACTGATCACCGCTCCCGAGCACAGGAAGCAGAGATCAGTGACACTGTCACTAGGCAGAACGGGGAGATGCTTGTTTACATTAGCACCTCCCTGTTCTTCCTCACCATGAGACGATCGCGGGTATCCCCACGGACAGGGGCGTTGCTAGGGGGTTGCTATTGGGGCTATAGCCCCAAATCTGGGGCCCATAGCCCCGAGTCTCTTGCCGCAGGGTCCCTGCCTAACCAGCAGGTTGTGGCTCCTGCAGCAAGCGGGCAGGCTGCATGAGAGAGACAGAGGAGAGAAGAGAAGCAAGCAGGCAGACGAGCAGAGATGACGTCTCTCTCTACCCGCTCCACATCATCTTTACAGCCGGGCCTCTTCAATTTGGGAGCGAGGTGCGGCAAGCAGCAGAGATGACATCATCTCTCACTGCCCGCCACACATCAGCGCTCTTCCGCCCTCACAGCACGGTGGAGTGGAGGTCACGTGCTTCCTGTCATCGTGGAGCTCCACTTTGCAGCCAGACCCCCTTGCTTCAATGTCGGAGGTGCGGCGGGGAGCAGCGAGATGACATCATCTCTCACTGCCCACCCCGCATCACCACTCTCCTGATCTCACTAAATGGACCAGTGCTGTCAGCCTGCCACCAATGCAGCATCAATGCACATTTGGTGGCACTGGCTGGCATGGCAAGTGACGATCCACATCAGTCGGCAAGTGACAACCCACATCTGGTGGCCGGTGACGTGGCAAGTGATAATCTGCAAATGGTGGCAGGTGACAATCCACATCTGCTGCCAAGTGAAAGTGGCAAGTGACAATTCACATCTGGTGGCAGGCGACATGGCAAGTGACAATCCACATCTAGTGGCAGGTGACAGTGGCAAGTAACACACTGCATCTGGTGACAGGTGATGTTGGCAAGTAAGACAATTAGTGGAAACCACAAAGACACTCTTCCATGAGGACAAGTCAGTGATGAAGGTATAAATTTTTATTAACAACTATCCAAAGAATGAAAATACTACATTTTAAATATATAGATATCACTGAACAACCCTATTTCCCAATTTACATTAAAAAGACCTAATGTCTGGAGAAGGTATAGGTGGCCACCAATTTCTAAATAAAGCTCATGCAACAATCATTCTCACATACACACACACACTGAGAGATCTTGATCGCTCATAAGATCTGTTTAAATTATGGATGTGCACATCAGGTGATCAAAAAGGTTAATCAATAAAAAAGACTGATATAGATAGTGTTAATGAGCAGTCTCGATCACGGATGGTATAGTAACAGTTTATGGCAATCTTATAGATAATATAAAGTGCGAGTGTGATGAGGTAATTCCTTATTGCTTCCGTGAAACTAGTTTATGACATTTGCAGCTTCAGTTTCACCATATAGCAAAAGTCTGTTCAAAGGTAACCAGAAATTAAAATGGCACAGCGGATGTTATACAGCATCTAAGCGAGATTTAAGAAATGAATCTGACTTTACCATCAGCTGGAGCGGTTCATCAAGCAGCCCATCATGTCAGATATCAGAAGATCCAGTATACAGAGGGTGGTATTCAAAAGAGACCTCACCGGTCTATAAGTAGTCACTGGAGCTGAAGTGCGGAGTCCCGCTTACTGATCTCTGTGCAGCTTCCCGCTTTCACAATGCTTGTGTTCATCAGCTGTTTTTGTAGAGATTATCCTCCCTGTTATTGCATGTAGAGTGTCCGCTGTTAAAGCTGCTGTCATCAGGCTCTCAAGCTAGATCACGGTCAGTAGGAAACGAAGAGACATGCAGAGCGGTTTGATGAATATATCTGTGTGGCCATCCATAAATCCTCCTCAGAGATACCAGTTAGTGCTGCTTACATGTTTCGCTAATTCAATAGCTTCCTCAGAGCATGCGCATTAGTGTGTTGGTCTGGTTTATATCATTATGGCAATCAAGTTTCAATTAGTTACAACAGATCCACTTCGCTTGAGTCATTCATGGTATCTTTCACCCGTGCATAAACAAACAGAGTACTGGAGAGCACACAGAGTTTAATCCTATATACATCAAGGATTGTCTCTAGTATTGGACTTTAAACAAACAAAGTAGCAAAATCCTAAATAAAATGAAGTAGAGAAACCAGTCAAGAAAAATTAGAAACAAAGTCATCTGTATTCAAGAGATTGCTACATATCCAATATTTAAACAAGATAGAGATCAGTGTAGCAATTCTATTAACAAATAGGACCAATCTCCACATACATTACTTATTTATATGTGGAAACTAGTCACTTTTTTCATCGCACAACTTTGTGGATATTATGAGCAGCACAATTGGCTGATATAAAAGGATAAGGGAACTACATATGTAGGGATAGAAGAAATATCGCTGTTGCGCAAAGAATTTAAATAGCAGGTCTCTATTCAGCCAATCACTTATTTCATCACACAGCTTTGTGGATATTATGAGCAGCACTGGTGGCTTCTATAGAAAAATAGGGAAAATACAAAAATAGGGATAGAGGAAATATCGCTGTTGCATAAAAAGTTTTAGTAGCAGGTCTCAGGTGTTGGCAAGTAACATGCTGCATCTGGTGACAGGCGACGGTGGCAAGTGACACGCTGCATCTGGTGAAAGGAGATGTGGTGTATGGTGAGTTGAACCCACTTCATTATATATTAGAATGTAACAATATAAATCATGCACTTAAATCACCCTGACACCAGATCAACCATTATGCCATGATGATTGAAGTGTCGCCCGTGAAAAATTGCTTACCACCAGTCCCCCGTCCCCCCCCTGCGGGCATGCAAAAAGGTTGGTGACCTCTGCTATGGGCTCTAGCCCCAGATCTTTTGCAGACCTAGCAACGCCCCTGTCCACGGACATGGGGTCTGCTGGACGCGCCCGCAAGCCGCCTCTTAAAGGGCAACGTACAGGTATGTTAATCTGCCTGTATGTGCCCTTCTGCCGCAGTATATCTGCGTGAGGTGGTCGGGAAGCAGTTAACACAAATCCCACATATATGGATTAATATATTTCCCTTCTCCACACAACAATAGCAGTCTTTAGAGCTCAATCACATTATGAAAGGAACACAATGAAAAAGAAATTCCATAGTGTAGTGCAATTGTCTACAATTTATTAGAAGAAAGCATGAGAATGCTCTACTCTCACCGGCGGGCGTGATGATGTCACCTTACTGCTCCACCCTACGCACATTTCATTGCAGAGGATGTCTTTCTGGGAAGCTCTGCTGCTTTTCACAATGCAAGTCTAGGGGTCAGCCGTGTCACTGTAAACAATGCACTCCCTCTGCAGCTGATATCCTATCTCAACAGCCATTAAGGTTAGCCTGTCACTTTCCTCTCACTGTCTTGTTTGGCACTAAGGCTCGGTTTCCACTAGTGTGACTTGTCATGCGACTTGGGACTGCAGACGCATGACAAGTCGTATCCCATGATTTCTAATGAGTACCGTTCAAATCTGTGCAACTTCAAGTTGCAGTGACTTCAGAGTATTCCCTGCACTACTTTAGTCCCACTTTGATGTTTATTGAGGTCCATAGACCTCAAGAATACACTGGCATTGCTTCAAGTCGCGGCAAAATCATGGCAAAAAATTGTGGCAAAATCACGCGACTTTCAGGTCACAATAGTGGAAACCTAGTCTTAAGGAGGTAGGAGCCAGTGAGAGAAATGACAACAGTATGTGTAGCTTGGAAAGCAGGTGTTCAACCAACCCTGAATATGTAGCACCCTCTAGTGTGCTAGAGTAAAATTTTTGTTAGAGTAGGTAAATTGTTTGGCTTGGCTGGCAGCCAACTAGACATGTGCATTCGTTTTCGTCCGAATGTATTATTGTCCGAATTTCAGGTATTTTCGTTATCGTTTTAACAAACGATATCGAAAGTGCAGAAAACCGAAAGATCCGACATAAACAAATGCTTTCTTTTCATTTTCGTTGCGACAACAGTTCGATATAGATAGGAGATTCGACATGACGCTGACAATAACAATCTGTGTCTATCAAACCTGGGGTCGAATGTGCCTAACCTTAACTCTATTAGTCCAAAATTATTCGACATAGAGAGAAAAGATCACTGCTGAAATTGGGTGGGGGAAGTAAAATAAAAATAATGATGATGATGAATGTTATTGGCTGATTGTAACCAAAGAGGAGGGGCAGTAAAATAGCTAAAACTAAGTACACACGTACAGCCAACTTACTTTCACTTACAATTTGCTAGCAGAGAGAGACACACACACTGAATCATTTCAGAAGACAGTCAATCCTAGCTGGTCCGTTTGTCAGAGAACCTGAATTATTTAGCAATTAAGCATAAGCACAGCAGCAGAACAATAGTGAAGCAAGCTACAGTTCAACTTAACTTTTTCATAATAATCTGCTGCTATTGTGTTAGTGTTATGAACTTGATAGTGATACTCATGTTGCTAGTGTTGTGATAGCCTCAGAGGCTGCCCGTGTTGTGGGGGGGGGGGGGGATTTATTATTATAGATTCTATATTATAATGCCATATCAATATCTGACACAACGTCGGATGCTGCGCCCACCATTGCACTTGGAGATTGAGAAATGAATGTGAAAGTTGGCTGACTGTTGGGGTAGAGTAGACCATTCAACATGAACGAAGAAGATTCGACAAAGCAACGAAAAACATACAAACATCGAATCTTTGGCTTATGGTGTCTGTCGAAAGTTCTAAGAAGATTTGACAGAGCAGCTAAACTGTATGACGCTGCAATCGTACATTTCCGGTCAAATGCATCCGCCCTTAGGCTATAGAAAAATTCTAATGTTGGTTGACTAGTAAAATAATTAATAAATATAATTATTACTAGGCATACAACATTAGAATTCTACTACAGCTAGCTTGTAGGCAGAAAATTCGGAAAATTCAACCGGAAATGTACACGTACAGTTTAGCTGCTCCGTCGAATCTTCTTTGAACATTCAACAGACTCCATAAGCCTTCAATGACAGATTCAACCTTAATTAAATTGGATTTTCGGACAAATGCAATTTTTAACAAAAAACAAAATAAATAAAAATGAATTTCGGGAGTAACTAAATAAATGTATTTTTCGGACGAAAACAAAATTCCGAAATGAAATATTTCAGTGTGCACATGTCTACAGCCAACCTGGTGTTTTTCTGGGTCAGGGTGTGAGTGACTCAGGGAGGGCTGGATGACTTACAGGCAGCATCTCTGAGACCTCCCCCTACTTCTGTAACTTGCTGGAAACTTCCAGAAGAATGGGTATGGAGGTGAGGAGGAGCTGCCAGGAGTATTCTGAGGGCCCTGACCAATCTCCAACAGATAGGTTAACAGGGGACAGGCCCCCTCAAGTACTCTGGGTCAGCCCGGCTGGGGCAGTGGAGTTCAGGCGGAAGCTGGAGATGGAGCGTTAGACTGTTGGTGTCCCTTGAGGGTAGCCCCCTAGACCTCGGGCCTAGGCTCGGGTGTGGACGGGAGACTCTTCTCGACACACAGGGATGTCCTGACCAGAGGCATGGGAGCAGGAGAAGGACAGCAGAAGAACACTTCCGGTCAAATCTCCAGGGAGGGAGACAGCCAGGTGGGCAGGTGAGTGACACAGTCAGAGAAGACTGAGAGGCATGCCTGAGAGGACTGGGAGAGCAGTTTGGGATAGATGCACAGTCAGTCTGGGAGGACCGTGGAGAAATAGCCAGGAGGGCTAGAGAAAGGGGCAGCTGCAGCCAGGTGGGCTGGCAGTGCCTGAAGAGGTGGTGCTGGGATCAGTAGCCACAGGAGGAGGACAGCTGGGCACTAGAACTTTGCTACACAAACAAGAGGGCCCACATTCCCTGCCTGTAAAGGGCTTTTGCGATTGATTTGACTGAGTCTTTTGTCAGATCAGATCTCAGTGTGCCAGCTGGTCCTAGGAGTTGTAGTTTTGCAATCAAACTGAGTGCAGGAGGCAGAGGAGAAGTGTATATACGGACTGTATATAGTTGTGTCCCTGAAGAGTTTTACTACTTTGATCAAGTGGGCATCCCATAATATCCCTATTTCCTATCCAAGTTTATTCCCCTGAATAAAACATAAAAGCAAAGCACTGGACTGTTCTTCTGACTCAAGTGTGCTGTGAAGATGCGGTGTGCCTGGCAAGGTGGGGGATCCCTTTACACTTGCGATTCCTTAGGGGGTGCGCTACAGGTAAAATAATTGCAGGGAGCAGAAAAGCGGTGGCATGTAAAGACTCTTATGCCCGTACACACGGTCGGATTTTCCGATGGACCTTGTTGTCGGAAATTCCGACCGTGTGTAGGCTCCATCACACATTTTCCATCGGATTTTCCCACACACAAGGTTTGAGAGCAGGCTATAAAATTTTCCGACAACAAAATCCGTTGTCGGAATTTCTGATTGTGTGTACACAAATCCAACGCACAAAGTGCCACGCATGCTCAGAATAAATAAAGAGATGAAAGCTATTGGCTACTGCCCCGTTTATAGTCCCGACGTACGTGTTTTTCAGAATGATCGGATTTTCCGACAACTTCGTGTGACCGTGTGTATGCAAGACAAGTTTGAGCCAACATGCGTCGGAAAAAATCCTAGGATTTTGTTGTCGGAATGTCCGATCAATGTCCGACCATGTGTACGGGGCATTAGACAAGTCTAAATGAGCTTCTTTTAGAGGTTGTCAGGACTCAGGACCACTGAGTGCAGCACAGCTGCAGGGAATAGGAAATTAAAAATCCAAGAAATATTGGATTCTGAAGAAACTTTAGATGAGAATTTCTCTTCAATGGAGCAACTTAAATGGTGGTGTATACTTTCCTCTTTACAGGCACATCTTTTATTTAAACGTTCAAATTTGCACCATGTGGACGTATCCTGTGGACTACGCCAAGTTGTGGGCAGGGCCTACTCACCCTGCATGTGGCGGGTACCTTTCTCGTGCATGGACCAGTCAGGTTGGTGTGAAAGTCAACATTATGTTGGTACCCTGGCCTAGAGAAGGGCTGTACACTGTGTGCATGGCTAAAATGTATAGAGTTCCTCTTTGAAGCTTGCTGTCCTATGTTACTATATACCTTCCTCATATGTTGCATTTAGGAGGGACACTGCTGAGCCCGTGCCCTCTCCATCAGTCCAGCGTACCTCTGCCACCACTCCCAGTGACAGAATATGGTTCCACCGAGCACCTAGCATGGACCTTATGCAGGCTCTAGTTAACTCCTTCTCTCCTATACCATGCAGCCAGGTACATGAGATCTCCATACTGCAGGATCGGTCCCGTGTACTTTTTGGGAAGTGACCGATAGGGAGGAAACCAGATCACCGACCCTCTTGCTACCAGAAGACCTGTCATTTGCCAGGTACCACACTTCATGACCGGCTGCCATACACTTCCCGCCAGTAGCAGGCAAGTGGGCACACTGGAACAGAGTTCGCTCTGCACACTCTTTGGTCTCCTTGCAGCAAGAGAAAGTTACCTTTCTAAAGCCCAGGAGAAAAGCTGCTCCTTTCCCGTCTGTCAGGGCTGGGATCTTAGCAGTTCTTTTCTCAGAGCTCAGGCTGCTCAGCTGTCAGATAATTGTCAGCACTCATTGTTTCAACAGTGGCTCACCTGGTTATCATTACCTGCTCATCAGTCCCGTCTACAGCCAGCCCCTTCTGGCTATTTAAACTGTCTTGTTCATTCCTTTCGTACCTTCGCCTGGTCAACATATCTGGGTTTTCTCTGCTGTGTTCCTGTGAAAGACTTTGCCCAGCTGATGTCCCTTCCGGTTCCTGATCCTGTTCTTCTGCCTCCAACTATGCTGATATCTGGTCTCCTGATTACTGGCTCGTCTGATTACCCGTTTTTGGCTTCTGATCCCTGACCTATGTTTTGACTAGGTTTACTGATCTGTACCATTTTTACCATTACATTAAAGGTGTGATTTTTACTGCATTTTCTGTCTCAGCCTGATTCATGGTTCTTGACACCCTCCTGTATAGAATCTATATTCGGGAGTTGTACTCCATCACTCTATTTACTATTATGCAAGAGCCTCTTCCCAGACTACATTTCCCACAATTCATTGTGGCCTGCAAAGTCTCTTCATGTCCACCAGCTCCCTCTGTTGGATGGATGCTGAACAGCATTGAAAGCCAGTATAACAGTCTGATATAGGTACACAATGCAGCTGCAGCACAGTGTCTTTAGTTATCTGCCAACTAACCACCTGGCTTCATTAGTACATAATGATCACTTTACCAGGACATGTGCATGAATGGATGAGGTCATTTGTAGTTTTAATTTAATTTTAGAAGTGTTGTATCCATCAGATTGCTTCATCAGAAAAGGCAGATCTGATAAATTGTACTTACAGTATCAGTAAACAAAAACCAAACTGAAATTCCAGCAATTATATAAACTGCATAGTTTCATAAAATTTTGCATCTTATCTTTTTTACTACATGCAACTAGCTTCCTGAATAAACAGTAGTAAAAGTGACAATCTAAATATTTCACAAACTGCCTTTTCTGTGAGTATATAAAACAACTAGAGCAACTAACACTTCAGTGATCATTAAAAAATGGACTGGCGGTGGTTGGTCGCTGTGATCATCACACTTCAAACATTTTCCTCTTCAGAAAGTTCCATAGTTACACTTAAAGATGGTGGCTATAATGATGTCGTAATTGCAATTCACCCAGGACTGCCTGAAAATGCTCAACTCATACAAAAAGTCAAGGTAAACTTCAACATCCCATATGTAGGATAAAATATTTTTGTTCTATCTATAAAAATTAGCAAATACTACATTAAGACTGTTGAACATGCTTTATGGACCTTGCTCCACAGTATCAGAGCTGCCTACTCATTCTTTTCTTTAAGAAACATACTAAATATATAGGTTCAGTGACATACTCAAAGTAGTGTTTTGATTTAATTAAAGTTTTAGGCACTGGTATAGACTGGAATGCCAAGCGTGGTTTGTGACTTGCTAAAGCCATGCTCAGTTTTTACAAGAGAAGTCGAGTATACTATTTCACCTGGATATCTCAAGATCGGCTGACTATATTGACCTGCAGATTTTACTGAAATATGCCTTTGCTTATTCATTTTTTAGACATATATTCAGTTTGTGCCTAAATTGGTTACAATTTATATTTGAAGAATCAGTCTATCCAGCACTGATATTTCAGTCTTTGGTAAATGCTGAGGAAATAAGCCACTTTACAATTTATGTCTCTTCTTTTGAGGAGATCTTTGTCTTATGGTCTGCACACCTGCTTTGGCCATTATTGGTTTGCAATTTATTTTCACACAGGGAATTTAATTGGAGGAGCTGAGACATGCAAAGGTGTCTTAAATACCCAAAGCTCAGTTGGTCAGGAACACATTATGTACTAATGGCATGGAGTTCCCCTCTTGCAATATTCAAGATTTTTACTGTGTCAGCCCAACAGGTTGTACCTATGACTAAAATATCCGTTTTGGGTAAACCAACCCTTTAACAAGAAAACATTTTTGACAGAAAGTGATTTATTCCTTAAATGAAAAAGATCAAAAGGTGTTAGAAGTAGGGGAGATTGAACCTTAGAAGATAAATGAATAACTTGGAGAAGGGATGCCTATGTTTATGTTAACAGAAGAGACAAAAATCAAATGAGATTGGGTGCATTTGTGAAGAAATGTATATTGTAATATGATCCTTCTAAGCTGTGTATCATTGCCTTACTTTCCTCAATCCTAGGACATGGTGAATGAAGCCACCAAATATCTATTTAATGCCACGCAGAAGAGACTTTTCATCAGGAGCGCCAAAATACTAATTCCATTGACCTGGTCCAAACAGAACTATACCAAGCGGAAAACAGAGACATATGACAAGGTAAGATAGGACAATATATCTGTTGTAAGCATCAGTGCAGATAAATATTACCGATGGGCAGCTGCTGTAATTGTTTCTCTAAAATGTAAAGTTGGCCATATACAAGTAGAATTTTGTTTTCGAAAATTTTGGTTTTAAGAAGGCTTGCTTGATTTTTTAATGGTTAGTGGGGTTTTTCGACTGGAGTGATGAAAAAACAACTGAAGGAGCAGGATTTAAATTTTTTCTTGAATGAACAAATTTCTAACAGTGAAAGTGCTTTTCATTCAGGAAATTCCATTCACTCCAAAATGAAATGTTAAAGTATTCATCAAGCCATTGAATGTACTGATGAGAATTTTTTTATGATTAAAACATTCGTTCAAAAATCCACAATTCTATGGCCAGCTTAACTCTAGCCTAACACAGACAGCAATGAGATCTGCCAGCCTTCACCTAACCCTTTAAAATAATTGTTTATTGTTGTTTTGTCCCTGTTGGAGATTATTTCTTTCACTGCATCAATGGTGACACAGAAAAAAACAGAAACCCAAATAAAGGTTCCAACAATTCCCCATTCCATCCAAAACCAAAAAAGTGGCTGAAATTTCATTTAAATTTCTTTTACTTATAATTGCTGTTCCACAAAGTGATTAATTGTTCATTGTTATTTATAATGTTAAACTGAACTGAGTAAACTAAAATGATGTACTCTCAGTAAAAGAGAAGAAATACGGTAGACAATAAAACATTACTATATGACGTAGAATAAAGTCAGCATTTGTATTTATTCTAAAATATTGAGTAAAACTTTGGCTGAAGCAGAAGCACTCAGGTTGGTGGTTTCAGTTTTAAGTTCCTTGGGATCCAAAGGACCAGTGATGAGTATAATCACCCAAATGAGCTTTTCCTAAAGGATGATTAGTTGGGGGGGAGAGGGGGGTGGGGGTTGGATGACACCCATGGACTTAATTATCATCATCATCTCTACACTCATAAGATGACTATAGACCCCTGCCAGATTTCAGACTCTATAATAATTCTCCTGAGCTCAGGGGTGGTGTAATGGTACTTGAAGTATCACATGATCTTAGTGGTTCAAATGAATGCACAGGTTTTGCTGCCCTCTGAGGGTTGGGGGATAAACCCAATAGGGACACTGTAAAACAAAAAAGAGAGGGTACGCCAACCTTGCACATTACCCAAGTGGTGTCTTTAATAATGTATAAAAAGAGATATACTCTTAGTCTCAGTGACCCAGTTGCCTTTGATTTTACCATGGACTTTGAAATGCTTTTTGTCATTTATGTGTTTGTGAGTATATCTCTTTTTATATATTAATAAAGACACCACTTGGGTAATGTGCAAGGTTAGTGCACCCTATCTTCTTTGTTTTACAGATCTCAGACTCTCCCTAAGCAAAACACTTTACCACTAGGGATGAGCCGAACACCCCCCTGTTCGGTTCGCATCAGAACATGCGAACAGGAAAAAAGTTTGTTCGAACACGCGAACACCGTTAAAGTCTATGGGACACGAACATGAATAATCAAAAGTGCTAATTTTAAAGGCTAATATGCAAGTTATTGTCATAAAAAGTGTTTGGGGAGCTGGGTCCTGCCCCAGGGGATATGGATCAATGCAAAAAAAGTTTTAAAAACGGCCGTTTTTTCAGGAGCAGTGATTTTAATAATGCTTAAAGTCAAACAATAAAAGTGTAATATCCCTTTTAAATTCGTACCTGGGGGGTGTCTATAGTATGCCTGTAAAGGGGCGCATGTTTCCTGTGTTTAGAACAGTCTGACAGCAAAATGACATTTTGAAGGAAAAAACTCATTTAAAACTACCCGCGGCTATTGCATTGCCGACAATACACATAGAAGTTCATTGATAAAAACGGCATGGGAATTCCCCAAAGGGGAACCCAGGACCAAAATTAAAAAAAAAAAAATGACGTGGGAGTCCTCCTAAATTCCATACCAGGCCCTTCAGGTCTGGTATGGATATTAAGGGGAACCCCAGCCAAAATTAAAAAAAAAAAATGACGTGGGGTTCCCCCTAAATTCCATACCAGACCCTTCAGATCTGGTATGGATTTTAAGGGTGAACCCTGCGCCAAAAAAAAAAAAAAACAGCGTGGGGTCCCCCCAAAAATCCATACCAGACCCTTATCCGAGCACGCAACCTGGCAGGCCGCAGGAAAAGAGGGGGGGACGAGAGTGCAGCCCCCCCTCCTGAACCGTACCAGGCCACATGCCCTCAACATTGGGAGGGTGCTTTGGGGTAGCCCCCCAAAACACCTTGTCCCCATGTTGATGAGGACAAGGGCCTCATCCCCACAACCCTGGCCGGTGGTTGTGGGGGTCTGCGGGTGGGGGGCTTATCGGAATCTGGAAGCCCCTTTAACAAGGGGACCCCCAGATCCCGGCCCCCCCCTGTGGGAAATGGTAAGGGGGTACTTACCCCTACCATTTCACTAAAAAACTGTCAAAAATGTTAAAAATGACAAGAGACAGTTTTTGACAATTCCTTTATTTAAATGCTTCTTCTTTCTTCTATCTTCCTTCATCTTCTGATTCTTCTGGTTATTCTGGCTCTTCTGGTTCTTCCTCCGGCGTTTTCGTCCAGCATCTCCTCCGTGGCGTCTTCTATCTTCTTCTCCTCGGGCCGCTCCGCACCCATGGCATGGGGGGGAGGCTCCCGCTCTTCTCTTCTTCTTTTCTTCTCTTCTTCTCTTCTTCATTTTCTTCTCCGGGCCGCTCCGCAATCCATGCTGGCATGGAGGGAGGCTCCCGCTGTGTGATGGCGCTCCTCGTCTGACGGTTCTTAAATAACGGGGGGCGGGGCCACCCGATGACCCCGCCCCCCTCTGACGCACAGTGACTTGACGGGACTTCCCTGTGACGTCACGGGGAATGCCACAGGGAAGTCCTGTCATGTCCCGTGCGTCAGAGGGGGCGGGGTCACCGGGTGGCCCCGCCCCCCCCCGTTATTTAAGAACTGTCAGACGAGGAGCACCGTCACACAGCGGGAGCCTCCCTCCATGCCAGCATGGGTTGCGGAGCGGCCCGGAGAAGAAGAGAAGAAGAGAAGAAGAGAAGAAGAGAAGAAAAGAAGGAGAAGAGCGGGAGCCTCCCCCCATGCCATGGGTGCGGAGCGGCCCGAGGAGAAGAAGATAGAAGACGCCACGGAGGAGATGCTGGACGAGAACGCCGGAGGAAGAACCAGAAGAGCCAGAAGAACCAGAAGAACCAGAAGATGAAGGAAGATAGACGAAAGATGAAGCATTTAAATAAAGGAATTGTCAAAAACTGTCTCTTGTCATTTTTAACATTTTTGACAGTTTTTCAGTGAAATGGTAGGGGTAAGTACCCCCTTACCATTTCACACAGGGGGGGGCCGGGATCTGGGGGTCCCCTTGTTAAAGGGGGCTTCCAGATTCCGATAAGCCCCCCGCCCGCAGACCCCCACAACCACTGGCCAGGGTTGTGGGGATGAGGCCCTTGTCCTCATCAACATGGGGACAAGGTGTTTTGGGGGGCTACCCCAAAGCACCCTCCCAATGTTGAGGGCATGTGGCCTGGTACGGTTCAGGAGGGGGGGCCGCACTCTCGTCCCCCCCTCTTTTCCTACGGCCTGCGAGGTTGCGTGCTCAGATAAGGGTCTGGTATGGATTTTTGGGGGGACCCCGCGCCGTTTTTTTTTTTTTGGCGCGGGGTTCCCCTTAAAATCCATACCAGACCTGAAGGGTCTGGTATGGAATTTAGGGGGAACCCCACGTCATTTTTTTATTTAAATTTTGGCCGGGGTTCCCCTTAATATCCATATCAGACCTGAAGGGCCTGGTATGGAATTTAGGGGGACTCCCACGTCATTTTTTTTTTTAATTTTGGTTCGGGGTTCCCCTTTGGGGAATTCCCATGCCGTTTTTATCAATGAACTTCTATGTGTATTGTCGGCAATGCAATAGCCGCGGGTAGTTTTAAATTAGTTTTTTCCTTCAAAATGTCATTTTGCTGTCAGACTGTTCTAAACACAGGAAACATGCGCCCCTTTACAGGCATACTATAGACACCCCCCATATTCCCTGCAGCCACCTTTTACAACATAGTCATCATACGTTATTCGAATCAATAAGTTAACAGTCCTATATTCATCAGAATAAAAATTAATTTAAAAAATCCCTTTTATTAAAAAATTAATAATAATAACTAATTACCTATCAGAAATAAAACAGTTCAGATCGAACTCAACATTGAGCCCCGTGGGTACTCCCACATGGGTCTCATACACCCAGCAATACTCTCGGCGGCTCAATTGTCTGATGAAATTACCCCCTCTCCAGTGGGGTGTAACCTTTTCAACTCCCCAAAATTTTAATTTGGCAGGACTACGTTTGTGACATATTTTAAAATGCTTAGAGACATTATGTGAGTCTAATCCTTTTTTAATATTGGTAAAATAATAATAATATTGGCCCCGACCTTGCCTATATAAGAGCTGTCAAAGGGAAAAGATAGCAGTCGGTGGGAGCCCTCCCATGGAGGCAGAGTTTTTTTTTTTTTTTTTGATTGATGATGGATGTACATCGTGGGACTTTTTTTTCTTTTTTGACAAAGGAATTGTCAAAAACTGTCTATTGTGGTTTTTACTTTTTTACACTTTTTTTGGTGAATGGGTAGGGGTACAATGTACCCGATACCCAATCACATGGGGGGTGGGATTTGGGGGTCCCCTTGTTAAAGGGGGCTTCCAGATTCCAATAAGCCCCCCGGCCCGCAGACCCCAACAACCAATGGCCAGGGTTGTGGGGATGAGGCTTTCGTCCCCATCAACATGGGGACAAGGTGCTTTGGGGGCACCCTCCCCATGTTGAGGGCATGTTGCCTGGTATGGTTCAGAAGGGGGGGTGCTCGCTCTTCCCCCCTATCCTGACCTCCAGGCTGCATGCTCGGATAAGGGTCTGGTATGGATTTTGGGTGGGGGACCCCCACGCCAATTTTTTTTACATTTTGGCTTTGAGTTCCCCTTAAAATCCATATCAGACCTGAAGGGCCTGGTATGGACTGGGGGGGGGCGGTGTTTTTTTTTTCTTGCTTTTTTATCTATATTTCCGGGAGCCGGCAATACATTACAGCTGCGAGCAAGTTTAAATTACATCTTTACCTTTAGAAATGTAATTTTGCGGCGGCACTGTTCTACACATCACACAGATGTGCCACTTTACAGGCAGACTAAGGGGACTCCCCAGGAACGATATTTAAAGGAATATTTCATATGTATTGTTTCACTTTAAGCATTATTAAAATCAGTGCTCCTGAAAAAACGGTTGTTTTAAAAACTTTTTTTTTGCATTGATACATGTCCCCCAGGGCAGTACCCGGGTCCCCATACACTTTTTGTGGCAAAAAACTTGCATATAAGCCATTAAAATGAGCACTTTTGATTTTTCATGCTCGTGTCCCATAGACTTTAATAGGGTTTGCATGTTCTCTAGAACTTTTTGCCTGTTCGCATGTTCTGGTGCGAACCGAACCAGGGGGGGTGCTCGGCCCATCTCTAGTTAAAGGTATCAGCTGGATGTAAACAATCTTAATAATAATTCAATAAAGAATACAATCTGCATATGGATCCATTAGGTTCACTGAAGTCAAAAGAAAAGTGCTTATTAATAAATATGTACCATTAGTTTAGTTATGAATCGAAATTCAGATTAAATTTTCATTATGCGGAGATTAGGATGTGTACAAATCTCCGAATCACAGAAGTAAAGAATTTTAACGAATCTGAACTAAATGATAACTAAACAACAAATTAATTTATTTCATTCGGAAGACATGCTGCAATTGTTTGGGCATTTTGTTAATGTTTGGCGCATCTGAATTAATGTAGCAACATAACAAATGATCCAAATTGATTTGGATCCATTTTATTTTAATGTTGCATTAATATTTTTCATTATTATAAAAAATGCACTACATATGAATCATAATAAAACAAATGAATCAGAAATTAATTTGGTTCAAACCCAAACTGAGTGCATAAATGATTTCTCGAAATAACGAATTAACTTGTTAAAATGAATACAGTCAATCTTCTGAAATACAAATCGATTCAGAACAATGAAAACACAAAACTAATCTGAATATAGGAAACAAATCAGAATATACAAATGAATTCCAAAAATGAATCATTCTAACATAATGAATATGATGAAACAAAATGTTTTACTGAACAAATGAATACGAAGAGAAAGCAATTTTTCCGCCATGCCCATCTCTACCCAATATTGCTTTATGATTAAAGAAAATGTAAACCCAAACACTAAAACAACATATAAAATTATACTTGCTAAAGTACATCAAATCATCCTGTCTAAATAATTCCCAATCCAGATCTTATGGGGGAGATTTACTAAAACTTGTGCACACAGATACTGGTGCAACTGTGCATAGTAACCAAGCAACTTCAAGGTTTGTTGTCAAAGCTTAATTAAACAAGCTGAAGTTAGTTCTGTATGCACCAATTTTAGTAAATCTAATGTGTTGCACAAGGATCAACAAATATTTGTTGGACTCCTCTCCCTTACAGCGGTGCTGGCTGACACAGGGTAACAAGATCACATGACTGGAAATTCACGGTTAGGAAATAAGTAAGTATACCCATATTTCTTACACAGGTTAGTAAGCATTGGTGTTGGGAGGTGAGTTTAAGAAAAGTTAGGGTTATCCCAGAATTCCACTTTAACTTCTTCAGATCTGCGCTATAGTCGAATGACGGCTACAGCGCGGACCTACTTAGCCGGGAGTATGTCTCTGTGATCAGTGCGTCTATGAGACTCAGCTGATCACAGATCGGAGTAAGGGGTCGATCCCGACCCCTTATCACGTGATCAGCTGTCAGCCAATGACAGGTGATCATGTGATGTAAACAGAGCCGGTAATCAGGTATTTTTTTCTCCTTGTGCTGACAGCGTGAGGAGAAAAAAAAAGCCGATCACTGCCAGCTCTCAGAGGGACATTGGTCCCGATCAAGGAGAGTTCCCGCCAGCTCATCTGTGCCCACCTGTGCCACCTGCCAGTGCCACCTACTAGTGCACAACAGTGCCGCCTACCATTGCCCACCAGCTCCACCTACCAGTGCCCACAGTGCCACCCGTCAGTGTCACCAATCAGTGCCTCATCAACAGTGCTGTCCATCAGTGTCACCTACCAGTGCCCATCAGTGCCATCTATCAGTGGTACCTATCAGTGTCACCCATCAGTGCCACCCTTCAGTGTCACCAATCAGTGCCATCTTTCTCAGTGGCCATCAGTGCTGCCTTATCTGTGCCCATCAGTACCTCCTTATCTGTCCACATCAGTGCTGCTTATCTGTGCCTATCAGTGCCCATCAGTGCAGCCTATCAGTGCCCACCAGTGCAGCCTATCAGTGCCCATCAGTGCCGCCTCATCAGCACATATCAATGAAGGAGAAAAATTACCTGTTTGCAAAATTTCTTTAACTATGAAACATGATTTTTTTTTCAAAATTTTCCATCTTTTTTTTTTTTGGGCAAAAAATAAAAACCCCAGCTGTGATTAAATACCACCAAAAGAAAGCTCTATTGGTGTGAAAAAAATGATAAAAATTGCATTTGGGTACAGTGTTCTATGACCGCGCAATTGTCATTCAAAATGTGACAGCACTGAAAGCTGAAAATTGGTCTGGGCAGGTGGGGGATTTAAGTGCCCAGTAAGCAAGTGGTTAAATATCATTCCCTAAGCAAAACAAGCAGGTAACCATTGCAAAGGGGTGGGGGGATTCATTGGAAGGGTAAATGTTTTTCATCTCCAGAGTTCTCCTCGTTAATGTAATTGCAAAACTAATTTTTAATATTTTTACATTTGTAGCTTTTGGTTTCAATCTGTTTACTGGTTAAAATACATTTTTTTAAGCATTTGAAATAAATCACACTCAGGAGGAGCCAGTGTCAAGACATTTATGGGTAGTGTGCCAGTGGCGGCTGGTGCTTAAAATTTTTTGGGGGGCGCAAACAAACTGAATAGTACTGAACCCCCCCCATCAATTGCAGCCTCACTGTGCCCATCAAATGCAGCCACTATGCCCATTGATTGCAACCATTGTGCCCATCAAACGCAGCTACTGTGCCCATCATATGCAGCCATTGTGCCCATCATATGCAGCCACTGTGCCCATCATATGCAGCCACTTGTGCCCATCATATGAAGCCCCTTGTTCCCATCATATGCAGCCCTTGTGCCCATCATATGCAACCACCTGTGCCCATCAAATGCAGCCACCTGTGCCCATCAAATGCAGCCACTTGTGCCCATCAAATGCAGCCACTTGTGCACATCAAATTCAGCCACTTGTGCCCAGTATTTGCAGCCACGTGTGCCCAGTATATGCAGCCACGTGTGCCCATCATATGCAGCCACTTTTGCCCATCAAATGCAGCCACCTGTGCCCATAAAAGACAGCCACCTGTGCCCATCATATGCAGCCACTTGTGCCCATCATATGAAGCCCCTTGTTCCCATCATATGCAGCCCTTGTGCCCATCATATGCAACCACCTGTGCCCATCAAATGCAGCCACCTGTGCCCATCAAATGCAGCCACCTGTGCCCATCAAATGCAGCCACTTGTGCCCATCAAATGCAGCCACTTGTGCCCAGTATTTGCAGCCACGTGTGCCCAGTATATGCAGCCACCTGTGCCCATCAAATGCAGCCACCTGTGCCCATAAAAGGCAACCACCTGTGCCCATCATATGCAGCCACTTGTGCCCATCAAATGCAGCCATTTTTGCCCATCAAATGCAGCCACTTGTGCCCAGTATAAGCAGCCACTTGTGCCCATCATATGCAGCCACTGCGCCCGCTGACCCCCCCACTCGTGGGGCTCGCGGCTCTGGCAGAAAGCTGCCCCCCCGCGTGCACGGCTCTGACATGACACCACCAGCCCACCCCCCCCCGCGTGTGCGGCTCTGACAGCACCCCCTCGCACATGGCTCTGACAGAGGGGACTTATTGACCTCTGCTCCAGCGTGTCTCCTCCACTCCTCTTCCTAAGCGCCAGGTATCCAGTAGGGTGGCCTGGCGCTTTGGCCAATCAGGAAATAGGTCTGATGCCCTGCCTCCTGATTGGCAGGAAGGTTAGTGTGAAAATAGCAAAGATTAATTCTCTATCGTCACACAATTGGGTGGGATAAGCGCGCACTCTCTGCACCCCGAGCCCACTTTATTTGGAAGCCTATTAGAGCCTTTGGCTCTAATCAGGTGCTTCAAAAAGTAACACTCCCACCCCGCCATAGGGATCCATGCGTCCGGCATTCTGGGCGCATGGATGGGGGGGCGGCGCCCATGTGCCCACAGTGCATGGGCCCCCACTGTAGTGTACATACTGGTTTATAAGTCATTTAGCTAAAACAGATGGGGGTTTGATAGACATTCAGATAACACCACGAAGGTCCTCATTCAGATATCTCCTCATATAGGGTGACCACACTCTGTCCTTGCTGTCTAGTTGTGCTCCTGTGTTGTCAGTGTCACTGTGTCACACATTCTTCTAATGGTTGGTATCATTTTAAGGAAACCTGACTAAACAATGAAAAAAATGGTGAAATCATTATATGATTAAAAACATGGCAATTACGAAACAGAGCTTTAGAAGCCCAAATGTCATTCAATTAGGGTTTACATTTAACGTAGCCTCCCTAACGGTAATCCCGAGTGTGGCTCGGGGTAAAATTCAGCACTATTAGCGGTAACCCCGAGCCACACTCGGGATTACATTGCAGGATCCTGGTGCGGTGTTACTTACCTTGTCCCCAGGATCCTGCGATGTCCCCCGCAGTGTCCGTGGGCTCTGTCTCCTCCGAAGCCTCTCCGTGCCAGGCTCCGTTCCCTGCGAGCGGCGCGACGCACGGGGACGGAGCCAGGCGGCAAATTCAAAAAAATGTAAAAATCGTAACACATACAGTGCTGTAATCTTACAGATTACAGTACTGTATGAAATCATTTCACATCCCTTTTGTCCCCAGTGCTTTGGCCCATGCCCTGCATGCAGTTTTATATGATATATACTGTTCTTTCTGCCTGGAAACTGGAGATTGTCCATAGCAACCAAAAAGTGTCCCTTTATGTCAAAAGTAGCTTTAGATCAGCTAGAAAACAGCGATAGTAAATTAGAACACTTGCAGAATTGAGCGATAGTGAATTGTGGGGAAATGTATTTTATTATTATTATATTATTATTTTTTTTTATTATTTATATTTATTTATTATATTATAATTTATGTTTTTGTGTTTCAAACTTCATCATACCCGGGATATCTACTAGACTCTTGTTTGGACATATTTAAGTGTGTTATTGTTAAGAATTACAGGCCTACAATATAATACGCCAAATTTCCATGCAAAATAATTGTACCGCTTTCAGCACCTAAAATCCGCAATAATCATACCGCCAGGGAGGTTAAGGTGACATTATCACCACAGTAAAAATGTTAAAACAGAGCCACCCTGTAAAAGAGGTTTCTTTCTCTCTGGCAGGCAGTCAAATCTTCACCTTATTAACCTCTTCAGCCCCGGAAGGATTTGCCCCCTTCCTGACCAGGCCATTTTTTGCGATACGGCACTGCATTGCTTTAACTGACAATTGCGCGGTCGTGCGACATTGTACCCAAACAAAATGTATGTCCCTTTCCCCCCACAAATAGAGCTTTCTTTTGGTGGTATTTGATCACCTCTGCAGTTTTTATTTTTTGCTCTATAAACAAAAAAAGAGCGACAATTTTGAAAGAAACACAATATTTTGTACTTTTTGCTATAATAAATATCCAAAAAAAACGTAAAAATTCTTCATCAGTTTAGGCCGATATATATTCTTCTACATATTTTTGGATAAAAAATTGCAGTAAGCGTATATTGGTTGGTTTGCGCAAAGGTTATAGCATCTACAAAATAGCGGATAGATTTATGTAATTTTCATTATTATTTTTTTTTTACTAGTAATGGCGGCGATCTGCGATTTTTATCAGGACTGCGACATTGCGGCAGACAGATTGGACACTTTTGACAACATTGACAATTATACAGAGCTAAAAATAGCCACTGATTACTGTATAAATGTCACTGGCAGGGAAGGGGTTAACACTAGGGGGCGATCAAGAGGTTAACTGTGTTCCCTGGGTGTGTTCTAACTGTAGGGGGGATGGGACTGACTGGGAGAGGAGACAGATCGGTGTTCCTACTTAGTAGGAACATAGATCTGTCTCCTCTCCCCTGAGAGAACCGGGATTTGTTCTCGTTCTGCCACGAGTGATTGCGGGTGCCTGCTATGACGTCTTAAAGGAGAGACGTATAGCTATGGCGATTTGCACAGCCGTGCCAACCTGCCGCAGTATAACTGCGGTTGCTGGTCTGATAGCGGTTAAAGAGATCCTGTTCCTAGACCATTTTCCTTAACAACAAGCCTGTACAGTATCTGCACGTTATGCATGCTATTTTCCTATAAGAGCCTCCTGTGTGCAGACTACATACATCTTCCCCAGCAAACTCACAGCTGTCACTCAAGTGACACTCTATATCAGGGATATGCAATTAGCGGACCTCCAGCTGTTGCTGGAGTCCCATCATGCCTCTGCCTCTGGGTCTGGTGTCTTACTTTTAAAGTATGTTGGATACCTGGTTCCCTTGCTAAACACTGTGGTTGTTTCCACCACCTGCAACGTCATTGCAGGATGCAGTAGTCCCACTTTCAGCCTGATTTGCAGTATATAGGGAATTTTTGTAAAGTTAATAGATTTTAGGTTTTGTAGTAATACTGGTATATAAAACATGTTTAATATTTCTTGACTAAATGTAGACTAATGCCCCGTACACACGGTCGGATTTTCCGACGGAAAATGTGTGATAGGACCTTGTTGTCGGAAATTCCGACCGTGTGTAGGCTCCATCACACATTTTCCATCGGATTTTCCGACACACAAAGTTTGAGAGCAGGATATAAACTTTTCCGACAACAAAATCCGTTGTCGGAAATTCCGATCGTGTGTACACAAATCCGACGGACAAAGTGCCACGCATGCTCAGAATAAATAAAGAGATCAAAGCTATTGGCCACTGCCCCGTTTATAGTCCCGACGTACGTGTTTTACGTCACCGCGTTTAGAGCGATCGGATTTTCCGACAACTTTGTGTGACCGTGTGTATGCAAGACAAGTTTGAGCCAACATCCGTCGTAAAAAATCCTAGGATTTTGTTGTCGGAATGCCTGAACAAAGTCCGACCGTGTGTATGGGGCATAAGGAGTATTTTTTTGTCTGGAGCTCTGGTCACTACATATATGCCAATGCTTTCTTCCTGATGCGTATTATACTATAAGTGGTGTAACACTATCTACATTTTTTTCTAGGCAGACATTATTATTGCCAATCCTTACCTGAAATATGGAGATGATCCATATACTTTACAATATGGAGGCTGTGGAGAGCCAGGAAAATATATACATTTTACACCTAATTTTCTGCTGGATGATAACCTGCTCTCAGTATATGGACCTCGAGGTAAATATGTGCAGCCCTTTTTTTGGGGACAGTGGGTTTATGATAAATGGCCCTCCCCAAATATGATAATGCAGTAGACATGTAGGTAAATAAGAGAACCATAACATTCACTTAGTGGAAGATTGGGTTTGATAATAAGGTTGGCAGTGCCTCTACCCAAGACAGGGCCTATGTGAACAGAGGAGACTCCTTTCCTGGAAAAGTAATCAGTTATCTAATCAAAGTACTTGGGAGCAGAAGTACTGCAACCAGCAAATAACATTAACTATAAAAGTACATAGGTGCACACCAGTATGGAAATAATACAAGCTTTACATACAAAAAGGTTATTAATAGTACATAAAGGACCCGATAGGTGCCCTGGTGGAATTGTGCACATACAGTATACCTGAGCATATATAGTTTTTTATAATAGACAAGTGCATAACGAAAAAATTTGTTCCGTTTTGTTTAGATTCATTAAACTAGTTAATTTTGTTTCGTTAAATTCGGTTGATTCGTTCAATTCATATTTAAGATTCGTATTTGAAATTTGTATTCAGAATTCATATTTGCAATTTTTTGAATTTTCTATGAAATTTACCGATTTCTTTTGATTCAAATCGATACATTTCAAATCGGTCAAAACGAAAATGTTATATTTTTTTTTATTCAAATCCGGCAAAGTGAACAAACAAAAGAAAAAGCTTCATCAAACGATTACAATGACTCTTTAAATCACCTTTGGCTTAACAAAAACAGCATTATTTTGAAATGGTACACTAATAACACTCACAGTCTTTGATTTCAGTAATATGTTTACAGCTCGAATTCGAAAGGAATTTAATTTGAAATTCGATTCGAATTTCAATTTGTATTTTGGAAATGTCAAAATTTCATTTCGTTATTCGGAGCATTCGGTTCCACTTTTGGTTGGAACTCCACTTTAAAGTGATTCTAAAGTCTCATTTTTTTTCCTATAAAAATAACAAACATGTCATACTTACCTGCTCTGTTGCAGTGGATTTTCACAGAGCAGCCCGGATCCTCCTCTTCTTGGGTCCCTCTTCTGTGCTCCTGGCTCTTCCCTCCTGTTCAGTTGAGAGTTGAGTGTCTTTGGCTGAGACACTTGTGGACATCGCTGGACAGGTAAGTATTAGGGGAGCTGCAGAAGGCTATTTATCTTAATGTACAAAGAAAAAGAATTGCGCTAGGTGCTCAAAAAGGTGAAAAAATAATTAATAAAGAAATGTCTGTGAAGGAGGTCCTGCTGCTAGACACTATAACCCCATTACAAGGGCACAAGAAACAGATGTAAAGAGCACAGTGTAGCGCTGGACAAATACTATGAGTGAAAAATATTGTGAAATTATTGTAAAAATATAAACAATCAATGATGAATACCATCTAATGATATTAACTAGTGAAAAAAACATTAAATCCACAAATCCATAAGTGATGAAAAAACAAATATAGTGAATGCAGAAAATAAAAAGTTCTGAATTATAATGTGATTAAAGTCCAAAAGTTGTTCCATGCGGAGTTCTGGATTAGTAATCCACCGCCAGTGCTGCCCACCACCTGGTGATAATGTAATGAAGGAATAATTAATGGGTGTGTGGACGGGGGATTATGGCGGTGCTAAAGTCAAAAAGATGTGTCAAAGAGGAATAAACGAGAAAAAGTGTAAAAAGCAAAAAAATTACAAAATTTATTGATAATCTAACATAGACAAAATATACATTACAGACAATTCATGTTGTACTTAAAAGAAGATTCTGGGTACATGTACTGTAAGTGACCCTAAGGATGGTAGAGTGGGCCAGATGGTAAGTGGCCGTTGAAGGAGGAGGGCTCGATTTCCTACATGTTTCGCCAAGACATTGGCTTCTTCAGGGAACAGGAGCTCATAAGATAGATATATAAAATAATTCTGTGTGGTAAATATGAAAAACATGGTAAGAGCAATAATTTGACCAAACACTGCATGGTATAAACAGTAGAGAGTTAAAACTGTGGCTGGACATTCATGCGACCATAGGCTCCACACGAAGTACCGGTAATGCAGACATACCTGGGGCGTCAGTGCCCGAGACGGGAGGGAGGAGAGGGGAAGGGGGAACACAGCCACCCGAGGAGATCCCTGCAAGGGAGCGGGCAGGCCGCGCCGTAGATTATGCCTGCAGGGGGCATACAGTAGACCTGGCAAAGGAGTGTAGAGATAGCCATAAGTCATAATGCACTATGTAATAATAATCTAGGGATAAAGAATTGCACATCTGTGCATTGTATTAGAAAGAATACGTAAAATGTATATATATGAATAAATGTATCTATATCTCTAGAAGGGAGAGTGCAAACTTACATGTATATTTAAAAACCGTAGAGAAACAAGGTCACGAGGTGCCTGTGGTGGATGTGTGCACACAGCAAGGGAAAAAACATCAAAATTGGACCAAGTCTGCAATCCAATTAGACAGGCCTAATTAAAAGAATGAATAACATTAGGGGTGTTGCCATTGGTAACTAGGGCCATATAGGGTAATTGTGCCTGTACTTACTTAGTAATATCAGCTGTAGAGAGAAATTCTCATAGCAGCACATTCACAGGTATGTAATACCTGTCCTGGGGTTAAGAGGGATGAAAATTACGATAAGTCCTGTATAAGATGTAAAAGGACAAAAAAGAGGAAAAAATCAAAGAAATGAAAAGAAATGAAGGCTTTGAGATGTATCTGAGCATAGGTAAGACTGCTGGAAAGAAGTCTGTTACCTAGTCCATCATGGCGCAGACAATGTTGCTTGAAAGAATCAGTATTGACCAGCAAGGTAGAAGGCAGGTCCAAGGTGGATCCTAAGAGATGTGTAGGAGCATAGTAAGTAATTCATGTGGAAGACATGAAATCAAAGTATTATGAAAGACAGGAGTTTACCTTGTAGCTGTGTGCAGAGCGGATGCAGGCACGTCCCTCGTCCATCAAGGAACTGAGGGACTGGCCGGTTACTTGTATGCCCCCCACACCTGATCAGATAATGATCAGGTGTGCGGACGCTTAACGAGGGGTAACCACGGCTGCGCACTGCACGGTGCCTCGGAACTACGTGTTCCATCATGCACCGCGCGCGCATGCTCAGAGCGTACGGACCGTGTGGCGAATGGGGAGGCGAACAGCCCTGGAATGGGAGGTGCCAAGGTGTCGCCTCATCCAATCTGCCGATGGAGAAAGCGTGCAATTCTTTATCCCTAGATTATTATTACATAGTGCATTATGACTTATGGCTATCTCTACACTCCTTTGCCAGGTCTACTGTATGCCCCCTGCAGGCATAATCTACGGCGCGGCCTGCCCGCTCCCTTGCAGGGATCTCCTCGGGTGGCTGTGTTCCCCCTTCCCCTCTCCTCCCTCCCGTCTCGGGCACTGACGCCCCAGGTATGTCTGCATTACCGGTACTTCGTGTGGAGCCTATGGTCGCATGAATGTCCAGCCACAGTTTTAACTCTCTACTGTTTATACCATGCAGTGTTTGGTCAAATTATTGCTCTTACCATGTTTTTCATATTTACCACACAGAATTATTTTATATATCTATCTTATGAGCTCCTGTTCCCTGAAGAAGCCAATGTCTTGGCGAAACATGTAGGAAATCGAGCCCTCCTCCTTCAACGGCCACTTACCATCTGGCCCACTCTACCATCCTTAGGGTCACTTACAGTACATGTACCCAGAATCTTCTTTTAAGTACAACATGAATTGTCTGTAATGTATATTTTGTCTATGTTAGATTATCAATAAATTTTGTAATTTTTTTGCTTTTTACACTTTTTCTCGTTTATTCCTCTTTGACAAATCTTTTTGACTTTAGCACCGCCATAATCCCCCGTCCACACACCCATTAATTATTTGATTATTTTGGGGATGAGGTGCTGTATCTCTTGGTACCATCTAGCCACCTTTACACAATGTAATGAAGGCTTAGCAGAGAGCCAGCGACCGCCCTTACTCAGGGAGGTCAAAACAGGCTTAGTAGAGGGAGAAGTAGCGATGAACTTCTAGGGATGTCCTTTAAGAGACTGGGGAATCTTGTTGACCCGCTTCCTGGGCGACTATTCAACAGCAACAGAGCCCCAATTCGGAAGATGTGGTCCCAAAGATACTTCCTGTATGGTGATCAGTGTTCATATCCTGACAGACCAAAAGGAGATGAGCCACATATCCAAAATGAAAAAAAAGGGGGGACTCCAGTAGTGCAGATAACCAATACTGCATTTATTCAAGTAAAAAACAGAAGATAAAAACAGATATTTACATTAAAAAAAACAGCAGGGATATCAAATAGACTCCTCCGCCGTTTAAAAGGAAATCGCGCATGCGCAATGCGTGCTAGCGTTGTGACCCTACGGCCATTTCGTCACAACTGACGTCATCAGGGGTACGCAACCGCTCACGCGCATGCGCCTTATAAACCCAAGCGATGCACTATAATGTGCAACCATTGGCTAGCTACAAACAAGGCTGATACTTAATTAATGACACATTTACATAGCGTTTAGTTGATGAAACCAAAAATGGAGCGTTCATTTAATTAACTTAAAAAGAGCACTTTTGCCTATTGTGACCAAGCAGTGCATTGAAATAGACTATGGTGCCGCCAATGCCATCTAGTGGCCGAATTGAATATTGGCCAAAATATGCAAACCAATGAATTTGCCTATAAAATGCATTGTGAAGAATATTATATATAAAAAAATTGTGCAGTAACATTGAAACTGACAAATACAAACAAAAAGTGGACTATCAGTGGGTGTTAGTCCACTGACCTAAGAAAAAAGGGGGGACGAAAGGAAGGGAGGGAAAAAAGGGGGGAAGGGAAAGAACTTAAAAAAACAAAGAACAACAATTATTAATCTAGTGGTTAACAATCACTAGACCAAAATTTGGGCAAAAAGGTCCCGTATGTGATGGTGCAAAGGAAATAATAATATAAAGTGAAGGATCACCACATCAAGTGTAGCTGACTCCAACTATAACAGAAAACGTATATCAAACGTATATCAAACGTATATCAAACCACATTGACTGTTTTATTGATAAAACAGTTGATGTCCCACTCTATATTTAGGCCATTGGGGGCATGAGAGCCAAGCTTATAGATCCAATTATTTTCGGATCTAGAGATGATTCTCTTGCCATTACTGCCACGTCATTGGGGAACATATTTCTCTATACCGATAAAAATGGTGCCCTTAGGGTCCCTATTATGCACAAGGTCATAGTGTCTAGAGACACTGTGCTTGTCAAAACCTTGCTTAATGTTGGTGATATGTTCACCCAACCTAACTTGCAATTTCCTGACAGTGCGTCCCACATACTCCAACTCACATGGACACCTAAGAAGGTATACAACACATTTTGTGGTGCATGTGATGAGTGATTTGATGGGCTATGTGACACCTGTGCCACTGGATGTAAATTCTATCAGTCTCCTATCATGTAACGTGTTCACCCTACAGATCTTACATCTCCTGCAGGGAGAAAAGCCCTTTAAGTCACCAAAAAAGGTAAGACGGGTGGGTGGAGCAGGAATGTTGGGTGCCAATATATGTCTGAAATTGGAGGCTCCCCTAAATAAAACACGGGGTTTGTCTGACAATAAAGGTCCCAGGACCCGATCATTCTTTATGACTGACCAATGTTTTTTGATAATTCTTTTAATAGCCCAATGTTGGCTGGAATAAGTTGTGAGGAAGGCCAATCCAAAGTCCTCCCTATCAGCAGCCTGGGGGGGTTCTCACATAATAGGTCCTTACGGTCCCTGTTCCCTACCTCTGTGATTAGTGAATCTAAAGTTCCTGCATCATAACCTTTATTCAAAAACCTAGATTTTAGGGTTAAAGCCTCCCTGTGGAACTCATTTAGATCAGAGCAGTTGCGTCTTGAATGCAGAAATTGCCCCTTGGGCACAGCGGACAGCCAAGATCGATGATGGCAGGAATCGAGCTAAATGTAACTATTCCTGTCAGTTGAGAAAAACAAAGCCTAAGGCTAAATTGAGACTTTATATGAGGCAATAATAACATATACCTCCATCCCCGATGCATTGAGCAAAAAAAGAGAATGAATGGTGGGACTTTAAATGAAGCACATAACTAAGTCAGATAAACCAATCCATGTATAGCATAATTGTTTATTACAAAAGGTGTACATACACACGTAGGATATTAAAAATAATAATACAGTAATATACCGTATATACTCGAGTATAAGTCGTTCCGAGTAAAAGTCGAGGCCCCTAATTTACCACAAAAAAACTGTGAAAAACGTATTGACCCGAGTATAAGACGAGGGTGAGAAATGCAGAGGGTCAACAATGCCCATCTGCAGCTGCATGCCTCCCTGTGTCCTGTGCAGCCTATCTGTACCCTGTGCATGTGTCCTGTGTCCTGTACATGTGTGTCCTGTACATGTGTCCTGTGTCCTGTACATGTGTGTCCTGTACATGTGTGTCCTGTGTCCTGTACATGTCCTGTGTGCATGTGCAGCCTACCTGTGTCCTGTGCAGCCTCCCTGTGGCGATCTCCATCCTCCCTGTGGCAATCTCCATCCTACCTGTGGCAATCTCCATCCTCCCTGTGGCAATCTCCATCCTCCCTGTGGCAATCACGGACATTCTCTCATTCTCATACCACGGACGAGGATGAGAGAATGTCCGTGATAGGCTGTACACTGACAGCTGTTCAGCCTATCACAGACGAGCAGGAGGCGCGGCTTTTGAAAGCTGGAATAGCCTCCGAACACTATCATCACACGCCGGCCTCCGTCTGCCTGCATGACACGCTGATTATGCAGACAGACGGCGGTGACTTGAGTATAAGTCGAACGGGACACTTTCAGCCCAAAAAAAAGGGCTGAAAAATTCGACTTATACTCAAATATATAATATTGGATATCATTGGATAAATAACATTTCTAAATAATTCATGATAAAACAAATGTCTCAACATATTGTGCATAGTAGTTATAATATAATATGGTATTAGATTTCAATATAGAAGACCTGAACAATTCATGGTATAAAGCACTTGTCTCAACATCTTAGTACATGATAGTAAACTTATGGTATGTAAACTGCAATTGTAATGGTAGCATATAGGCATAGTAGCAATAAAGAATTGGTTCGTTCTTATAGACTATAATATGGTAGATATTGGACATAAAAACTGTGACGTAGCATCATAAAAAGGCTCTACGCGTTTCGTGGTTACATTACCACTCGTCAGGAGCAGATGCATGGTGTTAGGGGTATCTATCATGGAAAATGCCAAAAGAAAATATATAAGAGATAATAGTAAAAAGTAAAACATAGAAGAAAGAGGGGGAACATAAATGTCCCAAACACTCTCACCTATCTATAGCGTATGGGTACAACTGATGAAATATTAATGGTAGAGGGCACTGCAGAAAACGCTGTTTCCGGGAGCTGAGACGGTAACACTGGAGGCACGGCTTTGAAACCAACAACCAAGATAGGAAAAATGACCAGATTCCAGCTGGGCTATTATTGTTTGATAGTGTACATGGTTCACATTGTAAGTATTTGCCCAAACTATCTATAAAAAATTATTAGAGTGACGGTGAACTGAGACCACAGCTAATATAATAGAGAGAATGCACCCAAATGTGTGTGTAGAGGGGAAGTGTCGATGAATGTAAAAGATAACGGAAATAGTTTGAGATTTAGACCAAGAATATAACGTGAGGTAAGGTTGTGGATAGGTGGAATAAGTAATGGGAAAGAAAGAACCTAATTACCTTTGAGGGTCTTTGAGAGACAAACATATATGATCCAGAAGTGCAGCAGTGTGTTAGCTAGTGGGTCGAGCTAAAGTGTAAACAGGGTGCATGTGTAATAATTTATATCAGCCGTAGACCAATGATAACCGGCAACGTCACGCAGCATACAGAGGGAGGAGCAGCGCCACCACCCGAGCCTCAAAGCGTGCCCGGCGTTTGGCGCCCAAATTCCCTCGTGGAGTACGCAGATGGACAACCATGTCAACGGCGCGGCGTCATAGATGACACCGCCCGCTCGGCTTGTGGGTGTGGCGTCAACCCTCAGCGAGTGCCCGCCCCGCCCCCCAATGTCCAATATCTACCATATTATAGTCTATAAGAACGAACCAATTCTTTATTGCTACTATACCTATATGCTACCATTACAATTGCAGTTTACATACCATAAGTTTACTATCATGTACTAAGATGTTGAGACAAGTGCTTTATACCATGAATTGTTCAGGTCTTCTATATTGAAATCTAATACCATATTATATTATAACTACTATGCACAATATGTTGAGACATTTGTTTTATCATGAATTATTTAGAAATGTTATTTATCCAATGAGATCCAATATTATATTATATTACTGTATTATTATTTTTAATATCCTACGTGTGTATGTACACCTTTTGTAATAAACAATTATGTTATACATGGATTGGTTTATCTGACTTAGTTATGTGCTTCATTTAAAGTCCCACCATTCATTCTCTATTCCTGTCAGTTGGCTTAAAATAGGTGGAGGTGGTAATCACATTATTAACAATTGTGATAACCAAATCC
Source organism: Lithobates septentrionalis (assembly GCA_037952835.1). Taxonomy (NCBI): domain Eukaryota; kingdom Metazoa; phylum Chordata; class Amphibia; order Anura; family Ranidae; genus Lithobates; species Lithobates septentrionalis. The sequence goes on from JBBDGP010000825.1 coordinate 955,161, forward strand.
AAAAAATGGATTTGGGTGGGGCTAGCTTCGTGGGTGAGCACTATACCCCTATCATTTTTGTTCAACAAAGCCAAGTAACTAGTCACGGAGTCAACATCCCCGTCCCTTATGAACAGGTCATCATCTATGAATCTTCTCCACATGACGAGTTGGGGTGGTCTATCACGCAAGACCACATCTTCCTCCCATTTGGCCATGTAATTAAATGAACGCTCCATTTTTTGGTTTCATCAACTAAACGCTATGTACCTGTGTCAATAATTAAGTATCAGCCTTGTTTGTAGCTAGCCAATGGTTGCGCTTTATAGCGCATCGCTTGGGTTTATAAGGAGCATGCGCGTGCGCGGTTGCGTACCCCTGATGACGTCAGTTGTGACGAAACGGCCGTAGGGTCACATCCCTAGCATGCATCGCGCATGCGCAATTTCCTTTTAAACGGCGTAGGAGTCTATTTGATATCCCTGCTGTTTTTTTTATGTAAATATCTGTTTTTATCTTCTGTTTTTTACTTGAATAAATGCAGTATTGGTTATCTGCACTACTGGAGTCCCCCCTTTTTTTCCTTTTGGATATGTGGCTCATCTCCTTTTGGTCTGTCTGGATATGAACACTGATCACCATACAGGAAGTATCTTTGGGACCACATCTTCTGAATTGGCGCTCTGTTGCTGTTGAATAGTCGCCCAGGAAGCGGGTCAGCAAGATTCCTCACAGAGTCTCTTAAAGGACATCCCTCGAAGTTCATCGCTACTTCTCCCTCTACTAAGCCTGTTTTGACCCCAGTGAGTAAGGGCGGTCGCTGGCTCTCTGCTAAGCCTTCATTACATTATCACCAGGTGGTGGGCAGCACTGGCGGTGGATTACTAATTCAGAACTCCGCAGGGAACAACTTTTGGACTTTAATCACATTATAATTTAGAACTTTTTATTTTCTGCATTCACTATAGTTGTTTTTTCATCACTTATGGATTTGTGGATTTAATGTTTTTTTCACTAGTTAATATCATTAGATGGTATTCATCATTGTTTATATTTTTACAATAATTCCACAATATTTTTCACTCATAGTATTTGTCCAGCGCTACACTGTTCTCTTTACATCTTTTTTTTTTTTTCTTCTTTACATCTTTTTATCTTAATGCATAGAAATGCATCAAGATAAAAACCTTCTGCCTTTACAACTCCTTTAAACTTTGACAACAAACCTGGAAGCTGATTGGTTTCTATGCAAAGCTGCACCAGATTTTGTACTCTCCAGTTTTAGTAAATCAAGCCCACAGTGTTAACTAAAACTTGTCTACTAATATACTTACGCGGGACAACTACATACATACAGTAGCACCAACCTAGCTATCTGGCACTGTGCATGTGAAATAATACCAATACGACAGAGATAAGTCTGTCATAAAGATTTAGATATACACCCAAGGAAGCTTAGAAAGTTTTTGTAGTGTATTAATATGCCTTTACTAAACAAAAATGCAGTACAATTATAGGAAAACAAGACTAACAGATATACCTACAACAAGCATGCACACACACTAAATATCCTTCCTAGAGTATGAGCATGAATAATGGTCTGAATAAAATAGGAATACGCTGAAAGTTACTTCGCTCAGGTTAGAGCTGCTTCTCTATCCCTGTAGGCAACAAGGACCCTAGGCTTACTCTACAGTGGTTGCAGGAAATCGGTTGAAGGCATCTTTCAGGTTCTGGCAGAGACCTTACTTGGTGTTAAGTCATTATAGAGTCCTCCCTTCAGTCTCTGTTGTTGGCTTATTATTTAGAAAGCATAGGCAGCCAATCCCACATGGGCGTATCCTTTTTCTAACTATTACTCTGTTGTAATATTCTCCAATTCAACCTCTAGATGGCACTGTTGTATCATACATGCCATAGGTCATATATGTCAAAAGGTCAAGCGTTGCTGACCTTGTTACCTGAATAGGTTGTATAATCCATAGAAAAGCTGAAATATCACATGGTCCTAAGTATTCAGACCCTTTGCTGTGACACTCATATATTTAACTCTGGTGCTGTCCATTTCTTCTGATCATCCTTGAGATGGTTCTACACCTTTGAGTACAGCTGTGTTTAATTATACTGATTGGACTTGATTAGGAAAGCCACACACCTGTCTATATAAGACCTTACAGTTCACAGTGCATGTCAGAGCAAATGAGAATCATGCAGTCAAAGGAACTGCCTGAAGAGCTCAGAGACAGATTTGTGGCAAGGCGCAAATCTGGCCAAGGTTACAAAAAAATTCTGCTGCACTTAAGGTTCCTAAGAGCACAGTGGCCTCCATAATCCTTAAATGGAAAACACTTGGGACGACCAGAACCCTTCCTAGAGCTGGCTGTCCTGCCAAACTGAGCTATCGGGGGAGAAGAGCCTTGGTGAGAGAGGTAAAGAAGAACCCAAAGATCACTGTGGCTGAGCTCCAGAGATGCAGTCGGGAGATGGGAGAAAATTGTAGAAGGTCAACCATCACTGCAGCCCTCCACCAGTCGGTGCTTTATGGCAGAGTGGCCCGACAGAAGCCTCTCCTCAGTGCAAGACACATGAAAGCCCGCATGGAGTTTGCTAAAGAACAACTGAAGGACTCAAAGATGGTGAGAAATACGATTCTCATCACCTGTACAATACAGTCCCAACAGTGAAGCATGGTGGTGGCAGCATCATGCTGTGAGGGTGTTTTTCAGCTGCAGGGACAGGACGACTGGTTGCAATTGAGGGAAAGATGAATGCGGCCAAGTACAGGGATATCCTGGATGAAAACCTTCTCCAGAGTGCTCAGGACCTCAGACTGGGCCGAAGGTTTACCTTCCGACAAGACAATAACCCTAAGCACACAGCTAAAATAACGAAGGAGTGGTTTCACAACAACTCCGTGACTGTTCTTGAATGGCCCAGTCAGAGCCCTGACTTAAACCCAATTGAGCATCTCTGGAGAGACCTAAAAATGGCTGTTCACCAACGTTTACCATCCAACCTGACAGAACTGGAGAGGATCTGCAAGGAGGAATGGCAGAGGATCCCCAAATCCAGGTGTGAAAAACTTTCCCAAAAAGACTCATGGCTGTATTAGATCAAAAGGGTGCTTCTGCTAAATACTGAGCAAAGGGTCTGAATACTTAGGACCATGTGATATTTCAGTTTTTCTTTTTTAATAAATCTGCAAAAAAGGCCAACAATTCGGTGTTTTTCTGTCAATATGGGGTGCTGTGTGTACATTAATGAGGAAAAAAAATGAACTTAAATGATTTTAGCAAATGGCTGCAATATAACAAAGAGTGAAAAATTTAAGGGGGTCTGAATACTTTCCGTCCCCACTGTATATATATATATTATATTATATATTATTGTAATAATAAAGTATACAGTGATTGGTGTAAACCATAAATGCTGGACCATAGAATACATTTAATGTGTAAATAGGGCTTGAAATTTTATTTTTTTTCTCTATTGATCCAAAATGGACTGATGGTGTTGATGAATAGAAAATGTACGTATACATGCATTTCTTATTTTCACAGGAAGAGTATTTGTTCATGAATGGGCTCATCTTCGATGGGGGGTCTTTGATGAATATAACTATGAAAAACCTTTCTATGTTTCAACTGACCATAAAGTTGAAGCAACAAGGTAAACACTCTTATTGATGACATGTTTGTGAAAATTATAAAAAATTATAAAAAATAAGTATTGTAATAAGGACCATCTTTAGGTATTATGCCGACTTAGATACACCTGAATAATGTCACTCTTTTTTTACAATCTCCATTAATTGTGCCATGTGAATGTTGTAGTAAAAATCAATACAATACAGAATGAATTAATGGAGCATGCTGTCTGCTTTATATGCCAGGCTACTTTTCTACTGTACTGTTTCTACTATAAAGATCCTACTGACTGGCTCATCTCAATACCCACCCCAACAGTGTTCACTGCAAAACCTTCCACCTACAGTTCTCTTGCTGAATTTAGCCAGGAATGTCCAAAATTGGTGAGAATGAGACAAAATGTATCCAAAATTGTATTTTTCGAGGTTTGGTACTGCTCCCTACTTGCTGCCAGTCCTATCCTTGATGCCATGGGAGGACTAGGCTGGCAGACAGGGGGACGTTTACTCCATGGGCCAGTACAAATACAATACATTGAGCTGATGGTCCTGAGTAGATACCCCCATTCAAACCTCAATCAGAGATGGAGCTGCAGTCAGTGACACAAGCAAAGCATTATAAAGCAGCCTTCTACCTGCGATCTTCCAGTTTCCTTCTTCCATTGTTGCGCTGCCATGTCATGTGACCTAAAGCAGAGAGCTGCAAAGAAAGCTGCTAAAAGAATGCAGAACTGTGAAATGTGTTGTGCTCATTTGTCAAAGAAAGCTAAATGATAGGGATTAATTGTGACAACGTACAAATCCAGAACAAACAAATCATAATGGTGGCATAGTATTTCATATTTTTGTTAGGGGGACCATATCATTTTTAAAGCGCAGCTGTCAGTTGGTCAACAGCCATGGTATTGCCAATTACTACTGTCAGTTGTTCAAAATAATACATTTTTTGATCAACTATATGTTCCTTGTGCTAGATGTTCCCGTGATGTTTTTGGAGTGTATGTAAAAAAGTCAGACCAGTGTCAAGGAGGCTCCTGTAACATTCGTCCATGCAATTTCGACTCTAACACCGGTCTCTATGAGGAGGGATGCATGTTTGTGCCTGATAAGTACCAGCAGGTCAAACAGTCCATAATGTATCTGCAGGCATTACCATCGGTAAGTAATGTTGTGATATTTTACTGTGTGTTTATCTAGATTATAAAATGTCAAAACTGCAACTCTTATGCCGCGTACACACGGGCGGACTTTTTGACCGGACTGGTCTGACAGACCAAATCCGGCGGACAATACCACCGTGTGTGGCCTCCATCGGACCTGCAGCGGACTTTTTTCGGTCAAAAATCTGACGAACTTTAGATTTGAAACATGTTTCAAATCTTTCCGACGGACTCAAGTCCGGTCGAAAAATCCGCTCCTCTGTATGCTAGTCTGACGGACGAAAACCCACGCTAGGGCAGCTATTGGCTACCGGCTAACTTCCTTATTTTAATCCGGTCTTACCTTATCACGTACGAATCCGTTGGACTTTGGTGTGATTGGTGTGATCGTGATCGGAAAGTCCGTCGGACCAGTCCTGACGAAAAGTCCGCCCATGTGTATGTGGCATTACTTTTATTATAAGATCTGGTGACTACTCATGAATTACAAAATAAGATAAATTAGTCTTTGATAAATAATGTATTATAGTGCCTTTGATGTTTGAACATTTCCCAGATGACTTTGACTTGTTTCTTTGTTTTAAGTCTTTGATATATCTAAAGCTTGTTTTTTGCATCTTTCTTAAAATCAATTGTCTATACCAGCTTTTTTTAACCAGGGTGCCACGGCGCCCTGAGGTGCCTTCTGGGTTCTGTAGGGGTGCCTTGGCAAAATGCCTAAAAATTGAACATTACCCAAAAATTTTCAACAAGCTAGCTCAAGTCTGCCTTTTTTTTGTTACACAAAGCCATAGGTTTTCATTGTTTAGCATTCCAACCTATGGAATCGCCCAGGCCAGCTGACAGCGTCCTAACAACCAATGACATCATAGGTTCAGAAGGATGATGTTGGGCGCCTATGAATGTCCTTGTTTGCCCCTCTGTCAGGACTTGGGTCACATTAGCGGAGTGAGGAAAGGAAATACTGGAATACTAGTCATTACCAGTGTACAAAGATATATATTATTTGTTAAACTTAAACCACCTCTAATGTTGGGTGTCCTACGTGTGTAGATGCCACTGCAATATGTAAAACTATTAGTTTAGTGTTTACATTTTATGGATGGGGTACCTCGAGATTGTGCAGGATTTAAAAGGGTGCCTTGACTGAAAAAAGGCTGAGAACACTGGTCTATACTTATTTCGTCGGTTCTCTGCTGCTACCAAATGGGACTAACCTTAGGACTGCTACTTGGGAAAGTCATTATTTAAAACTAAAACAAATTTTCTGTGTACAAGTGCAATGTCCAGTATATAATGTAAGTCTTACATGTAGTTCCTCAAAGTCTTAAGGGAGTATTGAACCCAAAGCAAACACATATTATATTATAGCTTAACAATTCTTAGATGTGATATCTGCATTGGTGTTTTTTTAGCTTTCTTTGGCCTTTTATCATCTAGTGATCCAGCCAGTAAGTCTGTTGTTTTTTTAAAAAGAACAAGCTCTCTCCCAGATATATCAGTTTACAGGGACGAGACAAACCATTTAACACTGGCAGGGGTGCTTACAATGATCAGCTTGTATTCATGTAAGACCTTTGTCCCAAAAGGAAAAAAATCTGTTTTATGCAACTGTTTATAAAGTATTGGATGGAGTTTGGCTTTAATTCAATTCTTGGTGTATTTAAATATGCTAGTCCATCTAACACTCCCATCCTTCCAGACTGACAATGCTGCTGTCCAAAAGGTGCCTCCTGGGAACCTTCATCCAGAGTGGAGACACTCTAATACAGGAGGTGTGTTACTGGCTAGATCACCAGGTGAAAACAAAGGGAAAGAAAAACCTTGGATGGTTTTTCCGACGGAATTCCGCTCAAGCTTGGCTTGCATACACATGGTCACACAAAAGTTCACTTGACTTTCGACCGTCAAGAACGCGGTGACGTACAACATTACGACGAGCCGAGAAAATTTAGTCCAATGCTTCCGAGCATGCGTTGAATTGTTTCCGAACATGCGTAGGAATTTTGCGTGTCGGAATTGCATACAGATGATCGCATTTTCAGATAGGAACTTTTTACGACTGAAAAATTGAGAACATGCTCTCAATCTTTTGCTGGCTGGAATTCGACCAGCAAAAGTCCGATGGAGCATACACACAGTCACATTTTCCGACCAAAAGCTCTCATCGGTCTTTTGCTGTCCTAATTTCCGATCGTGTGTACGCGGTATAAGACTCTATTCACACCTGGGTGTTCTGAAACGCGGGCGGAATTGCTGCAATTCTGCCCGCAATTCAGAATCGTGGCAAAACATGCGACGTGCTTGCAATGCCATTACTTCTTAACTGTGTCACAATCGTGCCATGATTTTTGCCACGATAAATTACGCTTCAATCTTGACGATGTCACCCAAATGAAGCTCCTGCTCCTTTTTGAGTGACAAGCTTCGCGCGTTGTGATTTGCCGTGATTGCAGCGTGATTTATCTCACGACCATTGCGGCAAAATCATGGCACGATTGGAGTGCCATTAATAAGTAATGGCATTGCAAATGTGTTACATGTTTTGCCGTGATTCTGAATCACAGGCAGAATCAAGGTGATTCTGCCCATAATTCAGAATGCCCAGTTGTGAATGGAGCCTAAAAAATGAAAACGGATGCAGCCACCAGATCTAATGATTGGTAAGCTGCAAAATATAACATTTTTGGTTTAGGATTTAATACTGCTTTACCTGCTCCAGTCAGACCTTGTTGCTGACACTGCTTCAGCTCCTGAAGATTGTAAAAATTGCAATATACAAGGACTAGCTTCTTTGAAAGTGAGGATACATTTACCTCAGTTTCTTTATATTCATGCACACCAAATATGACTGAAAACAAATGCTGTATCACTTGTGCTTGAACTTGTATTTTCACTTTGAAGGTCTCTTTTATTGTCAAAAGAAGTTTATTGAGTATACAATATTATAAAGATACATAAAGTAAGTTTACAAGGATCTATAAAGTAAGCTCATTGTTTTACAGTAGGGTTTATATAGGTAAATATCATGAAATTTCAAATATTAAACATTGGGTTCACGTAAACCTAAATTAAAGATATATATCATTTCCTTAGTTACTTTTGTAGGTATTTAAATGATTTATTCCTACTATACATATTGTTTACAAGTAGAGTGTATATAGGTCAAATAAATTCTGATAATGAGCTTTAATCGTAAGGTGGAGAAAAGGAAAGAGAAAGAAGAAAAAGGGTTGAAAGGTAGAGGTATGGTCCACAAGGTTGTCCCGCTCGTCAGTTTATTATTCTTTTTAGTTCTCTTTGAAGCCTTAGAATGGATGTCTCTGTAAGTCAATTAATCTGTTACCATGGCAACAGGACAGAGTCATTGAAGTTTGACAGGAGCTGTTGTTTTATCCAAGGATGCCAAAGTTTTTCAAATTTTGGAATTTGATTTTGATTGATGGCTACCATCTTAGCATGGGACATTGTATTATTGATTCTGTGAATTGTTTCTGCTAGTACCAATGTAGGAGATTTCCATGCCTTGGCCACTGTTTGTTTTGCAGCCGTTATTAGTTGGATCATAAGTTTGAATTGAGAGAGTGTTAACCATTCCGGTTTTAGATTAAGTTAAATATGGATCTGGTTGTATTATTTTTTAAAATATTTTAGATGCAATCACGAAGACTTCCTTCCAGAAGGTTTGGATTACTGGGCACGTCCACCATATGTGTAAATATGTGCCTATTTCTGGGCATCCTCGAAAACAAAGAGCTGAGGTATTAGGTGAATATTTTGCCACTCTAGCGGGTACAAGGTACCAGCGAGTTAGGACTTTATAATTTGTCTCCAGTGCTAAGATGTTGGGTGAAGATGACTTAGATGTGAGCCATATGTTAGACCAGTCCGTGTCTTCTAAAGTTCGTCCCAGGTCCTCCTTCCACCTCTGAACGTAAGAGGGTCTATTAAGATTTGCTACTCCATATAATTGATTATAAAGTGATGAAATTGTACCTTTAGCAAATGGATCTTTTGTACAGATTGATTCAAAAATGGATAATTGGGATAATGGTGTATCCCCCTTTAGAAATGGTGTATAGAAATTTTTGATTTGGAGATATCTAAATATCTCAGAGTTTGGTAGATGATATTTTTCTCTAAGCGATGGGAATGAAAGGAATGATTTAGATGCTATGAAGTCATTTAGTGTCTGAATGCCTGATGTTGTCCAAGCTTTAAAAGAATTTGGGTAGATCCATGCCGGATAAAAGGCCGGATTTCTGATAAAAGAAAGGAGAGGATTGTGTGGAGATTGTAACTGATATTTGGTTTTTAGTTTATCCCAGAGAGATAAGAAGTGTTTAATTATGGGATTATGAATTTTAAAGCGGTCTTTAGGATCAAGCCATAATAAATTTGATATTATTAGAGGGTCATTTTCTGAAGCCTCTATAAATACCCATAATGGGATTTCCTGTTTTGCATGGTATTTGGACAGACTGGCCAAATGTGCTGCTCTGTAGTAGTTAGTAAAATTAGGGTATCCCAGGCCTCCTTTATTTTTGGGAAGATGTAGTGTGTGTATAGGTATACGTGGCTTAGAAGAGCCCCATATAAACGAAGTTGCTCTTTTTTGTACTATTCTCAAAAAATAGGAAGGAATTGGAATAGGGAGGACTCTGAATAGATAAAGCAATTTGGGTAGAATAGTCATTTTGATTGCATTAATCTTCCCTACCCAGGATAAAGGAAGTTGCGACCATTGTTTTATTAGATTTGTGATCTGTCTTAATACAGGAGGATAATTGGTTGAGAATAAGTCAGAATGAGATGCTGTTAAATGAATTCCAAGATATGGGATTGATTTTTCTGCCCATGTGAATGGGAGTGCAGCCCTAGCCGGGATCAATTCCATGTTTGTGAGTGAAATATTAAGCACTAGGCATTTCTTAAGATTATTAAATAAGGCCGGATAGGGCTGCAAATCCATCAAGAGCTGGTATTAAGTTAGGACCAGAGACCTGTGGTGATGATAGAAATAGTAATATATCGTCTGCAAATATACATAATTTGTGTGTAATACCTCCTACTTCAATGCCAGTTATAGTTTGGTTTGTTCTGATGTATTGGGCCATGGGTTCGAGTATAAGGGCAAATAATAAGGGAGATAATGGGCAACCCTGTCGGGTACCTCTTTCGATATTAAAGGCTTCAGATTTGTATCCAGCATATTTTATATAGGCTTTGGGTTTATTATATAATGCTTTGATCCATGTTAAAAAGTGGGGTCCAAAACCCCATTTTTGTAATGAATATTGCATATATTGCCAGGATACTGTGTCAAATGCCCTCTTAATATCGAGAGATAGAAAACATAAAGGGATTTTCCGTTTTTTAGCAATATGTGCCAATAACACTGCCCTGCGTATATTATCGCCTGCCTGTCTATTTGGCATGAAGCCTACTTGATCTCTATGTATTAATTTTCCTATAATGATATTGAGGCGTTTTGCTATTATTTTTGCTAATAATTTAATATCGAGGTTTAACAGAGAGATAGGCCGATAATTCACACAGGAAGTATCATCAGAAAGGGGTTTTGGGATCATACAAACAATTGCCATTAGTGTTTCTTGCCGAAAAGAATGTCCATCTAGAAGTTTGTTAAAAGTTTCAGTGAGAATGGGAGAGAGTATTTCTGAGAATGTTTTATAGTATAAAGCCGAGTAGCCGTCTGGGCCTGGTCTTTTGTTAAGTTTTAGGTCTTTTATGGCGTTAGCAACTTCATCTATAGTTATAGGCTCAGCCAAACTGCTTTTTTGATTCTGAGATAACTCAGGTAAGGTTATTTTTGAGAAGAAGGATTCAGCCTCTGTAGGATTAAATTCATTGTTTGTCTTGTATAAAGTTGTGAGATGTGAGTGAAATTTATGGACTATTTTAACTGGATTACAAGTGTAAACATTTTTTGATAATTTCAAACGTATTGGTTTGAAAGATTTGTTAGTTGAATTTAATGGCCGAGCCAAATATGTACCTGGTTTGTTTGTATTCATGTAGAAATTGTGTTTGGAGTGTTTGAGGGATTTATCAACTGACTCAGTGAGAAATAGATCGTATTACAATCTAGATTTTTCCAGATGAGATTTTGTACTCTGAGATGGATTATCTTGAAATGATATGTAGGCTGCATTAAAATTGAGTTCTAGTTTTTTTGCTAGATTTTTGCGTTCCCGTTTAAATAGTGCCATTTGTCTTTGTATTGTACCACGCAAGACAAGCTTATGAGCTTCCCACAGTGTTATTGGGGAGATGTCTGTTGTATTATTAATTGATATGTATTCCTTTAAAGCTTGTTCAATGGCCATCTGATGTAGTGGGTGTTTGAGCATTATGTCCGGTAAGTACCACGTTGGGTCATGCGCTTTTGGTATGGCTGAGGCTATAGTAGTGTATACTGCATTATGGTCAGACCACGGAATCGGAATTATATCTGATGCAATAATTTCTGGTATCATTCCTATTGTTAGAAAAATATGATCTATTCTGGTGAAGGTTTGATGAGGGTGCGAGAAATAAGTGAATTTCTTTTTCATTGGGTTACTTTCTCTCCACGAATCTACCAGATTGTATTTGGAAAGAAGTTGAGAAAAAGGTAATCTAGAGGTTATTTTGGATGGTGTAAAAGGTGATTTATCTAGAAATGGGAGGAGGACCTGGTTCGAATCCCCACACATTATCACTGTTCCTATTTTGTGTGTATTAATCACTTGTAATATATGTGAGAGGAATGGTGTAGGTTGTTTGTTAGGAGCGTAGTAGGAAATCACCGTGATTGCTGTATCCATTATATAACCCATGAGTATCAGGTATCTACCTTCTGGGTCTTTAATTTCTGATAAGGTGAATGGTGTGGATCGGTGAAATGCAATTAGAGTTCCCCTTTGCTTGGTACAGGCAGAAGCCGAGTAAATTTGTTGATAAAAAGGAGAAATATATTTTGGAGTAGAATCTTTGGTGAAGTGTGTTTCTTGGAGGCATACTATGTGAGCCTTCTTGTTATGAAAAGTACGGAAGGCTTTGGTCCTTTTTTGAGGGACATTTATTCCCTGAACATTCAGGGAAAGTACAGTATATTCAGTGGTGCCATGGCAACAGATCAAATAGTTTTGACTTACTTTTTGTTATGCAGAGCTGACTGCGCAGATCAACCTGTGTGGACTGAAGAGATGAATAGATAGAAAAGAAACCAGTGAATTCTGGAGTAAAGAGTAAACAAAAAACATATGAGATTAGATGATACATTGTATAAATTATTTTTTGCAAGTAATCACAATTTACCCGTGAAAGAGAGTAAATATCTCTCTCAGGGGAATAAGTGCCTTCGTCACACTCCCACATAATATGGTTGGGAGAATGAGGAGGGCTAATGGGGGTACACGGATCTTCCGCTTACAGGAGAGAAGTGCTATGTCAAAAGACATCAAAATGATGATTCATTAATTGGAGTGCAGAATATAGTTTTTGTTGAAATTATTTATTCCAGGGTGGTTGTATATGGTTAGTCTTGCCCTAGGCTAAATAATTCAGTTAGAAAGGTACTGTTAATAACTTTGGTATTGATGAAGACAGTTTGAATTATTTTGGGATTTTAACCCTTTTAAAGTAAACAATTACATATTTTATTCATATGTAACTGTTTAGATATGTTAACTCATAAAATTGAGGTTGTATTGCTTCAGATTAGAATAAACAAAAACATAATTCTAGGAACTAGTTAGGTAATAATATATTTGTTTTAAGAAAAGAAAGAAAAAGCTTCCATTACTTCTGGATTATTGAACATATTTGTCCTAAAAAGTAATAAATCTATTGTTATTACCTGATAATATATAACTGAACAAGAATTTCCTTATTTCACTTATATATTCTAAGGCTATATGAATCAGAAGTAATAAGAAATATAACTGGAATGTAACATGATCCCACACAGTGTGTGACTATCAGAATGCAGTTACATTCAGTTATAAATACAGTTTTTTTTATAGAGAACCATCTCTTAGTATAATAAATGAAGAGATATCAGGAATTAGGATGTCAGTCCATTGAATCTTCTTGGTCCATGGATGATGTGGCATAACGGCCTCTTTTGTGAGAATGATGATTCCCATTTTGTTCTGAAATTTTCTGAGTGCTACCTGAAGGTGAAGATGATGTCATTCTTCTGCGTGTGGGAGAGTTGCTGCTTGTGGGTTCTGTCAGATTTAATTTTAAAAGGGTTTGTTGTAGTTCATCTGCTGATCTGCTTCTGTAAATTGTACCTTGGTAGTTAAATCTGACTGAAAAGGGGAAGCCCCATTGATACATAATGTTGTGGCGTTGCAGTTCCATTAGTTGGGGTTTCATGGATCGTCTTTTAGTAATAGTAAGTTGGGATAGGTCAGCAAAAATTTGATAATTGTGTCCTTGAAAATTAAGTTCCTTTTTTTCTCTTGCAGCAATTAGTATTTGTTCTTTCGTTCTGTAATAATGAAATTTTGTGATTATATCACGTGGGGGTCCATCTTTCTTTTTGGCTGTGAGGGCTCTGTGTACTCTGTCCAGTTCTAAACGTTCAATAGGGATATCTGGCTTTAGTTCTTGTAATAGAGCAGTAATAGTAGATTGCAGGTCTGTCACAGTTTCAGGTATTCCCCTTATGCGCAAGTTTGAACGTCTGGTTCTATTTTCGTAATCTTCGAGCTTAGTTTGAAGTATTAAATTCTCTTCTTTTAATTGTTCCAATTCTGTTATATTTACTTGGGTTGTAATTTCAATTTCATCCATTTTTATTTCTAGGGCTGCGGTGCGGTTTCCCAGCTCTCTTATTTCTTTGGTTAGGCTTTTTGTTATTTGGTCTGAGGTTTGTTTTAAAGCCTTATGAAGCATCTTTTCAAATTGTAATAATATTACTGGGGATGCTGAGGAGGCTTGTGGAGAAGTTTGTGAGATGATTTGTTCTGTATCTGACTCAAATGGAGAGTCTTGCTGTGACATTTTCTGTCTGTGAGAGCGCCCTGATGCTGTATCTTGTGAGGTGACTGGAGCTGCTTTAGTTGCAGTGAGTGCCTGTGAGCTCTTTGTGAGGTGATTTTTATTTCTGCCACGGTTTCCTCCCAGTACCATATTTCCTGCCCAAACTTTCACAGTTTGTTCCCTGGGGCAAAAAGGTTCAAATGGATACCTTTTGAGCCTGCAGGCTCCGCTTTGTCCTTCTCTTCTCTCCTCAGCGGTGCAGAGCTCTAACAATGCATGTTTGCTCTGCTAGGCTCCGCCCATCTCCCCCTCTGAAGGTCTCTTTTCAATTGACTTTAGTTGGAGACTACAGGTCACGGCAACTAATATGCATTAAGGTTATTTTCATAATGTACGCCAATAAATTACTGTCATGAGCAGGTGTGAGCAGAAGCGTGTGATCTGCGACAGAGGACACCAAACGTATATAAGTGAAAATATATATATTTATTAAGGAAAGTGAGTAATAAATAACAACCAACTCCAATATGACACAGTGCAATAACCAACCACAGACAGAGACCCACAAATAACAACAGACAGAAAAGTGCAATAAATGGGAAATACCAGGTTCATAAACAATAGCCAGGCCAGGGTCATACACAGCAGATCAGCAGATGGACAGGGGATGTTCCAGAGACAAAACGTAAGCCAGGCCAAGGTCATACACAGGGAGATCAGCAGATGGGGTATGGAACACAGGACAGGGAGAGGGATGGATGGGTCAGACTGCAGGCAGGGATGCAAGGTAACAGGTGGGACAGGAAAGGGTCCGAGACAGGATCAGGTTTAGGGCACAGGATCAGATTGCAAGCAGGTCAGGAGGCAATGAAGAAATCAAGGCAAACATGTGAATGTTTGCCAGGTATTTATAGGCCTGTGATTGGCCTCAAGTGACACCTGATTGTAGGAGGTACTGTCTGCTCCACACTGCCAGGATCCATCCGCTGGTGGACGCCAGTACTGCGGCCCAAAGATGATATACTATTAACAGGGAAAAGCTCTCCTGACAGTTCCAAACTGCCAGGAGACACCTGCTGGTGGACCTCAGTACTGCATGCCAAATAACAGGTCTTACCAGCGGATGGAACATTTCCTGACAGTACCCCCCCTCAAAGGAGCGGCCTCCGGACGCTCCAATTGGTTGTAATTGTCCATAGTCTATGGTATTAAGCAGAACAACAGATGATGGCACAACAGGCAGAACAGGTGGTGGCACAACAGGCATGGGCACTTCAAGCTGGGCAGCGGGCTCATCAAGCTGGAGGGCAGTCACCGAGACATCAGGCTGGAGGGCAGACACCGGGACATCAGGCTGGAGGGCAGCAGGCACACGGACATCAGGCTGGAGGGCAGCAGGCACACGGACATCGAGCTGGGCAGCAGGCTCCGGGTCATCGAGCTGGGCAGCAGGCTCCGGGTCATCGAGCTGGGCAGCAGGCTCCGGGTCATCGAGCTGGGCAGCAGGCTCCGGGTCATCGAGCTGGGCAGCAGGCTCCGGGTCATCGAGCTGGGCAGCAGGCTCCGGGTCATCGAGCTGGGCAGCAGGCTCCGGGTCATCGAGCTGGGCAGCAGGCTCCGGGTCATCGAGCTGGGCAGCAGGCTCCGGGTCATCGAGCTGGGCAGCAGGCTCCGGGTCATCGAGCTGGGCAGCAGGCTCCGGGTCATCGAGCTGGGCAGCAGGCTCCGGGTCAACGAGCTGGGCAGCAGGCTCAGGGTCATCGAGCTGGGCAGCAGGGTCATCGAACTGGGCAGCAGGCTCAGGGTCATCGAGCTGGGCAGCAGGGTCATCGAACTGGGCAGCAGGCTCAGGGTCATCGAGCTGGGCAGCAGGCTCTGGAACATTGGGCCGAACAGCGAGCACCGTAAGGGCAGGCCGGATTACAGGCACCGGCTCAGCAAGCTGGGTAACGGACCCCGGCCCAGTGGGCTGGGTAACAGGCCCTGACTCAGCGAGCTGGACACCGGGCACCGGTTCGGCAAGCCAGATAACGGATACTGGCTTGACAGGCAAAGTGATGGACTTCGGTTTAGCAGACTGGGTAACGGGCACCAGTTCAGCAGGCCGAGACACGGGCACCGAAACTCCAGGCTGAAACACGGGCACCGAAACTTCAGGCTGAGACACCAACATCACGACATCAGGCTGGAAGACAGATACCAGGATATCAGGCTGGAGGATGGACACATCAAACCGGAAAGCAGGCTCATCAGGCTGAACAGTGGGCACATCAGGCAGAACAGCAGGTACATCGGACTGGTCAATAGTCGCTGGAGCGTCAGACTGGAACATGGACATTGGGGTTTCGGGCTGGAAGGCAGGCATATCAGACTGGAAGGTGGGCACACCAGACTGGAAGGTGGGCACACCAGACTGGAAGGTGGGCACACCAAGCTGGAAGGTGGGCACACCAAGCTGGAAGGCTGGAACACCAAGCTGGAAGGCTGGAACACCAAGCTGGAAGGCTGGAACGTCAGACTGGAGAGCTGGAACGTCAGACTGGAGAGCTGGAACGTCAGACTGGAGAGCTGGAACGTCAGACTGGAGAGCTGGAACGTCAGACTGGAGAGCTGGAACGTCAGACTGGAGAGCTGGAACGTCAGACTGGAGAGCTGGAACGTCAGACTGGAGAGCTGGAACGTCAGACTGGAGAGCTGGAACGTCAGACTGGAGAGCTGGAACGTCAGACTGGAAAGCTGGAACGTCAGACTGGAAAGCTGGAACGTCAGACTGGAAAGCTGGAACGTCAGACTGGAAAGCTGGAACGTCAGACTGGAAGGCTGGAACGTCAGACTGGTAGGCTGGAACGTCAGACTGCAAAGCTGGAACGTCAGACTGCAAAGCTGGAACGTCAGACTGCAAAGCTGGAACATCAGACTGCAAAGCTGGAACGTCAGACTGCAAAGCTGGAACATCAGACTGCAAAGCTGGAACATCAGACTGGAAAGCTGGAACGTCAGACTGGAAGGCTGGAACATCAGACTGCAAATTGGGAGCAGGTTGGGATACTGGCAGGATTGTGTGAGTGGGGAAGAACTTCCGTTTCTTCTTGGGCTTAACTACTGAAGATCTGTAGGTGAGGGGTGCAGCAGACTGGAGAGGAGGATTGGGATATGGCAGGGAAGAGGTAACAGTGGCTGGAGGAAGTTCGTGTGGGTTTGCAGGCAGCAGGGAAGAGACAGGTGGGTTGAATGCAGGATAGGTACAGGGAGCAGAGACTGGATATGAGTATTTGTTTGGCAGCAGCGTATACTGAGCTGCAACTGCGGTTGACATGGGTGATGGAGAAACATACATTTGGGTAGGCTGGTGTTTGGTGGCAGAGGTGGTTTGTTTGACTGGAGCTGCTTGCATCATGTCAGACCATGCTGAAAGTATAGGTTGTACAAACTGTGCTTCTAAACCTCCCTGTCTAACAAAAGACTGAGCAGACACAATGCACTCAGCAATCACCTGTGAGGGACAGGCTGAATAGTGCTCACAAAAATCGTCTGGATCATCTTCAAAAAGCCAAACTAGTGATACAACCTGATTTATATCAAAAGGAGGAGTGAAATCATCACGGCCCTCAGGAATACAGGGCAGGGCCAGCTCAGTACATAGTTTGATCAAAGGCTGCACTTCCCCAAACAAAATATAACCCTGATCGACCAGGGAGTGAGCCAAACGTATAGTGGCAAACAACTGATCAGTAGACCATCCTTTCAAAGCCTGGCGGCAATAATCACCACTTTCAGATGCCAGCAGAGAAAGATAAATAACCTCATCGGTATTCATGTTTGCAACCAACTGAATCAAAATGGTTCCCCTGTGCAGCCACTTCTGGTCAGGGATGGCCTTGATTTACTGTCATGAGCAGGTGTGACCAGAACCGTGTGATCTGCGACAGAGGACACCAAACGTATATAAGTGAAAATATATATATTTATTAAGGAAAGTGAGTAATAAATAACAACCAACTCCAATATGACACAGTGCAATAACCAACCACAGACAGAGACCTACAAATAACAACAGACAGAAAAGTGCAATAAATGGGAAATACCAGGTTCATAAACAATAGCCAGGCCAGGGTCATACACAGCAGATCAGCAGATGGACAGGGGATGTTCCAGAGACAAAACGTAAGCCAGGCCAAGGTCATACACAGGGAGATCAGCAGATGGGGTATGGAACACAGGACAGGGAGAGGGATGGATGGGTCAGACTGCAGGCAGGGATGCAAGGTAACAGGTGGGACAGGAAAGGGTCCGAGACAGGATCAGGTTTAGGGCACAGGATCAGATTGCAAGCAGGTCAGGAGGCAATGAAGAAATCAAGGCAAACATGTGAATGTTTGCCAGGTATTTATAGGCCTGTGATTGGCCTCAAGTGACACCTGATTGTAGGAGGTACTGTCTGCTCCACACTGCCAGGATCCATCCGCTGGTGGACGCCAGTACTGCGGCCCAAAGATGATATACTATTAACAGGGAAAAGCTCTCCTGACAGTTCCAAACTGCCAGGAGACACCTGCTGGTGGACCTCAGTACTGCATGCCAAATAACAGGTCTTACCAGCGGATGGAACATTTCCTGACAATTACCCTGATTAGAATGGGACCAACTGCTGTAAGTGGACTTTTAAAAGTTGAATTCCAGATTTTTTTTTGTAAGCTTTGGATAGAACAGGGAAATAATAGAACTTTTGTTATGTTTATATGCTTTCATTGTCTCCAGTTATATTTCCCTTTGCTTCCTGTTCTATCTTACACTGCTCACTTGGACAGTAAAGTCTGGTACACACAGTAAGTTTTTTTTTTGTTCAAATCAGTGGATGAGCTTGCAATGTTAGTACACTGATCTCCCCGTTGTGCTATTTTGTTCTGACAGGGGGGCTGCCGTCCACCAGAACACACTGGTCAGCGCCTGCAGCCATTGGCTGAGAGCGCTGATTGGATACTGATTGGCTGATGTTCGACAGAATCTGGTCATGAGATAGGCTTCAGACAAGGAACTATATGCACTGTCTGAATGTTGGGTGGTGTCTACTCTACCGGCTGATTTTGGTCGTTATTCGGCCCCTATGTACGGGGCTTTAATGAGGACAAAATCTCTATTGTGAGGGGAGATCAGCAATACTAATTGAATTCTAACTAAAAACCTTTTAACTTTTATTGCTCATATACTTTTCTCCCTTTTTTCAGGTATTTGAATTTTGTAATGCTAATAATCATAACATTGAAGCTCCTACACTACAAAACAGAATGTGTAATTCACGCAGTACCTGGGACATCATTATGAACTCCACTGATTTTAATTCCACTTACCCAGTGGATAATTTCAATATTCCTGTTCCCTCAATCTCATTGATACAGTATAAAGACAGGGTGATTACTCTGGTGCTTGATGTTTCTGGAAGTATGTCACTTAATGTAAGTAATCATTCATAATTGTGGTGTTGGGTTCTATACATGACTTTGTTTGATGGATTTTATTCAATATTTTATGTATAAATTGCAATTATCATTGGTAGAACTGCTTCCATAACATAACAACCCATATGGCTGCTATTGGGCCCTGGCTGGAGCAGGGCCCAGTCTGGGCTTTAGGAATGAGCAGCAGTGGGAGCCTCGGTAGTTAAACCATGCTCCAGTCAGACCTGTGTAAGCAAAGCAAACCCACATATGCAGTTATAGCTCAGTAGATCACTAGATTGCTGCAGTCACTTGTATACAAAGAGCTGGCAAAGGAAAACTTCCACTTCTCTTCCTTTGCTGCTCTATCTGATGACATCATATAATGCAGAGAATAGCAGAGGAAGAGTGGTAGAGTATTGGAAAATTTCCTCTGTCAGTTCATTTTAAACAAATAAAAGCAAGAATCAGGTGAGCTGTTACTGCATCTGTGTGTTCATGCTGACAGAGGTCCGCCCCACCTTATACTTACCTGAGCCCAATCTTTATCCAGCGATGTGCATGAGAGCAGTGGCTCTCTTGCCTCTCGCTCTCCATTGGCTCCCACTGCTGTCAATCACAGCCAGTGAGGAGGAAGCAGATTGTGGCTCAGGAGCGAGCAAGCACAGGTGCACCCATAGCAAGCTGCATTCAGCAGTGGGGAGGAGTCAGGAAGGCTGGTGGGGGACCTGAAAAGAGGAAAATCAGGGCTGCTCTGTTCATAACCATTGCACAGAGCAGGTAAGTGTAGTGCTAACTCCCATAGGATCTGCTGGAAATTTGTTCAGGTTCTTCCCTAGTTAATTGCCCCGCAGCCAGGCATACAATCTCAGCCACACTTTTCCCCAATAACCAGTCTAGGGGTGTTGTTTTTATTTTTGGAGAACTTGGATAGGGTTGAGGGAATTGAGTGAGGTACTCCAAAAACTGAAACTATGTACAGGTTGAAGACAGTGAACTCCTTTCTGTAAATCTGAAGCAGAAGTCCTTGCATATAACACACTGGGGACTTGGCTTGTAGTAGAAGCAGTGAAAAGCAGCACACAAGCTTCCTACTTTAGAGCACTAAGAGCAGAATCCCTTCACAAGGAATTAGATAAACTAAGTTCTTCAGGACACCAGCCAATGTCCCCTTTAGTAATCACACAGCTGACTCTCCTGTGATACCTGACTAGATCTTCAGCAGACAGCCCCTCAGTCAGCTCTCTATAGCTTCAGCATCCAGGCTGCCAGGTCACCCACCTGAGGCCTCATGAATAGCAAGAACATGGCAGCGCTCACTTGCCACCAGAGATGCAGCTTACTTTTCACCAGGTATATTGGGGTGCTGCTGCTGTATGCAAGTGAAAATAATTGTAAAAGAAGACAGTTCATAGCCAAATATGCCCAGCAAGTGTACACTGTTAAGACTGTTTGTCAAAATTGTACTGTTCTGTAGCACCACATACAACTGTAAGACATCCCCCAACTATTTTATTTAAAGGATTTGTTTATTATCAATGTAGCCTTGAAAGCTGTTTAAAAATAACCTCTCTGATGTGGCATGGATGTGGTACGAATGAGCACTGATGTGGCATGGATGATCACTGCCTACCTGCACTACCCCCATGACCTCTACTAGCTGGGCTGCTCTCCTGGCTGTTAGGGGTAGCAGTGACATCCAGGGCTGCCACCTCTAAGCTTGCCACCCTCACTTCTTCGCCCAACTTGGCAAATCTGTTTGGGTGCTCAAACCCAGGGCTAGCCTTCCTTTTCTGTGAGCCCCTAGCACTCCCTCTGACTATAGTAACCCATCTTCCTACCTGATAATCCTGATTGACCCCTCCACCCTCCACATCAACCCTACTAACCACCTGCTCAGTGAGCAGAGGACCCCTTTCAAGGTTATCAGTTCTACCCAGTGTTACAACTTGCTCCTCCGGATTTTAAATGTGAGCTTGCAGAAGGGTAACACGCTCACATCTGTCGCATCGGTATCCATCCTGGACCTGTTGCTCAATCGTTGTATACATGCGGCACACTGTACCCTGCACAAAACCTGCAATCTTGCTAGCACACATTATCCCAGTTACAATTTTATAATTACTAACAGGAAATTTGGATGCTACTTACAGAGTTGAAGACTCCTGTTCATGGGCGTCCGCAGAAATTTTTTCAGGGGGGGGAATCATTTTAGGGTCACCAATGCTCCGCCCCTTTTCAATAATGTAATGAAGGGGAGGGGCTTAGTCATTATCACATAAAGCGTGATAACCCTCCCCCTTCCACTGCCACATTTTGTTTCTGCAATAATAATCCCCAATATTGGTGACAGTTTCTGCAATAATAATCCCCAATATTGGTGTCAGTTTCTGCAAAAATAATTCCCAGCGTTGGTGCAGTAGCTGCAATATTAGCCCCAGCATAGATGGTCAGTGGTGATATGCTAATTTAAAACCATGCAGCATGAAGGAGCTAATTAACACTGACATTGGCCACTAATTCAGCTCAAGGGGTTAATAAACACTGCTATTGATCACTAATGCAGTAGCGGCCAGTGGCAGTGTTAATTACCCCTTTGTATTGCAGCAGGAATAGGTTAACACTGACACTGGCCACTAATGCAGCACAAAGGGGTTAATTAACTGCTACTGGCCACTAATGCATTACAGATCAATGGCAGTGTTCATAAACGCCTTGTGCTTTTGTGGCCAGTGCCAGTACATTAACCACTTCAGCCCCGGACCATTATGCTGCCTAAGGACCAGAGGTCTTTTTCCAATTTGGCACTGCGTCGCTTTAACTGCTAATTGCGCGGTCATGCAATGCTGTACCCAAATGAAATTTGCGTCCTTTTCTTCCCACAAATAGAGCTTTCTTTTGATGGTATTTGATCACCTCTGTGGTTTTTATTTTTTGCGCTATAAACGGAAAAAGAACGAAAATTTTGAAAAAAAATGATATTTTCTACTTTTTGTTATAAAAAAAATCCAATAAACTCAATTTTAGTCATACATTTAGGCCAAAATGTATTTGGCCACATGTCTTTGGTAAAAAAAATGTCAATAAGAGTATATTTATTGGTTTGCGCAAAAGTTATAGCGTCTACAAACTAGGGTACATTTTCTGGAATTTACACAGCTTTTAGTTTATGACTGCCTATGTCATTTCTTGAGGTGCTAAAATGGCAGGGCAGTACAAAACCCCCCCAAATGACCCCATTTTGGAAAGTAGACACCCCAAGGAAATTGCTGAGAGGCATGTTGAACCCATTGAGAACTTATTTTTTTGTCCCAAGTGATAGAATAATGACAAAAAAAAAATATTTACAAAAAGTTGTCACTAAATGATATATTGCTCACACAGGCCATGGGCCTATGTGGAATTGCACCCCAAAATACATTCAGCTGCTGCTCCTGAGTACGGGGATACCACATGTGTGGGACTTTTTGGGAGCCTAGCCACGTACGGGGCCCCGAAAACCAATCACCGCCTTCAGGAATTCTAAGGGTGTAAATTTTTGATTTCACTCCTCACTACCTATCACAGTTTTGAAGGCCATAAAATGCCCAGATGGCACAACCCCCCCCAAATGACCCCATTTTGTAAAGTAGACACCCCAAGCTATTTGCTGAGAGGCATGTTGAGTCCATGGAATATTTTATATTTTGACACAAGTTGCGGGAAAGTGACACTTTTTTTTTTTTTTTTTGCACAAAGTTGTCACTAAATGATATATTGCTCACACAGGCCATGGGCATATGTGAAATTGCACCCCAAAATACGTTTAGCTGCTTCTCCTGAGTATGGGGATACCACATGTGTGGGACTTTTTGGGAGCCTAGCCGCGTACGGGGCCCCGAAAACCAATCATCGCCTTCAGGATTTCTAAGGATGTAAATTTTTGATTTCACTCTTCACTGTCTATTACAGTTTCGGAGGCCATGGAATGCCCAGGTGGCACAAAACCCCCCCAAATGACCCCATTTTGGAAAGTAGACACCCCAAGCTATTTGCTGAGAGGCATGGTGAGTATTTTGCAGCTCTCATTTGTTTTTGAAAATAAGGAAAGACAAGAAAAAACTTTTTTTTTCTTTTTTCAATTTTCAAAACTTTGTGACAAAAAGTGAGGTCTGCAAAATACTTACTATACCTCTCAGCAAATAGCTTGGGGTGTCTACTTTCCAAAATGGGGTCATTTGGGGGGGTTTTGTGCCACCTGGGCATTCCATGGCCTCCGAAAATGTGATAGGCAGTGAAGAGTGAAATCAAAAATTTACGCCCTTAGAAAGCCTGAAGGCGGTGCTTGGTTTTCGGGGTCCCGTACGCGGCTAGGCTCCCAAAAAGTCTCACACATGTGGTATCCCCTTACTCAGGAGAAGCAGCAGAATGTATTTTGGGGTGTAATTTCACATATTCCCATGGCATGTTTGAGCAATATATCATTTAGTGACAACTTTGTGCAAAAAAAAATAAAAAAAATTTGTCTCTTTCCCGCAACTTGTGTCACAATATAAAATATTCCATGGACTCGACATGACTCTCAGCAAATAGCTTGGGGTGTCTACTTTCCAAAATGGGGTCATTTGGGGGGGTTTTGATCTGTCCTGGCATTTTATGCACAACATTTAGAAGCTTATGTCACACATCACCCACTCTTCTAACCACTTGAAGACAAAGCCCTTTCTGACACTTTTTGTTTACATGAAAAAATTATTTTTTTTTGCAAGAAAATTACTTTGAACCCCCAAACATTATATATTTTTTAAAGCAAATGCCCTACAGATTAAAATGGTGGGTGTTTCATTTTTTTTTTTTTTTTACACAGTATTTGCGCAGCGATTTTTCAAACTCATTTTTTGGGGAAAAAACACACTTTAAATTTTAATGCACTAAAACACACTATATTGCCCAAATGTTTGATGCAATAAAAAAGATGATCTTAGGCCGAGTACATAGATACCAAACATGACATGCTTTACAATTGCGCACAAACATGCAGTGGCAACAAAATAAATACATTTTTAAAAGCCTTTAAAAGCCTTTACAGGTTACCACTTTAGATTTACAGAGGAGGTCTACTGGTAAAATTACTGCCCTCGATCTGACCTTCGCGGTGATACCTCACATGCATGGTGCAATTGCTGTTTACGTTTAACGACAGACCGCCGCTTGCGTTCGCCTTAGCGCGAGAGCAGGGGGCTTTTTTTTTTTCTTTGTTATTTTTTTGCTTTTTTATCTTATTTTTAAACTGTTCCTTTCATTTTTTTTTTTTTTAATCATTTTTATTGTTATCTCAGGGAATGTAAATATCCCCTATGATAGCAATAGGTAATGACAGGTACTCTTTTTTGAAAAAATTGGGGTCTATTAGACCCTAGATCTCTCCTCTGCCCTCAAAGCATCTGACCACACCAAGATCAGTGTGATAAAATGCTTTCCCAATTTCCCAATGGTGCTGTTTACATCCGGCGAAATCTAAGTCATGAAATGCTTGTAGCTTCCGGTTTCTTAGGCCATAGAGATGTTTGGAGCCACTCTGGTCTCTGATCAGCTCTATGGTCAGCTGGCTGAATCACTGGCTGCATTCTCAGGTTCCCTGTTGCATAGTTGCCAACATTGAAAAAAAAATATGTGGGACACTTTTTTGGCTGTAGGCGGAGCCGATCAATAATTAGGAGGCGGGGCATTCGTTTGTGGGCGTGGCCCAGTAAAAATTAATAGCTGCGGCGCGCGAAGCGCGCCGCGGCGAAAAATGGGCGTGCCTTGCGTGGAAAGTGGGCGTGTCTTGCGTGGAAAGTGGGCGTGGCTTAAATTGGCGTAGCTCAAGAGGGTGTGGTTAAAGTCTGAGATGAATGAGGGATGGAGAGGGAGAGGGAAAGGGGGAGAGGGAAAGGGGGAGAGGGAAAGGGGGAGAGGGAAAGGGGGAGAGGGGGGAGAGAGGAATGACGGACAGCAGCCCCAGGTCCTACACAACAATAGAAATATGTGTATTCTAGAAAGTTTAACAATCAGCAGATAAAGATACTCCAAACACCTGGTGTTAACGCTTCAATCATCCCGGCACCATGATTGTTATGGTGTCAGGATGATTGAAGCGCATTATTTCTATTATTACATTGTAATATAAAATTAAATCATTCAACTCACCATAATGCTGAATCAGTGGGATCCCTGAGCGTGTCACTAGCCACGTCGCCTGCCACCAGCAGAGTCTGTCCTTGCATCAGGTGCCCCCGCCAGAGTCTTTCCTTGCATCAGGTGCCCCCGCCAGAGTCTGTCCTTGCATCAGGTGCCCCTGCCCCAGTGCAGCCCCCCCTCAGTGCAGCCCCCCCTCAGTTAGTGCAGCCCCCCCTCAGTGCAGCCCCCCCCTCAGTTAGTGCAGCCCCCCCCTCAGTGCAGCCCCCCCTCAGTTAATGCAGCCCCCCTCAGTTAGTGCAGCCCCCCTCAGTAAGTGCAGCCCCCCCCTCAGTTAGTGCAGCCCCCCCCTCAGTTAGTGCAGCCTCCCCTCAGTGCAGCCCCCCTCAGTTAGTGCAGCCTCCCCCCAGTTAGTGCAGCCTCCCCCCCTCAGTTAGTGCAGCCTCCCCCCCTCAGTTAGTGCAGCTCCCCCCCTCAGTTAGTGCAGCCCCCCCCCTCAGTGCAGCCCCCCTCAGTTAGTGCAGCCTCCCCCCCCCCTCAGTGCAGCCCCCCCCTCAGTTAGTGCAGCCTCCCCCCCCTCAGTGCAGCCCCCCCTCAGTTAGTGCAGCCTCCCCCCCTCAATGCAGCCCGGTCCCCGCTCAGTGGAGGAGCGGCCGGTGTTCTGCCGAGAAAGTTCCCCTCGGCAATGGCGGACCCCCTGTACTGCGCAGGCGCAGCGCTTGCACAGTACGGGGCTGGGGAACTTTCAGGACGACACGGCGCCGCTCGCTTCAGTGGAGAGAGGAGGGGCCGTGCAGCCAAAGAAGCCGCTTCATTGGCTGCACGGATCGAGCCCCCTTCCCCTCTCCACTCAATACTAGAGGCCGCTAGAGCGGCGGCGCCGACCGCCATTTTTCTGGAGCCCGCTGCTCCAAAAAAAACAAAAACAAAAAAAAAAACAACATTCCCGATTTTCCTTATGGAAAATCCCGATTCGGGACACTCTCCAATTCGGGACAAGGTCCCAAAATCGGGATTGTCCCGGGAAAATCGGGACTGTTGGCAAGTATGCTGTTGAGACAGGAGAGCCAGAGAAAAACACGGAAGATGGTGGGGGGGCATTCCCTCCCACGGCTTGTAAAAGCAGTCTAGAGGCTAATTAGCCACTAGGATTGCTTTTACATGAAAGCCGACCGCTGGCTGAAAAGAATGATACCAAGATGATACCTAAACCTGCAGGCATCATTCTGGTATAACCACTCAAAGTCGTGAATGGCGTACCTGAAGACAAAAAAATGGTTAACAATAAAACACAGTAAACGGTAAAGTATAAAAAATTGCAT
Source organism: Lithobates septentrionalis (assembly GCA_037952835.1). Classification (NCBI taxonomy): domain Eukaryota; kingdom Metazoa; phylum Chordata; class Amphibia; order Anura; family Ranidae; genus Lithobates; species Lithobates septentrionalis. Next base: position 981,856 of record JBBDGP010000825.1, read on the forward strand.
ACCTGAAAAACAAACATGATAAAACATAATAAAACATTGCAGAATAGAATACAGTAAAAAAGAGCAGAACAATAGAGAGAGAGAATAGAGAGAGAGAATAGAGAGAGAGAGAGAGAGAGAGAGAGAACAATAAAACGACAACTATTTTTTTTTATTTTATATATATATATATATATATATATATATATATATATATATATATATATATATATATATATATATATATTTTTTTTTTACACTTTTTTTGTAACTAACTTTTATAACTGTAACCGGTTCCAGGTTCGGGTCTCTCAAAATGCGATGGCATCTTGGGAGACCCTGTGAAAGTGTGCCTAGTCTGTGCAATGCTGTACCCTACGCTAATACTCAACTAGTGAATAGTAGCGTTCAAAACATTCACCAATGCAAAGACCAGGATTGTCAGGACAGAAGGGACAATAATAGCGAGTGTCACGCCTATATCCGCGCTTGCTGCAGACACGACATCTTTTTTGGGGGGGTTCGTTGGGTAGGGGTACTCGGGAGGACATAAAGAAAATGCCTCTCATGCAGCCGACTGCATTTGGTTGGGGATGTGATTGGGGGAATTACGGGCGCTGCAGAAGTGGTGGGTTCCCAATTAGGATTGGCGAATGCAGCAGGAAGGGCATTATGGGCACGACGGGCCCGTTTGTCTTCTTGGTGGCAGCGGGACACTACTTGTGCTTGCCACCTCACCAGCTTGAACTGCACTTATGGGACTCGCCACGTCACCAAGTGTTACTGCAGTGCTGGTTTGACTACGACCGGGGTGTACTAGGCCGCTGGCGCTTGCTAGTTCACCAAAACGCTACCAAAAAAACTGTTAGCGATCGCAGGGATCAGGCCTGACTCTGCGAACGCTGCATTTATGCGTTTAGTGTTTTGTAAGTGACAGTGATCGATCGATACTGCACTTGGGTGGGCTGGGCTGGGCCGGGCGGAGGGGCAAAACGCAGGTGCTAGCAGGTATCTGGGCTGATCCCGCTAACACTGCGTTTTTGGGAACCCTAAACTGCTGGGGACGCTAGTATAGATCTGATCGGATCAGATATTGATCCGTTCAGATACTATACCACTAAGGGAGGCGTATGCTGCGTGCGTGGGTGTTAGCGGTACTGGCGCTAATCTGATGCTGCCTGGGGCGACGCATATCACCGCCGGGCGATCAGGGGGCTAAACTTTTAATAGGTAATAAACGGCGGGTGCCCTGACACTATAAAAAATAAACAAACTAACCAGCGTCACCCGTAACAGTTATACGGTGATCAGTGGTGAAAGGGTTAACTAGGGGGCAATCAAGGGGTTAAAACATTTATTAGGTAGTATATGGGGGTCCCTGTCGCTATAAAACGCTGACGACGAACCTAAATATTTACGTCCCTAACTAGCGTCACCAGTGACACTAATAGAGCGATCAGAAAAATGATCGCTTAGCGACACTGGCGACAGGGGGTGATCAAGGGGTTAAAACTTTATTAGGGGTGTTAGGGGGGGTACCCTAGACCTAAAGGGGGCTAACCCTAACTGTCCTAACACAGTAACTGTCACAAACTGACTCCATGCAGTAATCAGAAAAAAAAAACAAAAAAAAAACCTGCTTGGTGTCAGTGTGACAGGGAGGGGGGAGGGGTGATTGGGGGGTGATCGGGGGGCGATCAGGGGGGGGGGATCAGGGGTGTTTTGTGTGCCTGGCATGTTCTACTGTGTGTGTAGTGTTTGTGTTTTTTTTTATTGGGTATGTAATATAGCAGAAAGAAAAAAATATTGTTTTTTTTTTTCAAAATTGTCGCTCTTTTTTTGTTTATAGCGCAAAAAATAAAAAACGCAGAGTTGATCAAATACCACCATAAGAAAGCTCCATTTGTGGGAAAAAAAAGGACATAAATGTTATTTGTGTACAGCATTGCATGACTGCGCAATTGTCAGTTAAGGTAACGCAGTGCCGTATCGCAAACAATGGCCTGGTCAGGAAGGGGGTAAAGCCTTCCGGTCCTTAAGAGGTTAATTTAAAAAAAGGCTATTTGAAAAGTGACAGAAAAGGTGTTTAAAAAGCTGCAAGGAATTACCCCCCAAAAAAACTAAAAATGCAACCACAGCTATCACCAGTAGTCAAAATCAAAACAGTTTTTCACTCTCCCCTCAAATTTCCCAGTCTTCAGCTTTCAACCAGCAAAATGTTCAAGCACCTTATAGTGATTATATCTTCTTATACTTTGCTGAAGTATGAGACTAACTTTTAATATTTTTCAGAACCGCATCCAACGATTATACCAGGCAGCAGAGATCTTTGTTATGCAGATCCTTGAAGAAGGATCTTATGTTGGAATTGTCAAATTCTCAGATTCTGGTGTGATTAGAACTCCACTGATACAAATTAAAAATGACCAGAATCGAAAGACTTTGAAATCCTTTCTTCCACAAACTACAGAGGGAGGAACAAACATATGTTCAGGAATCCTAACTGGAATTCAGGTAATTTTCTGAATTATTGTGGATTTCATTGTAAAAAAAAGACACCAAACATAAAAACATAAAACCTGTGTAGACTGTACTTGAGAATTAATGAATTATTATGTGATTTCTGGAGGAGAAACATTTTGCAGTTGAATTACACACAAGAAAGAAACATGTACGCAGTGTTGATCATTGAGAAATGCTTGTTGCCTGGCTGTCTGTTGTCAGTATTGCAAAGTTACAGATCTAGTACATGGATGCAAAAAATTTAACTCAGAATTCCCTATCTACATAATTGTTCCAGGCCAGTGGCTTAGAATATTTTTCATTTTTGTTAAAAGAAAGTAAAGATGGACAGTTAGAAATTGGGGTTGTGTTTGTTTGATGGGAGGCAGAGTGGAGATTAAGGATGAGCTCCGGCGTGTTCGTATAGCCCACATGCAGAACCCGCCAGGAAGTTGGAACTGCGCTGCACTAGTCACAAGCAGTGAGACATTGTCCCAATGTGCGGCTACAGAGATTGGGAAACGTCTCACTGCCTGTGATTAGCGCAGTGCAGAGCCGACTTCCTGGCGGGTTCTGCACGTGGGCTATACGAACACGCCGCAGCTCATCCTTAGTGGAGATCTTAACTAGGGATGGGTTTGGGTGTGTTTGGGATCCCTTCCTGCCTGATCCTGCCAGGAAGCCGACACCACACACGGCTAATCACAGGCAGCGAGACATTTATCGATCTGTACAGCTGCGGATCAGGAAATGTCCCGCTGCCTGTGATCAGCTGTGTGCAGTGTTGGCTTCCTGGCGGGATTGGGCAGGTTAGATCTGGAAACCTATTTATTTTAAAGCCCCCGTAGACACGATCAGAAAAATGTACAAAAAATACCGCTTTCGAATCGATCGTGCGATAATCGGATCGTTAGTACAGAGCTTTCGAGAGCCGATCATGTCAGTTCATCCGATATTATTGTATTGGACATGCACACAAAAAATATTCGTACGACGCCAGATCGTACAATTTTCGTTTAATCGGTACAGCTGTCGTTCGAAAATGCAATACAAATACATTACAACACGTGACATCACATCCAAATTTTTATTCTGTCATACTAGAATTTTCGTGGCTTTAGAAAACTCATCAGATTCGATCTGAGATTTGCATGCAAAAAAAAAATGAACATTCGTCCGATAATCTCATCATGTGTACCAGGCATTAGGGTGGTGCCACTCTATTACCTGTTGCTTTTACAGATGAAAACTTTTCATCTGCATCATATTGTAACATCTTTCTATTTTCTCATTCTAAATTTAGGTTAATAAAGGGATTGATGGATCTTCATATGGCTCTGAAATACTCCTGTTGTCAGATGGGGAAGATAATTATGACACCTCCCGGTGCTTCGATGAAATATATAAAAGTGGAGCTATCATCCATTTTATAACGCTGGGACCAGCTTATACCAAATCACTAATTGATGTAGTAAAAAACACAGGTGAAACAATCTTATATTCTCATAACACATGGGCCACTAGACCAAAACAAAGCACTTTGCAATTACGTTGAGCATAAGCCCCCATTCACACCGGTGCGACTTGTCATGCAAATTGACAGTTCAAAATCACATTACAAGTCACACGCTATTTGTACTTAAGGAACCATTCAAATCTGTGCGAATCGCACTGATTTGAAAAAGGTTTCTGCATTATTTTTGTTGATTTCATGTGTAACTAGCTTTGACATTTGTGCATGAAATAACACAGACGTCGGCAAGCTGCACATGAAATCGCACTGACTGGCGACTTTAAAATCAAACTGAAGTAGCGCAATTTCAAAGCCGTTCTCAGTGTGAACTGGGGCTTAATGTATTTTAACAGACTGTGAACTAAAAAAAATATAGGCTTCTGGCTCCTCCATGTGATATCTCTAAGATGTTCCCTCCAACCCCAGCCCCCTTGTACACTGATTAGTGTGAGGGCTTTTGGATTGCTTTAGTCCCTATCTTACTATAAGGGCTATTTCACATGGATGGCAAAGTCTACCACCCTCTGAAAAGAAATCTGGGTGGATCACTTTTCAGTGGATGGTAGAGCAGTGGCTGCCAAAGCACTCAAGCGGTATGAGACTAAAAACCAAAAATGTACTATATTGTGCCTTACCAATCCTTAGATGTAGTGGCTGCATTAGTTTTCTGTTTTTAGGCTTTCTTCCCTCTGATTTCACCTGGTGATATGGCCAGTAACATACCTCCTGCATTAGAGAGCCCCCACTTTAGATGGAGGAGCACAGGGACACATTTGGAGAGTACCATTGTCAGTCTAGGGAGAGAGGAGTGTTAGATGTACTAGCCAATTTAGATACACTAAAAAATTGAAATCAAACTGCAGCTCACATTGCAGTTACACAAGCATGTAAAGCAATTTGTTTTTCTTTTTGGCATAAAGGTTTTACATGAATAAGTAAATGCTGATCATTGTAAGTACCCCTGTCAGTGGTAAATGGTTTGTCTTAAACACTCTTAACTGATACATTTGCAGGAGAGCTTAATCTGTTGAAAAACAACAGACTTATGCCGCGTACACACGGTCGGACTTTCCGGCATACTTGGTCCGGCGGACCAGAGTGTGCCGGACAATCCGCCCGTGTGTGGGCGGCGGCGGACTTTTCCGGCGGACTTCTTCCCAAAAGCCCGCCGGACCTAGATTTGAAGAAAGTTTCAAATCTTTCCGTCGGACTCAGTTTCGGGCGGAAACTCCGCTCGTGTGTGTGCTGGTCCGACGGAAAGCCCGCTCGTGTGTAGGCTGGTCCGACAGACCAAATACGACACGAGGGCAGGGTATTGCATCTCGCGCTCGCTGCAATAGGAAAAACAAATCTTCCTATTGCGGCGAGCGCGGGGCATACCAGGCCCTTAGGTCTGGTATGGATTATAAAGGGGAACCCCTACGCCGAAAAAACGGCGTGGGGTCCCCCTAAAATCCATACCAGACCCCGATCCGAGCACGCAGCCTGGCCGGTGAGGAAAGGGGGTGGGGACGAGCGAGCGCCCCCCCTCCTGAACCGTACCAGGCCGCATGCCCTCAACATGGGGGGTGGGTGCTTTGGGGGAGCACCTTGTCCCCATGTCAAAGCACCTTGTCCCCATGTTGATGAGGACAAGGGCCTCTTCCCGACAACCCTGGCCGTTGGTTGTCGGGGTCTGCGGGCGGGGGCTTATCGGAATCTGGGAGCCCCCTTTAATAAGGGGGCCCCCAGATCCCGGCCCCCCACCATATGTAAATGAGTATGGGGTACATGGTACCCCTACCCATTTACCTAGGAAAAAAGTGTAAGTAATAAAACACACTTACACTCATCAACATGGGGACAAGGTGCTTTGAGGTGGGGGGGCCCGCAGGGCGCCCCCCTCCCCCAAAGCACCCACCCCCCATGTTGAGGGCATGCGGCCTGGTACGGTTCAGGGGGGGGGGGGCGCTCGCTCGTCCCCACCCCCTTTCCTCACCGGCCAGGCTGCGTGCTCGGATCGGGGTCTGGTATGGATTTTAGGGGGACCCCACGCCGTTTTTTCGGCGTAGGGGTTCCCCTTTATAATCCATACCAGACCTAAGGGCCTGGTATGCCCCGCGACGGGGCTCGCAAGGTGTCAATCTCGCCGATAAAAGCGGCAAGATTGACATCCTTTTCTAGTCCCGTCGCACCTGAGTCACGTTCAAAATGAACGGACTTGTCCGTGTGTGGGCAAGTCCGTTCATTCTGAAAGTCCGCCGGAACTCCGGCGAAAGTCTGTCGGAAAGACGGGCGGACTTAGCCCGCCGGAAAGTCCCGGCGTGTGTGGGCAAGTCCGTCCGTTTTAAAGTCCGGCGCACCTGGCGGACAAAGTCCGTCGGAAAGTGTGCCGGACCAAGTAGGATAGAAAGTCCGACCGTGTGTACGCGGCATTAATGGCCAGATTACTTGATGGAAATAAAGGAAAGAAAGCCTAAAAAATAAAACTAATGCAGCTATCACATATAAGAACTGGTAAGCTACAATATGAAAAAGGTTTGCTTTTGGGTTTAAGGAGACGATCATGCCGCCTCTTGAAGGTCTGCTTTTTTTTAAATTCCAAGGAGGAGTTTGCATTAAAATACCACAGTACAGCTGCAAGCCAAGCATTTGGTATGCAGCTGTGACACGTTTTAATTTAACTTAATGGGTGCATTTGACAAGCAGTACTGCTGGTCAAACTACGCAAGTCGAGTTAAAATTGCTGCAAACTGCAAAGCAACGCATTTTGACTGTGGCATGTGTACAGCCCCATCAGACTGCAATAGTAGAATTTAACTGGGTGGTTAGTAGTAAAACCACAGCTCAGTTGCCAGTTTTTACCGCCTTCTGGCTGCTCACGTGAAAGTGCCCTAACTTGTATAGTTATACTATCACATTTTGATTTAGAGAGAGGCGTTCTGTTCTTCATGATAAAACGGGTGATGAAGATTCATATGTGTGCACATGGGGTGTGCTGGGTGTGCCTGGGCACACCATAATCAACCCCCATTGTGACCCAGCCCATGCTCCAGGGGACTTGGGTAGCAAGGAAATCGGATGTGGGCAGGAGAGGTTGGGATCGGTAAGGCAGGGGGCACTTATAAGGACTGATCCTGGTATGTGTCTCTCCCTGCAGAAGTTGAAATCTGGCTCCTCCTCCTCTCCTTTCTGCCAGCTTCCAGCTGCTGTAGAGAGAGACACATAATGATATTGGTTCTTATAAGTGCCCCCCTGCTGCACTGATCACCCTCCCTGTCTAATATTTGATCATCCTGCTGCCCCCTCTGTGTGCTCTTTGTGCGGGCACACTAAGCAGGGGAACTTCAGGATGGAGAGCAGGGGAAGGGGCTGCAGAGAAAGACTGAGCAATTAATATGGTTCCAGTAATCCATATCAGTCTGCTTGTCTTCAGCAAACTGTTTGCAAGCTTCCTGTGCATCATCTTTAGAAGAGGCTTCCTTCTGGGATGACAGCCATGCAGACCAATTTGATGCAGTGCGGGACAACCTCTGGATATGACGCTGAGCATGTGCACTCAACTTCTTTGGTCGACCATGGCGAAGCCTGTTCTGAGTGGAACCTGTCCTGTTAAACCACTGAATGGTCTTGGCCATCACTACTTTATATTGTAGCAAAGTGTCATTTCTTCAGTGTTGTCACCTGAAAAGATATAATAAAATATTTACAAAAATGTGAGGAGTGTACTCACTTTTGTGAGATACTGTGTGTATATGTATATATATATATATATATATATATATATATATATATATATATATATATATATATATATACACATATATATACACACACACACACACACACACATACACACCTACCTATACATATGTTGGAAGGCTGGCCTTAGGCCAGCCTGAATTTTTGGGAGGAGTCTTGGACTATATAGCCCTCCTCCCCTGCCAGGTCCAGGGTCAGCTCCTTCTCCTGGCTGATTCACTCGTTGGTTGAGGGATGAGCAAAGAAATGCCATTCCAGTCACGCCGGAACTGGTCCCACATGACCAGATTGGCTCGTGCGTCAGCTTGTAGGATCACTGTCCTAATACAGGGGAAAAAGAGCCAAGAATCTAGACGCAAACGACCTACCTCGTGGAATAATCCTCATCGCATGATTCCACATGCCCAAGAGTGACTGTAAATCCCTCTTCAAGCAGACTGGGGACCGGACGAATAAATTAATCGTCTGGCGTATCCTAGCCAACTTCTCCCTGGACAGAGTTGCAATCATGCGATTAGAATCAAGCGTGATACCCAAAAAATGAATGGACCTTTCACTTTGTGAGCAGCCAGAGGAACATTTAACTCTGCAAACAGTTCAGTAAGACACTGCAAATCGTTAGGTGGCCGACCAGGGTCCTCCAAGAGCAGGAAATCATCAAGGTAATACACAATCCCCTGACAACCTTTGCAGTTGCCCAAAACCCAATAGAGTGCCTATGAAAATATATTAAATAAACAAGGACTGCTCTTTGACCCGAAGGTTAATTTAGTGGCAAAGTAGTAACGATCACGCCATTTAATGCCGTGCCATTGCCAAAGAGCGAACTAATAGGAAACCGTTTGAATGCATCGCCAGTATCTGCTTTGGACAACCAAGTCCCCCTGCCCAACTGCAGAATATGCTGTATGGCTGAATCCACTGATTCATACTTTAAAGAAAATTCCTTTGAGGGAATCAGTGACTAGGAATGTGCGAAGAAAGAGGTGCGGACAAGTCGTATATTAGACAATATTTATTGGAACATTTCCCACAAACTGCCCCAATGGGGCTGACCCCCTCCACATGCCAAAATCTGATGAACTAAATGGACCAATTATGAATCCTTTGGCCACTTCAGCTTCCAGCAACTCATCTACTAACGAAGCATGATTGTCTGCAGACAAAAGGTTCCTCCATTCAAACAATTCTGTAGGCAGGGTGAGTAAGCCTGTATGAAACCAAACAGAGAAACCATCCAACAGGAATTGCCTTAAACCCGAGGATGGGTGACCTTCTAAATAAGCCCCTAGTGTGGAAGTATTGACTTGGCTTAGTCACGAAGAACTAAAGGGCTTGACCAGACAGGAGGATTTAGGATGAGCCCTAAAACAATTAGAGCAAACATGCAGGAGCCTACAGTGGTTGCAATTGCACCCTGAATGGCTGAAATTGTTGCACACCTGCGCTTTACCCAAGTAATGGATGGGCCTGCCCATTTTATCCACCTGCCCAGAAAGACCTGTGGAGGACACACCGGCCACCTGCTTGCTGATTCCTGACTGACCTGGGGCCTCAAATACAGGACACCATGCAGAAGTATGTGCTGAGGACTGGCAATTGCTACACACTGGGGACTTTTGATTGGCGAAATGCCTGCAAAAAAGTTCCATGTCCACATGACTCCAACACATACATACCTGGAACTGCACCCAAGTGGCCGCCACCTTAGCTGAGAAAGACCGATGATAATTGTAGAATATGCACCCTCTGTATTTGCGCGCTAGATCCACCACTTTGTGCAAATACAAGTCCAATTCCACCCTCCTGTCACGCCTAACCACACAAATAATGTCTCAGAAGATGCCAAAAGCCAGCACGAATTCCGCCACACTGAGCTTGCGATTGAGCCTGGGGTCTTTGGTTTTCAGCACAACCGAAACCTCCCCGCAAGTGTAATGCCGTGTACACACGACCGGACTGGTCCGACGTAACAAATCTGTCGGACAATCCGACCGTGTGTGGGCTTCATCGGACCTGCAGCGGACCTTTTCTGTCGAAAATCAGTTGGAATTTAGATTTAGAACATGTTTCAAATCTTTCCGACGGACTCGAGTCCGATCTAAAAATCCATTCGTCTGTATGCTAGTCCGATGGACAAAAAACGACGCAAGGGCAGCTATTGGCTACTGGCTATGAACTTCCTTATTCTAGTCCGTTCGTGTGCGTGCAAGTCCGGTCGTTCGCAAGTCCGTCGTAACTCCGTCGGAAACACCGTCGGACGTTTTATGCTGAAAAATCCAACCGTGTGTACACGGCATGAGACTTGTTTTCTGTGGAATCCTGTGAAGCTATCAGAAGAGAGGCCAGATTCACATCTTTCCCATCTTTTTGCCCGAGCAACCTGTAGCGCCAAGGCAGGCAATTAACAATGAACACTTAGGGCTGCAAAACCCACAGAGCGTGGTGGGTAACAAAAATAGGAGTAAGCAATGTAATAGAAGGTATGGTGCTGCGCTAAACCAGTAATAGATAGATACTGTTGTACAAAATAGTAGTATAGGTCGCAACTCTTAATGAGTAAATACGTGTACTGATTTAGTATCACAATGTAAGGCTGTGGAACAAAAAAAATTTAAAGTGCCAAGTGCATAAATAATAAAGTAAAAAAAAATAAATAAATAAAAAATAGACGCTAATATAAGCAGTGTACAAACAGGTGGCTCAGTGTCAAACACTTCAGTGCAAACAAATATAGTGCCCTAATAAGGGTATAAATTAAGATGCTCAGAGACATAAAAACATAAATATTGGTATGTTCATATATAAATATAAATGCAGCTGGTGAAAAAGTGCAATACGATGCAGTGTAAAAAGTACTACAGTCGTGTGTATCATGCACACATAAGGGTACACGGTGATCTCAGCCTGTCTAAAGTGAAAATATACACAGTGAAAAAATATTCTACATAAATGCCAAATACATTAATACATCTAGGAAGGTGCACAATGTAGTGCCTAGTGACAATAATAAAATAAGTGACAAAGGAATTAGTCCATAATGTGTTGATAAAACATCCAGTGACTTCACACCAAGCAGGATAATTCTTTACAGGGCATATAGCGAGTGTATGCCATAAAGTGTATCAACCAGGGAAAACCACACAGTGACTCCTCTTCGTGACAAAATCCTGCATTAGTAAGTAATGGCCCCTTACCAAATCTTACTGGGATAACAGCATAAACAGCAAAGCTGTTACTGGCTCCTTTTCATAAACCTAGACCCGGCTCTGCTCTCCAGACTCGCTCAGGAAATGGAACTCTACCTTATAGCCATAAATTGTTTAAAAAGATCCCAGCGGTCCAAAAATCTCCACACACCATTCCCACCTCCTCAAGATGAAGCATGGGTCCAGAAGGCTTGCAAGGAGCCACACATGTGGACCCTCCTGGGATGGGGAAATGTACAGCACTTCTAGGACTGTGATCTTTCTTGTGCAGTAGCTCTCCTGCGATACTGGCCCGTATGGATCTTTAGACGTGATAGATCCTGACATGTGAGACCTGACTAGCAGCCCCTGCGATAAAGTGACATGCACGTACCTGATATATATTTAAATTTATATACACACAAACACATGCATGTGTGTTTGAGCTTTATGGTGCACATAGTAAGGCAATAGGCTGCGCACACCAATGCCAAGACTGCTTTTTTAAATTGCTTTCCAACTTGCTTCTGAAAACTTTAAACCCTAACTGAATGACATTTAGTATGCTAAGGCTCTTTGTATCATAAACAATTGCTATTCTCTTTTATTTTTATAAGAGACTTAGGCTACTTTCTTACTGGGATACCCGGCCGTTAGCGCTAAAGCGTCACTCGTTTTTGTGGCACTTTAGCGATGTTTTAGCTGCGCTTTTGCGACGCTTTTTGGCTGCTAGTGGGGCCTTTTTTACCAAAAAAAAAAAATGGTAAAAAGTTCAGTTTTGCGGCACTTTCAAATTGCTTTTAAGGCGCTTTGGAAGCGCTAAATACAGCGCTCCCAACCAGCCCCAAAAATGCTGCTTGCAGGACTTTTTGTAACGTCCCGCAACTGCACCGCCCCAGTGTAAAAAGACACACTGGGAGGCTGTTTTCAGTTGCTTTGCAGAGGCTATTTCTAGCGCTAAAGCGCCTGAAAACTGTCCAGTGTGAAAGGGGTATAATTTTGACCTTTTTAAATTTTTTGTTGCATACTAGTACTACTGATCTCCTCTTGTTTCCAATTGCTGTCTACATGTAATCCAGCCACACCTGCATGGCATTGCTCAGCAAGGGTTTCCAATGGCGACAGAGGTCCATGTCTGCATAGTATTTGCTGCCCATTTGTAGTCTACCTTGTGTGATAGGGTGACAACACGGTAGCAAGGCTTGGGGGCAGGCACAGGAAAAGCTTTAACAAGGACCTTGCCTTCCTTCCTGGCAGTGTTATGGATTATATGAGATTATGTGATTGGCTCTAACACCAGCATTGCCTATGACTAAATAAGAAGATATTAATGTAAACAATTAAGATATGGCTGCTTACTAAAACCTTGTGAATTTTGGTACAATAAATGGAAATAGTTACAATTTTTTTTTTTTTTTTTACAGGAGGACAACAGTTCTCAGCCACAGATAAAGTTGACGGCACATCACTGATTGATGCATTTACAGATCTTTCCTTTGATAATGGGGATATTTCACAACAGTCTATTCAGGTGATTCATTTTAAAATAAAGTAGCTTTAGTTGCATGCATGAACATTCCTATACACTGAGAGATCCATCTCCAACCAAAAATTTTGAATCTAACTTTGGATGGAACAGGGAAGGGTTATATGGTCTCTCATGTTTTATTACTAAACTGTAGAGAATGGCTAGCAGACTAGAGGGAAATATCTTGCGACCTTGAGAAAGTTGACCCGTGTGGATGTTGGTGGAATGCTGTCAGTAGGAATGGGCTCGGGCATGTTCGGATCAAACCCACCAGGAAGCTGACACTGCACACCACCAATCGTAGGCAGCGTGTGTATGTGCAGCTGCCAGTCGGGAAATGCCTCACTACCTATGATTGGCGGTGTGCAATGATGGCTTCCAGGCGGGTTCAATCCGAACAAGCCCGAGTCCATCATTAGCTGTCAGTTTTTTCCATGAGTGCTGGCCATTCTCTACATCTTAGTTTCTGCAGAATCATCATAAGTCAGGCACCAGCTTACTTACCAAGGGTGTACAAGGTACAGGTGTGGGATGGATTTTGAAAAAAGTTTTAATTACTGTTTGTGTCCCTGTTTGGGAGATCTCCCCTTACTTCATATCATGACAGGAAGTAATGGAAAATCCATTCATCTGGGACAAAAGCACAAACACATTTTTACTGTGTTTCTAAAATTATTTTTTTTTAACCTTAATGCAGTCTATTCCTTAAGGTAAAAAACCTTCAAGTTGCTGCGCCTTGTCTGCAGTTCTTTTCTCCTCCCTCCCCACTCTCACAAGCTTGGCTTCTGTAGCTGTCAGTGAAATCCTGTAGCTGCTGACTTTTAATGTATGGACACTTACCTGTCCAGGGAGCACGCAATGTCGGCACCCGAAGCTGATCTTCGGATCGACTCACGGGTGCTGCCGCCGCCATTCCTTGTAAGGGAACCAGGAAGTGAAGACTTTCGGCTTCACTACTGGTGCCCTACTGCGCATCTGCCTTCTGAATGGTCCCTGCTGTTCTCTGGGACCTGTGTGCCTCCCAGAAGACAGCAGAGGGGAAAGGAGGAGGGGCACAGCGTAGTTCGCCGCACAATGTGTGGCGCTCTTTCACCGGAAGTGGGAGCAAATACCTGGATTTGACAGGTATCTGCTCCCCCTGAAAGGTGCCAAATGTGACACCGGAGGGGAGGGGGGGGGGATCCGATCAGCGGAAGTTCCATTTCTGGGTGGAACTCTGGTTTAATGACCTAAATTTAGGTGTGCTCTTAATCTGCTTGTCTCCATATTTAAGCTATTAATAGCATTTCTTTCCTAGCTTTGTTATTTTGCATTTATTTTGGATTGTAGTCAATACCGCAAAGAACCATTAGATGGCGTTTTTGATTATTTTTCCTTGTTATGCAAGCAATGTACATATTTTTGATTTGAAACATCTTTGTTGTAGTATTCAAGCATATCAACATGCAATATATTGCGGCTTACCAGTCTTTAGATGTGATGGCTGAATTAGGAAGTGGAAAAATGGAAGGTACTAGAGTCGTGCTGGGTATTTTTTGAAAAGGTGAGATGCGAGGAAGCTTTTTGGGGAGGGTATTGTCAGAGCTGAGGAGGGGTGGAATTGAGATGGGGACAGCCTTTGAAAGAGGGCTGTATCCTGCACACTGTGCATAGCACACCCTTAAACCCTGCACTCTGTACATACCGTAATCCTCAACCCTGCACTCAGTACACAGCGCACCCCTGAACTCTGTACTCTGTGCATAGGGCACCCCTGACACTGTAAAGTTGTGGCATGTCCATAGAGGGCGCACGGGCACCGCCTCCCCTATTCATGCGTCCGGCCCCCTGATCTACATATCAGTGGTGCCAGACCATGGATTCCAATGTGGCAGGGTGTTTTTTTGAAGCACCTGATTAGAGCCAAAGGCTTTAACAGGCTTCAAAAAAGGGTCGGCTCGGAGCGCAGAGCATTGTGCTCTGAGCCCACGCAGTTGTGTGATTATAAGCAAATTAATTTCCGCTATTGTCACACAGAGACAAATGGAAAGAAATTACTGTAGAAAAAAGGTGTGCTGATGATTGCTTAACTGAAGAAATATCACCACTTGTAGATTCCTCTTTACATGTGAGTGCAATTCAGTACTAACCTTACAGCGCAGGGGAGAAAGACAAGGCCCCAAAGTCCAGCTATATGCTACCTGTGAAGAAGTAGATTCACCTCCGTGGAACTACAAGTCTCACCAGCAGTCTGTAGAAAGAACTCACTCAGCAATACTGTAATCTCTACTGGAATGGGCAGGTGCCCTCTCACCACAATAGACTCCAATGACTGTGAGGCTCCGTCTGGAATCCCCTCCTCGTGACTCCGTCTGGTAAAGATGGCGCCACATGCCGTGCTGCAACTCCCGATGGACTGAAGTACAGGTGGCTTCCAGTTGCTTTGAAGCGCAGGCCGGTCCGCTTGCTAGAATAGCAGGGCTGTCCTCCAAGATCCCTCAGAGGCAGGCGATCTGGCTCTCCGCTGTATAGGCCGTAGTCTCTCACTCCTGGTCACACACAGACCTCCTGCTGGCAGGTGTTGGATGGCATCCAGAGAGGCTGAAAACAGGCCGCGCCTCTCCTTTTATCACTCCTCCCAGCAGGCAGTTCTGCGCGCTTTGCATTGTCTGTCCTGTAGTCCAGGGCTGATCCAGCTAACCGAGTCACTTCCTCCTCCAGACTACATCTCCCACAATGCTTTGCTGCATTATTCTCAAAGAGTAAGGAAAAAAATCCTAACAGAGTCCAGCAGACACTAGGGGGAGCCAAACTCATTTGCAAACAACAAAGAACTGTTCAACTATAATGACTATAGTAGCAAACCCCAGGCTACACATTCCCCCACATTGAACTCTTTGGTCCCCAAAGACATAAAGAGAACCCACCCCAGCTTACTAAGGAAGGAATGGATTATTAGTGATTTTTTTTCATCATTACCCACAATTCAAATCTACCAAATACTGACACACTTATGGGTTTCTTTGGAACCATCTATACACACTATCAGTTAGTTTAAAATCAGTCTTTGAACAGGCCAGGGCAATTGCCGTGTCCCACCCATTGGTGTCAGAAGTTAGAGCAGAGTCGCCTCCTACCCAATTAACAGTGGGGGGTGTAGCATCAGGAGCTGATCTGCGAATGCAATGAATAAGCTATTCAGAGCTCTCTCCCAGTGTGTCATAAGCGAGTCTCTTGGGAGGGTGCACATTCCGCCTTAACCTCACTGGCGAATACATTCCAGCAGTCTGTGTCAAATCTTTGGTTGTTTCATTAGCACTAGTCTGAACATGCAAGTCTGTTGAAGGGTCTTCACTTGCAGTTTCAAGAGCCAATGATGGCTCACCAACATCAGGGATTGGTAATAGTTCACTAGAGAAGTATATCAGGTACCTAGGCTCTTGTTCAGAGACAACTCCTTCGGTCTTGGTTCTCTCCACATCCTCAAAAGATGGCAATGTCCTGAACTCTGGTCCAAGGGACCTACGGGTCATCTTATTTGTCTCCATTGGCCATTGAGGTACCATCCTAGCTGTTTCTTTTGGCCATGATGTCAACACCTTAATAGCTTCCATCCCCTTCTGCATGCTCTACAAATGGCTGGTTATTAAGCTGTCTTCGGTAGACCACAATCAGAAAGGCACATTCACCATCTCATCCTTCTCTTCTACTTCAACCCTCCTTCTTCCTGGTGAGGACACTGGACTAGAAACTTGGGAAAACACATCTTCTCCAAATTCCTCATCTTCTTCATCCGTCATGTCAGCTACAGTCAACATATCCTTTTGTGAGCATGTTCGAGGTGGAGTTGGCTTTGAGGGGGGCTGTAGAGGTGCTTGAGGCACGCTCACTGCATCTGATAATGGTAACAAGTGATTTCTGTGCCGTGTAGGCCAGGGAGTTGTTTACACACAACATAGGGCTGTGGCCTCCATCGATCCACCCACTTATGTTTTCCTAGTACCCCTAGATTCTTCAGTAACACTCGGTCACCTGGTTGCAAGTCCTGTATCTTTACTTTCAAATCAAAGTTTCATTTATTCCGAGATTCTCTGGTAGAAACATGTTCCATAGCTTTCTCATAAGCTTGTCGTAAGTTCTTCCGTAATCTGTCCACATAGCCCTATGTTTAGCAAAGTCGATTGGATCGTTCAGGTTGAGGGTCCCCTTGAGGGCGATACGGTGTAGTACGAGACTTCTTGATATCCAATAGAGTACACAAATGATGGACTAGTCGACTCTCAAAGTCTCTTCCTTTGGTCTGAATGGATTTGTACGGGTAACCCATAGTGCATGAAATACTTCTCCACGAGCAGCTTAGCCACAGTGCTGGCCTCCTGATCTTTAATAGGATAGGCCTGTGCATAGCGGGTGAAGTGATCGGTCACAACCCAGATGCTGTTTCTTCCACCTGTATCGGGTTCCAGGCACAGAAAGTCAATGCAAACCAGATCTAATGGCTCCTGACTCTGTAAGTGACCCATTGGGGCGGCCCTAACCGGCAAAGTTTTCCACTGGATACAAGTCAGACAGGAGTGACAGTAACTCTCTACCTCTCCTCTCATATTGGGCCAATAAAATCTGTCTCAAATCAAGTGAAATGTCCTTTCTGTTCCTAAGTGGCCATGGTCATCATGTAGGACGATGTTTTTCTGGGAGGAACAGCTGCCACTTCTCCTCCTTGTCTGCAGACAGGCAACGCCTGTATAACACTCCGTCTCTGATTTGTAATCAGTCCCATTCCCTATGCAAAGTCTTTGCTCCCTTTATGAGGCTTTTCAGCAACAGTCTGGGATCCTGCTTGTTCAAAGCCTGCACCACCAAATGACCCAATGGGTCCTGCTCTTGGTCTCTCTTCAAATCTCTCTTTGTCAGTTGGGGTAGGCCTTCTCCTCTCACCTGTGTCAATCCACAGTAGCGTCTTGGTATTCCAGAGGGGTGAACCCCAATGTATTCAGCAGCCACTCCTCCCTTCATCTTCTGATCCAGGCCCTGACACAAGACTCGTACTCCTTCAGTTACATAAGTCCATCCCTCTGGGTCTTCCTCCTTCCTATGAGGCCTGTGGGACAAAGCATCCGCATCTCAGTTCCCAACTCCTGGCCGATACTTCAGACTAAACCGGAACCCTGCCAAAGCTGCTAACCACCAGTTTTGTGGCATCCAGTTTTGCCGAGTTCAAGATGTTAGTTAAGGGATTGTTGTCAGTCTTGACAATAAACTCAGCTGCATACATCTCTCAACTTATCCACCACAGTCCACTTGAGTGCCAAAATTTCCAATTTTTGGACGGGGTAATTCTTCTCCAATGGGGTATGGCTCCTACTCCCATAGGTCACGGGTCTCAATCCTCCATTTTGTTCCTGATACAGTACTCCTCCCAATCCTTCTCTACTGGTGTCCACATGCAGCTCATAGGGCAGGCCAGGGTTAGCTTAGGCCAAAACTGGGGCCTTTGTGAGACTCTTCAACTGCCAAAATGCTTTTTCACATGGAGAGGTCCATTGGCTTTGTACGGACTCTCCTTTCTTGTGAGCACCACTCTTCTTGGCTCTGGCTCCTCCTTCTCCCATGACCACTTGCAACAGTTCATTAAGGGGCCGAGCAATCTTTGCGAAGTTGGCCACAAATTGTCGGTAATAGGAGCAGAATCCCAGGAAAGATCTCAGCTCGGTTACAGTTCTTGGTCTGGGCCAGGTGTTGACAGCCTCCAGCTTCTGTGGATCTGTGGCGACTACTCCTGCAGAGACAACATGGCCCAAATAGGTGACAGAGGTTCTATAGAACTGGCATTTTTCCAGTGACAACCTCAGTCCTTCCTCATGGAGGCAGGAGAATAACTTTTCTAGTCGAGTTTTGTGTTCTTTAAGTGTCCTCCCAAACACAATGATGTCATCCAAATACACCAGCACCTCTACGAGATTCATGTCTCCTACTGTCCTTTCCATCAGACGTTGGAAGGTTGCAAGAGCCCCCGGCAGGCCCTGAGGCATCTGACTAAACTCGTAGAATCCTAACGGGCAAATGAATGCTATCTTCTCCTTATCTTCCGAGTGCATGGGAATCTGATAATACACACTTTTCAAGTTAAGCACTTGGCTCTAGTAAGGTACTGCAAAGCATCTTCAGTACGGGGTGTGGTGTACTGGTCCGGGATGGTCTGCCGATTCAAGGCCGATTACACATGTGTATCAATTGATACACATGTGTAACGACCCATTTTTCTTCCTTACTACCACGATGGGGGATGCATTGGGACTCCGAGACTCCTGAATGACTCCTGACCTTTTCAACTCTGCCAGCCGCCCTCTTAAGTCTTCCAGGTCACTGAGAGGTATTCTCCTGGCCCGCTCTCAGAAGAGTTTGTCTTCCTGAAGACGAATTCTATGTTGAGCAGGGGACAAGACCTCCGCACATCGCTGAAACTCTATCTGTAACTGTTGGCCATTCTTCAAATCTTTGGCTTCCTTGGGGAGTACATGGGTGGTGGCACTCACCTGCCCCACCAGTATACGGGCTCCCAATGTAATAGGCTGATCAGTCACATTCTTCAAGCTGATGGGCACTTTCCTTCCTGTTCTGGACAGGTCTGGCTTGCTCATCTGTCTCTAGCACCACTGTCAGGAAAGGTTCCATCTGCTGGTAATATCTATCATTTGGCGTGCAGTACTGAAGTCCACCAGCAGGTGTCTCCTGGCAGTTTGGAACTGTCAGGAGAGCTTTCCCCTGCTGGTGTTATGTTATCTTTGGGCCGCAGTACTGGCATCCACCAGCGGATGGATCCTGGCAGTGTGGAGCAGATATTACCTTCTGCAGTCAGGCATCACCTGAGCTTGATAGCCGGTAATATTATAAATACCTGGCAAGTGCACACACACCTTGCCCTGGTATTGTCCTTGAGCCCAGACCTGCATCCTGTTACCTGTTATCCTGACCCTGAACCTGATCCCTGATTCCTGTATCCTGAACCTGTTGTACCTGATCCTGTCTGTTTCTGCATCCCTGGATCCTTGTTCTGCAGCCTGATCTCTTCCACCTTGTCCCTGTCTGTTTACCCCTTGCCCCCCATCTGCTGACCTTCCGTTTATGACCCTGGCCTGGTTTAACTACGATTCTGGTATCCCTTTTGTTATATATATACCGGTTGGTTTGTTGTCACCGTTTTAGTTATTTGGTTTTCTCACTCTGTTTTGTATTGGTGGTGTAGTCACATTTATATGCATTTATCTTAATAAAATCACTTACTTTTACCTTATGTTTGGTTCACTCTGTCGCAGTCACACAGTTCTGGTCACATCTGGTTTATGACAACCACAAAGGGGCCTGGTTGGTCCCAAGTTAACTTGATGGTGCCTTCACATGAGCAACTTCCCCAGGCTGTAGTACCCTCTCTTTGGTCTCCAACTTCCACAACCGCCCCACTCCTGGCTCAGGGGCCTTCTTCACTCTTGCCACAAGTCGACAAGCCTTCAGTAACTGCGGGTGAATTTTATTCTTGGTGGATCCATCCTCGCTCAGTACTGATAAAAGTCTTCTCACTAAGTCGGTATTGGTTACTACTAGTATGGAATTTCGCCCGGCCACAGGTGTTCTGGGACACACGACAACCAAGGTGTTGAAAGCCTCTTCTTTCCCGACAGCTGCTGGCCCAAAGGATATCCGGATAGGGATGTAGCCATCATATGGGCATCTAGCAGTTCCAATTCCCCAGATCTCAAGTTCTTCGTAGCTTGCGTAGGGGAATGTGGCTCAGGTGTTTGTCATAGAAATCCCGGTATAGTAGCATGACCTGGGCCCCAGTGTCTAGTAAAGCTCTAGTGTAGACGCCTTCTTTTTGCACAGGCACGATCAGGGACGGCCCCACTAACTTTTCCGGGAAACTGGCAGCACTATCTTGAGTGCGGTTAAGATTACAGATCCTTTCCTTTAATGCACTCTGTGGGGACCTAACAGTGACCCTAGGTGGTGTCGCCAGGCCGCTTTTGTTTGGGCTAGGCTGACAAATTTTCTTAGGGGTGTTCTGATAGGATCTAACTGTGGCCCTAGGTGATGGCAAAACATTGACCCTCTGCGCCTCGCTCCCTGACCCCAGTGCCGGGTTACTTGACTGTGGAGATGACCTGGGTGATCGTGTCACTCTTTTCTTCTGCGGCCTTGTTCTGGCCCTTCTCTTCCTTTTTTTTCTGGAGCTCCATTTCTCATTGGGGTTCTCAGTTGGCTCCCTCACTGAGACCCCCTGGAGTTTTTCTGCCGGCGTCTTTCAGCCATTTCTGTAATATCTTCACCAACTCTGCCAACAGTTCAGCATTCACTTCCTTCTGTGGACACTGGGCCTTGAAGTGCCTTGGATCACCACACTTGTAGCACTTCCGAATGTCTGTCTGCTTAGCCTGAGGTTTGGCCTGAGCTTCCATCACATGTAACAAAGCTTGTTGTACCTGCTCTTGAACTTGAACTCCACCTTCCGGTGAGTTGACGGGAGTAACTTTTGGGGTGGATTGCACTATAGGGGTCTTGGTGCACTCCCCCCACTCAGACTCTTCATCGCTCTCCACCACGCTGGCATCCACCTGAACTGATTGTGCAGGTACCTTCTCACTTAATATCCCTGATGGGCGGACTTGGTGTGACTCTGTATCAGGCTGTCAACTAGGCGACTCATGTATAGATAGAATGAGGTGGGAGGCATCCCTGTCATTGGGCTTCCTACTGCTGGGCCGTTTGCAATTGGACTACCGGCAGTTGGGCTGCCTGCAACAGGCTTCACTGGTGGTAACCCAGAAGACTTCTCACCAATCTCCTCTGGCAACTGTACTGGGATCACATGGTCATCCAGACCTTTTGCTAGGCTCACAACCCTCTTCTGGAACTCTGTCGGAATACTCTCTTTCCATTCTAAAAGGACATAGCTACAATCTTCCTCAAATTCCTGTTTCAGGTCCAAGAGGTAGGACCCCTGTTCTAGGACGACCTTCCTCATCAACTGCCGTACCTCTCTGTCAAACCACCGGACTCCTGGTAGCCTCAGAACTGTGGTTTACTCTAACTGACTCCCATGCTCCTGGCTCCACAGTGGCAGAGTCCATAACTTCTTCCACCCTGGACAAGTCAACTGATCTGCTCGCGTGCCCCAGATGGGGTATCTCGGTGGGACCTGTAAATGTAGCGGTACCCCCATGGGGGCTGCTGATTGACTCTATACCCCACTGGCTACCCCAACTCTGCAGGTAACTCTTACCTCTGACACCTTGGGTTCCATTCTGCAATGTGGTGTTAGCAATAAGAAACTCACACAATATCACTGAACCACTCAAAAAGGTTTACTGAAATAAGTAATGGAACACAATGAAAAACCTGAATGAACACAAGTTATGATTTACAACAGTTATCACTTAATGCACATATACAGAACATCTAACCTTATAATCACCTGAAAGGGGTATATGTGAACAGGTGCACAGAAAGATAGGTACTCAATATCTTCAAGACATATATTAAATGCCTTCCCACTGAGGCCTCAACACACAGACCAAAATGCAGTATATAATCTTTACATTCAGTAACAGTGTAAAATTACGCATATACACAAATGGCTCCCCCTAAGCTATAATTCAGAGATCAACTTGTGAGTAGAGCAGCAATGCTTAGTAAAAGAAGAAGATAGTGAAAGTTCTTTGAACTCCAGATGTCTTCAGCTAGCCTGATGGTTAAACTGCAGTATATTGTTGTAATTTGTAATCCACAGAAACAAGGGGAAAGAAATTACTGTAGAACACATGGTGTGCTGATGATTGCTTAACTGAAGAATTATCACAACTTGTAGATTCCTCTTTACATGTGAGTACAATACAGTACTGACCTTACAGCGCAGGGGAGAAAGACAAGGCCCCAAAGTCCAGCTGTATGCTACCTGTGAAGAAGAAGTAGATTCACCTCCGTGGAACTAAAAGTCTCACCAGCAGTCTGTAGAAAGAACTCACTCAGCAATACTGTAATCTCTACTAGAATGGGCAGGTGGCCTCTCACCACAATAGACTCCAATGACTGTGAGGCTCCGTCCGGAATACCCTCTTGGTGTCTCCGTCTGAAGATGGCGCCGCCACGCCGTGCTGCAACTCCCGATGGACTGAAGTGCAGGTGGCTTCCAGTTGCTCTGAAGCGCAGGCCGGTCCACTTGCTAGAATAGCAGGGCTGTCCTCCAAGATCCCTCAGAGGCAGGCGATCCGGCTCTCTGCTGTATAGGCCGCAGTCTCTCACTCCTGGTCACACACAGACCTCCTGCTGGCAGGTGTTGAATGGCGACCAGAGAGGCTGAAAACAGGCTGCGCCTCTCCTTTTATCACTCCTCCCAGCAGGCAGTTCTGTGTGCTTTGCATTGTCTGTCCTGTAGTCCAGGGCTGATCCAGCTAACAGAGTCACTTCCTCCTCCAGACTACATCTCCCACAATGCTTTGCTGCATTATTCTCAAAGAGTAAGGAAAAAAATCCTAACAGAGTCCAGCAGACACTAGGGGGACCCAAACTGTTTTGCAAACAACAACAAACTGTTCAACTATAATGACTATAGTAGCATACCCCTGGCTACATTTGAATTAAAAGTTAATCACTTGCCGACCGGGCCATAGCAGAAAGACTGCTACAGCGCGGTCGGCTTATTCTGGGAGGACGCCCATGGGTGTCCCAGAATCCCACTCTCATGCTCCCCCTGGTGCGCGCACCCGAGAACATCCGTGACCGCGGACAGTCCAGAGGACCCGGCGCATCACAGATTACGGTAAACGACCGCTAATCGCGGCCGTTTACCATGTGATCGCTCTGTCAAATGACGGAGCGATCACATGTAAACAAACCGGTGTCATGTCATGACGCCGGTTCCTCTCTCTCCCCTCTGTGTACCGATCGGTACAGTGTGGGCGGATAGGGGGAGAGAGCGGATGGCAGCAGCACTGTGGCCTGGATATGTAGTGCCCACAGCGCTGCTCTGTGACAAATACAGTCACATCCATCCATCCATGCTCAGCCATCCCTCCATATTCTAATACCCTGCAATGCCCTGCACTACTCTGCAATACCCAGCAATACCCTGAACCACTCTGTACTACTCTGCAATACCCTGCAATACCCCGCAATACCCTGCACTACCCTGCACTACCCTGCACTACCCTGCAAAAATGTGCACTACTCTGCAATACCCTGCACTACTCTGCAATACCCTGCAATACCCTGCACTACTCTGCAATACCCACCGGCCTTCATATGACAGCCTTGACTTTGTGCGGGGATATCTGAATGATGCCTGCAGCTACAGGTATCATTCAGATATCAGCTTTTTCAGCCGGCGATTCCCTACACCATAAGAATAATCATAGCAGCTGTTCCCCTGCTTGATCGTTCTTACAGGAATCAAGAGGAAACCTCTCCCCCTTCTACCAACTCACCGCTACGATCGAAGCCAGGATCATTTTTTTTTTATTTCAGGCTTCCCAGTCTAGAAGTGAGATGTGGGGTCATATTGACCCCATATCTTACTGTAAAGAGGACCTGTCATGCCATATTCCTATTACAAGGGATGTTTACATTCCTTGTAATAGGAAAAAAAGTGATCAAAAAAATTTTTTTTTGGAAAAAAGTGTCAAACTACAATAAATAAAGTAAAATGAACAATAAAAAGATAAAAAAAATTTTAAAGCGCCCCTGTCCATGTGCTCGCATGCAGAAGCGAACGCACACGTAAGTCCCGCCCACATATGAAAACGGTGTTCAAACCACACGTGAGGTATCGCTGCGAACGTTAGAGCGAGAGCAATAATTTTGGCCCTAGACCTCCTCTGTGGTGTAATTAGTGGTATGCATATGCTGTGTGTGAGAAATAACCTGCTAATATGACAATTTTGTGAAATTTTTTTTTAAAAAAATCTCGATTTTGCAAAGAATTGTGGGAAAAAATGACAACTTCAAAAAACTCACCATGCATCTTTCTAAATACCTTGGAATGTCTTCTTTCCAAAAAGGGGTCATTGGGGGGGTATTTGTACTTTTCTGGCATATTAGGGTCTCAAGAAATTAGATAGGCCGTCAGTACTTCAGGTGTGATCAATTTTCAGATATTGGCACCATAGCTTGTGGACGCTATAACTTTCGCAAAGACCAAATAATATACACCAATTTGTACTTATTTTTACCAAAGATATGTAGCAGTATAAATTTTGGCCAAAATTTACGAAGAAAAATTACGAATTTGCTAAATTTTATAACAGAAACAAAGAAAAATTCATTTTTTTACCGAATTTTCAGTATTTTTTCTTTTATAGCGCAAAAAATAAAGAACCCAATGGTGATTAAATACCACCAAAAGAAAGCTCTATTTGTGTGAAAAAAAGGACAAAAATTTCATATGGGTACAGTATTGTATGACTGAGTAATTATCATTCAAAATGTGAGAGCACCGAAAGCTGAAAATTAGTCTGGTTAGGAAGGGGGTTTAAGTGCCCAGTTGTCAAGTGGTTAAACAATAGATGACAGCCAGACAAATAGCATTTTCAAAATGAGAAGCAGCAATGGCAGCCTTTGTATGTCTCTCGGGATCTCCAGGATCAATTTAAAGCAGTAGTAAACTGCTGCAGAATAAAAAAACTAAGACAATGGCATAATGTGCTAGTATACTAGCACATTATGAAATACCTTAGAACAAAGCCCTTTCAGCGGCGCCTGGTCAAAGCTGAGAGGGCTGACATCTTCCCCCCCGGCCTTTCTTCCCGGTTTGCGGGCTCTGGTACTGTGAGTGGCTGGAGCCGTGATGACGTCTCTCCTGGACATGCGATCGGGAGCCCTCGGTTTCGGCAAGAATATCTGAAGGTCTGGCACGGTATGCCGGGCCTTCAGAGCGCATGTGCCGGTGACTTGAGCGGCTGCATGCAGGGTGAATATCTCTTAAACAGTGCATGTTTAGGAGATATTTCATATAAGGCTTACCTGTAGGTAAAAATAACAAATAGTCGAGACTCGGGTGATCACAGATCAGAGTAAGGGGTTGATCCCAACCCCTTACCACGTGATCAGCTTTTTTTTTTTCTTCTCACGCTGACAGTGTCAGGAGAAAAAAAAAAGCCGATCACCAGCTTCTGTTGAAGGGACATCGGTCCCGAGCAGGGAGAGGCGAAGCTGCCTCATATGTGCCATCAGTGCCCACCAATCACTGCCCACCAATCAGTGCCCACAGTGCCCACCAGTACATCAGTGCCACCTAGCAATGCCCGCCAGTGGTGACAATCGGTGTCACCTAGCAGTGCTGCCTATCAGTGTCGCCTACCAGTGCCCATCACTGCCACCTATCAGAGCCAGCTATCAGTGCCACCTATTAGTGCCCTTCAGTGCCACCTATCAATGCCCTTCAGTGCCACCCATCAGTGCCACCTCTCAGTGCCACCTCATCAGTGCCCACCAGTGCCGCCTAATAGTGCCCATCAGTGCTGCCTTATCAGTGCCCATCAGTGTCGCCTTATCAGTGCCCATCAATGCAGCCTATCAGTGTCCATCAGTGTAGCCTCATCAGCGTAGATCAATGAAGGAGAAAAATTACCTGTTTGCAAAACTTTTTAACAAAATATAAAACGATTTTGTATTTTTTTTTTTTTAATTCGGACTTTTTAAATTTTTTTAACAATAAATAAAAAACCCAGAGGTGATCAAATACCACCAAAAGAAAGCTCTATTTGTGGGAAATAAATTATAAAAATTTCATTTGGGTCCAGTGTAGCATGACTGCGCAATTGTCATTCAAAGGATGACAGTGCTAAAAGCTGAAAATTGGTCTGGGCAGGATTGCGGTTTAGGTGCCCAGTACGCAAGTGGTTAAATAAATATTTTATTGTATATATCAAAAAGGTACCAACAATAACCATTAACCTACAAACATTCCTTATCTTGCATATATTTGGTCATCTAATTTGGACATAAACCCATGCTTATGAAGCTATGAAACACATATGAGCTTCAATGAGCATTCCCCTCTAGACCACAGTGCCCCGCCAGGGACCCTTGGAGGCACAACCAGTATATCATAGAGCAAGATTTCTCTACACTCATCACTGTGACACTTGGCATTCTGGCGTTACCACTTACAGCCAATGGATTCACATCTATGCACAATGGGATCATCTGTGCACATACAGGCTCAATCTATGGCTAGCAATATACTTTATATTGTCCATCTATAGAATCAGCACACATATTTCCTTGCACATAATATCTATATCTATATCTATATCTATATCTATAGATATAGATATATATATATATATATATATATCTATATCAATCAAGTTTTGATGCCTTATTCTTTGTTGATGTATATTCATAGCAGGTTATTTATATTTGATACTACTTAACGCATAAGTGAGTGTAGTAGCTGCATGTTTTTAGGAGTGTTTGTTTGTAGAGTAAATGTATGGTTACTGTTAGTACCTTTTAAAGTCTATGTTTGATATACAATAACGTGTTTATTTAAATAGTCTAGTGAGTTGAAGATAGATTTTCCTATAACAATCTATAAATAGATAAATAAGAACAATACAGACTGCAGAGCTAAAATAAATATACTGTATATCATTGGAAATATGGTAAATACCTATTTACTATGATTGTTAACTCCATCTAGTGGTCGTATTGTGAAATTTTCATGATTAATGCAATTCTTATTAAAAAGAACATAGTTACATAGTTAGTAAGGTTGAATAAAGACACCAGTCCATCCAGTTCAACCTGAATGAGTGTGGTTGCGTGTCTACAATTATCCCTATTTATTTAGGGTACCCAAATAGCGCCGTCAATTTACGCAGCGCTCCACACATACATCACACACGCACATCGGTCCCTACCCTCAAGGAGCCCACAATCCAAGGTCCCCAACTCACATTCATATACTAGGGTCAGAAGCCAATGAACCTACCAGCATGTCTTTGGAGTGTGGGAGGAAACCGGAGTACCCGGAGGAAACCCACGCAGGCACAGGGAGAACATGCATACTCCAGGCAGGTAGTGTCGTGGTTGGGATTTGAACCAGCGACCCTTTTTACTGCTAGGCGAGAGTGCTACCCACTACACCACTGTGCTGCCCAATATAACATCTGCCCAGGAGAAAAAACATTTGACTTTACCAGCATTCACACAGAATGACAGAATTACATGCAGTTTTGCAGAGTGAATAGATCTGCATTTTGATTTTTATAAGTGCACCCTAAGCATGCATGGAAAGAGTAAAGTTTGAATAAAAATAAAGCATTTTTATACATGTCATGAGCACTATGGAGTCTAAATAGTGGGTATATGTCATGATTACGTGCATCTTTCTTGCATTTGCTTTAATTTATAATATTTTGTGTATAAGTATCTGTTTACTTGAAATTCATTATAAATATATTTACCACTATATATTTCTTTCAGCTTGAAAGCAAGGTGTCAACCCTTAATTCAAGAGGCTGTTTGAATGGCAGCATAGTCATTGACAACACAATAGGGAATTATACTTTCTTTGTAATTACTTGGCAAAGTGCATCACCAAATGTGAGATTACAAACTCCCACAGGACGAATATATACTGCGGCAAATTTCACCATTGATACAATCTCTAAATCATCAAGGCTTGAAATTCCTGGAACAGCAGAGGTAAGTGTAAAGTGTGTCATTATATCTAATACAAATTCATACGCAATGATAAGGTGCCTAAGCAAACATAAATCTTGACACCGTGATATGGCTTATTTGTATATAATATAAGGGCGTACATGGGAACGCCATAAATTACAATTTATTCCCAAATGTTACATAACAGTCCATACAGTTCAACCTGTGTTGGTGTGTGTGTAGAAAATCACTTCCCATATCCCCGTATATTGTTTTCGCTAAGATGCACAACCAAGGGTCTTTTAAAACTATTCATACTTCCTGCCGACACCACCAATTGTGGAAGAGATTTCCATATCCTTACCGCCCTGACAGTGAAAAACCCCTTATGCAGCTTAAGGTTAAAAAAGTTTCTCTTCCAGTCTCATCGTGTGGCCCAGTGTCCTTTTATACTCCCTGGGAATGAAAAATTTCATACTTACACTGGGATCACCATTGAGATATTTGTATATCACTATCATATCTCCTCTCAAGCATCTCTTCTCCAGGGAGTATAAATTTAGCGCTTGTAGCCTTTCCTCTTAATTGAGGTCCTCCAGTCCCCATATTAATTTAGTTGCCCTTCTCTGGACTCTCTTCAGTTCCAGTGACCAGAATTGGACGGAATACTCCAGAATTTTATACAGTGTCAGGATTATCGTTCCTCGTAGAATGTTAAAAGGTTGGTTTGGCAAGAGCAACCTTTCGTAAACCCATGCTGATTACTGCTAATGATAACTGTTTTCATCAGCAGATTCTTGGATATGGTCTCTTATCATCCCCTCAAATAGTTTACATACTACAGATGTTAGACTGACAGGCCTGCAGTTTTCAGCAATATATCTCTGTTCTTTTTTGAATATTGGTACCATGTGGGCTTTTCGACAGTTACCTGGTGCCAATCCTGTCAGTATGCTGTTCAAAAAGATTAGGAATAGCAGTCTGGCTATAACATGACTGAGTTCTTTAAGGACTCTCAGGTGTAAGCCATCTTGTCCTGGTGATTTATACAGTATCTCAAAAAAGTGAGTACATCCCTCACATTTTTGTAAATATTTTATTATATCTTTTCATGTGACACTAAAGATATGACACTTTGCTACAACGTAAAGTAGTGAGTGTACAGCTTGTATAACAGTGAAAATTTGCTGTCCCCTCAAAATAACTCAACACAGTCATTTTCCCTCCCCGGGGTCATTTGACTCATTGGTGTTACAAGGTCTCAGGTGTGAATAGGGAGCAGGTGTGTTAAATTTGGTGTTATCACTCTCACGCTCTCATACCGGTCACTGGAAGTTCAACATGACACCTCTGAGGATCTGAAAAAAAGAATTGTTGCTCTACATAA
Organism: Lithobates septentrionalis; assembly: GCA_037952835.1. NCBI lineage: Eukaryota > Metazoa > Chordata > Amphibia > Anura > Ranidae > Lithobates > Lithobates septentrionalis. The sequence goes on from JBBDGP010000825.1 coordinate 1,011,333, forward strand.
AGATCGCCTAGGCTATAAGAAGATTGCCAAGACCCTAAAACTGAGCTGCAGCACGATGGCCAAGACCATACAGCGGTTTCACAGGACAATTATAATAAAATATTTACAAAAATGTGAGGGGTGTACTCACTTTTGTGAGGTACTGTATATGTTAAGCTTCTCTAATCCTTTCCGGACTCCAACCTCTGTTAGCCACAAGGGTAGATCCTGTGATGTGTTACTAGCAATACAGTCGTGGTGGTTATACCCTTCCTTTTCCTTTGTGAAGACTGAGGAGAAGAAAGCATTTAGTACAGCTGCTGTCTCTGTCATCTGTAACCATCTTCCCTTCCTCGTCCTTTTATGGGGCCTAAGTGTTCCGACCGGCCTTTTTACTGTTAATATATTAAAAACATCTCTTGGGGTTATTTTTACTCTCCCCTGCTATGTGTCTCTCATGGTCTTTTTTAACTGCCCTGATTGCATTCTTACACTACATATGGAGCAAGGGGTATCTGTTTCACATGTAGTTAGTATCAAACAAAGTCTTTGTTTTGTTGGAAAAGTAGGTGCAAATAAGATAAGGAGAGAGTCATCTAGTTGGTTGACTTTTCTTCCAGTGTACGTTTAGTAGTAGACTAAGAGCAGCATCACCAGGTGAGTAATAGTTTTCAACTTACTGATACTGTTGTCTGCCCTAGGATTGTTGTTAGGGTCCATGAAGAAATCCAAGCATCCATGGACACCTCATCTATGGTGTAAGATTGTGGAATGTCAGTGACCAGGCTCTTGTCCTTTTCTATTTTCTATATCTTTTCAATCTCTTTGTACGCTCCTGTTTTCCTTTCTAACCTTTTAACATAAGATTGATCATTTATCTTCCTGCCATTTCTCCTATATTACCAGAAAGAAAATATCCAATACAAAAAAAAAATATCCAATGCATTTTTTTAACTGACATTAAAAGTTAGACAGAACACAAGAATTTCTGTGTGTCTCTTATACAAAAAAAACAGTTTCTCCCTTTGCAGCTACAGTCCCCTAGACACAAGCTATTAACACTCTAAAGCTCTCTGGACGGTAGTAGCTGCATGTCTGAAGCCCAGGGCACTTGGCTGGAGATCTGGAGCCGATCAGCTTAAAACCAGAGCCTAGTGATTCCCCTGGTCTGTCCTCTGCAGAGTGAGGCTGCAGGTATGCTCACCTCTTTCTATGAATTTGCCCATAACTCAATAGCTTTTCACTTCACTATTATTGAGGTTCGTAGGATGGCTAAATGGGCATATAACTGCATTAGAATAGTTGATTTCTTGCCATTAAACTGTTGTTCAGAAGTAGAGGTGCACTAAGCAAAGATCAGTTGAGCAGGGTGGACTGATTTACAGCTTAAAGTTTTGGTGAGAACTTGTTCAGGCTCATGCAGCTGATTCTTTCTGCTTCCAGGGGGTAATGGGCCCAGAGAGTTTATGTGATTTCTCTGGAAAGCAGGAATATGCATAGAGGAGAGCAAGTTAAGTACTAACTATGACTTCAGTCCAAAAGATTGTTGAAACAAGAGCATGGAGATAAAAAAAATATTATATAAATATTATAATATATATATATAAAAAAAACATTATATTCAGCCCATTCGAATCATTTATTTTTAATTGAGTTGTTAATGGAGCTCTACCTTAATATACTTAACAATTCTAGAAATATAAAATAACTCTAGTCTTTCTTCCTCCTTAGAGGGGACCGTGGGATTACAGTCTCTGCAATACTTTGGCACAAATTCAATCCATAGGTTTAATTGTGAATTCAAAAGCAGCTGATAAAAATGTGCCCCCAATTACCGTCAAAGCCCATATGAATACAGATAAAAACGTTTTCCCTTATCCAATGGTGGTTTATGTGTCAGTGAGTCAAGGTATGTTACCAGTGAAGGGAGCAAACGTCACAGCGATTATTGAACCCGTATCTGGAGCACCCACTGTCCTGGAGCTTCTGGATAATGGAGCAGGTAACTAAATACTGTATGCTTTTTTTTTACATGAATCAAATACTGGTGATAAATTTAAAAATGGTTACGTTCATGCAGAGCAAATGAGGTTAGTGAGTAAATGACTAACTGAACAGTCAACAGTCAAATTATCTGCAACCCACAGTGGAGTTCAGATACAATTATCAAAGTAAGTTTGATTGCTGTTTTTTACACTTGTGTGGCTCATTTACTGATACTAGTATCGGTATCGGCACCGATACCGAGCATTTGCCCAAGTACTTGTACTCGGGCAAATGCTCCCGATGCTTCCCCCGATACCTTGAGTGTCGGCAGTGATCGGCGCGTGGGGGGGTTACAAGCTTCTCCCCCCGCGGCTTTCAGCTGCTTTAGTGACATACAGCGGTGATCGGTGCTTGTAACTCCCCCACACGCGATCACTGCTGACTGTCACCGCATCCTCCTCCATGCCCCCTCCGTTCCTCTGTCCCCCTCCGTTCCGCTGTCCCCCTCCGTTCCGCTGTCCCCCTCCGTTCCTCTGTCCCTCTCCATTCTGCTGTCCCCCTCCGTTCTGCTGTCCCCCTCCGTTCCGCCGTTCTGCTGTCCCTCGCTCTTCTTCTGTCCCCCTCCGTTCTGCTGTCCCCCTCTGTTCTGCTGTCCCCCTCTCTTCCTCTGTCCCTCTCTGTTCTGCTGTCCCCCTCTGTTCTGCTGTCCCTGTCTGCTGTGCTGTCCCTCTCCGCTGTCCCCCTCCGTTGTGCTGTCTCTCTCCATGTCCTCCTCCTTTCCTTTGTGAATGGACAGAGTCAGCTGACTCTGTCCATTCACATAACTGAAACATTGTAATCTCCTGTGATTATGATGTCTGTTTATGAATGGAGAGGAGCTGCTGTCTTCTCTCTATTCATTCTCAGTGCAGCTGAGGCTGCAGAGAAAGGGACTGGGGAATCTCTATCCTCGGTCTCTTTCTCTGTCTCAAAGGGGAGATATCAGGGGTCTGTTAAGACCCCTGATATCTAATTGTGAAGTGGAAGGAAAATGATAATGTTTTTCAGTTTTTTTTACAAATAAATATTTGAAAAGTGTGGTGTGCATTTGTATTCAGCCCCCTTTACTCTGAACTAAAATCTAGTAAAACCAATTACCTTCAGAAGTCACCCAATTGGTAAAAAGAGTCCACCTGTATGTAATTTAATCTCAGTATAAATACAGCTGTTCTGTGAAGCCCTCAGAGGCTTGCTAGAGAACCTTAGTGAACAAACAGCATCATGAAGGCCAAGGAACACACCAGACAGGTCAGGGATAATGTTGTGGAGAAGTTTAAAGCAGGGTTAGGTTATAAAAAAATATCTCAAACTTAGAACTCTCACGGAGCACTGTTCAATCCATTATCCGAAAATGGAAAGAGTGTGGCACAGCTGCAAACTAGGGTTGTCCCAATACCACTTTTTTAGGACCGAGTACAAGTACCGATACTTTTTTCAAGTACTCACCGATATTGATTACCGATACTTTTTTTTTAATGTCACGTGACAGTGTTTTTTTTTTTTTCTTAACAATGCTTTCTTTTTTTTTAGGGGGGGGGGAGGGGGTGAACGGTGTTTGTGTGTTTTTTTTAATTTACATTTTTATTATTTTTTACAATAATTTTTTTTTATTATTTATTGCAATATGTTTTTTTTTTTTTTGTTTTTTTTTAATCAGCCCTGTTGGGGGGCTTTGGTGAGATATCAGGGGTCTTAACAGACCCCTGATATCTCCCCCTTGAGACAGAGAAAGAGACCGAGGATAGAGATTCCCCAGTCCCTTTCTCTGCAGCCTCAGCTGCACTGAGAATGAATGGAGAGAAGACAGCGGCTCCTCTCCATTCATAAACTGAGACATCGTAATCACGGGAGATTACAATGTTTCAGTTATGTGAATGGACAGAGTCAGCTGACTCTGTCCATTCACAAAGGAAGGAGGAGGACATGGAGAGAGAGACAGCACAGCGGAGAGGGACAGCAGAACGGAGGGGGACAGCAGAACGAATGGGAGAGAGGAAGAGGGAGGGACAGCAGAATGGAGGGGGACAGCAGAACGGAGGGGGACAGCAGAACGGAGGGGGACAGCAGAACAGAGAGGGACAGAGGAACAGAGGGGGACAGCAGAACGGAGGGGGACAGCAGAACGGAGAGGGACAGAGGAACGGAGGGGGACAGCGGAACAGAGAGGGACAGAGGAACGGAGGGGGACAGCGGAACCGAGAGGGCATGGAGGATGCAGTGACAGTCAGCAGTGATCGCGTGTGGGGGAGTTACAAGCACCGATCACCGCTGTATGTCACTAAAGCAGCTGAAAGCCGCGGGGGGGGGGGGGGGGGAGAAGCTTGTAACTCCCCCACGCGCTGATCACTGCTGACTCTCAAGGTATCGGGGGAAGCATCGGGAGCATTTGCCTGAGTACAAGTACTTGGGCAAATGCTCGGTATTGGTGCCGATACCGATACTAGTATCGGTATCGGGACAACCTTACTGCAAACCTACCAAGATATAGCTGTCCACCTAAACTGCCAAGAGGCCCATAGTAACTCTGGAGGAGTTGCAGAGATCCACAGCTCAGGTGGGAAAATCTGTCCACAGGACTCAGGGGGGTGAATACAAGTGCACGTCACACTTTTTAGATGTTTATTTGTAAAAAAATGTGTTCCTTCACTTCACAGTTATGTGACACTTTGTGTTGGTCTTTTACATAATTCCCAATATAATCCATTTACATTTTTGGTTGTAACATGACAAAATGTGGAAAATTTCAAGGGGTATGAATACTTTTTCAAGGCACGCTATCTCTTGGCTCTATTGCTGATGTGCTGCTTATGAAACAATTAGAGAAATTCCTAGCCTCATGTGCAATACTGAACAGTCTACGAAAATAACCTGTACCTAGAGAGCTATGAGACATCAATCTTCAGACAAGTATCCCTGACAATTTATTAGGTGAATTAGCATGCCAGTATCTAACCACAGCTTAAAGAGGAGCTCCAGCCCCCCCACCAAAAAATGTAAAGTCAGCAGCTACAAATACTGTAGCTGCTGACTTTTAATATTAGGACACTTACCTGTCCAGGGATCCCGCAATGTTGGCACCCCAGCGAATTTTTTAATCGTCTCTCGGGTGCTGCCACCATCATTCCTTGTAAGGGAAACCGGCTCCCTACCAGTTCCCTACTGTGCATGCACAAAGTGCACTGTGCTTTCTGAATGGCCTGGCGGCAGTAGAAGGAGGAGGGGGCCAAACTGTCGGGGCACCTCGCGTGGCGAGGTCTCCCAAAAGTGGGGAGGGGAACCTGTCAAAAACAGGTACCCGTTTCCCCCCCCGAAAGGTGCCAAATGTGGCAGCGGAGGGGGCGCAAACAAGCAGAGCCTCCCCTTTTGGGTGGAGCTCTGCTTTAATTATCAGTTTTTGGTGGACTACCTCTAAAATTCACGTATGTTTTCTCTTTTTTGTCTTAGGTGCTGATATTGTGAAGAATGATGGAGTGTACTCTAAATACTTTACTACCTTTATTCTTAATGGGAGATATAGCCTAAAAGTGCGAGTTGAAGGAGTAAAGGGTAAAAGCCGTTTGACACTGCGCCAAAGTCACACTCTGTATGTCCCTGGTTTTGTAGAAAATGGTAAGATTACCTTTAATTCACTTGTGTGGTCTAATTGCATCTCATTCATTTTGTTACCACTTATTTTTGAACTGTAGGTAAGTAAACTGGCATTAGAAATCAAATGCAGGCACCCAGATATACAGTGCTGTGAAAACGGAAAATTGTATCAAATACTTACTGTAATTTTCCTTTCCTGATGCCAAACCATGGCAGCATACTATTGATAGAGCTCCGCCTCTTGACCACTCCCTCAGGACCAGTGAATAGCATAAATGAAAGGCCTAGTTAGGCCCCACCCCATTCTCTGTAATTAGCTACATACCGAAACGTACAAGGGTGGGACCGTATGCTGCCATGGTTTGGCATCAGGAAAGGCAAATTACGGTAAGTATTTGATACAATTTTCCTTTTTCCTGACGCCAACATGGCAGCATACTAGTGATAAATAACTAGCTGACAGGGTGGGATCTGCTTGTCAAACCAATCTTCTAATTTGGATGTAACAGAGGACTGAATAACCCTTCCTACAAAGTCCCCCGATGACAAGGCCCCCGGGTCTATTCCGTCAAGTTTGAGTAGGAATGTTGGAATGACCACGATACCCCTCTACAGATGGGCACTATAGATTCTCTTGAATGTGCTGCCTATGAGGCTTCAACCGCTCTGGTAGAGTGCTCCACCGCCGCTGACATAGGCTCGCGACCCCTAGTCCTATATGCACAACCAAGCCTGCTAGGATCCAGGCAGTAACCTCTTTCTCTTGATGATTGCCAGCTGGAATGACAAAAGGTTTATTTAGATGACCTGAAAGGGACAATTATGGACAGATACTACTTTAAAATTCTGAAAAAGTACGTGTGACTTTCTTTTGTGATGTTCTGGAAAGTTAGGCCTGTCTGTTAAATAGCAGGCTGTTGCTACGTTTGATGCAGGATGATCTACATGACCCAACTCTACACTTTCTGGAAAGAAAGGAATATATATATATATAATTTTACTTCGAAGCTCCAAGAGCTTGAATCTCTGATAACCTTCTGCTTAAAGTTCTTGAAAGAAAGGAATATATATATATATAATTTTACTTCGAAGCTCCAAGAGCTTGAATCTCTGATAACCTTCTGCTTAAAGTTCTTGCAATTGATACTGCCTTGTAAGTGATGGCCTGAACCGAACACTGCTCTGTTGGAACAAACGGCTAAACTGATATGAGATCCAGCAACTCCAATAGATCTTTCTTCCTCGTTTTTTTTTTAACAAACAAAGGTGCTTTATTGTCACATAAGGGAGAAAGTACAGTATACCAATTGACAAAGTACATAACACTTCATGCAAGGTATACATGGCTACTTACAGATCAAGTTGGTGTACACAGGCTAGAATTCGTTGCATAGGAAATATCAATACCAAAAGGGGGATAAATCCTCTAGCACCCTGATGCCCCACCCACCCCACCAGCAGACTATATACATGACAACACTGTAGGGCTTTAGGAGGATATCCACGGAGCCCAAACCTTTTCGAACTTCCATGGACACCCCCGGTTAATATATGTGATTCTATACATGGGTATAGCTGCCTCAATCTGTGCTTCCCAGGCTGAGAGAGACGGGGAAGAGGAGTCAATCCATTTCATAAGGATTTCTTTTTTGGCGTAAAAGAGAAGATAGGAGATAAGTAATTTTAGACGATGAGATCGTACCTCATCGTCATGGACCCCCAATAGAGCAAGCTCAGGAGAGGCTGGGATGGACATTTGTAACCTGGAATTAATTTCTCTAAATATCGCAGTCCAGTAGATCGCTATGATGGGGTACTCCCATAACATGTGGAGGAAGGTTCCAATTTGAATCTTACATTTGGGACATATGGGGTCTTTGTCAGGGAAGATACAATGAAGTCTCTGAGGAGTGTAGGAAACCCTATGAATAAATTTAACCTGAATGAGTTTGTCTTTAGATGCTATCACTAGCTTAGGGTCATAGTTCAGACAGTCTTCCCATCCCTCTTTATCCAACGAAGGTATGTCTTCATGCCATCTTTTCCATAATTTCTCTATCTTGGGGGAGTCCTTGCCTAGGAGTGCATTATATAGGGTAGAGAGGGGTTTGGAGATATCCCCAGGAGTGAGAAGTTCCTCAATGGGATCAGCTTGAAGTAGAGGTGTTTGTGGAAATTGAGCCCTAGCCGCGTGTCTGAGCTGTAGGTGTCTAAATCTCATCCATTGGGGTAACTGAAATGTATTCATTATGTCTGACAGAGGGATCAACTCTCCTCTGGGCATTATCTGCCCCAGAGTTATAATGCCATGCCAAACCTGCGGGTCCGGAATAGTATGAAAGTGCTTTAGCGTTGGATTCCCCCAGAGAGGATGTGCTGGGGACAATTGGCCCAGGTTAAAGGTATCTACGCCTAGCAGCCACCCACACCCTCCATGTTGCCCGGGTAGGCCCAGGGACCTCTGAGTATGCCCCCGGACCTTGGTAGGGAAAGTTACGAAGATCGGTAAGTGAGCCCAAGCAGTTCGCCTCAAGGCAGACTGCGGCATTGGTTCTGGAGCCCTGAAACCACTAGTGGACCGATACCAATGTAGCGGCCCAGAAATAAATCTGGAAATTGGGGAGAGCCAAGCCTCCCAAATGGGCAGGCAACCACAGGGTGGAACATGCCAACCTAGGGTTCCCACCACTCCAAATGAATCCATTGAATCAGGTAGGGTCTCTAATGTCGCAAATTTAGAAAGGAGTGAAGTTAATTTAGGGGCCAAGAGTTCGGTGAAATTTGAGTAAAATTCGGACTGTAGGCCGTCCACTCCAGGTGCCTTCCCCCGTCGGAGATGTCCCATGGCTATTTGAATCTCTTCAAGTGTAATATCTGCCTCTAAACCCTCTTTGGCCTCCTCAGACAGGACTGGAATGGGCAGTGAGTCAAAAAATGAGGACAGGGCAGAGTCAGAAGTAATAGCCAGAGAGGAGTATACTTCCTCAAAGTACTCTCTAAAAGGTTATTAATATTATTGGGTGCTGTAACTGGCCAGAACTATCTCTGATGGAACCTAGGGGGGTAGAGGGTATGTTACCCTTAGCCAGCCATACTAGAAGTTTCCCATTCTTCCCACCATGTTCAAATACTCGTTGGGCCGAATATAGTAGAGCCTTGTCAGTTTGGGCCATTCTAGCTGTGGAGAGACCGCGCAGGGCGTGTTTACATGCCCTATATCGGTCATCTCCCGGGGTGGAAACAAATTCATCTTCTAATGCGGCGGCCTTTGTCTCAAGCTCTTCCAGGGCACAAGCGGATTCTCTCTTGAGACGAGCAATGCTAGTCATGAATTCCCCCCTAGCCCAGGCCTTAAAGGAGTCCCATAAAATAGGTGGGGTGGTAGAGTCAGTGTTATCCGTCCAAAAGTTGCAGATGGAAGCTGTAAGGGGTTCCTGCAGCCTCTCATCGTTAGCCCAGAATCTGGAGAGTCGCCATAGGCGGGTTCCGGGGGGAGTAGTCAAAGTCAGCGTCAGGCATAAGGGTGCGTGATCAGAAATTCCCCTGGGAAGCACAGACAGGTCCTGAACATATTGCAATGCATGGCCAGAGGCATATACTAGGTCTATTTTAGATTTTGTGCAAGGAGGAATGACAAGTGTATACCCTCAACGTTGGGTGCATGTGCCCCCACACGTCAGTGAGGTCAAAAGTTTAAGCCCACTGCTTAAGATCCAGAGTGCCACGAGCCGACTGGTGTAGCCTGTCAAGTTCCACCGAGGGGACCATATTGAAATCCCCCAGGAGAAAGACCAGAGCTGTATCGAACTGCACCACAATTTGCATGATTTCGTGAAGGATCCTGCCAGTGGCTGGTGGAGGGATATAGATTCCAACTAACACTACATCTTTATCATATATATTAGCATGCACAATAATAAATCTTCTCTCCCTGTTAGTTCTGACCTCCAGAAGCCTAAACGGTAGTGTCTTATGAACCAAGATGCTGACCCCACGGGCATACGTAGATGTTGCCCTGCAGATGTGTCTCCTGTAGGATATAGATCTGTGGGTTATATTTTTGTATGAAGCAGAACACCAGGGAGCGCTTCACAGCAGTGCTAAGGCCCCGAAATTACTTTAAACTCAGCCATTAGATGTAGGATATGGGAGAAATGTAGTGAGTGACCAGCTCGAGGGGGCAGCATCTGATCCCAGTATTACATACAGCATCACGTATAGCTCCATGTCAAAAACTTTAAGTATAGACAAACTAAAGCACCTGTAAAAAACAAACAAACCAGTTAACAAAAAAAATCAACAACCTTCCCCCCCCCCACCCCGCATCCCCACCCCAACCTAGGAATGCTTTGTTCCCCAAGCATCAAACACCCAATGTCAGGGAGCGTGAACCAGTGGGTGCAGTCACTTAGTGGAGTTGACCTGTCCACATAAAGTAATGAGAGGCTCCGCTGCCATGAGGAAGCAGGGGAAAAAACAAACAATAAAAAGTTGTTAGGCTATTCCCATCCTCGCCTTCATAAATAAAGGGGGAAAAAGTAAAAGGAAGAAAAATAAAAATAAAAAATAAAAATAAGGGGAGATTCCTCTGGTTATAAACACGCTGCCAGAACATACAAGGAGAGTTATTCCATCAATTTGTAACAGCTCATAGGTGTCGGAGGCACTTATCCTTCCGGGACATATCCAGGATCATCAGACCTCGCCGGAGACTGATTGTCAATGAAAGGTAGGTATGGCAGCTGGTATGTACCTCCGAATGGTCGTAAAGAAGATGAAACTTGAGCTTGCAGTACAGAAAGTTAGCACTAGAGTCCGCTAGTGAACAAGCTTTTACAAACTAGGAATTTCAATGACAAAGAAACTGAATCCTTTGGGAGAAAGTTGTATACTTGCAGTGCTGTGTCAAAATGCAGCCAATCTCCTATTTTTCTGACCAGGCCTACATTAGTATGCTGGCATCAGTAATTTAGGGCATATCAAGCCATAATGCATAGGTTGGCAGTCTTAGAGTCATAGATCACCTGGTCTTGCCAGGGGCACTGTACGTGAGATTACAACAGTTAGTCAAACAAAGGCACAACAGGTGCAAACAGGGACTCAATTGTTAGAGGGATATGTTCATCCTGCAGCATGTAAAGGAGGTAAATAGCAGGATTCAGCAGTCATCAGTCAGCGATGTGGAGGAAGCGACTCCAGCCATGCGGTAGCGTCCCGGGGGAGGTAAAAAATCTGGTAGTCTCCCCGTCCTGAAACCGGAGACGTGCAGGGAAGAGAATGCTGTAGCGAATGCCCTTAAGGCGCATGGCTGCTTTAACGTGATCAAAAGAGCATTTCAGTTTTTGAGTCTCAACTGAATAATCAGGGAATATAAGGATCTTGTTATTCTGGTATTGTAGTTCTCCCTTAACTCTGGCTGCTCTGAGCACCTCATCTCTATCTCTGAAATTTAGAAATTTCAGAATGAAAGTGCGCGGTGGCGCTCCAGGAGGACCCGGTTTGGTTGGAATCCGGTGGTCCCTCCTAACAGCATAGAAGGGCGAGAACTGGGCCGCTGGAAGAAGGTTGTTCCTCCTATTGCGATTTTCAGCGTCCTCATATTTATATTCCAGGGCCCTGATTTTGGTATGGAGGGCACGGAGATCAGCTCCATGGCTCTCCACAGTATCCTCCACATGTCCCAGGCGCTGCTCAGCAGTAGTCAGTCTGGAGCACATTTTATCCATATCGAGTCTTATTAGCCCCACTTCCAATTGCACCGCATCCACCTTAGTGGTTAGGGCGGTGATGGAAGCCTGGCAGTTTGCCAGCACATCAGCCCGGCTGGGAAGAAGGGGATTGTCCCGGTTGTTCAGTCTGGGATGTCATGTCAGTGAGGTCACGCTTCCCGACTCCCACGCGATCGGCACAGGCCGCCTCTAGTTCCTCCGTCACAGGGAGAAATTTCAGCTTCTTACCCCTTCCTCTTGGAGCGGCGGTGCATGTAGCTGATGTGTGTTCTGGGATTCAAGCTCTTTTGGCTGCTGTGGAGGGGAAACAGCCTAGGATCTCAGCGGAGCTCTCTGCCAAATGTCCTCTCACAGCTCCATCTTGGCCACGCCCCCATCTTTCTTCCTTTCTTTGTTATTGCCGATATAGCCCACACTCGTGAGCTATGTGAGGATAGGCTAAGGCCTGGAGGAAGTATAGAACAGCTGACAGGACTGGAATGGCAGTAGGATCAATGTCTCACCCTACCAAGAAAAAGCAAACTTGTTTCAGAATTAGGCCAAGATGTTGTAAGTAGAATGTCTTCTCGCACACAACAAAGTAGAGATCACTCTGGAGTGAAACTGGAGCAACCAGAATTGCCCATCCTCCCCCTTTAGTGCCCCTGCTTGCAGCCCCAGTCTGCGTATGTTATGGAATGGAAATGTCTTCTGTATCCTGAAATGAATGGCCAAGAAAAACCGAAGGTCTCCTGGTCAATATGGAGGACTGGCTATGACAACTATGTTCTCCCTTGAAAGTCTCAAGAGGAATCTCATTTACGGGAAATGTTGGGGAAAAATATATTGTTTAGGGTGCAGTGCCAGGGAGAGACCAGAGCATCTGCCCCTTGTGCCTTGGGGTACGAAAACAAAGTCAGACCAAAGTTTGTAATTACTGTGGGAAATGAGGAGGTCTGTCTGTGGTAGGCCCCACCTGTGGACCAACTCAGAGAAGACCTGGGACGTAGACCCACTCGTTGTGATCTGGGAAGCTTGTACTTGTTCAAAAAAATCCGCTGGGAGGTAAACTGCTTCCGGAATTTTGCTGGTGATCTTCCGCCCCAGGCGTTATGGGTTTCACCTCTCTCAATAGCATATTCCTGCGAGTTTCACCCTAAGCTGAATATAGGCAACTGCTGCCCTGTTGCTAAACTGCAAGGAGATGGCCCTCCTTGACTCTGTGTAGTAAGGCCAAAGTGCTAAAAGGGCTGTTTGAACCCCCAGTGTGTTCAAGATTACCCTCCTTGGCTGGGAATCTCTGCTTGCCTTGACCGCAAGTCCCTTGCAGTGTATCTTCCCGGCTGTCTTGCAGACATGATTCATAGCAATTCTCCAGTCTGTAGGTCCTAAAGGACCAAGACTTCCTCAAGGTCTTTCCATCACAGTGGATCGCTACTCATACTGAGTAACACTTATTAACTGTGTTCGATCCTGTTTCCTCCCTTGCACTAAGAATTCTAGTTGAAATTTGCGTAGGTGCCCATACACCCCAGGAATCATCTATATGCATGATGACGTTGTGTCCAGATGACTGAGGCACTGAGAAGCCATCAAACAAGCGGAAGTATTCATCCTCAGAATTCTGTTCCTGACTGTCACCACTTCCTCTGATGGAAATAAAACAGAGGAACTGGCAGAGCACCCTCGGGTACACCAACCATTGGGATGGAGAAAGTTGGCTTTGCTTTCCCTCTAAGGTGCAAGGATAGGATCCTGACGATCCAGCAACAGCCTCCAGCCATGTGGTTATACTGTTTAATGGACTCCGTCTTAAAGATCTCATAGAGGACCCAAAAGGGTTCGACCTCTTCCGATCTGCAACTGGACACTAACCAACCTCCCCTGCGAACTCCAAACAGGATTGGGTAGAAAACCTGCAATCCCTCTTGAGTCTGAGGTGTCTGTAAGCATTGTAGCAGCCCACCCGCTGTTGTGGTAGACTTGGCAGCTCCATGGGAGAGAAATGGTCTGGAGGAGGAACAGTGAGGAATCTCCCGAAGTGACCACCAGTGCCTGATACCTTCATCCAAGGCTCTGTACAACATTCTGTCCAGAAACCCATGAGGCGTGCCTTCTAGGTCTTACCTTAAGAGTCTGGGCATGCACTTGCGTGACTGACTCACTGATCTCCCCAGAAGTCCGCACCAAGACACAAGTCAGACTCCTGGCATCCACTGCTACAAAAATGCCATTCTTGGCAAGACACTCCCAATAGGAAATCACGTCCAAAGGGATGCAGACCCTGCCACTCTCCCCAGAGTCCCGCAGGTGCAGCAGCAACAATTTTTGCATTTTTCTCGAATCCCCTCCATTCTTCCCCACTTTTGTTTCTAGGAAGCAATACGCAGCCCAGGGTCTCAACCATATGGCCTCCCTAGCCGCCAAAGTGCCAGGGTGCTCTTCCAGTGGTTAGACATGCAACTAGGAGGGACTTCCTGGTCAGCCAACATATTTTGAGTAGCAGACTCCTGCATCTGTAATATATGTAGCAAGGACCCAGGCCTCCTTCAGTCCAATGAGAACCTCCAGAGCCATGAGTTGTCAACATCCCTCCACATAGAGTGGGTCGTAAGGCATAGTAGGTGCAGTGCAAAGTAGATTCATGGGCGCCAGACACCTAGGGTGGGCCACCTGTCCAGGATTCACCTGGACAATTCGGGTTTTGAATCATGTGTCAGGGTTTCAGCCCACCTGAAACCCGAACACATTACCCAGACTAGGCTGTGGCTTCCCAAGTAACCAAGATAGTCATACACAAATCTGTTGCCGATGTAGGCGGCTGTTTGGCATCACTGAAGGGTGATGATGTCAGCAAGGGCAATTTGGCCACACCCACTAGCTCGCTCTGTGCACTACATTACTACTCTCCTTGGGGCATCCAAATGTGTCTGTGCAACGCCAACCTGGCAGACTCCCAGACTTCTACTGGAGGACAGCCATGCAGGGAAAAGCATCCAGCAAGATGCCACATCTGCACGAACAATAATAAAGACATTTGGCATTATCTGTTAGCTGCATACTCCTCCAGGCAGTGTCTACTCACCAGCCTCCTGGGCATAGATACTACGCCATAGGCCCTGCAGGACTCTTGCTGGGGCGCTGGCTCTGGGGAAGAGGAGCAAAGACGTCTTCCTTGGAACTTTTCTCCTGAGTGGTAGCACAATCCGGGCTATGCTCCTCTGAAGATAGTCCGCCGTGCCTTAGACCAGCTCTTTTGAGAGCGTGGGCGTGCGGGGCTAAAGCAAATCAAAGCAATCTTCACGAAAGGGCACTCTTTTCCTGAAAACATACCAATACTGTGGTCCCCACCCTAGTTGTTGAGGGTCTTTGTATGAGCAGTAACTGATTCTTAATCTGTGGAGAAATGGGACGGCCAGCTGAGGTGAGGATAGCTGAAAAGCGACAGAAGGAGCAGGAGTAGATATAGGAGAAAGGATTCCACTTTCCTTTTTTTTTATTTATCTACATATTCCTACATGTATATACACACATATCTACATATGTACACACACATATATCTACATACATACACATATACACACATACCTGTACAGTGGGGACGGAAAGTATTCAGACTCCCTTAAATTTTTCACTCTTTGTTATATTGCAGCCATTTGCTAAAATCATTTAAGTTCATTTCTTTCCTCATTAATGTACACACAACACCCCATCTTGACAGAAAAACACAGAATTGTTGACATTTTTGCAAATTTATTAAAAAAGAAAAACTGATATATCACATGGTCCTAAGTATTCAGACCTTTTGCTGTGACACTCATATATTTAACTCTGGTGCTGTCCATTTCTTCTGATCTTCCTTGAGATGGTTCTACACCTTCATTTGAGTCCAGCTGTGTTTGATTATCCTGATTGGACTTGATTAGGAAAGCCACACACCTGTCCATTTAAGACCTTACAGCTCACAGTGCATATCAGAGCAAATGAGAATCATGAGGTTAAAGGAACTGCCTGAAGAGTTCAGAGACAGAATTGTGGCAAGGCACAGATTTGGCCAAGGTTACAAAAAATTTCTGCTGCACTTAAGGTTCCTAAGAGCACAATGGCCTCCATAATCCTTAAATGGAAGACGTTTGGGACGATCAGAACCCTTCATAGAGCTGGCCGACTTGTAGAAAGTCAACCATCACTGCAGCCCTCCACCAATCTGGGCTTTATGGCAGAGTGGCCTGACGGAAACCTCTCCTCAGTGTAAGACACATGAAAGCCCGCATTGAGTTTGCTAAAAAACACCTGAAGGACTCCAAGATGGTGAGAAATAAGATTCTCTGGTCTGATGAGACCAAGCTAGAACTTTTTGGCCTCAATTATAAGGGGTATGTGTGAAGAAAACCAGGCACTGCTCATCACCTGTACAATACAGTTCCAACAGTGAAGCATGGTGGTGGCAGCATCATGCTGTGGGGGTGTTTTTCAGCTGCAGGGACAGGACGACTGGTTGAAATCAAGGGAAAGATGAATGCAGCCAAGTACAGGGATATCCTGGACGAAAACCTTCTCCAGAGTGCTCAGGACCTCAGACTGGGCCGAAGGTTTACCTTCCAACAAGACAATGACCCTAAAGCACACAGCTAAAATAACGAAGGAGTGGCTTCACAACAACTCCGTGATTGTTCTTTAATGGCCCAGCCAGAGCCCTGACTTAAACCCAATTGAGCATCTCTGGAGAGACCCAAAAATAGCTGTCCACCAACATTTACTATCCAACCTGACAGAACTGGAGAGGATCTGCAAGGAGGAATGGCAGAGGATCCCCAAATCCAGGTGTGAAAAACTTGTTGCATCTTTCCCAAAAAGACTCATGCCTGTATTAGATCAAAAGGGTGCTTCTACTAAATACTGAGCAAAGGGTCTGAATACTTAGGACCATGTGATATTTCAGTTTTTCTTTTTTCATAAATCTGCAAAAAATGTCAACAATTCTGTGTTTTTCTGTCAATATAGGATGCTGTGTGTACATTAATGAGGAAAAAAAATGAACTTAAATGATTTTAGCAAATGGCTGCAATATAACAAAGAGTGAAAAATGTAAGGGGGTCTGAATACTTTCTGTCCCATATATATATATATATATATATATATATATATATATATATATATATATATATATATATATATATATACACATATATAAACACACGCACACACCTACACACATCTACTGAAGAGGGTCAAACCGTTCATAACCTGTACGTCCGAGGGGGTTGTCTATCTTATACAATGCCCCTGCGGATTGCAATATGTGGGCAGGACCAAGAGGGCTCTCAAGGTCAGACTGACCGAACATATTAATAATATCCGCAGGGGTTTTGATAGGCACCCTGTGTCGAGACATTTTGATGAAATACACGGTAGAGACCCCTCCAATACTTTGTATGTTGGGATCGACAAATACAAACCACATTGGAGAGGGAGCTCTCTTGTAAGGGAAATCTCTAAGTGTGAAATGTCTTGGATTTACCGGTTAAGAACATATTTCCCATTTGGGTTAAATATGGATACAGATGTCAATGCATTTATCAACAATTCCTAATGCTCTAGGCTATCTGTGTCTGCAGGGTTAAATTTTATATATTAGATGGATATCAGACCAGCCATTGACCATGCAGTATTACATCTGCTCCTTGCCAATATTTGTCTCCCAGAGAATGTTCCTAGAGGGCCGTGTAGGATATAGGGTTACCTATTTTCTAACCTGGTCCCGGCTCCTCTGTAGGGTTCTGTTACATTAGGCTGGCCTTCTTTTTCTTTCTTTTTTCTATTTCTTATTATTTCTCAATTTTATTCCTTTTATTTCAAATTTTTATATTTTGCACATTTATCCATTTTACATCAAACTCTTTCGATTTGTATTAGTTTACTTTTACCTCATAATTTGCTTTTTATGTTCACGTTATGTAAATTCCCATATTTAATATTTTTGTCTTTGTACCTTGTGGTCTTTGGAGTGTCCACTGGATGTCACTTTTTGATAGAGACATTCTGGTGGTTTTATCCCTGATTTGGGTTCCTACAGTGCATTCTAGGTATAATCACCAGATGGCGCTGCTGAACATCAGTGGGGACACCTAGATGGAGACCACAACTGACAATTTACTCTACTTCCGGTTTTGTTTTATATGTGGAGTGACAGAGATTATAAGTTGCATTTTTGCAACTATCTATCCTCTACCCCTATCTATCCTCCAGACATTTCCCCGGTTTTGTCAGTGACATTCCGGTGGTTTTATTTAACAAAGTATGGTTTTCAGTGTCCATTTTGGAATTGTCCACCAGATGGCGCCGTTGAACCTATGTGGGAGTGTGGTGACAGAGACTACAACCCACCAATTGCTCAATTTCCGGTTTTTACAAATTTCTGGTGTAGATCGATGGGGGACTGTGGGCTTTTATACTTAGAATTTCCCCCCTGGATTGTTCGTTTTGCGTATAAATTGGCCTTGCAACTCCCTAGATGTGAGAAGTGTAACTACTATCTCCAGATTTCTAGTCACTTATTTTAGGTCCCTGATCGCTCTTTTTTGCCAAATAGTTTTATTCCGTTTCATTTATGTCTTATCTCTGGTCTTACATCTGTATTTGATGTGATATATATTTGTATATCATTTTTGCACATGTATATTGATGTTTAGATTTCATAACCATATAGCCTTTGCAGATTGCCTTTGCTGAGAAGTGTAACCAGACGCCGGAAGTTTCTGACGTATCCTGGGTGACTATCGGCATGTAGGAATCCAGAGCGAGGCGTGGTTTTGTTTTGTGATTATTTAAGGAGGTGACGTAGTGCGCCGCCTGTGCCCCTGGAAGACGTGATGATGTCACGAAACGTGTAGGGCGGAGCCAGACGACGCGCTGACGTCACCCCCAAACAGTGTTGCTTCCTAAGAGGATGGGTTTGTCCGTGCTCCTGTGGCCAAGGAACCGGACTTTAGGCTATTTATTTCCGCACGTTTGTAAGTGTCCATTCATGTACTTTATTTTAAAATAAACCTTACAGTTTTACATTATGTGAGCTCCCCTCTTGTATTTTATGGTATATCCCCGCTATGAGTTCTGCTGGTGTGGCTGGCGCTGTGGCGACCTCTAGTGGATGTCGATAGGAGCTCCCATTGTCTGTTCAAAGTTTCTCTGCTAGCTGTGATCCTCTGTGGTGGGGGGTCATGGCCATTTGGTAAGCATTAACCCCTTCCATTTTTCGGTGGTGGATCCTCCTTTGTAGTCACGGAATAAGTACCAATTATCACCTGGACTTTTTCTACACTATCTGTGGGCTATCTGGAGTCATTACCATTTACATTAAACTTTTTATTTTTGATGGGACATTTTGGTGGATCACATTCAATTGTTATTTGTTTTCACTTGTGCCTGCACGTATTATTATATTCTGTTCATTTTTGGTTACATATTTATGATTACACATGCACTAGCGCAACTCCCTTTTTTATATATTTCTTTCTACAATTGATGCTTATTGTCGGGAGTGCAGCTCTTTGATTATTTATTGCTCACTTGGTTATAGCGCAGTTTTAATTCTTTTTCTATACTGCAGAGGGTCAGTCTGGGGTGGGTTAAGAAAGGGTTATTTGAAGGGGGCAGGAACTTCCCCTTCAGACCTGCTTACTGTCAGCTGAGCTGAAGATGTCAGAGAGGAGTTTGGAGTGTGTTTGGAGAGAGAGACACAGCAGTGGGGCAAGTTATACAAAAGGTTATAACTAGGAGAGAGAGCATAGGATAGAAGAAGAGGGTAACCATAGTAGTTGCGAGGGAACAGGATCCAGGGGAAGGTTGGTTAGGTGTGCATCTGAGAAAAGTTTGATAACCTCTTAAGTAGTAGACAGTTCAAAAGAGGAAAGTGTTGACCGTGCTGTTAGACAAGGCATGTTAAGTGGGGAAGGTATCTGTATGGTGGAGGTGTCCTCATCAATTGTACCAATATTGTTTTTGAAGTGATTGGAAAATGTTGATGGGCCGAACACCCCCATGTTCGGTTTGCACCAGAACTCCCAAACATGGAAAAAGTGCAGGGCCGGACTGGGAATGAAAACCAGCCCTGGAAAAAATGTCATACCAGCCCCATAGCATTATTATACCAGCCCAACAGCATAACGTCATTATTTTCTTGTTCATAAAATGGAAAACCATGCATTTTAAAGCACATTTAAAGAGTGCATTATATATAGATAAGACACATATAAAAGCACATAGGACTTTTTATATATATATATATATATATATATATATATATATATATATATATATATATAAGCAAATTACAGTTAAAAGTGGTAAAAGTGGAACAATCATCAAGAACAGTCCACTTATTGCTATGGTGATATGTATTGCCAGAATAAGGTATAATCAAAGAACTTTACTTCAAAGTATGGAAGACGTAAACATGTTCAAAACTTTATTAAGGTAACATAAATAAATTACTCACAAAGACACAAAAATAGTAGTAGTTAATTACTGCACATAAAAAAAAAGTGCAAAATGTTTTACTTAACAGTAATTAAATATTGTAACAGTTACAATAAACCGTTTGAGATAAAAAATAGTGCAAATATGTTGCTGTTAATTCTGTAGCAGTACAAAATGCACAAAAACTTTTAGAATTTCGACAAGTCGGAATACCTTGAAAACATATTGTTAACTTGCTTTCCAGTCCAAGTTTAGGAATTAAAAAACGTTTCAGATGTACCAATGTAATGGCAAGCAACTCAGCAGTTTTCAAAAAGTAATGTTCAAACATTACTCAAAAAAAAGTGCTTTAAAAACAAGTAAACAACTTTAACAGTAGATTAAAAAAAAGTGCTCATTAACTTTTAGGAGGTTGCAATGTGCAAACTATCTTCTAAAGTTTTAGAGGATAAAATGTGCAAAAACCTGTTTGTAAACATTGTAAACAAATAACTAATCTAGTCAAAATTTAGAAAAATAGAGATCAACCAGCATTGTAATCCTCAGACATGCCTGTAATGTTATGTAAGCAACATCCCTTGTAGCAAGCTGCTTTTTGAAGCCAGAACATCAATGATGGTTTCATTGCTTAGTCCAATCAAGGCCTCTTTTTCCATGGACATGAGCATAAAGGCCTCCAAATGTGGTTGGGAGAGGGAATTTCGAAGTCTGTTCAAGATATATTTCAGTTTTGAAAATGACCTTTCACATGCTACTTGAGAAGAGGAAAGTGTCAGTGTCAATTTGTATGCATTAAAAAGTGAACTATACGTCAGACTGTATAAGTTGTAACGCAGTAACACATTGTAGCAGCATGCTACACAGTTCTTACAAGTCTTGCACTTTCCATTTTGATCACCAACAGTTGAGTATGGTTGTTCCTCAGTTTCAGTGATAAGATGAGAATGGATGGCGTCTTCATCTTGACCTTCATTGTTAGCAGGAGTATATTCTTCATCAAGAGACATTTTCAATCTTTTCCACTTTGATGAAAAAGCAAGTAGCTCACTTTGCAGTTTCTCTTTAGTTGCCATGGAGTCAAATTTAATTACAAGACTGCTCAGTCGTTCTAATGCATTGTTGGGAAGGTGTAGCAAAATGTCTTCAAAGTTTCTGGGATCCAAACATGCCAAATCTGCAAATAGCTGACCATGTTTTGTAAATCAGCTCTGCAGACTATTAATAATCTTGTCTAAGGTCACTTTGTATACCTCCACCCTGAACTGATCACTTGCCAACAAGATTGGTTCGTCTACTGCAAGCTCACCAGCCATTCTTTTCTTTCGTTGTATTCTTTTAGTTGGTGGAAAGTCTTCCTCAATCATAACTTGGCAATCAGTTGTCTCCAACTTGCCGATTGCCCAGACTGCAAACTTCTTTGCAGCATCTATAATCATTTGAGAATCATGATCATGTGCTTGTAGGTTGTCAACGGTTTCTGACACCATTCGGTATGACTGCAGTATATCCATACCCTGTGTTTGCAGGTACAAGGATAGTGGAGTGGTATTCTTGAAAATAAATAAGTACAGCTGTGCTGTTATACATGTTTTGAATTTCTTGAGCGAGTCTAAGAAAGTTCCAGCCTTGTATCTTATGTCAGCATTAAAATGATCAGAACATGATATCGCTGCCATGGTCTGGATCAAATTTACATACAAGGCTCGACTTGGATCATTAAATGAACCAAACACCTTTGTAAGTGCTGCATCTGTGGACCACCATCTTGTTTCTCCAATCACAGAAAGTGATCGGAATCTTTCTTCCTGAGACTTATCCCGCCATACATTCATCCAGAGGTAAGATTCACGGATAAACACAGCACATGAATTTAAAAGGCCGGACAATGATATTGCCTGAACAGATATCTTTGTGGCATCCATCATCACCAGATTTAGTACATGTGCATAACACCAAACATGAATCTGGCCAGGCGCTTTTTTACTCAGCCATGTGCTGAATCCGTTGTACTGCCCCTGCATATTAGAAGCTCCATCTGTTGAGTTCCCAACACAGTTTGTAACTTCAATTTCCATGGATTCCAATACATCGCAAACCAGTTCACACAAAGCCTTCCCTGTCGTGGATGTGCAATTTACCACAGCAACTAGACGTTCATGGACCACATCCGTGACATATCGAATTATAATTGAACACTGGTCTGAGACATTTATATCCTGCGTTGTATCTAGCTGAATTGAGAACATGCCAGCATCTCTGATCTCTTGGGCAATACCTTTTTTTAAAAGTGTTGAAATTACACAGATGATATTGTTCACTGTCGTTTTAGAAATTAGTGTAACAAAGCCGCCACGTCCTTTGCTACTCGTTGCACCTTGATGCTTCTTTTTACTTTTTTTAATAACTGTATCAAGGTGATTTTTCAGCAAGGGATCAAACTTGCTTAGGAGTAGCAAAATCTCAAGGAAGTTTCCATGGTCCAAATTTTTATCTTCTAAAGTATATGCTGCTTCAGCTGTTGCCCTATAGCTTAGACCTCTTTTTCCAATCAGCTTGATGGTGTCAATCACTCTCTCTAGGATGGCACGTTTTCTCTTCACTTCCTCCTTTCTGGCTGTTGTTTGTTTCTCAAAGAAATGACTAGATATGTCCATATTCTTTGATCTCATCAAGAAGGATTCAGAGCTATTATTGTGGAGGTTGCTTTTTTCGTGCTCTTCAATTCTCTGATACATATGTTTTTCATCAAAGCAACCATCAATAAAAGCACTGATGTCTGTCTTTCTACTGAAAGCAAGACACACCATGGTGAAAAAAAACACCATGTCCATGTGAATAGGTCAACCAGTGACGCTTCTTTCCATCCCTCCTCTCATATAACTTTTTCAAATTAAAAGAATGGAAATCTGGTTGACATGGATGGAACCGGAAGAATGAATCCAAATTTTCTGATTTTGGTCTGATAAACCACATTTTATCATCAGCTGTGTGAGGTATGCCCTCATTAATGCCCACTACTTCTGGAATCTCTTTGCTGCTAATGATTCATTCACAATTTCTTCTTCCAATTCCTCATCAGTTTCTAGCTCAATAGGAGGTCCAATACTGCGGTGAAAATCTTCAACTGCATCAGTATCCATATCCACTTGTACAGTGCTAGGTATTGCTGTGCTACAGCTAGCACCACTGCCTTTAGGTGGAGATGCAGGTGGTAAGTCATGCTTTGTTGCCACTATCTTAAACAAGCTACTGACTTTTTGATACTGGTTTGCAGCTTTTTCTAAGAGTTTTTTTTTTTTTTTCACGTTCTTTTTCTGCTCCTCCTTTCTGTTTTCTTTTACCTTCACCCTTCTTATCCATTTCAATCATTAAAAAAAAATAAAAAAATACATGTTTCCTAAATCTCTTCTAGATCAAAACACACTGTCAGCAAACAGCAAAAACATCTAATAAGTCATTCCCTAACTGGACATATTTCCAAATCCGCCACTTTCTACATGACAGTAACTGTAATTCGACGGTTTCCTGGGCACTCTCCCCTTTTAAAACCCTGTGCTCCCAATCCTCACCCCAGCAGCATGTACTATCAAATATTCATAATATGCTTTTCGCGTACTTCTCCCACATATCTGGGAAAGTATGCCAAGCCTGGGAAAGGTAAAGGGGATTGCAACTGGTGCAAACAGAGGATCAGTGGGAGCGCATTTTCACTTTTGCCCACAAAGGCATCACTAAATGTCTCGATCCAGGAGAATAACTATAAGACCCTCACTAGATGTTATCACACACCTGTTATGCTTAATAAATACCACCCAGACACCCCCAACACTTGCTGGAGAAGCTCTAGGGAACCTGGATCACTACACATATTTGGTGGTCATGTTCACTAATACAACCTTTCAGGTCACAGGTTCACAAAATAACGTCACTAATCTCCACCTACTCCCTGGAACACACTCTGGCCCAGTTTATCCTCCATCACTTCACTACACCTGTACAGTTTTACCGTAAGTCCCTGGTTATCAGGGTGGATAAAAATCAATGATTTAAAAAAAAAAAAGATTTGTTTGATTTTTATCAAATTTATTTTAATAAAATGCTTTTGGAGTAAAAATCTAAAAGATAGTTTTCTATTTAAAATGGAGGTCCACCCTGAAAAAAAAATGCACCAAAAAATACCTAAAAAAATGGAGGAAAAGAAAAAAAATTTTTTTTTACTTACGTGAAATGGCTGTTGCTAGTCAGTCTTCCTAATCTGCCTCTTCCTACACCGCAGTGATCTTCAGTCTTCTGCTCCCCGCGTTGTCTTCTGGGGAATGGGGCGCGGTGTGTTATGGGAACTGTGTGTGTCCCACAACACATCGCGTCCCATTCTCAAAGCGCCGCGCCACTCGCGCATGCGCAGTAGGAAACTGGCAGTGAAGCCGCAAGGCTCCATTGCCTGTTTCCCTTACCTAGGATGGCGGTGCCGGGACCCGAGAGCCGAGGGACGGGTCGGCCTCGGGCGGCCGACATCGCGGGCACCCAGGACAGGTAAGTACTTATTTAAAGTCAGCAGCTACAGTGTTAGCAGCTGCTGTCTTTAATTTTTTTTTTCAGGGGCAAAATCCTGCTTTAAGATGAAATAGGAAAAAAAAAAAAAAGAGGCTGTATATTCTGCAATATTTTCATTTTTGGTAAACTCATTCAATGAATCCAAACTCTGCAAGTTGAGATAACATGCACTGCATTGATGTCACAGTAACCATGAACAAAATTCAGGAATATTACTTATCCCATTGTTTTGCATATCTATATACACTACAAACTGTATGATTGAATTGGTTCTGATATCGCTGTTTTACTAACCTGACAGCTTATTATTCTAAATAGGAAACCTTCATTTTGTTTGCAAATATCAAAGATTCTAACTACCAGCAAAAATGGTTCCTTACATTTAAAGAGCACCTGTCATTTCAGATCCATCATGGCAGCGCCTGTTAGCGGCATCCACTCGCCTGCTGCCGCCACGTCCCTCACCTTGTTGTGTCACTGCCGCATCACCAGCCGTCCCATTAAAGTGAATGGGACTGTCGGTGAGTCAACAGCGAGTCAAAGGAGGAGCCGCTGCAGGACAGAGAAGACAGTTGCTCTTTAACCACATCCCACCCGGCCACTGCAGATATACGGCCGGGTGGGCGCTTCCTCCTTCTGAGTGGACGTTCAGGAACGTCCCTCAGAAGGAGGGGGATCGTGCGCGTGCATGCGTGCCCACGCAGCGGCGCGATCCCGATGCGCTTGTGTCACCTGGACACGGCGCATCTCCGATTGGCCACAGGGCTCTGTGATTGGCCCTCCTGATCACATGACGGCTGTGTCGAATCACAGCCGTCATGTGATGTAAATAGAGAGCCGTTTTCTAGGCAATTGGCTCTCCTCTCCTCACACAGAAGTTATCGGAGAGGAGAGCGGATCTCTGCAGCCGGCCAGTGATCAGTGAGTATGAGCTGTTTTTTACAGCTTTTTACACATTGATCACCAGCCTACTGTCCCTACACATGTCCCAACACAATTTAAACACACAAAGTCCCCAAAACACTGTCCCCACACACATGTCCCCACACAGTAAAAACACCTGTCCCCCACATATGTAACAGTAAAATCATATGTCCCAATGATCATCTGCACACATGTCCGTGATCACCTGCGCACATCTGTGCATGATCATCTGCGTACATATGTCTGTGATCACACAAACCAACTATTATACACTTAACATGATTTTTTTACCAAAGACATGTAGCAGAATACATTTTGGCTTACATTTATGACAAATTTAGATTTTATTGGATTTCTTTTAAAATAGAAAGAAGAAAATATTGGGGTTTTTTTCCAAATTTCCGCTCTTTTTTTCCGCTTATATCGCAAAAAATAAAAAACTGAGTCGTGAATAAATACCACCAAAAGAAAGCTCTATTTGTGTGAACAGCGTTGCATCACCGCGCAATTGTCATTGAAAGTGTGACAGCGCTGAAAGCTGAAAATTGCCCTGGGAAGGAAGGGGGTGAAAGTGCCCAGTAATGCACACAAAAAATAAAAAAAATTGCCTGCACACCACTCTGTCCCTTAATGCCCACCTCCTTTTTATAGGGCACACAGTGTATAGGAATATATAATGTAAAACATGCTGGGATTTCCCCACTGAGGGGAAATACAACTAGGCAGTGGCGGTGCGTCCATTTCACCCGTCAATCTTCAATAGACAGATTCATGCATTGCATGAATCTATCTATTGTCGCTGCTGCCGCGCCCTATTCAGGTGTCCAGCCCCTTATCGGGCATCGGGCATCTGAATTACAGCGGCGGGGGTGTTTTTAGAAGTGCCTAAATAGAGCCGTCGGCTATAATAGGCTTCCAAATTGGTAAACAGCGGGCACACTGCTGTGCGTTCGCTGCTTAGACAGTGCTGTGTTAGGGAAGCGATTTATTTGATTTCCTAACACTGAACTGCCTCTCAGCCAATCAGGTGCACTGGGTCTGGTTACCTGTCACCTGATTGGCTGAAGCGACAGGCGCGGTGATTGGATGCCTATCGGAGGAAGCGTGAAGCAACGCGCTGACCTGAGACAGGTAAGTGCCGGGCGGGGGGGGACACTGGCAGGATTTAATGGGCAAACTAGTGGCAATTGTTGTGTCACTGCCGCATCACCAGCCATCCCATTAAAGTGAATGGGACTGTCGGTGAGTCAACAGTGAGTCAAAGGAGGAGCCGCTGCAGGACAGAGAAGACAGTTGCTCTTTAACCACATCCCACCTGGCCACTGCACATATACGGCCGGGTGGGCGCTTCCTCCTTCTGAGTGGACGTTCAGGAACGTCCCTCAGAAGGAGGGGGATCGTGCCTCTGCATGCGTGCCCACGCAGCGGCTCAATCCCGATGCGCTTGTGTCACCTGGACACGGCGCATCTCCGATCGGCCGCAGGGCTCTGTGATTGGCCCTCCTGATCACATGACGGCTGTGTCGAATCACAGCCGTCATGTGATGTAAATAGAGAGCCGTTTTCTAGGCAATTGGCTCTCCTCTCCTCACACAGAAGTTGTCGGAGAGGAGAGCGGATCTCTGCAGCCGGCCAGTGATCAGTGAGTATGAGCTGTTTTTTACAGCTTTTTACACATTGATCACCAGCCTACTGTCCCTACACATGTCCCAACACAATTTAAACACACAAAGTCCCCAAAACACTGTCCCCACACACATGTCCCCACACAGTAAAAACACCTGTCCCCCACATATGTAACAGTAAAATCATATGTCCCAATGATCATCTGCACACATGTCCGTGATCACCTGCGCACATCTGTGCATGATCATCTGCGTACATATGTCTGTGATCACACAAACCAACTATTATACACTTAACATGATTTTTTTACCAAAGACATGTAGCAGAATACATTTTGGCTTACATTTATGACAAATTTAGATTTTATTGGATTTCTTTTAAAATAGAAAGAAGAAAATATTGGGTTTTTTTTCCAAATTTCCGCTCTTTTTTTCCGCTTATATCGCAAAAAATAAAAAACTGAGTCGTGAATAAATACCACCAAAAGAAAGCTCTATTTGTGTGAACAGCGTTGCATCACCGCGCAATTGTCATTGAAAGTGTGACAGCGCTGAAAGCTGAAAATTGCCCTGGGAAGGAAGGGGGTGAAAGTGCCCAGTAATGCACACAAAAAATAAAAAAAATTGCCTGCACACCACTCTGTCCCTTAATGCCCACCTCCTTTTTATAGGGCACACAGTGTATAGGAATATATAATGTAAAACATGCTGGGATTTCCCCACTGAGGGGAAATACAACTAGGCAGTGGCGGTGCGTCCATTTCACCCGTCAATCTTCAATAGACAGATTCATGCATTGCATGAATCTATCTATTGTCGCTGCTGCCGCGCCCTATTCAGGTGTCCAGCCCCTTATCGGGCATCGGGCATCTGAATTACAGCGGCGGGGGTGTTTTTAGAAGTGCCTAAATAGAGCCGTCGGCTATAATAGGCTTCCAAATTGGTAAACAGCGGGCACACTGCTGTGCGTTCGCTGCTTACACAGTGCTGTGTTAGGGAAGCGATTTATTTGATTTCCTAACACTGAACTGCCTCTCAGCCAATCAGGTGCACTGGGTCTGGTTACCTGTCACCTGATTGGCTGAAGCGACAGGCGCGGTGATTGGATGCCTATCGGAGGAAGTGTGAAGCAACGCGCTGACCTGAGACAGGTAAGTGCCGGGCGGAGGGGGACACTGGCAGGATTTAATGGGCAAACTAGTGGCAATTGTTGTGTCACTGCCGCATCACCAGCCATCCCATTAAAGTGAATGGGACTGTCGGTGAGTCAACAGTGAGTCAAAGGAGGAGCCGCTGCAGGACAGAGATGACAGTTGCTCTTTAACCACATCCCACCTGGCCACTGCACATATACGGCCGGGTGGGCGCTTCCTCCTTCTGAGTGGACGTTCAGGAACGTCCCCCAGAAGGAGGGGATCGTGCGCGTGCATGCATGCCCGCGCAGCGGCGCGATCCCAATGCGCTTGTGTCACCTGGACACGGCGCATCTCCGATTGGCCGCAGGGCTCTGTGATTGGCCCTCCTGATCACATGACGGCTGTGTCGAATCACAGCCGTCATGTGATGTAAATAGAGAGCCGTTTTCTAGGCAATTGGCTCTCCTCTACTCACACAGAAGTTGTCGGAGAGGAGAGCGGATCTCTGCATAATTCTTTAATTCTTTAATTCATAATTCCTTAATTCTTGTGCTGCAGCTGCACGGCCGGCCATTCACTTCTATTCTCCTCGTGCAGATTAGTGGGCGGTGCTGGTGCCGCACGGGACGAGTCATGAAGGCAAAAAATCAAGCATCACGGCGTTCTCCTGCTCCTCCCCTCAGGCACACAGACAGAGGCATATTACTCTCTAGTTGAGTGTGGGCGGCGCGCCGGTGCCGGAACGGAGGAGGAGACACAGTGACACAGGCACACAGCCATTGCATAGTGCGGCGGCCTCCGCTGCTCTTTAGATTGCTGACACAGGCTGGCAGCCAGCCAAGCTTCGAGGCAAAAGCGGCACCAGCGGTACTTAGTGCAGCCAGCCTACCGGGATATTTCCCGGTATCCCGGTAGGCCAGTCCGGCCCTGGATGGGCACAGTGGCTGCGTTTGATGGGCACAGTGGTAGCGTTTAATGAGCACAGTGGCGGCAATTTATGGGTACAGTGGCTGCGTTTGATGGGCACAGTGGCTGTGTTTAATGGGCACAGTGGTGGCAATTTATGGGTACAGTGGCTGGGCTTGATGGCACAGTTGCTGCGTTTGATGGTACAGTGGCAGCGTTTAATGGGCACAGTGGCTGCGTTTGATGGGGCACAGTGGCAGGAATTTATGGGTGCAGTGGCTGCGTTTGATGGGCAGGGCACAGTGTTGGCAATCTATGGGCACAGTGGCAGCGTTTGATGGTATACAGCTTTTCAAAGATAATCTGGCACTTGAACAAAACATGGAAGAGAGAGAGAGAGGGAGAGAGAGGGAGAGAGAGAGGGGGGGGAGAGGGGGGAGAGAGAGAGGGGGGAGAGAGGGGGAGAGAGAAGGGAGAGAGAGAGGGGGGAGAGAGAGAGGGGGGAGGGAGAGAGGGGGGAGGGAGAGAGGGGGAGAGAGAGAGAGAGAGAGGGGGAGAGAGAGAGAGGGGGGGGAGAGAGAGAGGGGGGAGAGGGGGAGAGAGAGAGAGAGGGGGGAGAGAGAGAGAGAGGGAGAGAGAGAGATAGAGATAGAGAGAGATATCTTTAGTACCTTAATTATTGTGCTGCAGCTGCACGGCCGGCCATTCACTTTTATTCTCCTCGTGCAGATTAGTGGGCGGTGCTGGCGCCGCACGGGACGAGTCATGAAGGCAAATAATCAAGCAGCATGGCGTTCTCCTATTACTCTGGAGTGTGGGCGGCGCGCCGGCGCCGAAACGGAGGAGGAGACACAGTGACACAGGCACACAGCCATTGCATAGTGCGGTGGCCGCCGCTGCTCTTTAGATTGCTGACACAGGCTGGCAGCCAGCCAAGCTCCGAGGCAAAAGCGGCCCCAGCTGTACTTAGTGCAGCCAGCCTACCGGGATATTTCCCGGTATCCCAGTAGGCCAGTCCGGCCCTGAAAAAGTGTGGACCTGAACCCAGAACCCTATGAACCACTTCAACCCCGGAAGGATTTGCCCCTTTAATGACCAGGCCATTTTTTGCAATACAGCACTGCATCGCTTTAACTGACAATTGTGCGGTCCTGCGATGCTATACCCAAACAAAATTGAAGTCCTTTTTTACCCACAAATAGAGCTTTCTTTTGGTGCTATTTGATCACCTCTGCGGTTTTTATTTTTTGCGCTATAAACAAAAAAGGACCAACAATTTTTTTTTTTAAACTATTTTTTTTACTTTCTGCTATAATACATATCCAAAAATAAAATATAAAAAAACTAATTTATTACTATTTTATTACTAATTTATTACTATATTATAACTTATTTATTATTATCAGTTTAGGCCGATATATATTCTTCTACATATTTTGGTAAAAAAAAAGAAAAAGAAAAATCTCAATAGGCGTATATTGGTTTGCGCAAAAGTTATTGCATCTACAAACTACGGGATAGATTTAGGGACTTTTTATTTATTTTTTTATTGTTTTTACTGGTAATGGCGGAGATCTTCGATTTTTAGCGGGACTGCCACATTGTGGCGGACAAATCTGATCCCAAATTACACTTTTTGAGGACCAGTGACATTATTACATTGATCAGTGCTGTAAAAATGCACTGATCAATGTAAAATTGACACTGGAAGGGAAGGTGTTAACACTAGGGGGAGTAGGGAGGATGGGCTTACTGGAACATGACAGAGATCACTGTTCCCGATCACTGGGAACAGTAGATCTCTGTCATGTGACCTGGCAGAACAGGGAATCGCCTTGTTTACATAGGCAGTTCCCCGTTCTGCCTCTCCTCACTGCGATCGCGGGTCACCAGCAGGCATTACAAGTGCCTGCTATCCTTCCTGCACGGACCGACGTACAGGTACGTTGATTTGCGCAGGAGAGAGGACCTGCCGCAGTATATCTGTGTGAGCTGGTTGGTTAGTGGTTAAAGTCCCGAACTCTAAAAATCAAAAGTCCCCATTTTGAAGGCTTATGCAAGTTATTGGCCATAAAAGGGTATGGGGGCCTGGGTAATGCCATGGAGGACATGTATCAATGCAAAATGTATTTTTAAAATATTGTTTTTAAAGGAGCAGTGATTTTAATGATGCTTAACCACTTCAGCCCTGGAAGGATTTACCCCCTTCCCGACCAAGCCCTTTTTTGTGATACGGCACTGCGTCACTTTAGCTGACAATTTTGTGGCCGTGCGATGTTGTACTCAAACAGAATTGATGTCCTTTTTTCCCACAAATAGCGCTTTCTTTTCGTGGTATTTGATCACCTCTGCGGTTTTTATTTTTTGTGCTATAAACAAAAAAAGAGCGACAATTTTGAAAAAAAAGCAATATTTTTTACTTTTTGCTATTATAAATATCCCCAAAAAATATATAAAAAAAGCTAAATTTCTTCCTCAGTTAGGGCCAATATGTATTCTACATTTTTTTGGTAAAAAAAAAAATTGCAAAGCGAATATTGATTGGTTTTCACAAAAGTTATTGCGTTTACAAAATAGGGTATAGATTTATGGCATTTTTATTATTAATTTTTTTTATTAGTAATGACGGTGATCTGCGATTATTATCATGACTGCGTCATTGCGGTGAACAGATCAGACACTTTTGACACTATTTTGGAACCATTGACATTTATACAGAGATCAGTGCTATAAAAATGCACTGATTACTGTGTAAATGTCACTGGTAGGGAAGGGGTTAAACACCGTGTGTAATCCTAAGTACACCGCGGACGCACTCCACAGGCTAAGAAACATCGGTTCAACTCTTCCAACCGCCATTCAAAAAAGACTAAGAGAAGAAAAATTACTGAGGACCAACCTACAAGCTACCATCAAATACAGAGAGACACCAATCCAACTACAACAACTAGCATGCGCACTGATTAATACGAGATCTGCAGTCAAGCACAGACTAGAAATCCACGACTTCATCATCGACAACAACATAGACTGCCTCTTCATTACAGAAAGTTGGCTAACATCCGACTGCAACACAATTCTAACTGAATTGGTACCAGAGAACTACAGCATCCTAACCGAGCACAGAACAGGAAAAAAAGGAGGAGGCCTAGCAGTGATCTTCAAATCGCACCTTGCCGTCACCAAACCAACCTCACAGAACTCGGTGCATTTCATGGAGATACTCCCCCTGCAACTTCAAACTACACCCCAAAACACCATTCACATATTACTATGCTACAGACCACCAGGACCAAAGACTAATCTCCTCACACCACTTACGGAATTCATCTCAATGCACACCCTGAAAACAAAAAACCTTCTTGTACTTGGAGACTTCAACCTTTGGGCAAACTCCACCCAAGATCCTTTTGCGACCACCTGCATCAACCAACTGGAAGAGCTAGGTCTTCAGCAGCTGATAAAGACTCCCACTCAGGACATACCCTAGACCTCATCTTCCAACAGAACATGGACATCAACATATCCGACAACACTCCACTACCATGGACGGACCACTACGCCATTAAATTTAATATCACCACCAACTCCATCCTCCAAAAACAGAAACATTCAACAACAACACACTGGAACAGATCCCAGAAGAAACTGCATTCCAAACTCTTCAAAACCACATTATCAAACAAAATACAATCATTAAACGTAGACCTCTCAACGGAACAAACACTCAACTCCCTAAACAAGGCTTTACTACAAACAGCAGACTCAGTAGCGCCAAAACGCAGAACACTCATCCGCAAAAAAAACTCGAGATGGTTCAACGGCACCCTCACTCTAATCAAGCAAGAACGTAGAAGAGCGGAGAATAAATCCCACCATGAAAAACCATACAAATTAACAAAATACTCACTGTGAAATACCACAAAGCGATTTTCACAGACAAAAAAGAACATTTCTCGAATACCATCTCAACCGCCTTAAACCGGCCACGGGAACTTTTCAAAATAGTCGCCCAATCAATGAACCCAACCTGCTTAGAGCCCCCAGCAAACGATACTCAAGAATACTGCAATGAGCTAGCTATTTTTTTCATTGACAAAATCGACAGCATTCGGGAATCAATTCAACAGAAAAAAGCAACCAACCTTACCCAACCAAAGCAAAAAGAAGACATTGACGTGAACAGCACACAACCGCCAGACTTCTTCTTGAGCCCAATCACCACTGACACGACAAAAACATTATGAGAAGCGTTCGAGACAGCACATCACCAAACGACATCATTCCCACGAAACTCCTAAAAGAATGCGCCGACATCTTGGCTCCAACTATAACACACCT
Source organism: Lithobates septentrionalis (assembly GCA_037952835.1). Lineage (NCBI taxonomy): Eukaryota > Metazoa > Chordata > Amphibia > Anura > Ranidae > Lithobates > Lithobates septentrionalis. The sequence continues at coordinate 1,044,597 of JBBDGP010000825.1, forward strand.
CATAAATCAGTCATTCAAAGAAGGGCTTGTGCCAACCACCCTCAAGCAAGGCATCGTCAAACCCCTGCTAAAGAAGCCCAATCTTGACCCTAAAGACCCTAACCACTGCAGACCGATAACAAGCCTCAACACCTTCTCCAAGATTATGGAGAAAGCGGTAGTACAACAGCTACAACACCACCTTGACACGCATCAACTTCTGGACACTCTACAATCAGGTTTCTGCCCAGGCCATGGCACGGAAACTACACTTCTAAAAATATGGGACGATGCACTCGAAGCAGCAGATGACGGAGAATCATGTCTCCTGGTACTGTTAGACCTCAGTGCAGCATTTGACACAGTGGACCACAATACTCTACTTGTCCGTCTCGCAGAAGTAGCTGGAGCTACAGATTCTGCTCTAAAATGGTTTGCATCCTTCTTAGAGAATCGTTCACAGACAGTGAAACTAGGAGCATTTACCTCGGAAACCCGGGCAATCTCCTGTGGAGTCCCTCAGGGCTCCCCCTTGTCGCCAGTGCTATTCAACATCTACATCCGCCCTCTCCTCAATATCATCAAAAAATCAGACCTCTGCTTCCACTCATACGCAGACGATACCCAAATCTACTTTTGGATCACCGGACAAAAAGACCAGCATCAGCAACTAGAGAAATGCCTCACTTCAATAGATGACTGGATGACCATTAGTTCCCTCAAACTCAACGGGTCAAAAACAGAACTTCTCTACCTACACGCTAACCAAAATCCCAAAACCAAGACTCCATGGACACCCCCTGCCATCTTTGGACAGACCATTTCTCCAAGCACCAAGGCAAAAAGTCTTGGAGTTATCTTGGACCCAGAAATGACAATGGATGCGCAAATAGGATCAGTAGTTAGTGGATCGCACCATCTCCTCCGCAAGTTACGCAGACTCATCCCCTTCATCCCAGAAGATGACAAAGCAGCAGTAGTTGGAACAATCATCAATTCCCGCCTTGACTACGCAAACTCACTCTACATAGGATTACCCCAATATCAGCTTACGTGCCTACAGGCCATTCAAAACGCGGCGGCAAGACTGCTAACAGGAAAAAAACCCTGGGAGTCCATCTCCCCATCCCTAAGGAGCCTACATTGGCTAACAGTAAAGAATCAGATCACTTTCAAGACCCTCTGCCTCACCCACAAATGCATACATGGAAAATCCCCTCAATACCTCCGAGAGAAAATAAAACATTACACACCGAATCGCAATCTGCGATCATCTAGCCAAAACCTCCTCCTCCTTCCCAAATACTGCTACAAAGCAAGGGGAGAACGAAGATTTGCAGTCCAGGGACCTCGACTATGGAACTCTCTTCCGACTCACATCCGCATGGAAGAAAACCATCTGGCATTCAGAATAAAACTCAAGACCTACCTCTTCTAATGAAGCTGACAACACAACGCATCAGCGCCTTGAGGCAATTCAGTTCGCATTTGCAGCACTTTACAAATCATTCATTCATTCATTCACTAGGGGGCGATCAAGGAGTTAAGTGTGTTCCCTCAATGTGTTCTAACTGTAGGGAGCATGGGCTCACTAGAACATGACAGAGATCATTGCTCCCGATCACTGGGCACAAAGTGGCACATAATTGGGAAGTGGAAGAAAAATGATAAATGATTTTCAATTTTTTTTACAAATAAATATGTGAAAAGCGTGGCGTGCATTTGTATTCAGCCCCCCTGAGTCAATTCTTTGTAGAACCACCTTTCGCTGAAATTACAGCTGCAAGTCTTTTTGGGGATGTCTCTACCAGCTTTGCACATCTAGAGAGTAACATTTTTGCCCATTCTTCTTTGCAAAATAGCTCAATCTCTGTCAGATTGGAAGGAGAGCGTCTGTGAACAGCAATTTTCAAGTCTTGCCACAGATTCTCAATTGGATTTAGGTCTGGACTTTGACTGGGCCATTCTAACACATGAATATGCTTTGATCTAACCCATTCCATTGTAGCTCTGGCTGCAGGTTTAGGGTCGTTCCTGCTAGAAGGTGAACCACCGCCCCAGTAAAGTGATTTGCAGACTCTAACAGGTTTTCTTCTAAGATTGCCCTGTATTTGGCTCCATCCATCTTCCCATCAACTCTCACCAGCTTCCCTGCACCTGCTGAAGTAAAGCATAACCACAATATGATGCTGCCACTACCATGTTTCACAGTGGGGATGGTGTGGTCAGGGTGATATAGTTTTGCGCCACACGTAGCGTTTCAATTTTGGTCTAATCTGACCATAGCACCTTCTTGCACATGTTTGCTGTGTCCGCCACATGGCTTCTCACACAATGCAAATGGACTTCTTATGGCTTTCCTACAACAATGACTTTCTTCTTGCTACTCTCCCGTAAAGGCGAGATTTATGGAGTGCACAACTAATAGTTGTCCTGTGGACAGATTCTCCCACCTGAGTTGTGGGTCTCTGCAGCTCCTCCAGAGTTACCATGGGCCTCTTGGCTGCTTCTCTGATTAATGCTCTCCTTGCCCGGCCTGTGAGTTTAAGTGGACGGCCATGGCTTTTTAGATTTGCAGTTGTGCCATACGCTTTCAATTTTTGGATGATGGATTGAACAGTGCTCCATGAGATGTTCAAAGCTTGGGATATTTTTTTTTTTTTTTTTTGTACAAAAGGTTTTATTGAAAAAAAGATATCAACAAATAAGTGCAAAACGGTGATGGATACATCATGGTTTGACAGGTCTTAGACTGCCAGTATCCGGCAAGTGAAACTATTATTCAAAAATTTAAGCCTGGACTCGGGCGGTACAATGCCGAGGCCAGGCGACATACCATGACATATTCTCAACCGATTATTCTAGCGTAGTGGTATGTTATCAACAGATATTAATATAATTGCAAACATACAGGAATAACTAAGGTTTCTAAACGAGATGTTGTTGCAATACATAACGTTTCATGAAGAAATAAGTAAAAAAATAAAATAAAAAAATAGAAATATAAAATAAAAAAAAAAACAGTACAAAAAGAACCAATACTAAAGTCAGATTAAATTGAATAACCTTTAAGAGGATCAAATACCTCTGAATGTACTAATTTGTGTAATTTATTAAATTTCCGGTCCTTATAGAATTAAGCCCTAGGGCCTGGAGAAGGAGAGAGAAATTGAAAGTGGGAAAGAAGGGGGGAGGAAAGGAGAGAAGGGGGAGGGGGAACCTGGGGTGGGGGGAACGGAGGCTTGTTATAGAGAAAGAAGCGTTTGATCAAATCTTGATGGGCGGTTGTAAGTCACCCAGGGTTGCCATATCCTGAGGAACTTATCATGAGAGTCCATCAATATGGCCGTTAGTTTCTCATTTACCATGATATCATTCACAGTATTTTTAACTGCTTCAAAACTAAGGTTCGGGGTTTTCCAGGCTCTTGCTATGGTGAGTTTAGTTGCAGTGAAAATCTGTGCTGCTAACTGACGTTCAGGACGAAGAAGTTCCGCAATTGGTTTCCATAAAAGGGCCTCAAAAGGGTCCCGCTTTATGTTGGTGTTAAAAAGATTACGTAATAGTGCATATACTCTAACCCATAGTCTGCAGACCCTGGGACAGGTCCACCAAATATGCGCCATCGTGCCCTCCTGTGAGCACCCGCGAAAACAAAGGGGGGAGTAAGATGGGATAAAACTTGCTAGTCTAGCCGGAGTATAATACCATCTATAGAAGACTTTATACGCGTTCTCTAAAAAGATAACATTCTTGGAACATTTTGATAGCGCTATCATCATGCTATGCCAGTCCTCCGGATCTAGTTGCTTCCCAAACTCAGCCTCCCATTGGAGATGATAGGGTCTCAATGGTATTGTCTTGGAGTTATTTATGGCGGTATATATTAGAGAAATCAAACCCGAGGATTGGGGGCGTGATCTACAAAGGCTTTCAAATGGTGTCATGACAAAGGGGGCAGAATGAGAAATTGTAAGCTGACGGAGAAAATGTCTAATTTGCAGGTAACTGTAATGCTCCCTAAGGGGGATATCGTGTGATGAACGTAAGGCAGCGAAAGAGAGTATCTTGGTAGGGGTGAATAACGAATGGATATCTATGAAGCCATTGTCGGACCACCACTTAAATTGCAATGGGTTATCACAACCCGGTTGAAATAAAGGGCAGTGGAGGATACGAAGTAGTGGGAGATGAGGAGAAATTAGGCCTGCTGAATACTTGACCGCATCCCACAATTTGAGGGAATGAGCTAGACAGGGACCTATTGTAGGAGGGCGATGTGCTCTAGGAAGCCAAGGAAGAGAAGCTAGAGGTGTTGGGTGTGCGTCGACCAAGTCAATGGTGGCCCATAAGGGCATTTGTTGCTTTGCATGAAGATGAGATAGTGGGGCGATACCCGCTGCTATATAGTATGCTTGCAAATTAGGAACTGAAAGGCCACCATTGACTCTGCGCGCGTAAAGGACTTGTCTCTTGATTCTAGGTCTCTTTTGGCCCCATATAAATTGCATAATTTTACGTTGATGTATTCGAATGATATGGGGAGGCACTGGAACTGGCAAAACTCTAAAATAATAGAGCAATTTGGGGAGGTACGTCATTCGTACCGTCGCTATTCTGCCGAACCACGAAATCGGGATTGTGGACCAAGAGGCTAACATAGCCTCCAGTTTTCGAAAAAGCGGAGGAAAATTAGCTTGATATAATCCCGAATATTTTGGGGTAAGTTTAATACCCAGATAGGGTAAGGAGGTTGACCACTGAAACGAAAATGCCGACTGCAGGGCATCTAATACCGGGGGCCGAAGATTAATAGACATCGCTTTAGATTTTGCCGGGTTAACTGAAAGGCCCGAAAACGAGGCGAAGGAGTCTAAGAGAGAGAATAAATTGGGGAGGGAGATTCTGGGTTTAGTAATGGTTAATAAAATGTCATCTGCAAACAGGGACAATTTGTGCGCGTTGTCTGCTACTTCTACTCCTGAGATATCTGGATGAGAGCGTATGGCTTCTGCCAGGGGTTCAAGTGCTAGTATAAATAGAAGGGGGGAGAGTGGGCACCCCTGCCGTGTTCCCCTTTTAATAGGGAAAGTAGGCGATTCATATCCATAGTAACGCACTTTAGCCTGAGGGGAGTGATATAGGGCTGAAACCCAGCCCAAAAAGGAGGTGCCGAAGCCGTAATGTGTAAGGACCTGTGTCAAATGGGATATTTTTTTATAACCTAACCCTGCTTTAGTAATGATATATGAGTGGTGTATCCGCGCAACGGAACAGAAAATTAAAAAAGTGAAGAAAATGGAAAAAAATGGAAACAATGGAAGAAATCGCATAAAGGACTGCTGCCTCCACAGATGTGATTTCCACCAAGGTGGAAAAAACAGAAGGTAAGTAAAGGGTTAGTGTGTGGGTGTGGCGCTGTCCTAATTCATAGAAATACTTGGTAAATCATGTGTAGCCAAATCCCATATGTAAAATCGCATATAAAGTATAAACCAAAATTGCAAATAAAAAATTCAACGAAAATAAAACCAAACATAAAACAGCAAAGTGACCCCCTTTGGAGTGTGTAGGTGTAACGTTGTCCTAGTGGAGAAAAAAGTGGAGAAAATGGAAAGAAATGGAAACAATGGAAGAAATCGCATAAAGGACTGCTGCTTCCACAGATGTGATTTCCACCAAGGTGGAAAAAACAGAAGGTAAGTGAAGGGTTAGTGTGTGGGTGTGGCGCTGTCCTAATTCATAGAAATACTTGGTAAATTGTGTGTAGCCAAATCCCATATGTAAAATCGCATATAAAGTATAAACCAAAATTGCAAATAAAAAATTCAACGAAAATAAAGCCAAACATAAAACAGCAAAGTGACCCCCTTTGGAGTGTGTAGGTGTAACGTTGTCCTAGTGGAGAAAAAAGTGGAGAAAATGGAAAAAAATGGAAACAATGGAAGAAATCGCATAAAGGACTGCTGCCTCCACAGATGTGATTTCCACCAAGGTGGAAAAAACAGAAGGTAAGTGAAGGGTTAGTGTGTGGGTGTGGCGCTGTCCTAATTCATAGAAATACTTGGTAAATCCTGTGTAGCCAAATCCCATATATAAAGTCGCATATAAAGTATAGACCAAAATTGCAAATAAAAAATTCAACGAAAATAAAACCAAACATAAAACAGCAAAGTGACCCCCTTTGGAGTGTGTAGGTGTAACGTTGTCCTAGTTTAAAAAATACTCTGTAAATCGTGTGTAACCAAATCCCACATGTAAAGTTGCAGGTAAATTATAAACAAAATCGCATATAGCAAATTTAACAGCTAGGTTGGCCCCCTTTGAATTGGGGGAGGGGGAAGGGGAACAGGGGATGAAATCAAAAAATGACTTTAGCCAAAACTATTCCATCCGCATAAAAACCCCATATAGTGATTGATTTAAAAGTCTTTGACAAACATAACATTGCTGAATAATTACATAGGTAAAATCGTGACTAGTGCTCAGTGCAACTTAAGTGAAAAACTTGACATCTTTGTAAAACAAAGCAGGTATTTGTATTAATGTTGGTGACCAGGTGCTCGTGTCTTGTGATCATGCGGACACTCACCAGTAGGGATGAGCTTCGAGTTCGAGTCGAACTCATGTTCTACTCGAACATTGGCTGTTCGCAAGTTCGCCGAACAGCGAACAATTTGGGGTGTTCGCGGCAAATTCGAATGCCGCGGAACACCCTTTAAAAGTCTATGGGAGAAATCAAAAGTGCTAATTTTAAAGGCTTATATGCAAGTTATTGTCATAAAAAGTGTTTGGGGACCTGGGTCCTGCTCCAGGGGACATGGATCAATGCAAAAAAAAGTTTTAAAAACGGACGTTTTTTCAGGAGCAGTGATTTTATTAATGCTTAAAGTCAAACAATAAAAGTGTAATATCCCTTTAAATTTCGTACCTGGGGGGTGTCTATAGTATGCCTGTAAAGGGGCGCATGTTTCCTGTGTTTAGAACAGTCTGACAGCAAAATGACATTTGGAAGGAAAAAACTCATTTAAAACTACCCGCGGCTATTGCATTGCCGACAATACACATAGAAGTTCATTGATAAAAACGGCATGGGAATTCCCCACAGGGGAACCCCGAACCAAAAAAAAAAAAAAAAAAAATGATGTGGGGGTCCCCCTAAATTCCATACAAGGCCCTTCAGGTCTGGTATGGATATTAAGGGGAACCCCAGCCAAAATTTAAAAAAAAAATTGACGTGGGGTTCCCCCTAAATTCCATACCAGACCCTTCAGGTCTGGTATGGATTTTAAGGGGAACCCCGCGCCAAAAAAAAAAAATAAAACGGCGTGGGGTCCCCCTAAAAATCCATACCAGACCCTTATCCGAGCACGCAACCTGGCAGGCCGCAGGAAAAGAGGGGGGGACGAGAGTGCGGCCCCCCCCTCCTGAACCGTACTAGGCCACATGCCCTCAACATTGGGAGGGTGCTTTGGGGTAGCCCCCCAAAACACCTTGTCCCCATGTTGATGAGGACAAGGGCCTCATCCTCACAACCGTGGCCGGTGGTTGTGGGGGTCTGCGGGCGGGGGGCTTATCGGAATCTGGAAGCCCCCTTTAACAAGGGGACCCCCAGATCCCGGCCCCCCCCCTGTGTGAAATGGTAAGGGGGTACTTACCCCTACCATTTCACTAAAAAACTGTCAAAAATGTTAAAAATGACAAGAGACAGTTTTTGACAATTCCTTTATTTAAATGCTTCTTCTTTCTTCCTTCATCTTCTTCTTCTTCTGGTTCTTCTGGCTCTTCTGGTTCTTCCTCCGGCGTTCTCGTCCAGCATCTTCTCCGCGGCGTCTTCTATCTTCTTCTCCTCGGGCCGCTCCGCACCCATGGCATGAGGGGAGGCTCCCGCTCTTCTCTTCATCTTCTTCTCTTCTTCATCTTCTTCTTCATCTTCTTCTTCCTTCTTCTCTTCTTCATGTCTTCTCCGGGCCGCTCCGCAGCCATGCTGTGGCATGGAGGGAGGCTCCCGCTGTGTGACGGCATCTCTTCGTCTGACGGTTCTTAAATAACGGGGGGCGGGGCCACCCGGTGACCCCGCCCCCCTCTGACGCACGGTGACATGACGAGACTTCCCTGTGGCATTCCCCGTGACGTCACAGGGAAGTCCCGTCATGTCACCGTGCGTCAGAGGGGGGCGGGGTCACCGGGTGGCCCCGCCCCCCGTTATTTAAGAACCGTCAGACGAAGAGATGCCGTCACACAGCGGGAGCCTCCCTCCATGCCACAGCATGGCTGCGGAGCGGCCCGGAGAAGAAATGAAGAAGAGAAGAAGGAAGAAGAAGATGAAGAAGAAGATGAAGAAGAGAAGAAGATGAAGAGAAGAGCGGGAGCCTCCCCTCATGCCATGGGTGCGGAGCGGCCCGAGGAGAAGAAGATAGAAGACGCCGCGGAGAAGATGCTGGACGAGAACGCCGGAGGAAGAACCAGAAGAGCCAGAAGAACCAGAAGAAGAAGAAGATGAAGGAAGAAAGAAGAAGCATTTAAATAAAGGAATTGTCAAAAACTGTCTCTTGTCATTTTTAACATTTTTGACAGTTTTTTAGTGAAATGGTAGGGGTAAGTACCCCCTTACCATTTCACACAGGGGGGGGGGGCGGGATCTGGGGGTCCCCTTGTTAAAGGGGGCTTCCAGATTCCGATAAGCCCCCCGCCCGCAGACCCCCACAACCACCGGCCACGGTTGTGAGGATGAGGCCCTTGTCCTCATCAACATGGGGACAAGGTGTTTTGGGGGGCTACCCCAAAGCACCCTCCCAATGTTGAGGGCATGTGGCCTGGTACGGTTCAGGAGGGGGGGGGCCGCACTCTCGTCCCCCCCTCTTTTCCTGCGGCCTGCCAGGTTGCGTGCTCGGATAAGGGTCTGGTATGGATTTTTAGGGGGACCCCACGCCGTTTTTTTTTTTTTTTTTTTGGCGCGGGGTTCCCCTTAAAATCCATACCAGACCTGAAGGGTCTGGTATGGAATTTAGGGGGAACCCCACGTCAATTTTTTTTTTAAATTTTGGCTGGGGTTCCCCTTAATATCCATACCAGACCTGAAGGGCCTTGTATGGAATTTAGGGGGACTCCCACATCATTTTTTTTTTTTTAATTTTGGTTCGGGGTTGCCCTGTGGGGAATTCCCATGCCGTTTTTATCAATGAACTTCTATGTGTATTGTCGGCAATGCAATAGCCGCGGTAGTTTTAAATGTGTTTTTTCCTTCAAAATGTCATTTTGCTGTCAGACTGTTCTAAACACGGGAAACATGCGCCCCTTTACAGGCATACTATAGACACCCCCCAGGTATGAAATTTAAAGGGATATTACACTTTTATTGTTTGACTTTAAGCATTATTAAAATCACTGCTCCTGAAAAAACGGCCGTTTTTAAAACTTTTTTTTGCATTGATTCATGTCTCCTGGGGCAGGACCCAGGTCCCCAAACACTTTTATTGACAATAACTTGCATATTAGCCTTTAAAATTAGCACTTTTGATTATTCATGTTCGTGTCCCATAGACTTTAACGGTGTTCGCGTGTTCGAACGAATTTTTTTCCTGTTCGCATGTTCTGGTGCGAACCGAACAGGGGGGTGTTCGGCTCATCCCTACTCACCAGCTTCTTTAACCCCTGCGGGGGTAATGCGCAGTCACAGTGTATGCCACTGTGCAGCAATCCACAGGCTGTTTCTGGGTCACGGTGATGTTTTAGGCAGCTTCTTTAACCCCTGCTGGGGTAATGCGCAGTCACAGTGTATGCCACTGTGCGGCAATCCACAGACTGTTTCTGGGTCACCGTGACGTTTTAGGCATAAGAGAAGAAAGAGGAGATTCCATAGCGTAAAACCATAAAACACTCTTTATTGAACGCAGATGACAGAATGGTACTCACATTTAAGCAGTTTATAATAGGCAACCAAATGTCATCAAAACAGGAGAGCGTCAGATTTAAGTTGGTGATCCTCTGGGAGATGATGCAAAAACGTCAAAAAGGGCCACGCCCTACGCGTTTCGTCATAGGGACGTCAACTGGAGCGTGAACGATTTTGTTTATATTTTGTTTATAATTTACATGCGACTTTACATGTGGGATTTGGCTACACACGATTTACAAAGTATTTTTTAAACTAGGACAACGTTACACCTACACACTCCAAAGGGGGTCACTTTGCTGTTTTATGTTTGGTTTTATTTTCATTGAATTTTTTATTTGCAATTTTGGTCTATACTTTATATGCGACTTTACATATGGGATTTGGCTACACACGATTTACCAAGTATTTCTATGAATTAGGACAGCGCCACACCCACACACTAACCCTTCACTAACCCTGCTTTAAACTTCTCCACAACATTATTGACCTTGACCTGTCTGGTGTGTTCCTGGGCCTTCATGATGCAGTTTGTTTACAAAGGTTCTTTAACAAACCTCTAAGGGCTTCACAGAACAGCTGTATTTATACTGAGGTTAAATTACACACAGGTGGATTCTATTTACTAATTAGCTGATTTCTGAAGGCAATTGGTTCCACTAGATTTTACTTAGGAGTATCAGAATAAAGGGGCTGAATACAAATGTATGCCACACTTTTCAGATATTTATTTGTAAAAATTGTTAAAAACCATTTATCATTTTCCTTCCACTTCACAATTATGTGCCACTTTGTTCTATCACATAAAATCCCAATAAAATACATTTACGCTTTTTGGCTGTAACATGATAAAATGTGGAAAATTTCAATGGGTGTGAATACTTTTTCAAAGCACTGTATAACCCCTTAGCGCCGACCGTACTCACATATACAGGCCTCGGCTTTAAGGGGTTATACCAGGATGATACCATTTTTTAGAACGGGCGGTCAGCTCTTTAGGGAAAAAGCCGCTCGGCTGTTATCCTAAAGGAGTGGGAGGGGACGTCCCCCCTCCTGCCACTCTTCCCGGTCCTCCCGTCCCACCGAGAGACCCGATCCACGATCTGGCACTTTCGTCAGGTACAAAAAAAAGCATGACAGGACCTCTTAAATATGAGATCTGGGGTCAAAAAGACCTCAGATCTCATATTTACATTAAAATGCAACTTTCTGCATACTGTGTATGTTTTGGTTTGGTGCATCACAATACCTATTTTAAACCTAAAAGTAACAACAGCTTTGCATTTATCAATCAATAAAAAAAATGCAGTGGTTGTTGCTAATGTCATGTAGAGAACTAGAGGACTAAAATCAGTGGTGCTGTTTTTTTTTATTTTTAGTAATGTTTTAGTAATGTTAAAAACAAAAAGTTTTCGAATAGTGGTCAGCAAACTAGGGGAAGTGGCCATGAAATGTGTAAATATTCTGTGTATACTATTATTCCCTGCTACCGACCATGTGTAATCTTCTCCTCTCAAAAAGACACGCAGGAAGGGCAAACTCAGATTATAAGGACAATGTTTGCCCAGACTGGGATTATAAACCCTGGCCTAGCCTTTCCTGTATGCCAGAGGCGTAGCTTGAAGCTTGTGGGCTCCGATGCAAAAGTTGACCTGGGCCCCCCCACTACTTCCAACGTGGCGTGCAGATACATCCACCGCACGCCAAAATACTCAAAGTGGCTTAAGAGTTTTGAGTTCCCAGAGTTCCTCCTTACATTAGAGGACAGGGATTACCACTGGAGAATCAGAGGACAGGGATTACCACTGGAGAATCAGAGGACAGGGACCCCTGGCATGTCACTTGGCAGAGCTCCTTTCCCATCCCAGCACTGTATAGAGCCCCCCCCTCACACACACACACACACTACACAGGGCTGAAATCATATTCCTTAACACACAGTCTGTCAGTGTTCACAGGGTGTATCTGGCTTTTATGTTGCCCTTCTGACCTGTGAAATACCCTGGTCGGAACGGCAGTGTAGTTGCAGTAGGCAGATACACCCTGTGCAGATCATGGCTAACTGGCTGTGTTGTAAAGGAGTGTGATTTCAGCCCTGCAGAGGAGGAACAGTATAGAGTGCTGTAATGGGAAAGGAGCTCAGCAGCCGAGCATAGCATGCAGAGTGGAGGGGGTGGTCAGGGGGCTTTGGGAGGGCAACTTAGAGAGGGCAAAGCCATGTGACACAAAATCTGGAGCCTGCAGCCCTTCAGGGGCCCCCCAAGGAGGTGATGGGGGAAGGTCACCTCCCACAGGTGTGTGTCTTTTCCCCAGTTGTCAGGGAAGTGGGGTAAGTATACATCCCTGGGTGGGGGGGTACAGAGAATCCCAGCTGGCGACTAGGACACACTGAGCAGTGTCATACCTCACCAGTGACATCAGTCCCATCGTGGCTACAGGACGGCACTCTCCTCCTCTTGCCTCACTGAGCTTGGTTACCATTCCATGTTGCCAGCACACAGCACAGACACATCCTGGGCTGTTCTCACCTCGTACTCCTCTCCATTCAGGAAATGGTCACAGCTTCTCCCCAGCTGATGGGAACAGAGGGGTGTGGACTGTGGAAGGCAAAGTAGAAGCCCAGTACTGGAGCGTGACTGTGGCGCCCTAGGGCATATCAGAGCTGGATTTTGTGGAGGATATGATAATATGACAGAGAGGCTGCAGGGGCCCCCTGGAGCTAGGGACGGGGTTGTGATTGTGACCCCTGCAACCCCTTATGCTACGCCCATGCTGTATGCCCTGGCTACTATGGAGGTGAAAGATTTAAAAGTGTGTGTAAAATCCTAAAATGAAAAGTACCATAGTGCTAGACCCACAGGAGCCGCCAACAAGTGGGCCTATTTCCCCAGTTCCCAGCATACACAGGGAGGCACACAGCATTTTTGGCATTCTTCCACTGGGTCAATACATTACATTTAGTGCTGTTAAACACTGCACTATGCTCATAATACAAACACTACACTATACTCACACTGCACTATACTATACTTACATTACACTGACACACTATGCTCACACTACACTGACACACTACACTGCACTTACACTATATTCACATTTCACACTACACTCACACTACACTGACACACTACACTGTACTCACACTATATACACACTACACTGAGATTACACTATACTCACACTACACTATACTCACACTACACTATACTCACAATACACTAACACTACACTAACACTCTACATTCAGAGTCACAATAACACTCTAGCTAGTAGCCAACTGAGCCCTACTATCTATCTCCACTCCAACAACACACTGCAAAAGGTTCCTGTGGGCAGGAACCTTTTATACTGTTGGTGGGACTATGAGCACTGAGCCATGATTGGGCAAAGTCATCATGACTTTGTCCAATCAGGGCTCTGACAGTGCTCTGTGCCCTAAATGGGGAAAGCCTCTGGTCAGGTGCATTGCTTCATCCAATTAATGCCCTAGAATGTAATTTGCAGCACGCAGTGCATTGTGGGGTGCTTGGAAGGTGAACATCCCGCCGAGCATTCGCAAATTCGTGTGTTTGTTGAACAGGTAATGTTCAGGCCAAACTTATGCTCGGTCCGAACTACTTGCCCAAGAATACTCCTGGCTCTATTGCACAACTCCTGGCTGCACCCAGTACTGACTTTTGGTGTGAATCATCCCACAGTCACTTCTTCAATGAGTAGTGGGATCATATACTTACCCAGTCCCAGAAAATGGAGCTTTGTTACTACTGATAGCTTGGTTATTTGTCCAAACGCTGAGGAGCTAAATTAATTTATTTAGCAGCATACTCTAACTAGAAGGAAGCTACAGTAAATATGTAGCAGCTCAACTACCCTCTAACATTAATTGGCTTTTTTCTTTTTGCTATTAATGAAATTTTGCCTCATCATCTTTCTGCAGTTTGCATATCCTGCTCCTGCCATACAAAGCAGGGATTACAATAATAGCTAGACATGTGCATTCATTTTCGTCCGAATGCATTTTCGTCCGAATTTCAGGTATTTCAGGTATTTTTTCAGGTAATTGCAGGTAATTTCAGGTATTTTCGTTATCGTTTTAACAAAGGATAACGAAAGTGCAGAATCCGAAAGACAAAAGATCCGACATAAACAAATGCTTTATTTTCGTTTTCGTTGCTACAACTGTTCGATATAGATAGGAGATTCGACATGATGATGACAATAACAATCTGTGTCCATCAAACCTGTGGTCGAATGTGCCTAACCTTAACTCTATTAATCCAAGATTATTCTACATAGAGAGAAAAGATTCGACATAGAGAGAAAAGATTCGACGTAGGGGAGAAAAGATTCGACATAGGGGAGAAAAGATTCGACGTAGGGGAGAAAAGATACATAAAAATAACGATGATGATGAATGTTATTGGCTGATTGTAACCAAAGAGGAGGAGCAGTAAAATAGCTAGAACTAAGTACACAGGTACTTTGGCTTATGGTGTCTGTTGAAAGTTCTAAGAAGATTCGACGGAGCAGGTAAACTATACGGCGTTGTACAGTTTAGCTGCTCCGTCGAATCTTTGAACATTCGACAGACCCCATAAGCCTTCAATGACAGATTTGACCTTAATTTGGATTTTCGGACGAATGCAATTATTAACGAAAAACGAAATAAATAAAAACAAATTTCGGGAGTAACTAAATAAATTTATTTTTCAGACGAAAACTAAATTCCGAAATGAAATATTTCAGTGTGCACATGTCTAATAATGGCACACAGCATGGCTACTAGTATCCCCATTTAGACCTTGAAAGGAGACACTTGGTGCCTACAGAAGTAGAAGAATTTGGCAATGACTTCTGGGAGTTAAAGTCTGGGAAAGGTTTAGTGATGTTACAGGTATGGACTTGGGGCTGTTGGTTTTTGTCACCCACTGCCCTGGCCTCACAGTCCACTGCAAGTAGTCACTTGACCACTCTATAAAAAGTTTAAGTTACTTTTTTTTATTTCTTATTAATAATCTGAAAACGTTTTGTTATTATCTAAAACCTAAAGTATATTTGATAGATTTTGAAAGCTTGGGTTAATTTTAAGATTATAGCATTATTTCAATTTTCTAACATCTATTAAAATTGCAGGTAAAATCACGCTGAATCCTTCAAAGGTAACAGTTAATGATGATGATGATGGTCTCAATCTGGGGGCATTTATTAGAACAGCTTCAGGTGGAGCATTTGAGGTGACTGATGCCGCGTTATATCAGAAGCAAAATATCTTTAAACCTGAAAAGATATCAGATTTAGAGGCTAAAATAGAAAACGGATATATCAACCTGTTCTGGACAGCCACTGGTAATGTTTTGGATGAAGGAACAGGTAAGGTGTTTATTTGCTTTTGCTCTCAAATATGATTTATTTTGCATTTAAAACATAACACACAAATTCACATTATTTCAATATCTTCAATCCTTGATGAAGAGAGTCTTTTGCTAAGAATCCATCAATTATAATGAATATTTGGGCAAGTACTTATGTCACAGTTTAAAAGATACTTAGAGCTTATCAAAGGCATAAAAATAGGGCAATGTGACCATAAGTTGGGGCTCTTTGCAGATGATATTATCTTAACATTGACAAACCCTGATATATCCCTATCCAATGTTCATAAGTTATTAGACCAATACAGTAACGTGTCTTACTACTAGGGATGAGCCGAACACACCAGAACTTGCGAACGGACCAAAAACGGACCAAAACTTTGCGCGAATGTTAGAACCCCATTGAAGTCTATGGGACTCGAACGTTCAAAATCCAAAGTGCTCATTTTAAAGGCTAATTTGCATGGTATTGTCCTAAAAAGGGTTTGGGGACCCGGGTCCTGCCCCAGGGGACATCAATACAAAAAAGTTTTAAAAACTGCCGTTTTTTCGGGAGCAGTGATTTTAATGATGCTTAAAGTGAAAAAAAAAGTGAAATATTCCTTTAAATATCGTACCTGGGGGGTGTCTATAGTATGCCTGTAAAGTGGCGCGTGTTTCCCGTGCTTAGAACAGTCCCTGCACAAAATGACATTTTTAAAGGAATAAAAGTCATTTAAAATTGCTTACAGCTTTAATGTAATGTCGGGTCCTGGTAATATGGAGAAAAATCAGTGAGACAAACGGCATAGGTACCTCCCCCCCCCCCAGTCCATTACCAGGCCCTTTGGGTCTTGTATAGATATTAAGAGGAACCCCGCACCACAATTAAAAAAAGGAAAGGCGTGGGGCCCCAGGCCCTCTGAACAGCAGTATACAGGCGGTGCAAACAAGACAGGGACTGTAGGTTTGTTGTTAAGTAGAATCTGTTTGTAATTTTGAACTGGTACATTTTTAAAATGTTTAGCTCCAGACAAAAAAATCTATTTTAAGCTTTTTGGAAAACATAGGGAAGGGTTATCACCCCTGTGACATTTGTTTTGCTGTCTGTGCTCCTCTTCAGAAGATTGCACCTCACTTTCTGTCCCAATGACAAATGTTTTTTGAAAAATTGGGGTTTTTAGTGAAACAAGGATTGGTGATAAAGCATCAGTGGAAAGGAGAAACATTTTTCCCATATTACCTCTTACAGGAGAGAATTTCCCTTCCTAGGGGTAGTTTTCATCTCACTTCCTGTTGTCTCCTTCCGTTTGCAAGCAGGAGTCGTTTGTAAGTTGGATGTTTAAAAGTAGGGGCCTGTCCTATATACTCTGCAGAAATTTGGGCCTTAGGTGTTGGTGTTGCCACAACACTGTAAGCCCTCACAGGGCCTCGCTGTGAAATATTAGATCAAGAATTGTAATTACATGCCCGTGTTGAACAGGGTCAGAAAAACTGGGCCTTTGGTGATGGTGGTGGTGCTGGTGCCACAACACTGTAAGTCCTCACAGTTACTCTTGGTGGGCGCAGAAATGGGCCCTGCTGTGAAATATTAGATCAAGAATTGTAATTACATGTCCCTATTGAACAGGGGCAGAAAAATTGGGCCTTAGGCACTGGTGCCACAACACTGCAACCCCTCACAGATACTCTAGTTGGAGCACAGGAATGAGCCCTCCTGTCAGAGAGCATACCTCGGCGGGCAGGGTGCTCGCGGTGGTGTGCGTCGGGGTGCGTCGGCGCGCGTTGGCGCGCGCGTTCCTGCGGGCTCCGCTGTGCGCGTTCCTTGCAGTGCTGGCATGCGTGTCCCGGGCAGGTCTGTTGTGTGTGCGGGGGCGCGCGCGCGGGCGTGTGCGGGGGCGCGCGCCTGTGCGTGCCGGTGCACGCGCGTGCATGTCGTTTGGCGCCAAACGGCCCATTTAAGCCGGCTTCCCTCTGTGATCAGTGCTGCCTGATCAACAGCTCTGCCGTCCTTAGTGCCTGACCCTTGTACCTGTGTTGATCCTGATATCCTGACGACCCGGCCTTGTTTCCTGAACCTCCCATTGAACTCTGCCTGCACCCGACCTCTGCCTGTCTGACTATCCGTTTGCCTGCTCCACTGTACCTCAACTGCCTGTCTGTTGCCGAACCCAGCCTGTCTCCTGACCATCCTGCTCAGTCTTGTTGCCTGTGTTCCAGCCAGCTCCAGCCGTCATAGCCTGCTCTTCCATCTGTATCTGGACTGCTGCAAACAGGCTCTCATACCACTCCGCACTCCTGTGCCTCCTGTTTACCTTACCAGGGGCCGCGAGTCGGACGCGTAAGGGAGCCTACCTTCTGCCCAAGCGGACTCACCGGTCTGGTAAGTAGGAGCTTGACAGTATCAGGCAGCCATGACCGAGTCCGGGCAGGGGGCCTCCCCTATGGATGAACTTTGCAGACATTTGGCGGGATTAACCCAAGCGGTGAAAAGCTTACAAGAGGGTTATGCCAGACTAGAAGAACGTGTACAGGCCCTATCTGCACCCACCGGCCCCCAGGGGGCCGCAGCCGCAACCTCAGCACCCTCCGTAGTCATGCTCCCTCCAGAGCCCAAAGTACCTATACCAGAAAGGTTCTCCGGAGACCGTAGCAAGTATCGTGCTTTCCGGAATGCATGTGGTCTCTATTTCGCTCTTCAGCCTTGCACCTTCTCCCTAGAGGCCACTAAGGTGGGCTTCGTCATCTCCTTGTTATTCGGTGAACCTCAAACCTGGGCCCACCGACTCTTAGAGCAAAAGTCTGACGCCTTGGAGAGTCTGGATGCCTTCTTTGTGGCAATGTCACAACTTTACGAAGACCCACAGCTAATTGCAACTGCCGAAGCCACCCTGCACTCCCTCCGTCAAGGCCGTCGAGCGGCAGAGGACTACGCTGTCAAATTCAGGTGCTGGAGCTCTGATACGGTGTGGAACGACGCAGCCCTGCGCCACCAGTTTAGGATGGGCTTGTCCGACCCACTCAAGGATGAGCTAGCACGGGTCGGGGTGCCTCAAACCTTGGAAGAGTTAGTTAACCTGTCCATTCAGATTGACCGTCGGCTGAGAGAACGACGCACCGAAAGATCTACCAATACCTTTCGACCCACCTGGATGCTTCCACAAGTTCCCAGTCCTCTCAGTAGACCCTCAGCTCCACCACCTGTTCCAGCTTTTGATGTCCCAGAACCCATGCAGCTTGGCCTGCTTCATCCCTCTTTGACTCCTGAAGAGAAGTTACGCAGACGGGCTCATAACCTATGTCTCTACTGTGGGGAACCTGGGCACTACGCCAGCGTTTGCCCCAACAAGACGCGTAAGTGTCGTTCCGCTGTTCGTACCTGTGCCACTATTATGCCAAAACCAAGTACGCATCTAACTATCTCTGTCACTTTGCAGCTTCCTGGAAAGGCTATCCAAGTTCCAGTCATCATTGACTCCGGAGCCTGCAGTTGCTTCGTCGACCTGACCTTTGCTGCTCAACATGACATACCCCTTCGACCCAAGACCCAAAGCCTGGCTGTTCATCTTGCAGACGGTTCCGCCCTCCGTTCCGGTCCGGTCATTCAAGGGACCGTTCCCTTAGAAGCTAATATGGGCTCTCAGCACCGGGAATACCTCTGTTTGGATGCCATCTCCTCACCTCTCTTCCCAGTCATTCTTGGAATGCCATGGCTGCAGATTCACAACCCCCAAATCAACTGGGCTACTGGAAGTATTGAGTTTCTCTCAGAGTACTGTCAACAATAGGGATGAGCCGAACTACCCCCGGTTCGGTTCGCACCAGAACCCGCGAACGGACCGAAAGTTCGCACGAACGTTAGAACCCCATTGACGTCTATGGGACTCGAACGTTCGAAATCAAAAGTGCTCATTTTAAAGGCTAATTTGCATGGTATTGTCCTAAAAAGGGTTTGGGGACCCGGGTCCTACCCCAGGGGACATGTATCAATGCAAAGAAAACTTTTAAAAACGGCTGTTTTTTCGCGAGCAGTGATTTTAATGATGCTTAAAGTAAAAAAAAAAAAAGTGAAATATTCCTTTAAATATCGTACCTGGGGGGTGTCTATAGTATGCCTGTAAAGTGACGCGTGTTTCCCATGTTTAGAACAGTCCCTGCACCAAATGTCATTTTTAAAGGAAAAAATCTCATTTAAAACTGCTTGCGGGTTTAATGTCATGTCGGGTCATGGCAATATGGATGAAAATCAGTGAGACAAACGGCATGGGTACCCCCCAGTCCATTACCAGGCCCTTTGGGTCTTGTATGGATATTAAGGGGAACCCCGCACCCAAATTAAAATAAGGAAAGGTGTGGGGCCACCAGGCCCTATATACTCTGAACAGCAGTATACAGGCGGTGCAAACAAGACAGGGACTGTAGGTTTGTTGTTAAGTAGAATCTGTTTGTAATTTTGAACATTTTTAACGTGTTTAGCTCCAGCCAAAAAATCTTTTCTAAGCTTTTTGGAAAACATAGGGAAGGGTTATCACCCCTGTGACATTTGTTTTGCTGTCTTTCCTCCTCTTCAGAAGATTTCACCTCACTTTTTTGTCCCAATGAAAAATGTTTTTTGAAAATTTGGGTTTTTTTGTGGAACAAGGATTGGAAAGCATCAGTGGAAAGGAGAAATTGTTTTCCCATATTAACTCTTACAGGAGAGAATTTCCCTTCCTAGGGGTAGATTTCATCTCACTTCCTGTTGTCTCCTTCCGTTTGCAAGTAGGAGTCGTTTGTAAGTTAGATGTTTGAAAGTAGGGTCCTGCCCTATATACTCAGCAGAAATTTGGGCCTTAGGTGTTGCTGTGGCCACAACACTGTAAGCCCTCACAGGGCCCTGCTGTGAAATATTAGATCAAGAATTGTAATTACATGCCCCTGTTGAACAGGAGCTGAAAAATTAGGCCTTAGGCACTGGTGCTGGTGCCACAACACTGCAACCCCTCACAGACACTCTAGTTGGAACGCAGGAACGAGCCCTGCTGCAAAGTATTGGTTCAAAAATTGTAATTACACGCCCCTGTTAGACAGGGGCAGAAAAATTGGGCCTTAGGCACTGGTGCTGGTGCCACAACACTGCAACCCCTCACAGACACTCTAGTTGGAACGCAGGAACGAGCCCTGCTGCAAAGTATTGCATCAAAAATTGTAATTACACGCCCCTGTTAGACAGGGGCAGAAAAATTGGGCCTTAGGCACTGGTGCTGGTGCCACAACACTGCAACCCCTCACAGACACTCTAGTTGGAACGCAGGAACGAGCCCTGCTGCAAAGTGTTGCATCAAAAATTGTAATTACACGCCCCTGTTAGACAGGGGCAGAAAAATTGGGCCTTAGGCACTGGTGCTGGTGCCACAACACTGCAACCCCTCACAGACACTCTAGTTGGAATGCAGGAACGAGCCCTGCTGCAAAGTATTACATCAAAAATTGTAATTACATGCCCCTGTTAAACAGGGGCTGAAAAATTGTGCCTTAGGCACTGGTGGTGGCGCCCAGAACCAAAAATGTTCTTACAAGCTATCAGCGTGATGATTGAGGAGGAAGAGGATAATTACTCAGGGATAGTCACTCAGCATCAGCATAGGCAGTCTTTGAAGGGATCTGAGATTTCAAAAAAAATTATTCGGTTACATCAGCATCAGGTGCTTGGTAGCTGGTGGTGATCCAAGACTGATTCATTTTTATGAAGGTCAGCCGATCGACCGAGTCGGTGGACAGACGCACCCTGTGATCAGTTACCACGCCTCCAGCACTACTGAATGTGCGTTCCGAAAGAACGCTGGATGCAGGACAGGCCAGTAGCTCAATTGCATACTGTGCAAGCTCTGGCCAGTGATCCATCCTCAAGACCCAGTAACCCAGAGGATTTTCGGTGGGAAAGGTGTCCAAGTCTGATCTTGCCCCTAGGTATTCCTGCACCATGTAAAACAGACGCTGGCGATGGTTGCTGGAACCGATCATACCTTGGGGCTGCGGACCAAAAAATTGTCTGAACGCATCGGTCAGACGGCCACCTTCTCCACCGCTCCTTCTTTGACTCACCGAAGCCTCAGCAACACGTTGTCCAGAAACAGGAGTTTGTAACCTCCCAGTCTCTGGGAACGCGTTGCACAGACCTTTCTGCAAGGCCTCCCGAAGATGTTTCATCCTCTGCTCCCTCTGCGATGGCAAGATAAGGTCCGCAACCTTACCCTTGTAACGTGGATCAAGGAGGGTTGCCAGCCAGTATTGGTCCTTCTCCTTGATACCACGAATACGAGGATCCTTACGCAGGCTTTGCAGGATCAGGGAGGCCATGCAGCGTAGGTTTGCTGAGGCATTCGGTCCGGAGTCCTCTGGGTCACTAAGGACAACAACGTCCGCAGCCACCTCCTCCCAGCCACGTACAAGTCCATGTGTTCCTTGGGACTGATCCCTTAAAGACTGCTGCTGATGCTGAGTGCCAGGCTCCA
Source organism: Lithobates septentrionalis (assembly GCA_037952835.1). NCBI lineage: Eukaryota > Metazoa > Chordata > Amphibia > Anura > Ranidae > Lithobates > Lithobates septentrionalis. Next base: position 1,066,319 of record JBBDGP010000825.1, read on the forward strand.
CCTCCATACTGACACAATCTTCCTCCTCCTCCTCCTCCTCCTCGTCCTCTTCCTGTGTGATCGGTGGGCACGCAGGAACACTGTCTGGATAAAGGGGGCCTTGAGAGCTAAGGAAGTCCTCCTCTTCCTGCCTCTGTTCTGCCTCAAGTGCCCTGTCCATTATTCCACGCAGCGTGTGCTCCAACAGGTGGACAAGGGGGACAGTGTCACTGATGCATGCACTGTCAGTGCTCACCATCCTCGTGGCCTCCTCGAATGGTGACAGGACAGTGCATGCATCCCTGATCATGGCCCACTGGCGTGGGGGAAAAAAAACCAAGCTCCCCTGACCCTGTCCTGGTGCCATAGTCGCACAGGTACTCATTGATGGCCCTCTGCTGCGTGTGCAGCCGCTGCAGCATGGCCAACGTTGAGTTCCACCTGGTGGGCATGTCACAGATTAGGCGGTTCTTGGGCAGGTTAAACTCCTTTTGGAGGTCCGTCAGCCGAGCACTGGCATTATATGACCAGCGGAAATGCACACAGACTTTCCTGGCCTGCCTCAGGACATCCTGTAAGCCCGGGTACCTGCCCAAGAACCGCTGCACCACCAAGTTAAGGACGTGAGCCAAACAGGGCATTTGTCCCTGTCGGAGGGCAGAGAGGAGGTTGGTGCCATTGTCGCAAACCACCATTCCTGCCTTAAGTTGGCGTGGCGTCAACCACCTCTGAACCTGCCCCTGCAGAGCTGACAGAACCTCTGCCCCAGTGTGGCTCCTGTCCCCCAAGCACACCAGCTCAAGCACCACATGGCATCTTTTGGCCTGCGTACTTGCGTAGCCCCTTGAACGCCTACGGAGCACCGCTGGTTCCGAGGAAGAGGCCATGGAGGAAGAAGAAGAGGAGGGGGTGGAGGAGAGAGGTGTGTCACAATCAGCATTTTGGAGGCGTGGTGGCGGAACAACCTCCAACACTACTGCACCTTGTCCTGCATCCTTCCCAGCTGCCAGCAGAGTCACCCAATGCGCCGTGAAACTTAGGTAACGTCCCTGTCCATGCCTGCTGGACCATGAGTCAGCGGTAATATGCACCTTACCGCTGACCGCCCTGTCCAGCGAGGCATGGACATTGCCTTCCACATGCCGGTAGAGAGCCGGAATCGCCTTCCGTGAGAAAAAGTGGCGTTTGGGTACCTGCCACTGAGGAACCGCACATTCCACAAACTCACGGAAGGGGGCAGAGTCTACCAACTGAAAAGGCAGCAGTTGAAGTGCTAGCAATTTTGCCAAGCTAGCATTCAACCGCTGGGCATGTGGATGGCTGGGAGCAAACTTCTTCGGCGGTGCAGCAGCTGGGGCAGGGAAATTTGCCTGGTACAATCTGACGTCGGTGTACCAAAAGCAGATTGCCCACAAGTACTTGGCTGTGACACACCTAATTCTACACCTTCATTCCTCTCACTGCAGGTCTCAGAGAGGACTGAAGGTCTAGTGGGGTTGGAAATCTCAGCTGATGAGGAGCAAGGAGAGATCCTCTTTGTTCTTTGGTGTGGGTCTTTTAGATACGCTTGCCAACGAACTGCATGGCAGGTCAACATATGTCTGGTCAAGCATGTGGTACCCAAGCGGGAGATGTTTTGGCCACGCGAGATACGCTTGAGACATATGTTGCAAATAGCAGCGGTGCGATCTGATGCACTCGTCTCAAAAAAGGCCCACACCAAAGAACTTTTTGAATAACGCGCAGAGACTGCAGCGCCCTGCACATGTGGAGCTTTGGGGTGTGATGCAGTCAATGTGCTGCCCTTAGGCTGGCCCCTGGAGGGCATCCTGCCTCGTTGGTGATGTGCCGCCTCCTCCTCCTCCTCCTCCTCTCTCCTATCAGGCACCCACGTTGAGTCAGTGACCTCATCATCCCCTCCCTCCTCATCACTGGAGCAAACCTGGCAGTATGCTGCAGCAGGGGGAGCATGACTGCCAGATTGCTGTCCTTCTTGGGCACCCCCTCTGTCCGTGCTCATGTTACTGCCTTCATCGAGCTCAGTATCATCATCAGAGCCTTCCAAACGCTGGGCATCCTCCTGGAGCATGTACCCAACACTGTGGTCAAACAGTTCGAGGGAATCCTCATGAGGACATGGTGGAGCTAGGGAAGGAGTCACTGATGACATTGAGCTGAGGGAAGAGGCCGCTGCTTTGCCAGACAAAGCACCCTGGGCATGGGTGAGAGAGGATGAGGAGGATGAGGACGGCTTGGTCATCCACTCGACCAAGTCTTCCGCATGTTGCGGCTCAACACGGCCAGCTGCCGAAAAAAAGGCCAAGCGTGTCCCATGGCCACGTGCTGATGAGGATGCACCGTCTCCACGACCAGCACTAGACACAGAGCCTGCTTGCCCTCTCTTATTGGCTTGTGACTGTCTGCCTCTCCTTCTTGGCCTTCCAGACATACTAATGGCCTGTAGCTGCACTAAGCTGGGATAGAACACCTGTAATTTTCTTCAGGTAGCTTTATATACTGTAACCAGACAAGCCTGCCTGTCAGTAGGAAGATAACAGGAACGGATCTAGCTGAACACTGTGAGCAGGACGCACTGTACTAAATGTAAATAGTCTAGCTGCCTGACCGTGGTACTAATAGGATCAAATAGAACACCTGTAATTTTCTTCAGGTAGCTTTATATACTGTAACCAGACAAGCCTGCCTGTCAGTAGGAAGATAACAGGAACGGATCTAGCTGAACACTGTGAGCAGGACGCACTGTACTAAATGTAAATAGTCTAGCTGCCTGACCGTGGTACTAATAGGATCAAATAGAACACCTGTAATTTTCTTCAGGTAGCTTTATATACTGTAACCAGACAAGCCTGCCTGTCAGTAGGAAGATAACAGGAACGGATCTAGCTGAACACTGTGAGCAGGACGCACTGCACTAAATGTAAATAGTCTAGAAGATAACAGGAACGGATCTAGCTGAACACTGTGAGCAGGACGCACTGCACTAAATGTAAATAGTCTAGAAGATAACAGGAACGGATCTAGCTGAACACTGTGAGCAGGACGCACTGCACTAAATGTAAATAGCAGGAACGGATCTAGCTGAACACTGTGAGCTGGACGCACTGCACTAAATGTAAATAGCAGGAACGGATCTAGCTGAACACTGTGAGCAGGACGCACTGCACTAAATGTAAATAGCAGGAACGGATCTAGCTGAACACTGTGAGCAGGACGCACTGCACTAAATGTAAATAGCAGGAACGGATCTAGCTGAACACTGTGAGCAGGACGCACTGCACTAAATGTAAATAGTCTAGAAGATAACAGGAACGGATCTAGCTGAACACTGTGAGCAGGACGCACTGCACTAAATGTAAATAGCAGGAACGGATCTAGCTGAACACTGTGAGCTGGACGCACTGCACTAAATGTAAATAGCAGGAACGGATCTAGCTGAACACTGTGAGCAGGACGCACTGCACTAAATGTAAATAGCAGGAACGGATCTAGCTGAACACTGTGAGCAGGACGCACTGCACTAAATGTAAATAGCAGGAACGGATCTAGCTGAACACTGTGAGCAGAACGCACTGCACTAAATGTAAATAACAGGAACGGATCTAGCTGAACACTGTGAGCAGGACGCACTGCACTAAATGTAAATAGTCTAGAAGATAACAGGAACGGATCTAGCTGAACACTGTGAGCAGGACGCACTGCACTAAATGTAAATAGCAGGAACGGATCTAGCTGAACACTGTGAGCTGGACGCACTGCACTAAATGTAAATAGCAGGAACGGATCTAGCTGAACACTGTGAGCAGGACGCACTGCACTAAATGTAAATAGCAGGAACGGATCTAGCTGAACACTGTGAGCAGGACGCACTGCACTAAATGTAAATAGTCTAGAAGATAACAGGAACGGATCTAGCTGAACACTGTGAGCAGGACGCACTGCACTAAATGTAAATAGTCTAGATAGAAGATAACAGGAACGGATCTAGCTAAACTGAATACAGTGTATATACACTACCGTTCAAAAGTTTGGGGTCACCCAAACAATTTTGTGTTTTCCATGAAAAGTCACACTTATTCACCACCATACGTTGTGAAATGAATAGAAAATAGAGTCAAGACATTGACAAGGTTAGAAATAATGATTTGTATTTGAAATAACATTGTTTTTACATCAAACTTTGCTTTCATCAAAGAATCCTCCTTTTGCAGCAATTACAGCATTGCACACCTTTGGCATTCTAGCTGTTAATTTATTGAGGTAAGCTGGAGAAATTGCACCCCACGCTTCTAGAAGCAGCTCCCACAAGTTGGAATGGTTGGATGGGCACTTCTGGCGTACCATACGGTCAAGCTGCTCCCACAACAGCTCAATGGGGTTCAGATCTGGTGACTGTGCTGGCCACTCCATTACCGATAGAATACCAGCTGCCTGCTTCTGCTGTAAATAGTTCTTGCACAATTTGGAGGTGTGTTTAGGGTCATTGTCCGGTTGTAGGATGAAATTGGCTCCAATCAAGCGCTGTCCACTGGGTATGGCATGGCGTTGCAAAATGGAGTGATAGCCTTCCTTAGCTTTTACCCTGTACAAAGCTCCCACCTTACCAGCACCAAAGCAACCCCAGACCATCACATTACCTCCACCATGCTTAACAGATGGCGTCAGGCATTCTTCCAGCATCTTTTCATTTGTTCTGCGTCTCACAAACGTTCTTCTTTGTGATCCAAACACCTCAAACTTGGATTCATCTGTCCACAACACTTTTTTCCAGTCTTCCTCTGTCCAATGTCTGTGTTCTTTTGCCCATCTTAATCTTTTTCTTTTATTGGCCAGTCTCAGATATGGCTTTTTCTTTGCCACTCTGCCCTGAAGCCCAAAATCCCGCAGCCGCCTCTTCACTGTAGATGTTGACACTGGTGTTTTGCGGGTACTATTTAATGAAGATGCCAGTTGGGGACCTGTGAGGCGTCTGTTTCTCAAACTAGAGACTCTAATGTGCTTATCTTCTTGCTTAGTTGTGCAACGCAGCCTCCCACTTCTTTTTCTACTCTGGTTAGAGCCTGTTTGTGCTGTCCTCTGAAGGGAGTAGTACACACCGTTGTAGGAAATCTTCAATTTCTTTGCAATTTCTCGCATGGAATAGCCTTCATTTCTAAGAACAAGAATAGACTGTCGAGTTTCAGATGAAAGTTCTCTTTTTCTGGCCATTTTGAGCGTTTAATTGACCCCACAAATGTGATGCTCCAGAAACTCAATCTGCTCACAGGAAGGTCAGTTTTGTAGCTTCTGGAAGGAGCTAGACTGTTTTTAGATGTGTGAACATGATTGCACAAGGGTTTGCTAATCATCAATTAGCCTTCTGAGCCAATGAGCAAACACATTGTACCATTAGAACACTGGAGTGATAGTTGCTGGAAATGGGCCTCTATACACCTATGTAGATATTGCACCAAAAACTAGACATTTGCAGTTAGAATAGTCATTTACCACATTAGCAATGTATAGAGTATATTTGTTTAAAGTTAGGACTAGTTTAAAGTTAGCTTCATTTAAAAGTACAGTGCTTTTCCTTCAAAAATAAGGACATTTCAATGTGACCCCAAACTTTTGAACGGTAGTGTATATATATGCAACACCTGGGATGCATATATATACACAATACACTGTAAGTGCAGCTAACTGACTGACTGTTCTGCCTAATCTATCTAACTCAAATCAAATGACACTGTCTCTCTCTCTCTCTATCTCTCAGCACACCGGAACACACACTACACAGGGCCGCCGTGCAGGCGGCCTTATATAGTGTGGGGTGTGTACTAAATCCCCTGAGCCATAATTGGCCAAAGCCACCCTGGCTTTGGCCAATTACAGCTCTCTCTACTGACGGCGCTGTGATTGGCCAAGCATGCGGGTCATAGTGCATGCTTGGCCAATCATCAGCCAGCAATGCACTGCGATGCCGCAGTGAATTATGGGCCGTGACGCGCCACACGAATTTGGCGCGAACGGCCCATATCGTTCGCAATTCGACGGACGGTCGAACAGCCGACGTTCGAGTCGAACATGGGTTCGACTCGAACACGAAGCTCATCCCTAGTCAACAACACTGTCTGCAACGAGCCGACCATGAGGTTCCCCAGCCTCTCTGCTTATACCCTGATGCCAACCTGCTCCAAGCTATTCCAGAGCCCTACCGAGATTTCTCGCATGTATTCAGCAAGAAAGGTGCAGAGATACTACCTCCACACAGGCCCTACGATTGTCCTATAGAGTTGCTACCCGGAACCGAGGTACCCTTCAGCAGGATCTTTCCATTGACTGAGCAGGAGCTGGACACATTAAAACAATACCTAGATGAAAATTTAAAGAAGAAGTTTATCCGCCCGTCCACTTCCCCGGCCGGTGCCGGCTTATTCTTTGTAGAGAAGAAAGATCATTCTCTTCGACCATGCATCGATTACCGAGAATTAAACAGGATAACGATTAAAAATCGCTACCAGCTACCCCTGGTGCCTGAGTTATTCCAAAGGCTGGGAACTGCAAGGGTCTTCACGAAATTGGATCTTCGCGGAGCCTATAACCTAATCCGCATCCGAGAGGGAGACGAGTGGAAGACCGCTTTTCGCACTTGTTTTGGGCATTTCGAGTATCTCGTTATGCCCTTCGGTTTTTATAACGCCCCAGCCACATTCCAACATTTTGTGAACGACATTTTCCGGGAATTTTTGGATCTCTACGTCATCGTTTACCTTGATGACATTCTCATTTTTTCCTCTTCCTTGGCAGATCATCGCAGGCACGTCCGGAATGTCCTTGCTCGGTTCAGGCAACACGGACTATACGCTAAACTCAACAAATGCGAGTTTGAACTCCAATGTATCCAATTCCTGGGACTCATCATTTCAGTTGAAGGTATTAAGATGGACCCACAAAAGGTGTCCTCCATCCTGGATTGGCCCGCACCTACAGACAGGAAAGGGGTCCAACGCTTCGTAGGATTTTCCAATTTTTACAGGAAATTCATTAAAGACTTTTCTAAAATCATTGCTCCCATTACGGAACTAACAAAGCAGGGAATCCGATTCTGCTGGACGTCCAGGGCACAATTGGCCTTCGAAAAATTAAAGGGTCTGTTCACCTCAGCTTCTATCCTCAAGCACCCTAACCCTGCCCTGCCATTTGTGCTAGAGGTCGATGCCTCAGAAATCGCAGTAGGGGCAGTACTCTCCCAACGCCAGGGCCCCAAGGCTCTTCTGTTCCCAATAGCGTTCTTCTCTCGCAAACTCTCTATGTCTGAAAGGAATTACGATGTGGGAGATTGGGAGCTTTTGGCCATCAAGACGGCTCTGGAGGAGTGGCGCTATCTTCTGGAGGGTGCTGTACATCCTATTCTAATCTATACTGACCACAAAAACTTGGAATACTTGAGATCTGGCAAGAGACTAAAACCACGACAGGCCAGATGGGCACTCTTCTTCTCCCGCTTCTTATTTCACATCACTTACAGACCTGGCTCTAAAAATGTGAAACCAGACGCACTGTCACGAATGTTTCATGACTCCAAAGAAACCGCCCCTCCGGACACTATCCTGCCTGCGGGAAATTTTTTACTTCTTCAGGGAGATTTAATCTCCAGAATAAGGCAAGCCTCCTCAGAAATTCCCCAACCTACTGGGACCAGCCTAAGCGATGGGTTGTTTTGGCGTGAAGGCAAGATCATGGTTCCTGAGAATCTTAGGGTGCCGGTACTGGAGTTGTGCCACGACCACAAGCTGGCAAGTCATTTCGGGGCCCGAACTGGTGCAGCACACCTTTTGGTGGCCACAATTTACCGAAGATTGTAGGAGTTATGTCAGTTCCTGCCACACTTGTGCCCGGAGCAAGAGTAACCGCACAAGGGCCTGGGGCTTATTGAAACCCTTACCAATTCCTGACAGGCCCTGGAAAATGATCTCGATGGATTTCATCGTGGAACTACCCCCATCTGAAAGCTTCTCTACTATCTTTGTTGTTATTGATAGACTGTCTAAAATGGCACATTTCCTCCCCATGAAGGGTACACCCACGGCCGTAGAAACGGCGAAGATCTTTGTTAAGGAAATCGTGAGACTACATGGGGTTCCCGCTAATATTGTGTCGGATCGTGGTGTCCAGTTCACCTCCCGGTTCTGGAAAGCACTGTGCGGTGCTCTTGAAATTGAACTGGCATTCTCTTCGGCCTATCACCCCCAGACAAACGGCCAAACGGAGAGAACTAACCAAACTCTGGAGCAATACCTCCGTTGCTTCTCGGCCTTTTCTCAAGATGACTGGGTGTCCCTGTTACCAGTCGCAGAATTTTCTTATAATAACTCTCTGCATTCAACCATCAACCAAACGCCATTCTTTGCCAACTATGGATTCAATCCCTCCTTCCTACCCAGCTCTATCCCGGAATGTGCCCTCCCTGCAGTGACTGAAACAATGGAGTTCTTCTCTACCAATAGTAAGCTTCTGCAGGAGACCATGGCCCAGTCCCAGGCATCTTTTAAAAGGATGTTTGACAAGAAAAGACGTGGGGAACTTATCCTAGAGCCTGGTAACCAAGTGTGGCTATCCACAACTAATTTGAAGATGGCTTGTCCCTCTAGGAAACTGGGACCTAAGTTTATGGGTCCCTTCCCGGTAAAAAGGAAAGTAAATGACGTTGCGTATGAGCTCAACCTGCCGGATTCTTTTAGAATACACCCGGGGTCTCCATGTGTCGCTACTGAAACCAGTTGTTCCTAATTCTTTCTCTGACCGTAATGCCAAGCCACCTGAGCCTATTGTGATCAATAACGAGGAGGAATTTGAAATCGAGGCAATCCTGGATTGCAGAAAAAGGCGTAATCAGATCCAGTATCTCATCAAGTGGAAGGGGTATGGACCCGAGGATAACTCCTGGGAGCCTGAAAGTAATCTTCATGCTGAGGAACTGCTACAAGCCTTTAAAGACTCTCACGCAACCACTTTGGCCCAGCTGGGTATCCGGAGGCTGCCCTTGAGGAGGGGGCACTGTCAGAGAGCGTACCTCGGCGGGCAGGGTGCTCGCGGTGGTGTGCGTCGGGACGCGTCGGCGCGCGTTCCTGCGGGCTCCACTGTGCGCGTTCCTTGCAGTGCTGGCATGCGTGTCCCGGGCAGGTCTGTTGTGTGTGCCGGTGTGCGGGGGCGCGCGCGTGCATGTCGTTTGGCGCCAAACGGCCCATTTAAGCCGGCTTCCCTCTGTGATCAGTGCTGCCTGATCAACAGCTCTGCCGTCCTTAGTACCTGACCCTTGTACCTGTGTTGATCCTGATATCCTGACGACCCGGCCTTGTTTCCTGAACCTCCCATTGAACTCTGCCTGCACCCGACCTCTGCCTGTCTGACTATCCGTTTTCCTGCTCCACTGTACCTCAACTGCCTGTCTGTTGCCGAACCCAGCCTGTCTCCTGACCATCCTGCTCAGTCTGGTTGCCTGTGTTCCAGCCAGCTCCAGCCGTCATAGCCTGCTCTTCCATCTGTATGTGGACTGCTGCAAACAGGCTCTCATACCACTTCGCACTCCTGTGCCTCCTGTTTACCTTACCAGGGGCCGCGAGTCGGACGCGTAAGGGAGCCTACCTTCTGCCCAAGCGGACTCACCAGTCTGGTAAGTAGGAGCCTGACACCTCCTGCAAAATATTGCACCAAAAATTGTAATTACATGCCCCTGTTAAACAGGGGCTGAAAAATTGGGCCTTAGGCACTGGTGCTGGTGCCACAACACTGCAACCCCTCACAGATACTCTAGTTGGAGCGCAGGAACGAGCCCTGCTGCAAAGTATTGCATCAAAAATTGTAATCACATGCCCCTGTTAAACAGGGGCTGAAAAATTGGGCCTTAGGCACTGGTGCTGGTGTCACAACACTGCAACCCCTCACAGATACTTTAGTTGGAGCGCAGGAATGAGCCCTGCTGCAAAGTATTGCATCAAAAATTGTAAATACACACCCCTGTTAAACAGGGGCTGAAAAATTGGGCCTTAGGCACTGGTGCTGGTGCCACAACACTGCAACCCCTCACAGATACTCCCCTCATCAAAAATTGTAAATACACGCCCCATGTCAAGTCACCTGGGACCAGGTGACAGATGCACTCTGTAGGAGTCGGAAGTGCACCGCTAAGGTAGTGGACCCTAGGACTGACTGCTGCGAATTGAACCCTGGAAGGTTCAGGAAGCAGGTCTACAGGATAACTAACATGGATCCCAGTGGGAGCTAGAGCATAGATTCCCCAGGGCGCGGAGTCTAAGAGCCAGCGGGTGTTCACCAGAGCCTCTAGTGGTGAGGATGGACTGCGCTGCAGTCTGGCTCCAGGTCGCGGCCCCCAGGGTCTCACAGCTCACGCTCACCGTAGACTACAGGAGAAGAGGAAGGAGGCAGCAGGCTGGAACGACAGGGAAGTAAGGAATAAGCCAAAAGGTCAGGGCGACTAGCATACAAGGATAAACATAACACGCCAAAGGTGAGGGTAACAAGCAGACAGGGAGAGTCGAGAACAGGCCAAAGTCGGTAACAGGAATCAGACGTAGGAAACACAGCAAGTACACACGGAGGCTAACACACAATGGTTGATCAGCACTGCTGGCTTGCAGTGCACAGGTTAATATAGGGTAGGTAAGGTAATATGCACCTTACCGCTGACCGCCCTGTCCAGCGAGGCCAAGTCATTGCCTTCCACGTGCCGGTAGAGAGCCGGAATCGCCTTCCATAAGAAAAAGTGGCGTTTGGGAACCTGCCACTGAGGAACCGCACATTCCACAAACTCACGGAAGGGAGCAGAGTCTACCAACTGAAAAGGTAGCAGTTGAAGTGCTAGCAATTTTGCCAAGCTAGCATTCAACCGCTGGGTATGTGGATGGCTGGGAGTGAACTTCTTTCTGCGGTGCAGCAGCTGGGGCAGGGAAATTTGCCTGGTACAATCTGACGTTGGTGTACCGATAGCAGATTGCCGGCAAGTACTTGGCTGTGACACACCTAATTCTACACCTTCATTCCTCTCAGTGCAGGTCTCAGAGAGGACTGAAGGTATAGTGGGGTTGGAGATCCCAGCTGATGAGGAGCAAGGAGAGGTCCTCTTTGTTCTTTCGTATGGGTCTTTGAGGTACGCTTGCCAACGAACTGCATGGCAGGTCAACATATGTCTGGTCAAGCATGTGGTGCACAAGCGGGAGATGTTTTGGCCATGCGAGATACGCTTGAGACATAGGTTGCAAATAGCAGCGGTGCGATCTGATGCACTTGTCTCAAAAAAGTCCCACACCAAAGAACTTTTGGAATAACGCACAGAGACAGCAGTGCCCTGCACATGCGGAGCTCTGTGGTGTGATGCAGTCAGTGTGCTGCCCTTAAGCTGGCCCCTGGAGGGTATCCTGCCTCGTTGGTGATGTGGCTCCTCCTCTCTCCTATCAGGCACCCACGTGGAGTCAGTGACCTCATCATCCCCTCCCTCCTCATCACTGGAGCCAACCTGGCAGTATGCTGCAGCAGGGGAAACATGACTGCTAGATTGCTGTCCTTCTTGGGCACCCCCTATGTCTGGGCTCATGTTACTGCCTTCCTCTAGCTGAGTGCCATCATTGGAGCCTTTAAAACGCTGGGCATTCTCCTGGAGCATGTACCCAACACTGTGGTCAAACAAATAGAAAATTATTCCTGCGCTACCATATATGGAGAAAAGAAGGAAAATAAAGAGAGTGTAAAACTGGGAAAAGCCCAGTACTCACATTAAAAACAGTAGTGCTGAGTGGAGATCCAACGAGCGGCGAGCTCGTATCACTAATCTACATAGAGTGCCTGTCCCGTCCCTACGCGTGACGTCACGACTTCATCCCCTGATGAAGTCACATGGGTCATGACGTCACGCGTAGGGACGGGACAGGCACTCTATGTAGGTTAGTGATACGAGCTCGCCGCTCGTCGGATCTCCACTCAGCACTACTGTTTTTAATGTGAGTACTTTTATTTGCTTTAATAAAACCCAGCTTTTTGCCAAACTATATCACACCATTGTGGGATCTTCCTTTGCTGTTTTTTCATCTTGGTGACCCCGGTACACTACTTGGAGAGACGTATGTCCCCAGAGGAGACAAGCCAGGATAGGACCTAAATATTGTCGACCCCACTACTGGTTGATGCTGTGATTCCACCATTTAAGGGCCGCCATGCCTAAAATTGGTTAATGCAATTACCCCATTAGCTGCAGGTAAGGGGCCACTGCCCACCACTGCGTGCTGTGTTACATGAAGAAAGAAAATATCACCATTGATTTCAGTCACTTTAATCAGCCCCAAGTGGATCACTTTTTATGCACGTTTATTTGTGGACTCTATAATTAGTCCTAAGTGGATCACTTTCCATGCACGTTGATTTGTGGACTGTGTTTGCTTAATATCACATTGTTCCAGTCAAGTTGTCACTCTTATTTTGTTCATGAGCACCAGTCACCTTTAATTTATGTTTGTTTGCTGTGTGCCTGGCTGCACAATATATATATATATTCCTTAGTCAGGTACTGTTATTTTATCTATTTATGATTATTTTGCACATGGTATTGATCACATGTTGCTTTACCACGTATCTTATGCTTTATTATCAACACGTTAGTATCATAGAGTCACTACATAATTTTTGATACACTTACATTGTTATTTTATTTAGAATTTTCACATACTCACATATGTTTTCAAAAGGATTAGCGCAGCACGACACTTTTACTGTGGTCAAACAGTTCGGGGGACTCCTCAGGAGGACATGGTGGGGCTAGGGAAGGAGTGACTGATGCCGTTGAGCTGAGGGAAGAGGCCGCGTTGGTAGCTGCTTTGCCAGACAAAGTACCCTGAGCCTGGGTGAGAGAGGATGAGGAGGATGAGGATGGCTTGGTCATCCACTCGACCAAGTCTTCCGCATGTTGCGGCTCAACATGGCCAGCTGCCGAAAAAAAGGCCAAGCGTGTCCCACGGCCACGTGCTGATGAGGATGCACCGTGTCCAAGACCAGCACTGTTGCCTCTAGACACAGAGCCTGCTTGCCCTCTTTTATTGACTTGTGACTGTCTGCCTCTCCTTGTTGGCCTTCCAGACATACTATTGGCCTGCAGTGTGATGTAGCGGCACAAAACTGGGATGTATATATATATCAATTATACTGCAGCTAGCAGAATCAACTGCCTGCCTGTAGTATTATTAGTATGAGAACACCTGCACTTGTCTTCAGGTAGCTATACTGTAGGTGCAACTGTGCAGGGTACACAGTACACTAACTGGAAATACTTCAAGAGCCTGCCTGTGCTATTAATAGTATCAGAAGAAGCACACAAGCACCTGGCTTCAGGTAGCTATACTGTAGGTGCAACTGTGCAGGGTTACACAGTACACTAACTGCAAATACTTCAAGAGCCTGCCTGTGCTATTAATAGTATCAGAAGAAGCACACAAGCACCTGGCTTCAGGTACCTATACTGTAGGTGCAACTGTGCAGGGTTACACAGTACACTAACTGGAAATACTTCAAGAGCCTGCCTGTGCTATTAATAGTATCAGAAGAAGCGCACAAGCACCTTGCTTCAGGTAGCTATACTTTAGGTGCAACTGTGCAGGGTTACACAGTACACTAACTGGAAATACTTCAAGAGCCTGCCTGTGCTATTAATAGTATCAGAAGAAGCACACAAGCACCTGGCTTCAGGTAGCTATACTGTAGGTGCAACTGTGCAGGGTACACAGTACACTAACTGGAAATACTGTAAAAACACCTGCCTGCCTGTCAGTATATTAGGAAGAGAATAACATGAACGGATCTAGCTAAACTGAATACAGTGTATATATATATATATATATATATATATATATATATATATATAGTGGGGAAAGCTGCACTAAAAATACAGTTCAAAACAGTTGACATCAAGACAAATGAGTGTTCTTTAAAGATAAGAAGGGTCATAATAACACCACAGTGTGCATCCACAAATTAAGTGCCCGACCACCGTAGCTGTAGATTAGGCTTACCGGATGGCAAGCTTCAAAGGGCAGGTGGCTATAGCCCAGCCTAGGCCTTTAAGCTTGCTGAGGACCACAATAGGAGCCGTATTCAGATGGTGAAAATCGCTCCCCAGGACTCACGTCCGGCATCCACATAATTAGCACATTGCCCAGAAAAGAAAAGAACTGGCCATAGTGTAATAAATTCCACACGTTTTCATAAAAATTAAGTAATGCACTTACAGATAGAAGGCGATAATATCGCATGTAAAAAGCCGGCCGGCATACATAAAAACGGAGCCCGTCCTCCTACTCCGCTCGCGTGGTGACGTCACTAACGTGCCTTTCTCCAGACACATTTCGTCATCAGTAGACGTTGTCAATATATATATATACAACACCTGGGATGCATATATATACACAATACACTGCAAGTGCAGCTAACTGACTCGACCTGCCTACTCTATCTAACTTAAATCAAATGACACTGTCTCTCTGTCTATCTATCTCTCTCCACCGCAACACACTACACAGGGCCGACGTGCAGGTGGCCTTATATAGTGTGGGGCGTCTACTAAACCCCCTGAGCCATAATTGGCCAAACCTCCCTGGCTTTGGCCAATTACGGCTCTCTGTACATATGGCGCTGTGATTGTCCAAGCATGCGGGTCATAGAGCATGCTTGGCCAATCATCAGCCAGCAATGCACTGCGATGCCGCAGTGAATTATGGGCCGTGACGCGCCACTGGAATTTGGCGCGAACGACCCATAACGTTCGTAATTCGGCGAACGACAAAACACACAATGTTCGAGTCAAACATGCGTTCGACTCAAACACGAAGCTCATCCCTACTTACTACAAAGTTAACCAAAATAAATGCTATATACTACCTATGAACCTTCATAAAGATCAATCTGAAAAACTAAGCAAGAAATATGGATATAACTGGGACAAGACAGCTATATCATACTTAGGAATAAAACTCACATATCTATCCTCCAAACTGTATGATGTAAATTTTCCAAAACTTTTGGAACAAACCAGCAAAGACCTACATCAAATTCAAAAAGTCTAGCTTTCATGGGTTGGGAAAACAGCAGCACTTAAAATGCAAATACTGCCGAAGATATTGTACTAGTTCTGCTCCCTCCCAATACTGGTACCTCCCAATTTTTTTAAGCAGATGAACACTGAATTAAATTTTTTTATTTGGAATGGGGGAAAAAAACAAGAGTAGCATACTAACCACCACCAAATACCTAGGAGGAATGGGTCTACCAGACATCATAAATTATTATTATGCATCTTTATTAGACCAAATGAAATATTGTTTTTCCTCCCCAATGATCAATTATGGATAAATATAGAAAAAGAAGTGACTATAAGTCACAATCTATTCAACCTCTCTATGGCTAAACATGTAATACACCAAAGAATAATTATACCAAACCTCCTTTCTAATTAATCAACTTTGATAGCATGGAAACATATTCTAAAACCAAAAAGGGAAATTTATACACTAAAATACCATTACCTACAAGAATAATAGATTACTGTAAAATACGACTATTAGCAAAAGAGTGGACCAAACAAGGTTACCATAGATATAAATGCCTACCATCACATTTCAAGAAACAGTGGAAAGGAAAATTAGTAAATGTACCTATTTAAAAGTTATAAAAACTTTAATGACAATATTGATATTCCCACAGAAATTTGGCGATACATCACTCACCACAATTAAAAAAAAAAAAGGAATTAAATTATTTTACGACCTTCTTTCCTCTTCCTCTCCAATTGACAAAAACCCCAACATGCTAAAATGGGGAAAGGATCTCTCACACAACTTTACATCGGAACAATGGCAGAAAGCACTATCAATTACTAGTAAACCATTTCATGTATTGAACATTGGGATAATTCACAGAAAATTCTAAACAGATGGTACCTAACACCTTATAGATTTTCTAAAATTTATCCTTCCACCTCCCCTATATGCTGGAGGTGTAATGAACTAGTAGGAAACCTTCATCACATTCTTTGGTCATGCAAGAACTTAAGTTTTTGGAAATCTGTTTCCTCCTTTATAGCAGACCTTACAGGTAACCTGATAGAACTAACACCAGCAATGGCATTAGTAGGAATAAATTTGGATATATACCCACTTTGTTTTAGAACAATAGTAGCACATATCCTAATAGCTACAAGACATATCATTGCAAGCATGTGGAACTGGAAATGTACAGAATCTTCCAACCTGTTGAACGTTATCACTAGACTAAACACTCAATTTCAGTATGAACTGTTATTAGCATATTAAAATGTTTCTAATAATAATAATAAAAAAAATGGCAAGCATGGTTAAACAACCCGAGAGCCTCTAACTACCTAAAGAATAGCGATATATGATATACCAAGACTATGAATACCATACAAATCCTTCTTATCATCCCTATTAATTTAAATACTTGATAATCAGGTCCAGATTACAGTTAGATCCCACTCTGGGTGACTGGGGGAAAGTTATAAAAATTCAACTATTGTATGTTACCCTTGTAACTTCTTATTATTAGTTCTTTACATGTTTGTTGTATTATGATCTATGCAATATGATAAGAAATACCAAATAATTGTAATAATTTCTGTTGGAAGATATTCTGCCAAAACCTAATAAAAATTTTAAGTAGAAAAAAAAAAAGATACTTAGAGCTATCCAACAGATGCTATTTCCAGGGTTATTATATTGTTCTAAAACCATAAAAATAGACATCCGATTTTTTACAATTTCAGACATCAGGTATGTGTCTATTCAGCCACCTGTTGGAATAGCAATTCTAACTAAATCTCTAATTATCTTATCCAAAGAATGCAATTCCTTAAAAGGTTAAAGTGATACTAAAGTCATTTTTTTGTGTTAAAAATAACAAACATGTTATACTTACCTGCTCTGTGCAGTGGTTTTGCACAGAGCAGATTAGATCCTGTGCTTTTCGGGTCCCTCTTATGTGCTCCTAGTCCCTCCTTCCTGTTGAGTCCCCCCCACAGCAAGCTGCTTGCTATGGGGGCACCCAAGCCGAGCTACAGCTTCCTGTGTCCATTCAGACACAGAGCCGTGACCCGCCCCCTCTCTCTCCTCATTGACTTTGATTGACGGCAGCGGGAGCCAATGACGCTTTGCTGCTGTCTCAGCCAATGAGGAGGGAGAGTCCCGAACAGCCGAGTCTCTCTTTCAACATTGCTGGTTCAAGATGGGGTAAGTATTAAGGGGGCTAAGGGGGGCTGCTACACACAGAAGGTTTTTTATCTTAATGCATAGAGATAAAAACCTTCTGCCTTTACAACCTCTTTAAAGCTAACAGTGCGGATGGTTGAATCTCCCCTGTTTGGTTACTGTCTTTTGACAACAACCAGCAGTGACTGTCTGAATACCTGAACAGCGGCTTCGTTTGATTGTATGCAGCCACCATCTGGCTGATAATTTTCTGCTCGGCTCCTGCGATTTTTTTAGTGGAAGAATGTTGGAAAGGAGGGGGGCCAGAGGGGCGACACCAGGGCTGTTTTTAGCTGGAACATGGGGGAAGAGAGTTCTGCCATCTCCAACGCTGGCCTGGGAACTTTCCGCTCAACACTGTCACTTTTTTTTTTTTAATCCAGTAATCTTTATTACAACAAAAAAAAATTCTTACATTAATACAACAGACACATTTCACATTCATATTGCCCAGATACAGCAAAACTACACAATGCATAAAATAACCCCACAGATAACCTAAGAGAAAAAAAAAACCACACCTATCTCAGATCCGGTAGCCCTCTCTTTCTCCCCTCCTCATCCTCTCCCCCCCTCAGGAGAGTCCCATCAACTAATAGCCCCCCTCCTTTTTTTGGCAACTCACATATCGAGGCCCAAGACCTCCATCCAATTTTTCCAAATAGCATCAAACTTCCCTCGGCAATTTCTATGTAGAAGAGTAAATTTCTCTTTTAATATAGTTTCTTTTATTTGCGATCTCCATTCCTCCACTGTCGGTCGATAAGCAGAGATCCATTTCTGTGCAATTAACTTACGTGACTGGAATAAACTTCTCACTATTGTACCTTTAGTTTTTTTTCAACAAACTAGATTCCTCCAATATTTTTAATATACAAATTCCAGGATCTACCGACAGTTTGATTTGAAGCACCTCATTAATAGTTTTAATTATGCCCTGCCAATATCGGTGGAGTTTAGGGAATCTCCACAACATATGTATTGAGTTTGCCAGTGTACCTCCACAGCGCAGACATAGGGGGGAATTGCTGAGCTTCCAACTAAATAATTTCTCCGGGGTAAAGTATGATCTATGTAAAATAAATAATTGTGTTCATTTTTGTGTGGCAGAAGACGATACCCGTGGGATCATGGCCAGAGCCATTGCCCACTGATCCCCCGACAATGGTACTAGGTCTTGCTCCCAGTGGGCCCTAGAGGGGATATATATGGATTTTTTAGACTTGTTTTGTAATATCTCATACAGTCGTGAGATAAGGACCTGCTTTTGATCCTTCTCCCTCAACAGTTTACTGAATTTAAATTCAAAAGTACGGGCCTGGGTTTGTAAGGCACGTGTGAGCTGCAGATATTGGAAGAACCTCTGCCCTGGAATCCCAAATTCCTCAGACAATTGAGAAAATGATTTAAGGCTATCATTTTCAAACAGTTGCTCCATAAGTCTCCACCCCTTCCTCTGCCATAGCTCAAACCCTTCCAGCCTCTGCAGCGCGTCACAGGTTACATTATTCCAGATTGGGGTATATAAGGGGTATAGCCCATGATATTAGTAATATTTTTCATTTCCTGCCATATCTTAAAAAACTGTTTACCTGACATAAACTTTTTGTCCATTTGTAAGGTTTTCGTCTCCAGCAAGGAGATCAATCTATCTACACTGTCACTTCTAACCACAGAAGGCGGGCTTCTGTATTAGGAAGTATCAGCGCTCCTGTCCGGCCAATGCACTGAACTCGCTGGAGCAGCGGGGTACTACTGATGCTGGCCACGTACCAATTCTCATCACTCACAGCATCTCTCGCTGCCGCCTGTCACACTCAGCCGGGGGAAGCTTTTGCAAATTGGCTCCTCCTCGGCTCTGACGTGTCTTATGACAGGTCAGGAGGAGGGGCATCTAACCCACTGCACTGAGCCACGCTGTATCTGAGGTCTGTGTCCGGAGGGGAGAAATTAAAGAGTGTTAATTGAACAGGAAGGGGGATGGGTGTCTTTGCTGGGAGGGGGAAGATAGTCCTGACAAGGATGGCGATTTGGGAGTGGAACTCTGCACCCTGTACTTAGCACCCACCTCAACTCTGCACCCATCTCAACTCTGCACCCTGCACCCACCTCAACTCTGCACCCTGCACCCACCTCAACTCTGCACCCTGCACCCACCTCAACTCTGCACCCACCTCAACTCTGCACCCAGCACCCACCTAAACTCTGCACCCATCTAAATTCTGCACTCTGCATCCACCTGAGCTCTGCACCCTGTACCTAGTACCCTCCAGAAACCCTGCAATCTGTACTGTACATAGCACCCTCCAAAACCCTGCACCTTGTATCAAGCACCCTCCTGAACCCTGTACCTAGCACCCTGCACTCTGTATGTAGCACCTTCCTGGTATTTAATGATCCTTTAGGATCCTCCCACACCCAGTTGCTGTGGCACGCTGAACCCCCTGCCCCCCTACTCCGGGGAAAGGTGTGGGGCTTGGTTGAGTTCCTGAACCTTTGCTCAGAGGAAAAATGCCCTGGGTGTCACTATCAAGTAGTACTGTGGCAGGCTAGGGGGGAGGGGCATGAGAGGCGCATGATGTGCTAGCCTGCTCAGTGCCCTACTCCCTGTTCTGCTGTCACCCCGCAGCGGCAGGACAGAGCAATGTAGTCGGTTAGGTGGGGGGGTGACACCCGGTTTTACCGCACCAAGTGACACCAACCCTAGTGATGCCACTGGTGTATGGTCAGCTTAAAGTGGTTCTAAAGCCAGAAGGTTTTTTACCTTAATGCATTAAGATAAAAAAAACCTTCTGTGTGCAGCTCCCTCCACAGCCCCCCCTATACTCACCCGGGCCCCATCTTGATGCAGCATTGTGCATGAGAGGATCAGCTTTCCTGTGTCTCTCTTCCCTCATTGGCTCACAGAGCAGTGGGAGCCATTGGCTGCTACTGTCAATCACAGCCAGTGAGCCAATAATGAGAGAGGGGGGGTTGGGGCTGAGCTGCGCTCCATGTGTGAATGGAAAATGTCCATTCACAGAAGTGCGGCTGGGGAGTGAGCCTGCTTGAGTGCCACCATAGCAAGAGGCTTGCTATTGGGGGCACTTGGCAGTGGGGAAGAGCAAGGACCATCAGCGGGGGACCCAAAAAAAGGAGGATCGGAGCTGCTATGTGCAAAACCCTTGCACAGAGCAGGTAAGCATAACATGTTTGTTATTTTTTTTTAAAAAAACCTTTAGAGTCACTTTTTACATGTATTTAAAAGGTGCATGAAGCATAATTACACTGTATATGAAGTAATTCACATCAGACTTTGGACAATTTGTATTACCCCAAAGTAGCCAGTATGGGAGATGCTGGGGAAAATGTGAGTGGCTACTATGAGGTAGCACAAACTGTCTAAGACCATTTTTTTGTCACGCACTTCTAACAGTGAGGTTCAGTATGCACTGATGCTAAAGGGGAAAGTATGGCATATTTTAAAAAGCACATAATTGGAGTTATGAAGGCAGTATTTACCATACAGCTGAATTTTAAACAGCTGAACACACAGATGAAAGAAATATATGGGAGCCGCATTGCCTACCAAAGGATTTGTATTCTGTCTGTAGCACTAACTCTCGGTGAAGCTGCTGATTTAAGCGGGCTTGTTACCTTCACTCTCCTTCCCTCTGTTTCACCGCCACCGGGTCTAGGGTTCCGTTGAGTTTATCTCCGGATGATATAAGCACCAACACTTGAGTACGTTTTCAATGCTTTTTTGAACAATTTTCGAAGGAAGTAGCAGGAAAGAGGCAGAAGGGAAACTGCAGGGAAGCTCAAATACCTTTCTGTAGTATTCTTGACAAATGTCCTTTAGAGTTGAATATTGCAGTAGAATGCGTTCCCCTCGTGGGACACACTCCTTGCTCGCCTGGATAGGCCTCTCTCACTTGCCTAGCAGCCAGTACGTAGCACGAACAAAAGTCTCTGCCACAGACTTGCTTGGGATGAACCCGTACGATCCTCTGCCACAGGATGTATTGGTTTTGCGGTGAATGTCAGACACAATGCTTGAACCTTTAAGCCAAAACCGGCAACACTATGCTGTAAAGTTACTTTAGGATACGTCCTCCAACCGAGTCACCAGGCCCCTCTCCAGACCAGCACTCTGCATGATCCTTCCATGATGGGTCCTCCCCTGGGATCTCCCTGGTTGTCCAACTTCTTAACTCTGGATAGACAGCTCAGGACCATTCCTCGACTGCTGTGGTAAGTCCCAGACAAGCTTCTGGGCCCACCCACACGCCGCAGCGGCGCAGGCCTCCGGAACGGAGGACCATGAGGTAGCACTCTAAAGCATACCTGTAGGCCAGGAGGGCCAGCAGGTGGCTGTAAAACGACCCTAAAACATGGCGTCTGTCCCATAAATACCCTCTCCCAGAATCCAACTCGGAGGACCACCTCCACCGAGTTGTCTCCGGGACAGAAGAGCACCCATACGCTTCGACACGTTGCCTTTCCAACACCAGCCAATAGTAACAACGACACCTACCGGCCCAGTATGGAAACACACGCAATGTCAGCCAAGCTGGAACAGAGGCAAATCTAACTTTCCTTAACGAGCAATTTACTAAATTTACCTATCAGATGGTAGATCATAAATCTACCAGCGCTACATGTCTATCTAGTACTGAAGCTCTACCACATAGTACAACCATGTCTAGCAGGGAAGGAGACCTGTTATTTCTCTGCTGCAGTTTCACTTTTTACTTACAGATCTCCTCCCCACTCCCTCCCTTTGACTGCACAGTGACAGCTTATCGTTCTGTCACCCTCCTCTCTCTCCCTATCAGTATGCTTTTGCACTGCTGTATGCCTGATTAGCTCTTTGCACAGGTTAAAATTGAAAATACTTTCCATTCTTGTTTTTTTCTCAATTAAATTTTTATTACATTTCAATCACAATAGAATGCAAAAAAAGAAGGGAAAATACAAAAAGGTTTACGTAAAATACACTTAAAACTATTCACCATTCCTATTTCCTTAACTATTTATATATATATAGGAGTTCCATTGATAATATACACACTCTCATGATACTACAATACTTCTCAACCCCATAAAGAATGTGTTACCCTAACATTTTATATTCCAGATATGTGCTGTACCATTTGTGTTAAAAAGTATCCTGTTCTCTTTGTATTGCTTCCTTTGTGTGAAAAACCTGGTGATCCTACCATCCCTTTCCTATTTGAAACTGACCATGAGAGCACATCCATACCAGCATGTTAAGTTTTCTGGCTGCGCTAGGAGAACTGTCTGCATGTCATGCAATGGTCAGGCTTATGCTGACAACTAGAGATGGGCTTGGGCGTGTTCGGGATCCTAATCCCAACCCACCTACACGATCCCACCAGGAAGCCGACATTGCACACCGCCAATCACAGGCAGTGAGACATTTCCCGATCTGTGCAGCTGTGGACCGAGAAATATCTCACTGCCTGTGATTAGTGGTGTGCAGTGTTGGCTTCCTGGCAGGATCGGGGAGGTGGGTTGGGACTAGGATCTCGAACACTCCCAAGCCCATCTCTACTGACAACCCAGCCCCCCCACGCACACACATATAGCCAATCACTGGGAAGATCAGTGTCCTGCTGCTTATCCTCCCCCAGCTCTCTGAGCTCCTTATGCAGCTGAGAACAGAGATTATGTGATCACTTAGAAAAAAAAAAGAAAAATTTATTTATAATGTAATATACACAAATGCTTTGCCTTTCATTTCTATTTTAAACTGAATGGGTTGTTTTACAAGATAAGGCTGGGTTCACACATATGCAGGTGCGGTTTCAGTATGGGATTCCGCTGCGCTTCTGTTCACCGGATCAGGTGCGATTCACGTGCAAATTTTTACCTGAAATCTCACCTGAACCGGACCCAAAATTACACAGGATACTTTTTAAAACCGCAATGCACATGTGTGAACTGGCTCCACTGAAATTCGGTCTGATTCACTTGGATCCAATTCGCACATACATGAACCGAGCCTAAAGCCGCGTACACACGAGCGTACACACGAGCGGAATGTCCGACAGAAAAAGTCAGACGGAAGCTTTTCATCGTCTATTCGGATCGTGTGTAGGCCTCATCGGACTTTTTGTTTTGAAAATTCTGACGGACCTAGAAATGGAACATGTTCTAAATATTCCCGACGGAACCAACTCCTATCAGGAAAACTGAACGTCTGTATGCTGTTCCGACGAACCAAAAACGACGCATGCTCTGAAGCAAGTACGAGACGGAAGCTATTGGCTACTGGCTATTGAACTTCCTTTTTCTAGTCCCGTCGTAAGTGCTGTACGTCACCGCGTTCTGCACGGTCGGACTTTGGTCGGACTTTGGATTGATCATGTCTAGGCAAGACCGCTTGAATGGAATTCCGTCAGAGAAACCTTCGGAGTTCATTCCGATGGCAAAACCTGTCGTGTGTACGTGGCATTAGGGTTCACATATACTTTAATTCAAAGTAACATTATTTAAAACAATATAAACAACAGGAAATAAAAAATGTAATAAATAAAAATAAAAAGGAGGGGGGTTAAGAAGGGAGGGGGAGCTCATTTCCCACCACAAGAGAGATTTGGCTCTTACTTTATTTCCAGGCTACCTACAAATCTTAATTTGAGGCCTACAAACAATTCAAAAAATCCCATCAAAGTCCTATAATCATCTGTTTGTATATATGATCCATTGCATCCAGTTTCTTCTAAAGGTTTTAAACCTAACATGGTGTTAAGCTAGCATCTACTCCATTGTCATTAAATAGCACATCGCTACAGTCAACTCCCCAATCTCAGGGAATTTGGTAAATTGCCAGCATCTGGTAATCAAAGTTCCAGCTGCACAAAGAAAAACTGACCTTTCGTATAGGTTCACATTGATGTGATTTGGCATGCATTGGTGTTAAATTTGGTGTTATTGCTCTCACTCTCTCATACTGGTCACTGGAAGTCCAACATGGTACCTCATGGCAAAAAACTCTGAGGATCTGAAAAAAAGAATTGTGTCTCTACATAAAGATGGCCTAGGCTATAAGAAGATTGCCAAGACCCTGAAACTGAGCTGCAGCACGGTGGCCAAGACCATACAGCTTACAGGACAGGTTCCACTCATAACAGGCCTCGCCATGGTCGACCAAAGAAGTTGAGTGCACGTGCTCAGCATCATATCCAGAGGTTGTCTGTCAGAAATAGACGTATGAGTGCTGCCAGCGTTGCTGCAGAGGATGAAGTTGTGGGGGTTAGCCTGTCAGTGCTCAGACCATACACAGCACATTCCATCAAATTGGTCTGCATGGCTGTCGTCCCAGAAGGAAGCCTCATTGTGACGGGAGTCACTAATGGGGCACAGGGTGAATGAGAATCCCACTATGATCTGTGCTAGTCAGAGACTCAATGCTGTATATATGTGTACTGTTTGCTTTGCTAGTTTGGGGTGGGGCTGTATTCCAATGTTCTATTGTGTTTGTCTGCCTTGGATCACAGGATGTGTATTGCTGTGAGGAAAGAGGGAGGAGGGATTCCTCCAGCTGCCCTCCTGTTAAGACTGTTTACTGATGAGAAGTTAAGCACACCTGACCTGTGTGTCCATTGTCATTGGACAGTTTAACCCGCCCTGTTTTCCAAGGGTGGGGGGGGGATGTTTTGAAGTGGGATCTGTATAACATGTGTTTTTTTGGAATAAAGATTCATTCCTGCTTGAAACCTGAAGACAGAGCCGTGTCTCGTTTTTGGGGTGGATTATTTGTATGGGTTCCTTGTTTGGCTGATTGGAGTGTTCGGTAGCTGCCTTTGTGTTTGGGTTTGAAATGTCCTAAACGACTTTAACCCCTTTCATACTCGGGGTGTCGTTACACTGGTGGCAAGCAGCAGGATCATTCCCACAGCCCAGAAGGACAGCTACAAGAGGACACAGGCCAATGGAAGCACAGTATGAACGGCTAAAGAGCTCTACCCTCAAGGACTTACTGGAGAACCGGGGCCGACCGGCCAACAACTGTAAGAAGAGGGACACAGAACTAGTCGAAATGGATAGAGCCGAAAGACCCAACATAGCCGAAAGACCCAGCATAACAGACAGGACACCCGAAGAGGCAAGTTTTGATCGGGCTGTTAACATAAGACTGGCACATTATGGCCCTAACCCTACAGCGGAGATCATAGACCGAGTTATAGCGGCTGTGGATGCAAATTGGCTACAGCAAAGAGGTGCTGCAGCAGCGGGAGACACAGCAGAACCAACTGAAAGGAGAAAGGTACATTTTGCTGCTTTTAAAAATTTCAATGAAGCAGAAGGGGAGATTGATGGGTACCTTGCAGATTTTGAACGGCAATGTGCCCTACGCCGGGTGCCCACAGAGGAATGGGTTACCATTTTGTCTGGGAAATTGTCCGGCCGGGCCAGTGAAGCGTTCAGGGCCATCCCAGACAAGGATATTATGAACTATGGGCTTGTAAAAGAAGCACTTTTGGCCAGGTATGCCGTCACACCAGAAGCATACCGGAGGCGGTTCCGAGAGACGAGCAAGCAGACTGGAGACTCATATGCCGAGTGGGCATGCCGCCTACACCGCACGGCATCCCACTGGGTCGCTGGATGCCAAGCAGTATCCGGGGAAGAGGTGCTGCAGCTGTTCCTGCTGGAGCACTTCTTTGACAAGCTGTCCCCAGAAGTCAGAGAGTGGGTCCGGGACCGAAAACCTTGCACCTTGTCTGAAGCAGCTCGCCTGGCAGACGAATACACAGACGCCCGCAAACTGGATAACCCTGGGGTCAAGTCAACAGCTCGGGTGGATTATCGATCAGCGGCACCCCCTCCAGCTGGCGCCTACCAACCACAGTCGTACCGCCCTACAGCATCACCTCCAGCGGCCACTTATTCTCAGCAGCCCAGGTTCAACTCCCAGGACTACTCACAACCCATCAGGTGTTTCGGGTGTAAACAGCTAGGGCACAAAAAGCCAGACTGTCCATTGAATCCAGCCAGGCAGTCCCAGTCGTGGAGAAAGCCAGCAGGGGGGAATCCCTGCACATCCATGCCTGCGGCTCACTGCGTTGAGGAGGAAGAACAGTGGGGCATCCTGCACGAGGCTGATCCAGTACAAGCAGCTAACCAGGACAACAGGCAGCAACACAGGCAGACCGTTCGGGTTAATGGAAAGGTAGCTAATGGCCTACGTGATACTGGCGCCACCATGACCTTACTACGGAAGAACCTCATCCCAGAAAGCCAACACACCGGGGACACTGTAGCCGTAAGGGTAGCAGGAGGTACTATTTTCCGGCTACCCGTTGCCCGTGTTCACCTGGACTGGGGGGTTGGTTCGGGACATGTGAATGTGGGGGTGATGAAGGATTTGCCAGCGGATGTACTACTGGGGAATGATTTGGCCCCCCTCGTTTCTGCTTACGCCCCGATGGGCCCCGCTGAGGCCAACCCAGTGACTACCCATGCCCAGACCCGTGCTATTGGAACCGGCCCACTTGCTGCTGAGAGCCAGGTAAGACTATCTTCCCCGACATGTACCTTAGATCAGGCTCCCCTAGGTTGGGATACCCCAGAAGCATTTGGGAGGGAAACCCGGGAGGACCCGACCTTACATAAGTATAGGGCTAAGGCAGATACTCAGGAAAAGGGAATAGATGGGGAGTTTTATGAATGGGTGGGGGATAGACTGTATAGGATCCCTAAGCCATCCCCGGGAAATAAAGTCCCTTCGCAGAAACGACAGCTGGTGGTACCTAAGAAATACCAGCTGGAGATTCTGCGAATTGGGCATGATGTACCACTGGCAGGACATCTAGGGTCCCGCCGCACAGCCCATAGAATTACACAGAATTTCTTCGGGCCCAATTTTAACCAGGATGTGCGACAGTACTGCAAAACGTATGACACATGTCAACGGGTAGGTAAGCGGGGGGACCACCCTAAGGCCAGACTTATGTCCATGCCTATTATTGGGGAGCCCTTTTACCGCATAGCCGTTGACATTGTGGGTCCCTTGGCCAGGCCTAGTCCATCCGGGAAGAAGTATATTCTCACCGTGGTGGACTACGCCACCCGTTACCCAGAGGCAGTAGCTATGTCCAACATTGAAGCAGAGACCGTAGCTGATGCCCTGGTTAAAATATTTACTAGAGTGGGTTTCCCTAAGGAGATTCTCTCTGACCAGGGAACCCAGTTTACCGCTGTGCTCACCCAGCAGTTATGGAAGGTATGCAATATTAAGCCTTTGCTGAGCTCACCCTACCACCCTCAGACTAATGGTCTCTGCGAGCGCTTTAACGGGACCCTCAAGCAAATGCTGAGGACCTTTTCGAACGCTTGCAGAGACTGGGAGAAATTCCTGCCTCACCTGTTTGCGTACAGAGAGGTACCCCAGGAATCTACTGGGTTCTCTCCCTTCGAGTTACTCTATGGGAGAAGGGTTCGCGGACCCCTCGATCTCATTAGAGGACACTGGGAGGGAGAGACAGAGCGGGAGGGAACCCCCATAGTGCCCTATGTTCTGGAACTCAGGGACCGCATGGCACAACTGTCTCTGATGGTAAGGGAGAATCTTCAGGCGGCCCAGGGGAGACAGAAGAGATGGTACGATCGGGGGGCCCGACAGCGTATCTTCCAGGTTGGGCAGAAGGTCTTAGTGCTGAAGCCTGTGAAGACCGACAAGATGCAGGTATCTTGGCAGGGCCCATATAAAGTAGTAGCCCAGGTATGTGATACTACCTATGTTGTTGCCAGCTGTGCAGATGAAAGAATCCAGTGAACCTTTCATGTGAACATGCTGAAGGAGTATCAGGAACGGCAGGAGGATGTGGCTGCAGTATGTGCCCCTGCTGCGGACGACTCTGAAAGTTTACCCCTCCCTGACTTATTAGAGAGAGACCCCCAGACTGACCTCATTAGCCTCGTACAGCTAGGGGACCAGTTAAGCCCCACAAAGAAGGAACAGGCTAAGCGGCTTCTGTGGGAGAAACAGGCGACTTTCTCCCAAAAACCAGGCTACATGACCCTGGCTGTGCATAAGGTAGAGACCCCTGGACAAGCACCCCTGCGTCAGCCCCCCTACCGTATCCCTGAAGCAGTCCGAGAAGGAATGCGGAAGGAGATACAGGAGATGATTCAGTTAGGAGTCATTGAGCCCTCTGACAGCCCTTGGGCCTCGCCTGTAGTCCTGGTGCCTAAGAAAGACGGAACTACCCGGTTCTGCGTGGACTACAGGCGACTCAATGAGAAGACCACCACTGATGCCTACCCAATGCCCAGGGTAGACGAACTGCTAGATCGTATAGCCAGGGGACATTATTTAACTACAATAGACCTGTGTAAGGGCTATTGGCAGATTCCCCTGGCCGAGGATGCTATCCCCAAGTCGGTATTTGTTACCCCGTTTGGCCTGTACCAGTCTAAGGTCATGCCATTCGGGATGAAAAATGCCCCGGCTACCTTCCAACGTATGGTGGATCGGCTCCTCGATGGCTTTCAGGATTTTGCATGTGCATACCTGGATGACATTGCGATCTACAGTGGGTCTTGGGAGGAGCACCTGGTTCACGTAGGGGTGGTTCTGGACAAGATTCGGGCCGCAGGCCTGACCTTGAAACCAGACAAGTGCCATCTAGGTATGGCAGATGTGCAGTACCTGGGACACCGAGTAGGGTGTGGGAACCAGAGACCAGAGCCAGCCAAGGTAGAGGCAGTAGCTAACTGGCCCACACCCCGTACTAAGACCCAGGTATTAGCCTTCTTGGGGACTGCCGGGTACTACCGGCGTTTTGTCCCTGATTACAGTGCTATCGCCAAGCCCCTGACTGACCTGACGAAAAAGAATTTACCTAGGCAGGTCCTGTGGTCTCCAGCTTGTGAAGCCGCGTTTCTAGCCCTCAAGCAAGCACTTGTAAATGCCCCTGTCTTGGCTGCCCCAGTACCTAACAAACGTTTCCTTGTCCACACAGATGCTTCCATGTTTGGACTGGGGGCTGTGCTGAGCCAAATCGGGGAGGATGGAAGAGAACACCCTGTCGCATACCTGAGCAGAAAACTATTACCCTGGGAAGTGAGCTATGCAGCAGTGGAGAAAGAGTGCTTGGCTCTGGTTTGGGCCCTTAAAAAGTTGAACCCTTATTTGTATGGACAGGAATTTTCATTAGTCACTGATCACAACCCATTGGTCTGGCTTAACCGGGTCTCAGGAGACAATGGCAGGTTGCTGCGGTGGAGCTTAGCCCTGCAACCTTACAATTTCAACATCAGCTACCGACCCGGTAAGCAAAATGGCAATGCTGATGGGTTGTCCCGGCAAACCGACGTCACTCCGGCCTCCTAGTTCCGGACATCCCCAAGTTGACCCGAGAAGGATCAAGCCGGGTCTGCCGGAGTGTTCCACAAGGAGGGAGCCATGTGACGGGAGTCACTAATGGGGCACAGGGTGAATGAGAACCCCACTATGATCTGTGCTAGTCAGAGACTCAATGCTGTATATATGTGTACTGTTTGCTTTGCTAGTTTGGGGTGGGGCTGTATTCCAATGTTCTATTGTGTTTGTCTGCCTTGGATCACAGGATGTGTATTGCTGTGAGGAAAGAGGGAGGGGGGATTCCTCCAGCTGCCCCCCTGTTAAGACTGTTTACTGATGAGAAGTTAAGCACACCTGACCTGTGTGTCCATTGTCATTGGACAGTTTAACCCGCCCTGTTTTCCAAGGGTGGGGGGGGGGAAATGTTTTGAAGTGGGATCTGTATAACATGTGTTTTTTTGGAATAAAGATTCATTCCTGCTTGAAACCTGAAGACAGAGCCGTGTCTCGTTTTTGGGGTGGATTATTTGTATGGGTTCCTTGTTTGGCTGATTGGAGTGTTCGGTAGCTGCCTTTGTGTTTGGGTTTGAAATGTCCTAAACGACTTTAACCCCTTTCATACTCGGGGTGTCGTTACACTCATCTAAAGATGATGCACAGGAAAGCCCACAGTTTTCTGAAAACAAGCAGACTACTGGAACCATGTCCTGTGGTCTGATGAGACCAAGATAAACTTATTTGGTTCAGATGGTGTCAAGCGTGTGTGGCGGCAACCAGGTGAGGAGTTCAAAGACAAGTGTGCCTTGCCTACAGTCAAGCATGGTGGTGGGAGTGTCATGGTCTAGGGCTGCATGAGTGCTGCTGGCACTGGAGAGTTATAGTTCATTGAGGGAACCATGAATGCCAACATGTACTGTGACATACTGAAGCAGAGCATAATCCCCTCCCTTCGGAGACTGGGATGCAGGGCAGTATTCCAACATGACAATGACCTCAAACACACCCCCAAGATGACCGCTGCCTTGTTAAAGAAGCTGAGGGTAAAGGTGATGGACTGGCCAAGCATGTCTCCAGACCTAAACCCTATTGAGAATCTGTGGGGTATCCTCAAACAGAAGGTGCAGGAGTGCAAGGTCTCTAACATCCACCAGCTCTGTGATGTCATCATGGAGGAGTGGAAGAGGACTCCAGTGGCAACCTGTGAAGCTCTGGTGAACTCCATGCCCAAGAGGGTTAAGGCAATGCCTTAAAAATACACACAAACAACAACACAAAATATTGACACTTTGGGCCCAATTTGGACATTTTCACTTAGGGGTGTACTTACTTTTGTTGCCAATGGTTTAGACATTAATGGCTGTGTGTTGAGTTATTTTGAGGGGAAAGCAAATTGACACTGTTATACAAGCTGTACACTCACTACTTTACATTTTAGCAAGTGTCATTTCTTCAGTGTTGTCACATAAAAAGATATAATATAATACAGTGGAACCTTGGATTACGAGCATAATCCGTTCCAGGAGAATGCTTGTAATCCAAAGCACTCGCATATCAAAGTGACTTTCCCCATAATAGTCAATGTAAACAAAGATAATTCATTCCACATTGACTTCTATTGCATGCAATACCGCATGTGGCCAGAGGTGGGGGTGCCGGAGAGACTCGGAAATACTCGGAGACCGCTCGGATGCACTCGGAAACCATCGGAAACACTCAGAAACTGAGTATTTCCAAGTGTTTCCGAGTTTTTCTAAATGGCTCAGAGTGTCACCGGTGCCCCCGCACCTCTGGCCAAATGCGGTACTGTACACCGCAGAGGCTTGAATCCTGCTAGTTTTGCAACACTCACAAACCGAGTCAGGATTTCAAAAAAATAATTGTTCGTATTGCGAAACGCTCGCAATTTTGAGGTTCCACTGTATTCACAAAAATGTGAGGGATGTACTCACTTTTGTGAGATACTGCATACTGGGTTTTATTTATTTATTTTTTTATACTACTAATGACAGAGATCAGCCACTTATAATGGGACTGTGATAGTACGGCGGGCAATCTGATACTAAATGACGCTGTGGGGAACTGACTAACTGCTACTGACATCACCAGTGACATTACTACAGTGATCAGTGATGATACTACACACTGTCACTGTACTAATGACACTGCCTGGGAAGGGGTTAACATCTAGGGCGATCAAGGGGTTAAATCTGTGCCTAACTATGTGTAATGTGTGTAAAGTTTGCTACTTTTACTAATAGATCTCTCATTTTCTCATCCCTGCTTTGCAGGGGTGAGAAACTGACAGATCGCTCCCTCTGTATAGAGCTGTATTGTTTACCAACACAGAGCTCTGAGCTGTGATCAGCAGGTCTCCGCTGTGAATCATTGGCCAGGACTTGCTGACAGGCTCCCGCTGTATACAATCACAGTACTGTGATGTACTGTCGCCAAATGGCTAAAGAAAAAGTGTGCTCTTGCTGATTCTATATGATATAATCACATTTTCTGCAAATCAAGATTAGTGAGCAACTAGCAGCCTATCATAGTTAATCAGTCTTTGCATTGTTCTGTAATCTTCAAAAGGACAAAAAAAAAGTAAAGAAATAACAATGCCCCTCTAGATGTTTGCATTTTTATTCCACTGTTCCTTCCAGAACTGTCAAAAGTCCACCACATTGTGTATCTTTTTATATTGTGCCATATGACAAAGCAAGACCCTGTCACTGTGAAAATGGAGGAGAATATGACACAGAACATGACATTAGACTCTTTCTGGGTTTGTGACTTAGACATTTTAAAACCAGTAACAGCCAGGCATCTAACATTTTCAGGAGGAAACTGGAATAGCAACCCCCATATTTATTTCATGACAGATGTACCTCAATACGAATGCTAATAGTTCTGCCAGTTGTTTCTTATACCACCCATATGAAATACGCTTTGTCAAAGTGACAGTAAGTTTGTTGGCTTTAGTAAATTATTGAACAGCTATAGGACATGACACTGTACATTTTGTTTTTTGTATGATTCCACAAATGTGTTTACCCTATACAAATAGATATTACTTAAAGTACACCTGTAGACTAGACAATTATTATTATTATTTTTATTATTATAATACTGAATTTATATAGCGCCAACAGCTTGCACAGCGCCCTACAATATAACAAGAGACAATACACCAACAGTACAATTCAATACAAGAGGTTTAGGAGGGCCCTACTCCTGCAAGCTTACAATCTAAGAGGGAGGTAAAAGGTGAAACAAAAGTAGAAGATTTTGTTGTTAGCTGAAGGCAGGATAGGCTTCCTTGAAGAGATGAGTTTTCAGGGATCGCCTAAAAGTGGACAGAGTAGGAGATAACTAGACAGATTGGGGTAGTGAGTTCCAGAGGATGGGAGAGGCTCTGGAGAAGTCCTGGATATGAGCATGGAGGAGGAGACAAGAGAGTTAGAGAACAGAAGGTCTTGGGAGGAGTGGAGAGGACAGTTTGGGTGATATTTAGTGATAAGACTGGTGATTTAGCTCGGGGCAGAATTGTAAATGGCTATGTATGTTATTGTTAGTGTTTTGAATTTTATATATGGCAGAGAGGAGTGGTGGACACTGAACGGTTGGTAAGATGGATGAGTCTGGCAGCGGCATTCATGAAAGACTAAAGAGGGGATAGCTTGCAGAGAGGTAGGCCAAGTATGAGGGAGTTACAATAGTCAAGGCGATAGATAACAAGGGAATGAATAAGTTGCTTAGTGGTGTCAACGGTTAGAAAGGGGCAAATTTTGGAGATGTTTTGGAGGTGAAGTCTGCAAGATTTGGACAATTATTGAATTTGGGGCTGAAAGGACAGGTCAGAGTCCAGGATTACACCTAGCACCCTGGCATGAGGGGAGGGACAGATGGTTGTATTATTGATCTTGATGGAGAAGTCAGGGAGGGTGCATGGGCTGGAGGAAAAATTATGAGCTCAGTTTTAGAAAGATTGAGTTTGAGGAAGTGGTGTGATATCCATGCTGATATGTCAGTTAGTAAGTTAGTATTGCGTGAGGAAACTGAAGGAGTGAGGTGAGCAGTAGAGAGATAAATTTGGGTGTCATCAGCATAGAAGTGGTACTGGAAGCCATGGGAGTTTATTAACTGACCAAGGGAGGAGGTGTAAATGGAGAAGAGAAGAGGTCAGAGGGCAGAACCTTTCCTACAGAAAGAGGAAGTGGAGAGGAGAAAACAGAATTATAGGTCACACTGAAGGAGTTCTGTGATAGGTAGGAGGAGAGAGCAGAGTCTTGAAGGCCAAGAGAGTGAAGTTTTTTGAATAGTAGGGGATGGTCAACAGTATCAAATGCTGCAGAGAGGTCGAGTAGTAGGAGTATGGAATAGTGGCCATTGGTTTTAGCAGTTAGTATGTCATTAGTGAGTTTCAGTAGGGCAGTTTCAGTGGAGCATAGTGAGCGAAATCCAGACTGTAAGGGGTCAAGAAGGTTGTCAGTGAGGAAAGATGGTTGTAGACTAATCGCTCTACAAGTTGACGCAAACTGGAGTAAGGAGTTGTATCTTAATTTTTTCAGGCTGGTGGGGTCCAGTGAGGGCTTTTTAAGTATGGGGGTAATCAGGGCATGTTTTAGAGTGGAGGAGAAGGTGCTAGGAGAAGGTGCTAGTTGAGAGAGAGAGATTGAAGATGTGATTGAGGGAGCCCTAAGATAGAAGAAGAGGGTGACCATAGTACATGTGAGGGAACAGGATCCAGGGGATAGGTGGTAAGGCGGGCTTCTGAGAAAACTTCACCGACATATTCGGTAGCAGCAAGGTCTAAAGAGGAGAGTGTTGAGAGCAGATTTGTACAGGGTATGTTAAGTGGGTTAGATTTCTGTAGCTGTCCCCACAAACTACATCAATCTTGTTTTTGAAGTGATTGGCAATCTCGTGAGCAGTGAGCGAGTTGCTGGGTGGAGATGGTGGTGGAGAAGGTAGAGAGTTAAAAGTAGAGAAGAGACGAGAACTGCAGGACAGGGTATTAGTGAAGGTGACAAAGTAGGCTTGTTTGGCAGCATGGAGGCAGGAATTGTATTTTAAGAAGACAGATTTATATTGGGTAAATGCAAAGGTAAAGGCTTGAGGGGAAAACGTCTATGGAAATCACGAGGAGGACAGGGGCATGTACGTCCGAGGATGAGACCCAAGAGCGTTCCTCTGGACCATACCCTTTCCAATGCACCAGGTACTGTATGCGCCCATGGAACCTACGGGAGTCAACAATGGATTGTACTTCATACTCCCCATGGTTCTCAACCTGTATAGGGAGAGGACGTAGCACCGAGGTGGTAAAGTGGTTGCAGACCAAAGGTTTCAATAAGGAGACATGAAACACATTAGAGATAATCATACTAGGAGGAAGGTCCACTGGGTTGATCCTGCGAAGAATACGGAAAAGCCCAATAAACCGAGGTGTGAACTTCAAAGAAGGAACACGAAGTCGGAGGTTGCGAGACGACAGCCAGACTCTGTCCCCAACCTGGTAGGAGGGTGCAGGCAGGCGTCTGCAGTCAGCATGGAGTCTGTACCTATCGTTAGCATGTCACAAAGCCTCCTGGACTCATACCCAAGTGGAACGAAGGCCAAGGAGATGCTCCTCCAACAAACGTGGCAGGCAACACAGAGGGTTGGAAACCATAGTTTGCCATAAACAGGGACAAACGGGAAGCTGAATTCAAGGCACTATTGTGAGCAAACTCCGCCCACGGTAAGAGGTCTGACCAGTTGTTATGATGGTCAGAAATGTAGCAATGTAGTATTGCTCCAAGGACTGATTGGCTCGTTCTGCGGCCCCATTAGACTGCGGGTGATACACAGAGGAGAAAGCAAGCTGAATACCTAACTGTGCACAAAAGGCTCACCAGACCCGGGACGCAAACTGACTACCCCTGTCTGAGACAATCACCTTGGGTGGCCCATGTAAGCAGAAGATCTTCCAAGCAAAAATAGAAGCCAGTTCCTTAGAAGTAGGCAACTTCTTGAGTGGATTACAATGCAACATTTTCGAGAACCGGTCAACCACCATAAGGATAACTGTGTTGCCCTGGGAGTTGGGTAACTCCACAATGAAATCCATAGACAGGTGGGTTTAGGGCCTCTCTCCATTGGGTATGGGTTGTAGGAGGCCCACTGGAAGTTGTTGTGGAGTCATAGACTAGGCCACCAGACTTGTTGGGAAATGGCCCAAAAGAGTTGATTCTTCCCAGGGTGGCCATCAGCCTTGGGAGAGTGGTAAGTCTGGAGCACAGCAGTATGGAGACTCTCGGGAACAAAGCAGCGGTCACAAGGTTTCTCAAGAGGAGCATCAACCTGAGCAGCAAGAATTTTGTCACCCAAAGGAGAAGTGAGACTGGTGCGAACCGTAGCCAGAATATGATCAGGAGGAATCACAGGAACCCGAACCGACTCCATCTTGGAAGTGGAGATAAATTGTCGTGACAAGGCGTCAGCCCTTACATTCTTAGTACTGGGTAAGAATGAGACAATGTAATTAAACCTCCACAAGAAAAGAGCCCATCGCGCCCTTCTGGCTTAGCCTCAGACAATAATGTGAGATTCTTATGGTCAGTAAGAATGAGAACCGGCACAGTGGTACCTTCAAGGATATGTCTCCATTCTTTCAGGGCTAAAATGATCGCCAACAGATCTCTGTCACCAATCTCGTAATTGAACTCTGCCGGTGACAATTTCTTGAAAAAGTAGCCACACGGATGCATAGCGCACTCAGAGTTAGGACGTTGAGACAGAAGGGCGCCAACTCCAGTTTCAGAAGCATCAACTTCTAGAATAATAGGCAACGTAGGATCAGGGTGTGCCAACACAGGAGCAGAAACAAAAGCAGCCTTGAGACTCTCAAAGGCCTTAATGGACTCCGGAGACCAACTCTGTGGGTTGCCATTTTTCCTGGTCATATCAGTCAGGAGCTTGACCAGAGACGAGAAGTTACGAATAAACTTCCGATAATAGTTGGCAAAGCCAAGAAAACTCTGCAGAGGACGTAAACCCACGGGTCGAGGCCACTGTAGGACCACTGAAAGTTTAAGTCCATCGTAAAACCAGCAGTGGAAATTACATAGCCCAGGAATTTAACTTGTTCACAATGGAATTCACACTTTTCCAATTTTACAATCGAGATCGTTCTCTCTTAGTCTCTGAAGCACACGACAGACATCTGTGTGGTGGCTGTCCAGGGAAAATATGAGGATATCATCGAGATAAACCACCACACATAACTGCAACAAATCTCGGAGGACATTATTAATGAACTCCTGGAAAACTGCTGGAGCATTACAAAGGCCAAAAGACATTACGAGATACTCATAATGACCTGATCTGGTATTAAACGCAGTTTTCCACTAGTCGCCCTCCTTAATCCTAATGAGATTGTATGCCCCTCTCAAATCAAGCTTCGTGAAAAACCATTGCTCCCTTGAGGCGGTCAAATAACTCTGTAATCAACGGAATGGGATAGGCATTCTTAATCGTGAAACGATTGGGACCCCTATAATCGATACAAGGTCTCAGCTCACCGCTCTTCTTCTTCACAAAAAAGAAACTAGCACCAGCAGGAGACAAGGATTTGCGGATGAAACCTCAAGAAAGTGCGTCTGCAACATACTCCTCCATAGCCTTATCCTCCAAGACCGACAAAGGGTAAACCCGGGGGTATGGCACCAGGTTGAAGGTTGAAGGTCAATTGCCCAATCATACGAGGCAAAGTACCGGCTTGACCTTTGTCAAAGACATCGCTAAAATCGTGGTACTCCTCTCACCACACTGTGGCGACCAGCACAGAACCTCAGCACGGAGCCAATCAAAGGAAGGGTTGTGCCTCTGTAACCAAGGATAACCAATAACCAGTGGAAACTTAGGTGAGGAAATAACTTGGAATTGGATCATCTCATGGTGAAGGGCCCCTACGGCCATGGACAATGGAACAGTCTCATGAGTCACATGGGCAGGCTCTAGAGGTCTCCCGTCAAGAGTCTCAATGGCAAGTGGAGTGTCAAGCAGCTGCAGCAGAATCGAGTGCTTCAATACAAAGGCAGGATCAATGAACAGGCCTGCAGCCCCAGAGTCGATTAGAGCCTGTATCTCGACAGGTGACTCAGCCCAAGACAGGGTAACCGAAACCAGGGGCTTATCTTTCTGGGAAACTGGAGACAAAACAACGCCACCTAAGGTCTGTCAGTGACAGGATCTCAAGGTTCGGGCGTTCCCTGGACGGGTAGGACAAGACTTCAAAAAGTGTCCAGCCTGGCCACAATAAAGACACAATCCCTCCCTCCTCCTAAGGGCTCTCTCATTCGCAGGTTCATCTTCACAGACCGACTCGGTACAAGGAGGCATGGGTGGAACTGCACCCATGGAGGCAAGGGTGGAACTGCAAAGCTTGGAGACAAATGTACAGGAGGCTTGTGCCAGATTTCCTTAAAAGTCTGGAGACAATGAGGATGGCAAATGTGATCAACCTCTCCAGCTCAGTGGGTATATCTCGGGCTGCTATCTCATTCTTGATGTTATCCAAGAGACCATGAGAGAAGGCAGCCATGAGGGCCTCATTGTTCCAAGCAACCTCTGCTGCCAGAGTACGGAATTCAATGGTGTAATTGGCAACAGTTCTCGTACTCTGTTTGATGGACATGAGGCTCTTGTCAGCAGAAGTGGAGCGTGCGGGAACGTCAAATACCCTTTTGAAGGAAGCCACAAATTCTGGGTAACTCAGGACCACGGGTTTTTGCGTCTCCCATAGAGGGTTTTCCCAGGCCACGGCTCTCTCAGAAAGCAAAGATATCGTGAAACCTACTTTGCTTTGTCTGTGGGAAATGCCTAATAATGATAATAAAAAGATAAACAGAGTAAGCGTAGTCAATACATAGCCAGAGTTCAGTAACCAGATCGGGTAGTCAGCCAATGCCAATGTCAGAGAGCCAGAGATCAACGTAGTAGTACAGCAAGCAGGATCAGGAGCCAGAAGGGACGTCAGCCGAGAAAGTCTTCAACAGGAACGCAGGAGAAAGTCTCTGAGATGTGACCAAAGGCGAAGGCAGAGATGATGTGAGCTGGACAGCTTTAAGTAGCCAGGACTGATGAGCAGATCATCAACAGCTGAGTCACTGTGGAGAGAAAGGAGCTCGCAAGTGTAAAGGCTAGCCGGAGGCTAGCCTGTATTTGTGGGAGGAGTCTGAGAGGACTATTTAAGCCTCCTCCTCTGTCAGGCCAGGGCTCGTCGGCTTTCTGGGCTCAGAAGGGGGTGGGGCTTACACGTCACTTCCGGGTCCTTGCTAAGCCACGGTCGGCTGCAACATGGTGGCGGTGCCTCTCTCGGTGCTCCACCGGGGAGTTCGCCTGTCCACCCACCTGGTCTCCCCTCGGCACCCACATTCACGGGTCCCCGCTTCACCCAGTGTTTCAGCGGGAGGGTGATCGGCTGCCCGCCCGCCGCCGACTCCTCTCCCCACGTAATCCAGCTCCACGAGGGAGCCGCTCGCCAGCCAGCTCCTCTCTCCCCTTACCAGATTGCTCCATGTGGGAGCGCCCGCCCGCTTCCCCGGGTGTTGAGGGGGGGATGTTCAGCCAGCCGCCTGCTCCTCTCCTCATATGGCTCCAAGAGGGGGCCGTCCGCCCGCTTCTCCCAACGCTTATGCCGGGGGGAGGGGGGGCGTCCATCCATCCATCCTCCACCCACCCTCCTTCCCCTCGGCTTCATCTGGTCAGGGGGCTGCCCGCCCGCTTCTCCCGGCGCTCATGCGGGGGGGGCATCCGTCCATTACCTTAGCCGCCGCCCACTTGTCCCTTTCATCCTATGTGCCTGCCAGAGCTGTGGGGGCCGCCTGCTTCTCCCTTTCATCCTATGTGCCTACCAGAGCCGTGGGGGCCGCCCGCTTCTCCCGGCGCTCATGCGGGGGAGGGGGGCGTCCGTCCATTACCTTAGCTGCCGCCCGCTTCTCCCTTTCATCATAGTGTGCCCGCCAGAGCTGTGGGGGCCGCCCGCTTCTCCCGGCGCTCATGCCGGGGAGAGCGGGGGGGCGTCAACCATCCATCATCCATCCACCCACCCTCTTTCCCCATGGCTCCATCTGGTCAGGGTGCTGCCCGCCCGCCCACTTCTCCCGGCTCCCATGGGGGGGGCGCGTCTATCCATCCATCTCCGTAGCTGGGCGCAATCCCGCATACTCGGGGGGGCACCGCCCGCTTCTCCCTTTCATCCCTCTGTTCCTGACAGCGCCGTGGGGGCCGCCCGCCCGCTTCTCCCGGCACTCACGCTGCGGGGGAGGGGGGCCGTCTGTCCGTTCATCCATCCTCCAACCACCCTCTTTCCCCACAGCCTCATCTGTCCAGGGTACTGCCCGCCCACTTCTCCCAGCTCTCATGCCGGGGGGGAGGGGGGGCGTCCATCCATACATCCATCCTCCACCCACCCACCCACTTGCCACTCGCCCGCCAGTTCACCTCCCTGGTACCACGCCGTGCATCATGGAGGGGACGCCCGCACGCCTCCCAGTTCTCATGGGGGGTGCTCACACGACTACTCACCTCCCGGTATTCACGTGAGGCATCATGTAGGGGGGGATCCCCGCACGCCTCCCGGGCATCCACCGATTCAGTCACAAGTGTTCATATCGTGGCATCTCGGCCCCAGGATTTCTGTTATAGAGTTTCGGCACAGGTTTTCTGTCATAGCGTTTCTGTTTAGGCGTTTAGTCTCAGCGCTTGTTTTTCTGTCATAGCATTTCTGCCCCAGCATTTCTGTCATGGCGTTCGGCCCCATTATTTCTGTCATGGTGTTTCTGCCCTAGCAGTTCTGTCATAGCGTTCAGCACTTCTGTCTTAGCATTCAGCATTTCTGTCGCAGCATTCAGCATTTCTGTCGTAGCGTTCAGCATTTCTGTCGTAGCTTTCAGCATTTCTGTCCTAGCATTCAGCATTTCTGTCATAGCATTCAGCATTTCTGTCTTAACCTTCTGCCCAGCATTTCTGTCATAGCATTCAGCATTTTTGTCATAGCATTCAGCATTTTTGTCATAGCGTTCAGCATTTCTGTCATAGCGTTCAGCATTTCTGTCATAACGTTCAGCACTTCTGTCTAGCGTTCAGCATTTCTGTCGTAGCGTTCTGCCCAGCATTGCTGTCATAGCGTTCTGCATTTCTGTGATAGCGTTCTGCCCAGCATGTCTGTCATAGCGTTCAGCATTTCTGTTATAGCGTTCAGCATTTCTGTCATAGCGTTCAGCATTTCTGTCTTAGCGTTCTGCCCTAGCATTGCCGTTATAAGCGTTCAGCATTTTCGTCTTAGCGTTCTGCCCTAGCATTTCCGTCTCAGCGTTCTGCCCTAGCATTTCTGTCATAGCCTTCTGCCCCAGCATTTCTGTTTTGGCGTACAGTCTCTGCATTTCTGTCATAGCGTCTCTGCCCCAGGGTTCTGTCATAGCGTTTCTGACCCAGCATTTCTGTCATGGCGTTCGGCCCCATTATTTCTGTCATGGTGTTTCTGCCCTAGCAGTTCTGTCATAGCGTTCAGCACTTCTGTCTTAG
Organism: Lithobates septentrionalis; assembly: GCA_037952835.1. Taxonomy (NCBI): domain Eukaryota; kingdom Metazoa; phylum Chordata; class Amphibia; order Anura; family Ranidae; genus Lithobates; species Lithobates septentrionalis. The sequence goes on from JBBDGP010000825.1 coordinate 1,107,491, forward strand.
CATTCAGCATTTCTGTCGCAGCATTCAGCATTTCTGTCGTAGCGTTCAGCATTTCTGTCGTAGCTTTCAGCATTTCTGTCCTAGCATTCAGCATTTCTGGCATAGCGTTCAGCATTTCTGTCATAGCATTCAGCATTTCTGTCTTAACCTTCTCCCCAGCATTTCTGTCATAGCATTCAGCATTTTTGTCATAGCATTCAGCATTTTTGTCATAGCGTTCTGCCCTAGCATTTCCGTCTCAGCGTTCTGCCCTAGCATTTCTGTCATAGCCTTCTGCCCCAGCATTTCTGTTTTGGCGTACAGTCTCTGCATTTCTGTCATAGCGTTTCTGCCCCAGGGTTCTGTCATAGCGTTTCTGACCCAGGATTTCTGTCATAGTGTTTCTGACCCAGGATTTCTGTCATAGCGTTTCTGCCCCAGGATTTCTGTCATAGCATCTCTGCCCCAGGATTTCTGTCATGCGTTTTTCTTTATTCGGTCATGGTGTTTTCTGTCATAGTGTTCTGCCCCAGCATTTCTGGCTCAGTGTTCAGTCTCAACTTTTTCTGTCTCGGCATTTCTGTCATAGCGTTTCTGCCCCAGGATTCTGTCTTTGCATTTCTGCCATCAGTATTTCAGTCTCAGCGTTTCTGTCATTGCGTTTCTGTCATGGCATTTCTGACTCAGCGTTTCTGCCCCAGGATTTTTGTCATCGCGTTTCTGCCTCAGCGTTCTGTCAGAGCGTTTCTCCCCCAGGATTTTCTGTCATGGCATTTCTGCCCCAGGGTTTCTGTCATGGCATTTCTGCCTCAGCGTTTCTGTCATTGCATTTCTGCCCCAAGTTTTTCTGTCATTATGTTTCTGTCTCAACATTTAGTGTCAGCATTTTCTGTCATAGCGTTGCTGTCCTTGTGTTTCTGCCCCAAGATTTCTGTCATAACATTTCTGCCTCAGTGTTCAGTCAGCATTTCTGCCATAGCATTTCAGCCTCAGCATTTCTCAGAGGAGCATTGTTGTTCAGTCACGGCTTATACTCCGGTAGCTGTTTTCATCTTCGTTGTTTGTCATTTGTTTTTTTGTTCATGTTTGTACCTGCGTCAGTTAGCTAGGGCTCACATGTCAGGATCTGTCACGTCTACAGATCCATACGGGCTGAGGTTTCATTTGTTAATGATTGTTGACCACAATCTTCTCGCCCGTATAACATACATCATACGATGCACGTTCATTCACCACACCTGTACGATTACCCACCACGGTCTGTGGGTACACCAGCCCTGAGTTTTCTGTTAATTACCTGTCTCTGCGCGGCAGGTTACTCGGGCTTACTCACTACTTACACAAGGGGGGGTCCATCATCAGGTTCATTCACGCGCAGTGGTCTTGACATTTCTGCTCATTGTCTCATACTTAGGTAGGCACAGAGGGGCGTTGTTGTTCTCATGTCTTGTTGTCTGTCATTTCTCTTGTTCATGTTCTCAGGTTGGGCTGTATTGGCATTCATCATCCCCTTGTTGGTCCTTAAGTGGTAGGTTTGGGCAAGTGTCGTCATGATTCTGGATTCCACTCTCGGCTCTGATCTCTTCTCTAGGATGTGGCCTGGAAGACTGCTTGGGGACGTCAGTCCAGCCATTTTTTCCGTGCCCCAGCCGGTTCCAGGTAGGGGGTTTCAGTCACTTTGGGTATGACTGTTTCATGCCATGGGACTTATTTCCCTGAGGTGGAGTCTGGTCCTCCTTCCTCGGTTCAGGATTCAGACTCAGTTGCCAGGTCACAGGCTGAAGCACGACCCGATCGAATCAGGTGGGACCAGTATTCTGTGTCTGGCATGGTTTCTCCATGTTGTCAATGCTTATTGCCATAGTGCAAGGGCCTCATCCACCTACTCCATCACATCCTTCAGGTATTTAGCATTTTGAACTCCTGCCAGTTGTCCTTTGGCACTCACCCTCGCACTTCCCCATACCAGTATGGGTAGGCCAGAGCTTGGGGGGGGTTCACTGAGCACTTCACTGGTGTCCGGTTGAAGTTTCGATCTTCTTGGCTATCATTTTGCAGGGGCTCCTCGGGACAGCCATTGCTCCCCTTCCCCCACGGATCCTCATTCACAAGCAATTCATTCTCATGTCTGGGTCGTCTCAGGCTTCAGGCTCTGTCCAATCATTCACGGGACGTTTAGTTGTGTTCTGGGTAGCTTCGCAGGTTCTATAGGGGGTTCTGTCTCATCACCAAGTCAGGAGTCGGGGGGGTTTCTCCTGTCATATATACTGTTGCCATCCGGGCGCGCGCTAATCCACTTGATGGATTGTTACCTTCCTTTCTTCACCTAAATTTGTGTCTTTTTGCCCTCTTTTCAGGCATACTGACCAGTCGGGCCAAGGCACACCTCAGGCCTTGGTGCTTAGGAGTATCACTTTCTCACTTGAAGACTCTGACTACAAGTGTAAAGGCTAGCCGGAGGCTAGCCTGTTTTTGTGGGAGGAGTCTGAGAGGGCTATTTAAGCCTCCTCCTCTGTCAGGCCAGGGCTCGTCAGCGTTTCTGGGTTCCCACCCACCCCAATCTTCATACATACTCATAATACTTTTTCTTACATTCAGGGTGGGCCCTCTTTTCAGGGAAACTGACCAGTCAGGCCAAGGCACACCTCAGGTCTTGGTGCTTAGGGGTATCACTTTCTCACTCGAAGACTCTGACTACAATTAGCCGATAGCTGAGCGGCCAGCTCAGAGAAGGAAGGGCTGATCCCAGCCCTGACAGGTTGTAATGGTCGGGGCCTGATATTTTGTATAGTGAGAGGAGCAAGAGTCCAGTGTGAATGAAAGTGAACTGTTATAGATAGAAGTGGCCAGGTCGGGGCAAGACAGGGGTGAGATTTTATTATGGAGATGGTCAGTTGCAGAGTAGATAAGAGAAGGAATAAAGTGGTGAAGGTTTCTGCGGGTAATTGTTTTCTGATTGGTTTGACACGTGTTTGGGGACAAGCTCATTGTGAAAGTGATGAGGTTGTGGTTAGAGAGAGGAAAGGGGGGGGTGGTGAGGTTGTAGCGGGTGCAAAGATGGGAGAAAACGAGGTTGAGGGTATTACCATCAGAGTGAGTGGGGGGACTGTGTCCATTGTGTAAGGTCAAAGTGGGGATAGAAGCAAACCAACTCCACCTTCTTTCCGTCCACTGGGTCTTAGTGAGTGAGTCCAATGGAGGCCTCCATGGGAGAGAGCTGGGTGCGAGGCAGAGTATAACTCTTGAAGCCATGTTTCCATGATTGCAAGATGGTTAAGGGAGTGGGAGACAAAAAGGTCATGGACAGAAGTGAGCTTGTTGCAGAAAGAGTGGGCATTCCAGAGGGCACATGAGGGGGGGTGTTTTTTGGGATAAGAGGGATCAAGATAAGACTGAGAAGATTGCGGCTGATGCTGGAGGAGGGAGGGTTCCAGGTGTGGGGGTGAGATACTGGAGGACCAGGATTAGGGGAGATATCCCCAGAGGTTAGCAGAAGAAGGAGGGTGAAGAAACTAAGATGAGAGTGGGATGTATGAAAGTGCACGTACTTCCCTGTCCTGGTGTGTGGGTCAGCAGGTGGGTTAAGTATTAGCAGGAGGTGATGAGAGCAGTAGTAGGGAGAGGGTAGAAGTGATGGTGATTTGTACAAGTTTTGGGGTGGAGGAGAGAGGAAAAGAAGTGAGAATTTGAAAGCAGAGGATACTAGTATAAGAAGACACAGTAGAAGGTACATATGTAGTGGGGATAGGATTCAGACTTGCAGGATGCCTTCCAAAGTGGTGGTTTGTGGTCAATCCAGAGTGGAGCGTGGATTTTTTCCTGCTGCTTTCTTTGTCCTGCTTTAGTTAAACTGCTGTGTTCAACTGCTGATTACTCCTGCAGAAAAATTACTCATGGCTGCAAAAATTGCTCTGCCTAAACCCCCTGTCTCTGACTTACACCATAGGCACAACTAGATTTATACTGAGATGATCAAATGAGGAAACCTTCCACACCCCAATTAGGGATTGATAAGGAATTCAGGGGAGGAATGGTCAAGGATAGACACGGGCCACAGTCATAAAGATACGTTTCTTTATGGACAATACAGTATGTAGGGATTGTAAATAATTAGCAAAACAGAGCTTTGAAACAAGCCATCTCTCTAGCTGCTTGTAGAAGTAATTAATTGTCAAAGATCCTCAAAGATTACACCAAAGGCTGGAATTTAGTTGTTTTCTAATAGCTGTGTTATAGGGTTGGTGCAATAAAAAGTAATGAATTTCTCCACAATGCCTAAAGCTACAGATGTAAATTTGTGATTTGAGTTTAAATGTATATATGGAAATATGTTTGGTTAAAGGATTTTAGAATCTAACTCGATTATCATTTCTTTTCCAGCTTCAGAGTATGACTTAAGAATGAGCCCAAACCTTAAAGATTTAAGAGACAACTTTTATGGATCAGATAAGGTTAACATGACCAGTGTCAACCCACAGTTAGCTGGGTCAAGGGAATCCTTCTCATTTGTACCACAAAATGTAACGATTTCAAATGGAACAATTCTGTTTTTTGCATTAGTTGCTACTAATAATGCCTCTCAGAAGTCAGACATGTCAAATATTGCCCAGGCAGCTCTCTTCATTCCTCCAACACCAGAGGCACCTACAACACCGAAGGGAGCAACCACGCCAGATACAGCTACATCCCCAAAGACAGCTACAACACCGAAGGGAGCAACCACGCCAGATACAGCTACATCCCCAAAGACAGCTACAACACCGAAGGGAGCAACCACGCCAGATACAGCTACATCCCCAAAGACAGCTACAACACCGAAGGGAGCAACCACGCCAGATACAGCTACATCCCCAAAGACAGCTACAACAAAGAGAGCAACATCACCAGTGTCAGGAGCGTCTAGTGCTCCTGTTCCTCATTCCAGCATCCTGGTTTTGGCTGTGGCATTCTCCTTGTCTGTCTGTCCACCTGCAAGGCGATTATTGTGGCTAGTCTCTGGGTGGAGACCAGGCTTGATTTAATCCAGCCAAACTTTCAATGTCATACTTGTAGTGCGTTTGTAACATGTTTTCCAAGCTCACGGTCTGTCTGCCCTGCTCTATTAGTTTGGATTTCCCTGTGTATGACCTTGGACCGGATAAGGACTATTCTCTGAACTATGCCTGCCTTTTACTTGGACTGTCATTAAACCCATCTGTCTATCTGCCAAACACATGTACCTTTTTGCTTTGCTCAGTTCGCACCTGCCCTGGCGTGGTGGTGAGGCACTATAGCATTGTGTATAATTCCTGGGGGCAACAGATTATTGGTAGACCTGCTTGCCTTATGGGAAAGGGGGCTGCTATAGGTGAAGAACACAGTAGCCAGCTATAGTATCTGACCACCTACGTTCGGGGTAGACAACCAGAGGGAACAACTCCCACTGAAATACTAAATGAGAAACTTAATCCTTCCATGATAGCTGCAATAGTGTTCAGTTGTTCTATTCTTTATACTTATATATGTATTACTGTTTGCTTTTTTGATTTTTTTGTAGAAAATAGCTGAAGGAGTGGACAATGGTGAGCAATACAAGTGCAATTAGTTAATTATAATGTAATATAGCCAATACTTTATTTCTGATAGAATTAACCAAAAAATTAATATGATTTATTAATGCTGTAATGGGATAATACTATGGTTCTTGGTCATATTATGTGCAGGGTGGTGAGGCAGATGAAATGGAAAACTAATACCTATGCCATACATGCAATGTTCAATGCTGATTTATTAAATGTATTCATTGTATTGAATTGCTATTTTGATAGTGTCTAATGAGAGTCCCATACCCACTTATCCTATTACAAATTGTGATATATAAATCTAAGTAAATAATAATGTCAGTAATAATAATAATATTTATGGCTGAACTCTAGAGAGATATATAAAGACAAATGAATATGATTCTGTAATCATTAATACTTAATTAAATGTATTTTTTAAAATGCAAGAAGTGTAAGTACCTGAATTTTACCTGGTAACAGCCTCTCGCAGTCTCTGTATAGCAGAGCTGGTGTGTGAGAGCAAAAAGTAGTAGAAGGAGCCAATCGGTTAATATGCTGACAAGAAGCATGCTGATAAAGGTGTCCTTTTATGAAGCAGTGATCAGCGGTGATCCCGAGGATCACCGCTGATCACAGTCCATAAACAGTTTATGAAACAGTGATAATCGGGGGAGAACATGTTTGAACTTGTTCTCCCGCCGATTATCTCTACACACGGAGAATCCTCATTGAATGACAAGTAACGGCCAGTTTATGAAGCGGTGATCTCACCGCTTCACTGGCGATCTGTGTCAGAATTCACACTCCCAGGTTCACCAGCTCAGAGGTGGTGAATCGGGGAGTGAAGAGGAAATCTGGGGGGATCTGAGGGGGAAGGAGGAAGATTTTTAACTTCCTTATACCTCGTTCAGACCCCCCAACACTGTAAGCCTGTCCCCCTGTCATATTTATGAGTATGCATATATATACATATATACATATAATGTGTATATGTATATAAATATCATGTGTGTGTATATACATGTATATATAGTGTGTGTGTGTGTATACATATGTGTATAATGTAGGGGGACTCCTTATTTTATTAACATTAATAAACGCCGTTGAGCGGTGATAATTTATCACTGCTTGATAAACTGACATCTGGTACTGTAATCTCGTAAAGTCTCACGAGATTCCAGTATCAGGGGCCGTTCTCCACTATTTGAAGCATTTGTAGATCTCTTCACTCCTCCAAAGGTGAAGCGATCTACACCGCTTCATAAACAGGCACACAGAGGAGAAGATTCTTCACTGTGAATGCCGGAGAACGAAGCAGTGAATAGATTTCACTGCTTCATAAACGGACACCTAAGAGAGAAAGCAGAGTGATGAGCTCCTCACTGTGCTGCTTCTCCTTTCACTGTACAATCCCAGGGTGGTGCAAGGCCAAGATGACCCAGGCTCAGAAGATTGGATTGAGTAATGCTGACCATCAGCCTGTAGACATCTAGTGGCAGAAAATGTACTGTGGGGAATATTTCTGCACTGAAGCTTAATAGTGCAGCAAAAGCTTGTTTTATTATGTATTTTTTTATCAACTATTCATTTTAAGCTCGGTATTTTTGGTTGGATTTCTGCTTTAATGACAATAATACAGTATATTTCCAATTATTTAATAAAGTAGTACAAAAAGAAATGATGTGCAGTTAAAGAGAACTTTCCCACAGAAAATGTATTTTCTCTTATTTGGTTCCCCTCCCCCATTTAATGACACTTTTCGTTTTTTCTTTTTTGGGAAACGAGTACCTTTTTATGGTGGTGCTCGCTCCCACTTTCTCTTTCCTTGCCTAAGACCCCTAAGCACTTGCAGAACCCTTGAATTTCATGTTATGTATCCCAGGAGGCTTTAGCAGTCTCCCCACAGTCATTGTGCATGCACAGAGAAGTCATCAGGAAGAGATAGCTGGCTCTTGTATGGAAAAGAAGAAATCCTGCAAAAAAATTAGGTGCAAGGAAGACAGGACTGGTGTTCTGTTTCAAATGCCGTTTTAAGCATTAACATACCTCCTTAGACCTAGTCTGTCAGAATCATAGGTGTACGCAGCCTATTGCATTAGGGTGTGCACCCCAAAGATCAAACCTTCTCACTTTTCAGACAAAGAAACTAACTGAGGACAGAGATTACACAGTCCCTTCCTCTGCAGCCTCAGCTGGACCGAACAGTGACTGAATAGCCAATGATCTGTGCTGAGAGGCTTCCTGGTCAATCACAAACTGAAGCATAGTAAACACAACTTCCTATGCTTCAGTTATAAATGGACACAGAAGTGATTGGTACGGATCGCTCACTGTGTTCATTCAGAAAAGGAAGGGGTCGGTAAATTACATAATAACTGTCCCCTTCCCCACTCTCCATCCTGAAACCACAGCATTCAGCGGGAGAGGAGGGAAGCCAGCCGTGCTGCAGGGGAGACGTAGGGGGGCAGGCAGCAAGGACAATCTGCGCCACACAGGGTAATTAAGGTGTGCCCAGGCACAACCGGCAAACCGAACAGTATGGTCATCTGCTGACTTTGCAGCATCCATAGGCAGCTTAACCCTGTAATAAGACATAGAAATTGAGTCTAATCCAATTGTAGACCTCCACAATTTGTACAAAGGGGCTTTCTAGGCACCACACTCTGACCACAATATGTATAAGTAAATCAATGTGGCTTTAATAGAAAAGCAATACAGACATACAGATAAGATTTGTAAGATTGACACATTTATTATTAGAATACACCTGTCATTCTTTGGCTCAAATACTCAAATTACTCCTAATCCCACATATTCTTTGATAGTCATAGGCTAGATAGCCGAGCATATTTCAATAATATATCTTCTTCAGTAGGGATGAGCTTCGTGTTCGAGTCGAACCCATGTTCGACTCGAACATCGGCTGTTCGACCGTCCGTCGAATTGCGAACGATATGGGCCGTTCGCGCCAAATTCGTGTGGCGCGTCACGGCCCATAATTCACTGCGGCATCGCAGTGCATTGCTGGCTGATGATTGGCCAAGCATGCACTATGACCCGCATGCTTGGCCAATCACAGCGCCGTCAGTAGAGAGAGCTGTAATTGGCCAAAGCCAGGGTGGCTTTGGCCAATTATGGCTCAGGGGATTTAGTACACACCCCACACTATATAAGGCCGCCTGCACGGCGGCCCTGTGTAGTGTGTGTTCCGGTGTGCTGAGAGATAGAGAGAGAGAGAGACAGTGTCATTTGATTTGAGTTAGATAGATTAGGCAGAACAGTCAGTCAGTTAGCTGCACTTACAGTGTATTGTGTATATATATGCATCCCAGGTGTTGCATATATATATATACACTGTATTCAGTTTAGCTAGATCCGTTCCTGTTATCTTCTATCTAGACTATTTAGTGCAGTGTGTCCTGCTCACAGTGTTCAGCTAGATCCGTTCCTGCTATTTACATTCAGTGCAGTGCGTCCTGCTCACAGTGTTCAGCTAGATCCTTTCCTGCTATTTACATTCAGTGCAGTGCGTCCTGCTCACAGTGTTCAGCTAGATCCGTTCCTGCTATTTACATTCAGTGCAGTGCGTCCTGCTCACAGTGTTCAGCTAGATCCGTTCCTGCTATTTACATTCAGTGCAGTGCGTCCTGCTCACAGTGTTCAGCTAGATCCGTTCCTGCTATTTACATTCAGTGCAGTGCGTTGTGCTCACAGTGTTCAGCTAGATCCGTTCCTGCTATTTACATTCAGTGCAGTGCGTCCTGCTCACAGTGTTCAGCTAGATCCGTTCCTGCTATTTACATTCAGTGCAGTGCGTCCTGCTCACAGTGTTCAGCTAGATCCGTTCCTGCTATTTACATTCAGTGCAGTGCGTCCTGCTCACAGTGTTCAGCTAGATCCGTTCCTGCTATTTACATTCAGTGCAGTGCGTCCTGCTCACAGTGTTCAGCTAGATCCGTTCCTGCTATTTACATTCAGTGCAGTGCGTCCTGCTCACAGTGTTCAGCTAGATCCGTTCCTGCTATTTACATTCAGTGCAGTGCGTCCTGCTCACAGTGTTCAGCTAGATCCGTTCCTGCTATTTACATTCAGTGCAGTGCGTCCTGCTCACAGTGTTCAGCTAGATCCGTTCCTGCTATTTACATTCAGTGCAGTGCGTCCTGCTCACAGTGTTCAGCTAGATCCGTTCCTGCTATTTACATTCAGTGCAGTGCGTCCTGCTCACAGTGTTCAGCTAGATCCGTTCCTGCTATTTACATTCAGTGCAGTGCGTCCTGCTCACAGTGTTCAGCTAGATCCGTTCCTGCTATTTACATTCAGTGCAGTGCGTCCTGCTCACAGTGTTCAGCTAGATCCGTTCCTGCTATTTACATTCAGTGCAGTGCGTCCTGCTCACAGTGTTCAGCTAGATCCGTTCCTGCTATTTACATTCAGTGCAGTGCGTCCTGCTCACAGTGTTCAGCTAGATCCGTTCCTGTTATCTTCCTACTGACAGGCAGGCTTGTCTGGTTACAGTATATAAAGCTACCTGAAGAAAATTACAGGTGTTCTTTTTGATCCTATTAGTACCACGGTCAGGCAGCTAGACTATTTACATTTAGTACAGTGTGTCCTGCTCACAGTGTTCAGCTAGATCCGTTCCTGTTATCTTCCTACTGACAGGCAGGCTTGTCTGGTTACAGTATATAAAGCTACCTGAAGAAAATTACAGGTGTTCTATCCCAGCTTAGTGCAGCTACAGGCCATTAGTATGTCTGGAAGGCCAAGAAGGAGAGGCAGACAGTCACAAGCCAATAAGAGAGGGCAAGCAGGCTCTGTGTCTAGTGCTGGTCGTGGAGACGGTGCATCCTCATCAGCACGTGGCCATGGGACACGCTTGGCCTTTTTTTCGGCACCTGGCCGTGTTGAGCCGCAACATGCGGAAGACTTGGTCGAGTGGATGACCAAGCCGTCCTCATCCTCCTCATCCTCTCTCACCCATGCCCAGGGTGCTTTGTCTGGCAAAGCAGCGGCCTCTTCCCTCAGCTCAATGTCATCAGTGACTCCTTCCCTAGCTCCACCATGTCCTCATGAGGATTCCCTCGAACTGTTTGACCACAGTGTTGGGTACATGCTCCAGGAGGATGCCCAGCGTTTGGAAGGCTCTGATGATGATACTGAGCTCGATGAAGGCAGTAACATGAGCACGGACAGAGGGGGTGCCCAAGAAGGACAGCAATCTGGCAGTCATGCTCCCCCTGCTGCAGCATACTGCCAGGTTTGCTCCAGTGATGAGGAGGGAGGGGATGATGAGGTCACTGACTCAACGTGGGTGCCTGATAGGAGAGAGGAGGAGGAGGAGGAGGCGGCACATCACCAACGAGGCAGGATGCCCTCCAGGGGCCAGCCTAAGGGCAGCACATTGACTGCATCACACCCCAAAGCTCCACATGTGCAGGGCGCTGCAGTCTCTGCGCGTTATTCAAAAAGTTCTTTGGTGTGGGCCTTTTTTGAGACGAGTGCATCAGATCGCACCGCTGCTATTTGCAACATATGTCTCAAGCGTATCTCGCGTGGCCAAAACATCTCCCGCTTGGGTACCACATGCTTGACCAGACATATGTTGACCTGCCATGCAGTTCGTTGGCAAGCGTATCTGAAAGACCCACACCAAAGAACAAAGAGGATCTCTCCTTGCTCCTCATCAGCTGAGATTTCCAACCCCACTAGACCTTCAGTCCTCTCTGAGACCTGCAGTGAGAGGAATGAAGGTGTAGAATTAGGTGTGTCACAGCCAAGTACTTGTGGGCAATCTGCTTTTGGTACACCGACGTCAGATTGTACCAGGCAAATTTCCCTGCCCCAGCTGCTGCACCGCCGAAAGAAGTTTGCTCCCAGCCATCCACATGCCCAGCGGTTGAATGCTAGCTTGGCAAAATTGCTAGCACTTCAACTGCTGCCTTTTCAGTTGGTAGACTCTGCCCCCTTCCGTGAGTTTGTGGAATGTGCGGTTCCTCAGTGGCAGGTACCCAAACGCCACTTTTTCTCACGGAAGGCGATTCCGGCTCTCTACCGGCATGTGGAAGGCAATGTCCATGCCTCGCTGGACAGGGCGGTCAGCGGTAAGGTGCATATTACCGCTGACTCATGGTCCAGCAGGCATGGACAGGGACGTTACTTAAGTTTCACGGCGCATTGGGTGACTCTGCTGGCAGCTGGGAAGGATGCAGGACAAGGTGCAGTAGTGTTGGAGGTTGTTCCGCCACCACGCCTCCAAAATGCTGATTGTGACACACCTCTCTCCTCCACCCCCTCCTCTTCTTCTTCCTCCATGGCCTCTTCCTCGGAACCAGCGGTGCTCCGTAGGCGTTCAAGGGGCTACGCAAGTACGCAGGCCAAAAGATGCCATGCGGTGCTTGAGCTGGTGTGCTTGGGGGACAGGAGCCACACTGGGGCAGAGGTTCTGTCAGCTCTGCAGGGGCAGGTTCAGAGGTGGTTGACGCCACGCCAACTTAAGGCAGGAATGGTGGTTTGCGACAATGGCACCAACCTCCTCTCTGCCCTCCGACAGGGACAACTGACCCATGTGCCCTGTTTGGCTCACGTCCTTAACTTGGTGGTGCAGCGGTTCTTGGGCAGGTACCCGGGCTTACAGGATGTCCTGAGGCAGGCCAGGAAAGTCTCTGTGCATTTCCGCCGGTCATATAATGCCAGTGCTCGGCTGACGGACCTCCAAAAGGAGTTTAACCTGCCCAAGAACCGCCTAATCTGTGACATGCCCACCAGGTGGAACTCGACGTTGGCCATGCTGCAGCGGCTGCACACGCAGCAGAGGGCCATCAATGAGTACCTGTGCGACTATGGCACCAGGACAGGGTCAGGGGACCTTGGTTTTTTTTCCCCACGCCAGTGGGCCATGATCAGGGATGCATGCACTGTCCTGTCACCATTCGAGGAGGCCACGAGGATGGTGAGCACTGACAGTGCATGCATCAGTGACACTGTCCCCCTTGTCCACCTGTTGGAGCACACGCTGCGTGGAATAATGGACAGGGCACTTGAGGCAGAACAGAGGCAGGAAGAGGAGGACTTCCTTAGCTCTCAAGGCCCCCTTTATCCAGACAGTGTTCCTGCGTGCCCGCCGATCACACAGGAAGAGGACGAGGAGGAGGAGGAGGAGGAGGAGGAAGATTGTGTCAGTATGGAGGTGGAGCCTGGCACTCAGCATCAGCAGTCTTTAAGGGATCAGTCCCAAGGAACACATGGACTTGTACGTGGCTGGGAGGAGGTGGCTGCGGACGTTGTTGTCCTTAGTGACCCAGAGGACTCCGGACCGAATGCCTCAGCAAACCTACGCTGCATGGCCTCCCTGATCCTGCAAAGCCTGCGTAAGGATCCTCGTATTCGTGGTATCAAGGAGAAGGACCAATACTGGCTGGCAACCCTCCTTGATCCACGTTACAAGGGTAAGGTTGCGGACCTTATCTTGCCATCGCAGAGGGAGCAGAGGATGAAACATCTTCGGGAGGCCTTGCAGAAAGGTCTGTGCAACGCGTTCCCAGAGACTGGGAGGTTACAAACTCCTGTTTCTGGACAACGTGTTGCTGAGGCTTCGGTCAGTCAAAGAAGGAGCGGTGGAGAAGGTGGCCGTCTGACCGATGCGTTCAGACAATTTTTTGGTCCGCAGCCCCAAGGTATGATCGGTTCCAGCAACCATCGCCAGCGTCTGTTTTACATGGTGCAGGAATACCTAGGGGCAAGATCAGACTTGGACACCTTTCCCACCGAAAATCCTCTGGGTTACTGGGTCTTGAGGATGGATCACTGGCCAGAGCTTGCACAGTATGCAATTGAGCTACTGGCCTGTCCTGCATCCAGCGTTCTTTCGGAACGTACATTCAGTGCTGCTGGAGGCGTGGTAACCGATCACAGGGTGCGTCTGTCCACTGACTCGGTCGATCGGCTGACCTTCATAAAAATGAATCAGTCTTGGATCACCACCAGCTACCAAGCACCTGATGCTGATGTAACTGAATAATTTTTTTCAGATCCCTTCAAAGACTGCCTATGTTGATGCTGAGTGATTATCCCTGAGTAATTATCCTCTTCCTCCTCAATCATCACGCTGATAGCTTGTAAGAACATTTTTGGTTCTGGGCGCCACCACCAGTGCCTAAGGCACAATTTTTCAGCCCCTGTATAACAGGGGCGTGTAATTACAATTTTTGATGTAATACTTTGCAGCACGGCTCGTTCCTGCATTCCAACTAGAGTGTCTGTGAGGGGTTGCAGTGTTGTGGCACCAGCACCAGTGCCTAAGGCCCAATTTTTCTGCCCCTGTCTAACAGGGGCGTGTAATTACAATTTTTGATGCAATACTTTGCAGCAGTGCTCGTTCCTGCGTTCCAACTAGAGTGTCTGTGAGGGGTTGCAGTGTTGTGGCACCAGCACCAGTGCCTAAGGCCCAATTTTTCTGCCCCTGTCTAACAGGGGCGTGTAATTACAATTTTTGATGCAATACTTTGCAGCAGTGCTCGTTCCTGCGTTCCAACTAGAGTGTCTGTGAGGGGTTGCAGTGTTGTGGCACCAGCACCAGTGCCTAAGGCCCAATTTTTCTGCCCCTGTCTAACAGGGGCGTGTAATTACAATTTTTGATGCAATACTTTGCAGCAGTGCTCGTTCCTGCGTTCCAACTAGAGTGTCTGTGAGGGGTTGCAGTGTTGTGGCACCAGCACCAGTGCCTAAGGCCCAATTTTTCTGCCCCTGTCTAACAGGGGCGTGTAATTACAATTTTTGATGCAATACTTTGCAGCAGTGCTCGTTCCTGCGTTCCAACTAGAGTGTCTGTGAGGGGTTGCAGTGTTGTGGCACCAGCACCAGTGCCTAAGGCCTAATTTTTCAGCTCCTGTTCAACAGGGGCATGTAATTACAATTCTTGATCTAATATTTCACAGCAGGGCCCTGTGAGGGCTTACAGTGTTTTGGCCACAGCAACACCTAAGGCCCAAATTTCTGCTGAGTATATAGGGCAGGACCCTACTTTCAAACATCTAACTTACAAACGACTCCTACTTGCAAACGGAAGGAGACAACAGGAAGTGAGATGAAATCTACCCATAGGAAGGGAAATTCTCTCATGTAAGAGTTAATATGGGAAAACAATTTCTCCTTTCCACTGATGCTTTCCAATCCTTGTTCCACAAAAAAACCCAAATTTTCAAAAAACATTTTTCATTGGGACAAAAAAGTGAGGTGAAATCTTCTGAAGAGGAGGAAAGACGCAAAACAAATGTCACAGGGGTGATAACCCTTCCCTATGTTTTCCAAAAAGCTTAGAAAAGATTTTTTGGCTGGAGCTAAACACATTAAAAATGTTCAAAATTACAAAGAGATTCTACTTAACAACAAACCTACAGTCCCTGTCTTGTTTGCACCGCCTGTATACTGCTGTTCAGAGTATATAGGGACCTTTCCTTATTTTAATTTGGGTGCGGGGTTCCCCTTAATATCCATACAAGACCCAAAGGGCCTGGTAATGGACTGGGGGGTACCCATGCCGTTTGTCTCACTGATTTTCATCCATATTGCCAGGACCCGACATGACATTAAACCCGCAAGCAGTTTTAAATGAGATTTTTTCCTTTAAAAATGACATTTGGTGCAGGGACTGTTCTAAACATGGGAAACACGCGTCACTTTACAGGCATACTATAGACACCCCCCAGGTACGATATTTAAAGGAATATTTCACTTTTTTTTTTTTACTTTAAGCATCATTAAAATCACTGCTCCCGAAAAAACGGCCGTTTTTAAAAGTTTTTTTTGCATTGATACATGTCCCCTGGGGTAGGACCCGGGTCCCCAAACCCTTTTTAGGACAATACCATGCAAATTAGCCTTTAAAATGAGCACTTTTGATTTCGAACGTTCGAGTCCCATAGACGTCAATGGGGTTCTAACGTTCGTGCGAACTTGCGGTCCGTTCGCGGGTTCTGGTGCGAACCGAACCGGGGGGTGTTCGGCTCATCCCTATTCTTCAGCAATAGAAGTGATCATATGTCTGTAATACAATGTGCAAGCTTTCAGATAAATAAAACACAAATATGAATTATATGTAATGGAAATGCTCAACAAGGCCATCACTTACATATACTGGATGTACAAAAGGTTAGTCTGCCATAATGTTAAAAACAAGGCCCTTGGATCAAGGAATACCCCGGCTGGCCGTTACATGAAAGATGAAGGAATGCACAAAAAGATCGAAGGGTAATTAGTTCAGATAATAGCTGGAAATTGCCCCAGTAACAGAAAGAAAAAAATGTATCAAAGAAAAGTTAGTAATTAAAAGTAAACTCTTATGAAAAGAATAATTGTTGTTAGTGTAGAGTAGGGATGAGCTTCGTGTTCGAGTCGAACCCATGTTCGACTCGAACATCGGCTGTTCGGTCGTTCGCCGAATTGCGAACGATATGGGCCGTTCGCGCCAAATTCGTGTGGCGCGTCACGGCCCATAATTCACTGCGGCATCGCAGTGCATTGCTGGCTGATGATTGGCCAAGCATGCACTATGACCCGCATGCTTGGCCAATCACAGCGCCGTCAGTAGAGAGAGCTGTAATTGGCCAAAGCCAGGGTGGCTTTGGCCAATTATGGCTCAGGGGATTTAGTACACACCCCACACTATATAAGGCCGCCTGCACGGCGGCCCTGTGTAGTGTGTGTTCCGGTGTGCTGAGAGATAGAGAGAGAGAGAGACAGTGTCATTTGATTTGAGTTAGATAGATTAGGCAGAACAGTCAGTCAGTTAGCTGCACTTACAGTGTATTGTGTATATATATGCATCCCAGGTGTTGCATATATATATATACACTGTATTCAGTTTAGCTAGATCCGTTCCTGTTATCTTCTATCTAGACTATTTACATTTAGTGCAGTGTGTCCTGCTCACAGTGTTCAGCTACATCCGTTCCTGCTATTTACATTCAGTGCAGTGCGTCCTGCTCACAGTGTTCAGCTAGATCCGTTCCTGCTATTTACATTCAGTGCAGTGCGTCCTGCTCACAGTGTTCAGCTAGATCCGTTCCTGCTATTTACATTCAGTGCAGTGCGTCCTGCTCACAGTGTTCAGCTAGATCCGTTCCTGCTATTTACATTCAGTGCAGTGCGTCCTGCTCACAGTGTTCAGCTAGATCCGTTCCTGCTATTTACATTCAGTGCAGTGCGTCCTGCTCACAGTGTTCAGCTAGATCCGTTCCTGCTATTTACATTCAGTGCAGTGCGTCCTGCTCACAGTGTTCAGCTAGATCCGTTCCTGCTATTTACATTCAGTGCAGTGCGTCCTGCTCACAGTGTTCAGCTAGATCCGTTCCTGCTATTTACATTCAGTGCAGTGCGTCCTGCTCACAGTGTTCAGCTAGATCCGTTCCTGCTATTTACATTCAGTGCAGTGCGTCCTGCTCACAGTGTTCAGCTAGATCCGTTCCTGCTATTTACATTCAGTGCAGTGCGTCCTGCTCACAGTGTTCAGCTAGATCCGTTCCTGTTATCTTCCTACTGACAGGCAGGCTTGTCTGGTTACAGTATATAAAGCTACCTGAAGAAAATTACAGGTGTTCTTTTTGATCCTATTAGTACCACGGTCAGGCAGCTAGACTATTTACATTTAGTACAGTGTGTCCTGCTCACAGTGTTCAGCTAGATCCGTTCCTGTTATCTTCCTACTGACAGGCAGGCTTGTCTGGTTACAGTATATAAAGCTACCTGAAGAAAATTACAGGTGTTCTATCCCAGCTTAGTGCAGCTACAGGCCATTAGTATGTCTGGAAGGCCAAGAAGGAGAGGCAGACAGTCACAAGCCAATAAGAGAGGGCAAGCAGGCTCTGTGTCTAGTGCTGGTCGTGGAGACGGTGCATCCTCATCAGCACGTGGCCATGGGACACGCTTGGCCTTTTTTTCGGCAGCTGGCCGTGTTGAGCCGCAACATGCGGAAGACTTGGTCGAGTGGATGACCAAGCCGTCCTCATCCTCCTCATCCTCTCTCACCCATGCCCAGGGTGCTTTGTCTGGCAAAGCAGCGGCCTCTTCCCTCAGCTCAATGTCATCAGTGACTCCTTCCCTAGCTCCACCATGTCCTCATGAGGATTCCCTCGAACTGTTTGACCACAGTGTTGGGTACATGCTCCAGGAGGATGCCCAGCGTTTGGAAGGCTCTGATGATGATACTGAGCTCGATGAAGGCAGTAACATGAGCACGGACAGAGGGGGTGCCCAAGAAGGACAGCAATCTGGCAGTCATGCTCCCCCTGCTGCAGCATACTGCCAGGTTTGCTCCAGTGATGAGGAGGGAGGGGATGATGAGGTCACTGACTCAACGTGGGTGCCTGATAGGAGAGAGGAGGAGGAGGAGGAGGAGGAGGCGGCACATCACCAACGAGGCAGGATGCCCTCCAGGGGCCAGCCTAAGGGCAGCACATTGACTGCATCACACCCCAAAGCTCCACATGTGCAGGGCGCTGCAGTCTCTGCGCGTTATTCAAAAAGTTCTTTGGTGTGGGCCTTTTTTGAGACGAGTGCATCAGATCGCACCGCTGCTATTTGCAACATATGTCTCAAGCGTATCTCGCGTGGCCAAAACATCTCCCGCTTGGGTACCACATGCTTGACCAGACATATGTTGACCTGCCATGCAGTTCGTTGGCAAGCGTATCTGAAAGACCCACACCAAAGAACAAAGAGGATCTCTCCTTGCTCCTCATCAGCTGAGATTTCCAACCCCACTAGACCTTCAGTCCTCTCTGAGACCTGCAGTGAGAGGAATGAAGGTGTAGAATTAGGTGTGTCACAGCCAAGTACTTGTGGGCAATCTGCTTTTGGTACACCGACGTCAGATTGTACCAGGCAAATTTCCCTGCCCCAGCTGCTGCACCGCCGAAAGAAGTTTGCTCCCAGCCATCCACATGCCCAGCGGTTGAATGCTAGCTTGGCAAAATTGCTAGCACTTCAACTGCTGCCTTTTCAGTTGGTAGACTCTGCCCCCTTCCGTGAGTTTGTGGAATGTGCGGTTCCTCAGTGGCAGGTACCCAAACGCCACTTTTTCTCACGGAAGGCGATTCCGGCTCTCTACCGGCATGTGGAAGGCAATGTCCATGCCTCGCTGGACAGGGCGGTCAGCGGTAAGGTGCATATTACCGCTGACTCATGGTCCAGCAGGCATGGACAGGGACGTTACTTAAGTTTCACGGCGCATTGGGTGACTCTGCTGGCAGCTGGGAAGGATGCAGGACAAGGTGCAGTAGTGTTGGAGGTTGTTCCGCCACCACGCCTCCAAAATGCTGATTGTGACACACCTCTCTCCTCCACCCCCTCCTCTTCTTCTTCCTCCATGGCCTCTTCCTCGGAACCAGCGGTGCTCCGTAGGCGTTCAAGGGGCTACGCAAGTACGCAGGCCAAAAGATGCCATGCGGTGCTTGAGCTGGTGTGCTTGGGGGACAGGAGCCACACTGGGGCAGAGGTTCTGTCAGCTCTGCAGGGGCAGGTTCAGAGGTGGTTGACGCCACGCCAACTTAAGGCAGGAATGGTGGTTTGCGACAATGGCACCAACCTCCTCTCTGCCCTCCGACAGGGACAACTGACCCATGTGCCCTGTTTGGCTCACGTCCTTAACTTGGTGGTGCAGCGGTTCTTGGGCAGGTACCCGGGCTTACAGGATGTCCTGAGGCAGGCCAGGAAAGTCTCTGTGCATTTCCGCCGGTCATATAATGCCAGTGCTCGGCTGACGGACCTCCAAAAGGAGTTTAACCTGCCCAAGAACCGCCTAATCTGTGACATGCCCACCAGGTGGAACTCGACGTTGGCCATGCTGCAGCGGCTGCACACGCAGCAGAGGGCCATCAATGAGTACCTGTGCGACTATGGCACCAGGACAGGGTCAGGGGA
The DNA here is from genome assembly GCA_037952835.1 of Lithobates septentrionalis. Taxonomy (NCBI): domain Eukaryota; kingdom Metazoa; phylum Chordata; class Amphibia; order Anura; family Ranidae; genus Lithobates; species Lithobates septentrionalis. The sequence continues at coordinate 1,126,927 of JBBDGP010000825.1, forward strand.
CCTTGGTTTTTTTTCCCCACGCCAGTGGGCCATGATCAGGGATGCATGCACTGTCCTGTCACCATTCGAGGAGGCCACGAGGATGGTGAGCACTGACAGTGCATGCATCAGTGACACTGTCCCCCTTGTCCACCTGTTGGAGCACACGCTGCGTGGAATAATGGACAGGGCACTTGAGGCAGAACAGAGGCAGGAAGAGGAGGACTTCCTTAGCTCTCAAGGCCCCCTTTATCCAGACAGTGTTCCTGCGTGCCCGCCGATCACACAGGAAGAGGACGAGGAGGAGGAGGAGGAGGAGGAGGAAGATTGTGTCAGTATGGAGGTGGAGCCTGGCACTCAGCATCAGCAGTCTTTAAGGGATCAGTCCCAAGGAACACATGGACTTGTACGTGGCTGGGAGGAGGTGGCTGCGGACGTTGTTGTCCTTAGTGACCCAGAGGACTCCGGACCGAATGCCTCAGCAAACCTACGCTGCATGGCCTCCCTGATCCTGCAAAGCCTGCGTAAGGATCCTCGTATTCGTGGTATCAAGGAGAAGGACCAATACTGGCTGGCAACCCTCCTTGATCCACGTTACAAGGGTAAGGTTGCGGACCTTATCTTGCCATCGCAGAGGGAGCAGAGGATGAAACATCTTCGGGAGGCCTTGCAGAAAGGTCTGTGCAACGCGTTCCCAGAGACTGGGAGGTTACAAACTCCTGTTTCTGGACAACGTGTTGCTGAGGCTTCGGTCAGTCAAAGAAGGAGCGGTGGAGAAGGTGGCCGTCTGACCGATGCGTTCAGACAATTTTTTGGTCCGCAGCCCCAAGGTATGATCGGTTCCAGCAACCATCGCCAGCGTCTGTTTTACATGGTGCAGGAATACCTAGGGGCAAGATCAGACTTGGACACCTTTCCCACCGAAAATCCTCTGGGTTACTGGGTCTTGAGGATGGATCACTGGCCAGAGCTTGCACAGTATGCAATTGAGCTACTGGCCTGTCCTGCATCCAGCGTTCTTTCGGAACGTACATTCAGTGCTGCTGGAGGCGTGGTAACCGATCACAGGGTGCGTCTGTCCACTGACTCGGTCGATCGGCTGACCTTCATAAAAATGAATCAGTCTTGGATCACCACCAGCTACCAAGCACCTGATGCTGATGTAACTGAATAATTTTTTTCAGATCCCTTCAAAGACTGCCTATGTTGATGCTGAGTGATTATCCCTGAGTAATTATCCTCTTCCTCCTCAATCATCACGCTGATAGCTTGTAAGAACATTTTTGGTTCTGGGCGCCACCACCAGTGCCTAAGGCACAATTTTTCAGCCCCTGTATAACAGGGGCGTGTAATTACAATTTTTGATGTAATACTTTGCAGCACGGCTCGTTCCTGCATTCCAACTAGAGTGTCTGTGAGGGGTTGCAGTGTTGTGGCACCAGCACCAGTGCCTAAGGCCCAATTTTTCTGCCCCTGTCTAACAGGGGCGTGTAATTACAATTTTTGATGCAATACTTTGCAGCAGTGCTCGTTCCTGCGTTCCAACTAGAGTGTCTGTGAGGGGTTGCAGTGTTGTGGCACCAGCACCAGTGCCTAAGGCCCAATTTTTCTGCCCCTGTCTAACAGGGGCGTGTAATTACAATTTTTGATGCAATACTTTGCAGCAGTGCTCGTTCCTGCGTTCCAACTAGAGTGTCTGTGAGGGGTTGCAGTGTTGTGGCACCAGCACCAGTGCCTAAGGCCCAATTTTTCTGCCCCTGTCTAACAGGGGCGTGTAATTACAATTTTTGATGCAATACTTTGCAGCAGTGCTCGTTCCTGCGTTCCAACTAGAGTGTCTGTGAGGGGTTGCAGTGTTGTGGCACCAGCACCAGTGCCTAAGGCCCAATTTTTCTGCCCCTGTCTAACAGGGGCGTGTAATTACAATTTTTGATGCAATACTTTGCAGCAGTGCTCGTTCCTGCGTTCCAACTAGAGTGTCTGTGAGGGGTTGCAGTGTTGTGGCACCAGCACCAGTGCCTAAGGCCTAATTTTTCAGCTCCTGTTCAACAGGGGCATGTAATTACAATTCTTGATCTAATATTTCACAGCAGGGCCCTGTGAGGGCTTACAGTGTTTTGGCCACAGCAACACCTAAGGCCCAAATTTCTGCTGAGTATATAGGGCAGGACCCTACTTTCAAACATCTAACTTACAAACGACTCCTACTTGCAAACGGAAGGAGACAACAGGAAGTGAGATGAAATCTACCCATAGGAAGGGAAATTCTCTCATGTAAGAGTTAATATGGGAAAACAATTTCTCCTTTCCACTGATGCTTTCCAATCCTTGTTCCACAAAAAAACCCAAATTTTCAAAAAACATTTTTCATTGGGACAAAAAAGTGAGGTGAAATCTTCTGAAGAGGAGGAAAGACGCAAAACAAATGTCACAGGGGTGATAACCCTTCCCTATGTTTTCCAAAAAGCTTAGAAAAGATTTTTTGGCTGGAGCTAAACACATTAAAAATGTTCAAAATTACAAAGAGATTCTACTTAACAACAAACCTACAGTCCCTGTCTTGTTTGCACCGCCTGTATACTGCTGTTCAGAGTATATAGGGACCTTTCCTTATTTTAATTTGGGTGCGGGGTTCCCCTTAATATCCATACAAGACCCAAAGGGCCTGGTAATGGACTGGGGGGTACCCATGCCGTTTGTCTCACTGATTTTCATCCATATTGCCAGGACCCGACATGACATTAAACCCGCAAGCAGTTTTAAATGAGATTTTTTCCTTTAAAAATGACATTTGGTGCAGGGACTGTTCTAAACATGGGAAACACGCGTCACTTTACAGGCATACTATAGACACCCCCCAGGTACGATATTTAAAGGAATATTTCACTTTTTTTTTTTTACTTTAAGCATCATTAAAATCACTGCTCCCGAAAAAACGGCCGTTTTTAAAAGTTTTTTTTGCATTGATACATGTCCCCTGGGGTAGGACCCGGGTCCCCAAACCCTTTTTAGGACAATACCATGCAAATTAGCCTTTAAAATGAGCACTTTTGATTTCGAACGTTCGAGTCCCATAGACGTCAATGGGGTTCTAACGTTCGTGCGAACTTGCGGTCCGTTCGCGGGTTCTGGTGCGAACCGAACCGGGGGGTGTTCGGCTCATCCCTATTCTTCAGCAATAGAAGTGATCATATGTCTGTAATACAATGTGCAAGCTTTCAGATAAATAAAACACAAATATGAATTATATGTAATGGAAATGCTCAACAAGGCCATCACTTACATATACTGGATGTACAAAAGGTTAGTCTGCCATAATGTTAAAAACAAGGCCCTTGGATCAAGGAATACCCCGGCTGGCCGTTACATGAAAGATGAAGGAATGCACAAAAAGATCGAAGGGTAATTAGTTCAGATAATAGCTGGAAATTGCCCCAGTAACAGAAAGAAAAAAATGTATCAAAGAAAAGTTAGTAATTAAAAGTAAACTCTTATGAAAAGAATAATTGTTGTTAGTGTAGAGTAGGGATGAGCTTCGTGTTCGAGTCGAACCCATGTTCGACTCGAACATCGGCTGTTCGGTCGTTCGCCGAATTGCGAACGATATGGGCCGTTCGCGCCAAATTCGTGTGGCGCGTCACGGCCCATAATTCACTGCGGCATCGCAGTGCATTGCTGGCTGATGATTGGCCAAGCATGCACTATGACCCGCATGCTTGGCCAATCACAGCGCCGTCAGTAGAGAGAGCTGTAATTGGCCAAAGCCAGGGTGGCTTTGGCCAATTATGGCTCAGGGGATTTAGTACACACCCCACACTATATAAGGCCGCCTGCACGGCGGCCCTGTGTAGTGTGTGTTCCGGTGTGCTGAGAGATAGAGAGAGAGAGAGACAGTGTCATTTGATTTGAGTTAGATAGATTAGGCAGAACAGTCAGTCAGTTAGCTGCACTTACAGTGTATTGTATATATATATGCATCCCAGGTGTTGCATATATATATATACACTGTATTCAGTTTAGCTAGATCCGTTCCTGTTATCTTCTATCTAGACTATTTACATTTAGTGCAGTGTGTCCTGCTCACAGTGTTCAGCTACATCCGTTCCTGCTATTTACATTCAGTGCAGTGCGTCCTGCTCACAGTGTTCAGCTAGATCCGTTCCTGCTATTTACATTTAGTGTAGTGCGTCCTGCTCACAGTGTTCAGCTAGATCCGTTCCTGCTATTTACATTCAGTGCAGTGCGTCCTGCTCACAGTGTTCAGCTAGATCCGTTCCTGGTATTTACATTTAGTGCAGTGCGTCCTGCTCACAGTGTTCAGCTACATCCGTTCCTGCTATTTACATTCAGTGCAGTGCGTCCTGCTCACAGTGTTCAGCTAGATCCGTTCCTGCTATTTACATTCAGTGCAGTGCGTCCTGCTCACAGTGTTCAGCTAGATGCGTTCCTGCTATTTACATTCAGTGCAGTGCGTCCTGCTCACAGTGTTCAGCTAGATCCGTTCCTGGTATTTACATTTAGTGCAGTGCGTCCTGCTCACAGTGTTCAGCTACATCCGTTCCTGCTATTTACATTCAGTGCAGTGCGTCCTGCTCACAGTGTTCAGCTAGATCCGTTCCTGCTATTTACATTCAGTGCAGTGCGTCCTGCTCACAGTGTTCAGCTAGATCCGTTCCTGCTATTTACATTCAGTGCAGTGCGTCCTGCTCACAGTGTTCAGCTAGATCCGTTCCTGGTATTTACATTTAGTGCAGTGCGTCCTGCTCACAGTGTTCAGCTACATCCGTTCCTGCTATTTACATTCAGTGCAGTGCGTCCTGCTCACAGTGTTCAGCTAGATCCGTTCCTGCTATTTACATTCAGTGCAGTGCGTCCTGCTCACAGTGTTCAGCTAGATCCGTTCCTGCTATTTACATTCAGTGCAGTGCGTCCTGCTCACAGTGTTCAGCTAGATCCGTTCCTGGTATTTACATTTAGTGCAGTGCGTCCTGCTCACAGTGTTCAGCTAGATCCGTTCCTGCTATTTACATTCAGTGCAGTGCGTCCTGCTCACAGTGTTCAGCTAGATCCGTTCCTGCTATATACATTTAGTGCAGTACGTCCTGCTCACAGTGTTCAGCTAGATCCGTTCCTGTTATCTTCCTACTGACAGGCAGGCTTGTCTGGTTACAGTATATAAAGCTACCTGAAGAAAATTACAGGTGTTCTTTTTGATCCTATTAGTACCACGGTCAGGCAGCTAGACTATTTACATTTAGTACAGTGAGTCCTGCTCACAGTGTTCAGCTAGATCCGTTCCTGTTATCTTCCTACTGACAGGCAGGCTTGTCTGGTTACAGTATATAAAGCTACCTTAAGAAAATTACAGGTGTTCTTTTTGATCCTATTAGTACCACGGTCAGGCAGCTAGACTATTTACATTTAGTACAGTGCGTCCTGCTCACAGTGTTCAGCTAGATCCGTTCCTGCTATATACATTTAGTGCAGTACGTCCTGCTCACAGTGTTCAGCTAGATCCGTTCCTGTTATCTTCCTACTGACAGGCAGGCTTGTCTGGTTACAGTATATAAAGCTACCTTAAGAAAATTACAGGTGTTCTTTTTGATCCTATTAGTACCACGGTCAGGCAGCTAGACTATTTACATTTAGTACAGTGCGTCCTGCTCACAGTGTTCAGCTAGATCCGTTCCTGTTATCTTCCTACTGACAGGCAGGCTTGTCTGGTTACAGTATATAAAGCTACCTGAAGAAAATTACAGGTGTTCTTTTTGATCCTATTAGTACCACGGTCAGGCAGCTAGACTATTTACATTTAGTACAGTGTGTCCTGCTCACAGTGTTCAGCTAGATCCGTTCCTGTTATCTTCCTACTGACAGGCAGGCTTGTCTGGTTACAGTATATAAAGCTACCTGAAGAAAATTACAGGTGTTCTTTTTGATCCTATTAGTACCACGGTCAGGCAGCTAGACTATTTACATTTAGTACAGTGTGTCCTGCTCACAGTGTTCAGCTAGATCCGTTCCTGTTATCTTCCTACTGACAGGCAGGCTTGTCTGGTTACAGTATATAAAGCTACCTTAAGAAAATTACAGGTGTTCTTTTTGATCCTATTAGTACCACGGTCAGGCAGCTAGACTATTTACATTTAGTACAGTGCGTCCTGCTCACAGTGTTCAGCTAGATCCGTTCCTGCTATATACATTTAGTGCAGTACGTCCTGCTCACAGTGTTCAGCTAGATCCGTTCCTGTTATCTTCCTACTGACAGGCAGGCTTGTCTGGTTACAGTATATAAAGCTACCTGAAGAAAATTACAGGTGTTCTATCCCAGCTTAGTGCAGCTACAGGCCATTAGTATGTCTGGAAGGCCAAGAAGGAGAGGCAGACAGTCACAAGCCAATAAGAGAGGGCAAGCAGGCTCTGTGTCTAGTGCTGGTCGTGGAGACGGTGCATCCTCATCAGCACGTGGCCATGGGACACGCTTGGCCTTTTTTTCGGCAGCTGGCCGTGTTGAGCCGCAACATGCGGAAGACTTGGTCGAGTGGATGACCAAGCCGTCCTCATCCTCCTCATCCTCTCTCACCCATGCCCAGGGTGCTTTGTCTGGCAAAGCAGCGGCCTCTTCCCTCAGCTCAATGTCATCAGTGACTCCTTCCCTAGCTCCACCATGTCCTCATGAGGATTCCCTCGAACTGTTTGACCACAGTGTTGGGTACATGCTCCAGGAGGATGCCCAGCGTTTGGAAGGCTCTGATGATGATACTGAGCTCAATGAAGGCAGTAACATGAGCACGGACAGAGGGGGTGCCCAAGAAGGACAGCAATCTGGCAGTCATGCTCCCCCTGCTGCAGCATACTGCCAGGTTTGCTCCAGTGATGAGGAGGGAGGGGATGATGAGGTCACTGACTCAACGTGGGTGCCTGATAGGAGAGAGGAGGAGGAGGAGGAGGAGGAGGAGGTGGCACATCACCAACTAGGCAGGATGCCCTCCAGGGGCCAGCCTAAGGGCAGCACATTGACTGCATCACACCCCAAAGCTCCACATGTGCAGGGCGCTGCAGTCTCTGCGCGTTATTCAAAAAGTTCTTTGGTGTGGGCCTTTTTTGAGACGAGTGCATCAGATCGCACCGCTGCTATTTGCAACATATGTCTCAAGCGTATCTCGCGTGGCCAAAACATCTCCCGCTTGGGTACCACATGCTTGACCAGACATATGTTGACCTGCCATGCAGTTCGTTGGCAAGCGTATCTAAAAGACCCACACCAAAGAACAAAGACGATCTCTCCTTGCTCCTCATCAGCTGAGATTTCCAACCCCACTAGACCTTCAGTCCTCTCTGAGACCTGCAGTGAGAGGAATGAAGGTGTAGAATTAGGTGTGTCACAGCCAAGTACTTGTGGGCAATCTGCTTTTGGTACACCGACGTCAGATTGTACCAGGCAAATTTCCCTGCCCCAGCTGCTGCACCGCCGAAAGAAGTTTGCTCCCAGCCATCCACATGCCCAGCGGTTGAATGCTAGCTTGGCAAAATTGCTAGCACTTCAACTGCTGCCTTTTCAGTTGGTAGACTCTGCCCCCTTCCGTGAGTTTGTGGAATGTGCGGTTCCTCAGTGGCAGGTACCCAAACGCCACTTTTTCTCACGGAAGGCGATTCCGGCTCTCTACCGGCATGTGGAAGGCAATGTCCATGCCTCGCTGGACAGGGCGGTCAGCGGTAAGGTGCATATTACCGCTGACTCATGGTCCAGCAGGCATGGACAGGGACGTTACTTAAGTTTCACGGCGCATTGGGTGACTCTGCTGGCAGCTGGGAAGGATGCAGGACAAGGTGCAGTAGTGTTGGAGGTTGTTCCGCCACCACGCCTCCAAAATGCTGATTGTGACACACCTCTCTCCTCCACCCCCTCCTCTTCTTCTTCCTCCATGGCCTCTTCCTCGGAACCAGCGGTGCTCCGTAGGCGTTCAAGGGGCTACGCAAGTACGCAGGCCAAAAGATGCCATGCGGTGCTTGAGCTGGTGTGCTTGGGGGACAGGAGCCACACTGGGGCAGAGGTTCTGTCAGCTCTGCAGGGGCAGGTTCAGAGGTGGTTGACGCCACGCCAACTTAAGGCAGGAATGGTGGTTTGCGACAATGGCACCAACCTCCTCTCTGCCCTCCGACAGGGACAACTGACCCATGTGCCCTGTTTGGCTCACGTCCTTAACTTGGTGGTGCAGCGGTTCTTGGGCAGGTACCCGGGCTTACAGGATGTCCTGAGGCAGGCCAGGAAAGTCTCTGTGCATTTCCGCCGGTCATATAATGCCAGTGCTCGGCTGACGGACCTCCAAAAGGAGTTTAACCTGCCCAAGAACCGCCTAATCTGTGACATGCCCACCAGGTGGAACTCGACGTTGGCCATGCTGCAGCGGCTGCACACGCAGCAGAGGGCCATCAATGAGTACCTGTGCGACTATGGCACCAGGACAGGGTCAGGGGACCTTGGTTTTTTTTCCCCATGCCAGTGGGCCATGATCAGGGATGCATGCACTGTCCTGTCACCATTCGAGGAGGCCACGAGGATGGTGAGCACTGACAGTGCATGCATCAGTGACACTGTCCCCCTTGTCCACCTGTTGGAGCACACGCTGCGTGGAATAATGGACAGGGCACTTGAGGCAGAACAGAGGCAGGAAGAGGAGGACTTCCTTAGCTCTCAAGGCCCCCTTTATCCAGACAGTGTTCCTGCGTGCCCGCCGATCACACAGGAAGAGGACGAGGAGGAGGAGGAGGAGGAGGAGGAAGATTGTGTCAGTATGGAGGTGGAGCCTGGCACTCAGCATCAGCAGTCTTTAAGGGATCAGTCCCAAGGAACACATGGACTTGTACGTGGCTGGGAGGAGGTGGCTGCGGACGTTGTTGTCCTTAGTGACCCAGAGGACTCCGGACCGAATGCCTCAGCAAACCTACGCTGCATGGCCTCCCTGATCCTGCAAAGCCTGCGTAAGGATCCTCGTATTCGTGGTATCAAGGAGAAGGACCAATACTGGCTGGCAACCCTCCTTGATCCACGTTACAAGGGTAAGGTTGCGGACCTTATCTTGCCATCGCAGAGGGAGCAGAGGATGAAACATCTTCGGGAGGCCTTGCAGAAAGGTCTGTGCAACGCGTTCCCAGAGACTGGGAGGTTACAAACTCCTGTTTCTGGACAACGTGTTGCTGAGGCTTCGGTCAGTCAAAGAAGGAGCGGTGGAGAAGGTGGCCGTCTGACCGATGCGTTCAGACAATTTTTTGGTCCGCAGCCCCAAGGTATGATCGGTTCCAGCAACCATCGCCAGCGTCTGTTTTACATGGTGCAGGAATACCTAGGGGCAAGATCAGACTTGGACACCTTTCCCACCGAAAATCCTCTGGGTTACTGGGTCTTGAGGATGGATCACTGGCCAGAGCTTGCACAGTATGCAATTGAGCTACTGGCCTGTCCTGCATCCAGCGTTCTTTCGGAACGCACATTCAGTGCTGCTGGAGGCGTGGTAACCGATCACAGGGTGCGTCTGTCCACCGACTCGGTCGATCGGCTGACCTTCATAAAAATGAATCAGTCTTGGATCACCACCAGCTACCAAGCACCTGATGCAGATGTAACCGAATAATTTTTTTTGAAATCTCAGATCCCTTCAAAGACTGCCTATGCTGATGCTGAGTGACTATCCCTGAGTAATTATCCTCTTCCTCCTCAATCATCACGCTGATAGCTTGTAAGAACATTTTTGGTTCTGGGCGCCACCACCAGTGCCTAAGGCACAATTTTTCAGCCCCTGTTTAACAGGGGCGTGTAATTACAATTTTTGATGCAATACTTTGCAGCAGGGCTTGTTCCTGCGTTTCAACTAGAGTGTCTGTGAGGGGTTGCAGTGTTGTGGCACCAGCACCAGTGCCTAAGACCCAATTTTTCTGCCCCTGTCTAACAGGGGCGTGTAATTACAATTTTTGATGCAATACTTTGCAGCAGGGCTCGTTCCTGCGTTCCAACTAGAGTGTCTGTGAGGGGTTGCAGTGTTGTGGCACCAGCACCAGTGCCTAAGGCCCAATTTTTCTGCCCCTGTCTAACAGGGGCGTGTAATTACAATTTTTGATGCAATACTTTGCAGCAGGGCTCGTTCCTGCGTTCCAACTAGAGTGTCTGTGAGGGGTTGCAGTGTTGTGGCACCAGCACCAGTGCCTAAGGCCTAATTTTTCAGCTCCTGTTCAACAGGGGCATGTAATTACAATTCTTGATCTAATATTTCACAGCAGGGCCCTGTGAGGGCTTACAGTGTTTTGGCCACAGCAACACCTAAGGCCCAAATTTCTGCTGAGTATATAGGGCAGGACCCTACCTTCAAACATCTAACTTACAAACGACTCCTACTTGCAAACGGTAGGAGACAACAGGAAGTGAGATGAAATCTACCCCTAAGGAAGGGAAATTCTCTCCTGTAAGAGTTAATATGGGAAAACAATTTCTCCTTTCCACTGATGCTTTCCAATCCTTGTTCCACAAAAAAACCCAAATTTTCAAAAAACATTTTTCATTGGGACAAAAAAGTGAGGTGAAATCTTCTGAAGAGGAGGAAAGACGCAAAACAAATGTCACAGGGGTGATAACCCTTCCCTATGTTTTCCAAAAAGCTTAGAAAAGATTTTTTGGCTGGAGCTAAACACATTAAAAATGTTCAAAATTACAAACAGATTCTACTTAACAACAAACCTACAGTCCCTGTCTTGTTTGCACCGCCTGTATACTGCTGTTCAGAGTATATAGGGCCTGGTGGCCCCACACCTTTCCTTATTTTAATTTGGGTGTGGGGTTCCCCTTAATATCCATACAAGACCCAAAGGGCCTGGTAATGGACTGGGGGGTACCCATGCCGTTTGTCTCACTGATTTTCATCCATATTGCCATGACCCGACATGACATTAAACCCGCAAGCAGTTTTAAATGAGATTTTTTCCTTTAAAAATGACATTTGGTGCAGGGACTGTTCTAAACATGGGAAACACGCGTCACTTTACAGGCATACTATAGACACCCCCCAGGTACGATATTTAAAGGAATATTTCACTTTTTTTTTTTTACTTTAAGCATCATTAAAATCACTGCTCCCGAAAAAACGGCCGTTTTTAAAAGTTTTTTTTGCATTGATACATGTCCCCTGGGGTAGGACCCGGGTCCCCAAACCCTTTTTAGGACAATACCATGCAAATTAGCCTTTAAAATGAGCACTTTTGATTTCGAACGTTCGAGTCCCATAGACGTCAATGGGGTTCTAACGTTCGTGCGAACTTGCGGTCCGTTCGCGGGTTCTGGTGCGAACCGAACCGGGGGGTGTTCGGCTCATCCCTAGTGTAGAGTGCTAGGTGTACATAGTTAGTTTGTAGTGTAGGAAAATATAACCCAGGCTGGGTTAAATCTGGGTCTGGGTGAGTGACTCAGGGAGGCTGGATGACTCATCAGGCAGCACCTCTGGTACCTCCCCTTACTTGCTGGAACCTTGGAGAAGCTTCCAGAAGAATGGGAGGGAGGTTAGGGGGAGCTGCCTGGAGTATTGAGGAGGGCCCTTAGCCAATCCCCAGCAAGTGGGCTGGCAGGGGCTGGGTCCCTCTTAAATACTCTGGGTCATGCCAGCAAGGGGCAGTCGGATGAAAGCTGGAGATGGAGTGCTGAAGAGGCTGTCGGTGGCCCTTGAGGGTGCCCCCTAGACTAGAAGATCTCCAAGGAGAAGACAGCTGGGTGGCTGGTGAGTGTGAAGTCTGGGAGGACTGTAGGAAGTATCCAGGAGGGCTAGTGAGAGGGGCAGCTGCAGCCAGATGGGCTGGCAGTGCTAGGATCAGTAGCCACAAGGATATAGCTGGACACTGGACTTTTCTCTACACACCAAAGGGGCCCTGGGTCCCTGCCTATAAGGGGCTTTTGCAAATCTGGTTGAGTGCTTTTTGCCAGATTTACTAAAATGTCCCAGCTGAGTCTGTGTTTACTGCAAGCAAGTAAGTGCTGGAGGAAGAGGAGTGTATATAGCTGTACATAGGAAGAGTTGTCCCTGAAGATTTCTAAAGTCAAGTGGGCATCCCATAATTTCCCTAATCCCTATCCAAGTTTTATTCCCTCAATAAATACACAAAGTGCTGGACTGTTCACTGACTCTAAAGCTGGATATACACTATACAATTTTCTGTAGATTTTTTCCTTTAGATTTACCAAAACCATATAATATGAGGTCAAACCTTAATGCCGCGTACACACGAGCGGACTTTACGGCAGACTTTGCCCGGTGGACGGGATTTGGTCGGACAATTCGATCGTGTGTGGGCTCCAGCGGACTTTGTTTTCTCAAAAGTTGGACGGACTAATGGGGCATACACACGGTCAGACTTTTCGTCTACAAAAGTCCGACAGCCTGTCCGACAGACTTCCGGCGGACTTTCGGCGGACTTGCGGCGGACTTGTGGCAGACTTTCTAACAAACGGACTTGCCTACACACGACCACACAAAAGTCCGACGGATTCGTACGTGATGACGTACACCAAACTAAAATAAGGAAGTTCATAGCCAGTAGCCAATAGCTGCCCTAGCGTGGGCTTTTGTCCGTCGGACTAGCACACAGACGAGCGGATTTCGGGGTCCGTCGTAGTTACGACGTAAAGATTTGAAGCATGTTTCAAATCTAAAGTCCGTCGGATTTGAGGCTGAAAAAGTCAGCTGAAAGTCCGGGGAAGCCCACACACGATCGGATTACCAGCCAGCTTTAGTCCGTCGGCGTCCGTTGGACTTTTGTAGACGAAAAGTCTGACCGTGTGTATGCCCCATTAGATTTGAAACATGTTTTAAATGAATCCGTCGAAATCGAGTCCGGTCGAAAAGTCAGCCGTCTGTATGCTAGTTCGACGGACATAAAGCCACGCTAGAGCAGCTATTGGCTACTGGATATGAACTTCCTTGTTTTAGTACGGTCGTACGTCATCACGTACGAATTCGACGGACTTTGGTGGATTGTGTGTAGGCAAGTCCGTTCATTCAGAAAGTCCGTCGTAAAGTATGTCGAAAAGTCCGCCGAGCAAAGTCTGCCGTAAAGTCCGCTCGTGTGTACGCGGCATAAGTGTTTCTATTTGTATGCAATCAGGCAGGCCCTTGCACTACAAAGTTTTGGCAAATCTTAGAGCCTTTTCACACTGGCTGTCAGCTACGTTAGCGGTAAAGCGCCTCTAGTTTAAGCGGCTCTTTACTGTTGTTTTAGCTGCTCTTTCCAGCGGGTAGCGGGGCACTTCTAACCCCGGTAGAGACAGAAGAAAGCGTTAATAGTGCCTGAAAAGCGCAGCTGCTGAAGCACTTTGCAGGCGATTCGGCAGCGCTGCCCATTTATTTAATTTCAATGTGCAGGGCCGGTGGAGGAGTGGTGTATACATCGCTCCTCCACCGCCCCAAAAATGCTACCTGCAGGATGTTTTTAACGTCCTGCAAGCGCACCACCCCAATGTGAAAGCATTCGGGCTCTCACACTGGGGCTGCAGGGGTGGAGTTCTTCAGGCGCCTTACAGGCGCTATTTTTAACCCAAAAGCGCCCGAAAAATGCTCCAGTGTGAAAAGGGGTCTAAAGGAAATCAGACAACAAGAGTTGTATAGTGTGTATGGGGTCTAAGTGTACCTGTGTCTGGCTGTGCAGGGTGGGGGATCCCTATTCGCCAGCGGCTCCTACATGGGGTGCACTACAAAATGTATGTATCTATTACCACCAAATTGTCTTTTCTTTTAGATCTATACACAGAGCTTTTAGAGCATGGCAGACTAAGGGCAGAGAGGAAGAGACCTTGAGCACTATCCCTAAATACTTTGGTCATGTGACCCAATGTGGCCAGTCAAAAATACCTTCCCCTAGATGGCTGTGTACATAATGCCAAATGGTTAGGGCATATCGCCCTATTGTGATTCGCCCCACTCCTGCGGCCATGGGGGCCACACTGCTGCAACAACCCCCCACCCAAATAGGAGTGGCATGATCTCATTGTGTCAGGAGCTGTGCTGGAATGCATAGTCTTCGCTCACCACGTTGGCATTATGACGTCGTATTGACAGATCTGTGTGGGAGCCAGGAAGAGGAGAGTCACCGAGATATATCCCCTCCTTACATTACAGGATTTTAAAGAGGCCACCACACCACAAGGGGAACATGGAGCTCCACGGATGCAAAAACATATGCCACTGTGAGGCCTGCCCATGTCAGATGTAACTCCACCTACTCACTCCTCACATACTGGCAACCAGCAGACACCCAAAAATCCAGATTGGCAAAACTAAAAAACATTAGGGCTGCGGAAATTAACGATTAATTCCTCGATTAATCGTTAATTTTTTTGAGCGATCAAAATTTTTTTGATCGGTAGGCTGCCTGCCCTGGGGCCGCTTTGGGCCAAGCTGTGGCTGCAGCGCAGCACTCCGCTCCCTCCTCCTCCTCCTCCACTATATGTCATACACAGTCTGTGGGCATCTCCCGCTGTGTGTCTCCGAGCTGAGTGTGAAAACTTTGGTCGCGCTGTGAGAAAAGTCCCGCCCTTCTCCTAGATCAGCTCGTATGATAGACGCAGTGTTCTGTCTAGAACATAGAGTGGTGACAGGGACTTAGTGGAAAGAGACAACCAGCCCACATCCCTATATCAATACACAATAGAAAATTTTCCTCTTAGTGGGATTTTAAAGGGCAGAAGTCTCAAAAAATGCATCAAAAAGTATAAAAGTATTAATTTTATTTATATTTTATCAAAAGATTAAAAAACATGACCCATATTCACAGCAAAAATGGAAGAAAAAATGGATGCCAAAGTAACAAATGATGGTGATACAGCGATTATATACAGAACAAATCGACAGTACTACACTTAACCACACAGAAGCTGCCTTAGCAAAAAGCTGGTTTGCAGTGCAAGCCCGACGCGTTTCGAGGTTTATTAATAGTTGCGACCTTTTCTTCAGGGGCTGGTGGTGGGGTATATGTCTGTCATAGTATTGCAAGATCAGCATCAATAGCATCCAGTTTTGAAAGAAGGAGGGGAAAGAATAATTTGCCACCGGGGTCCGAACCCAAAGACCGCCGCCGCCATCAGGAGGCTGAAACCGTCCAGCAGATCAGGACAAAACACAAAGGGCGTCACGTCCGTCAGCTAATGACACCCCAGGTGTTCATTGTTATAAGATGTCTTGTCGGCTATTAGCGCATAAGGGATAGGTTATCCCTATGCTGGCTCCAAATATAAATATCGCCAAAGCACATTAATAACCCAGGGACGGAGCAACGGGGTGTCCCGTCCGTCAACTGGTGACGCCCCAGGTATAAGGATTTATAGAGTATATTGTCCGCTAATATCACATAGGGGATAGAAAATCCCTGTGCTGGCTGAAATAGGGGTGTTGTCTACAGCTGCTGTTTGTTCTCAATTGTCGTTATACAAGAAAACATACCATGCTGGTATGGGCATCGGACCGAACGTGCAGCCGCTGTGACTCTGCTAGCTACTGACCACAGGCGTTTCATCGCTTACTGTTTTCTTGTATAACGACAATTGAGAACAAACAGCAGCTGTAGACAACACCCCTATTTCAGCCAGCACAGGGATTTTCTATCCCCTATGTGATATTAGCGGACAATATACTCTATAAATCCTTATACCTGGGGCATCACCAGTTGACTGATGGGACACCCTGTTGCTCCGTCCCTGGGTTATTAATGTGCTTTGGCGAGATTTATATTTGGAGCCAGCATAGGGATAACCTATCCCTTATGTGCTAATAGCCGACAAGACATTTTATAACAATGAACATCTGGAGTGTCATCAGCTGACAGACATGACGCCCTTTGTGTTTTGTCCTGATCTGCTGGACGGTTTCAGCCTCCTGGTGGCGGCGGCGGTCTTTGGGTTCGGACCCCGGTGGCAAATTATTCTTTCCCCTCCTTCTTTCAAAACTGGATGCTATTGATACTGATCTTGCAATACTATGACAGACATATACCTCACCACCAGCCCCTGAAGAAGAGGTCTCAACCATTATTAAACCTCGAAACGCGTCGGGCTTGCACTGCAAACCAGCTTTTTGCTAAGGCAGCTTCTGTGTGGTTAAGTGTGGTACTGTCAATTTGTTCTGTATATAATCGCTGTATCACCATCATTTGTTACTTTGGCATCCATTTTTTCTTCCATTTTTGCTGTGAATATGGGTCATGTTTTTTAATATTTTGATAAAATATAAATAAAATTAATACTTTTATACTTTTTGATGCATTTTTTGAGACTTCCGCCCTTTAAAATCCCACTAAGAGGAAAATTTTCTATTGTGCAGTGTTCTGTCTATCACACAAGCTGATCTAGGAGGAGGGCGGGACTTTTCTCACAGCGCGGCCAAAGTTTTCACACTCAGCTCGGAGACACACAGCGGGAGATGCCCACAGACTGTGTAATCCAGGCACAGGCACTGACTACAGTGAGGCTGCGATTATAGGCACGGCGAGGCTGCGATTATGGGCACGGTGAGACAGCATTATGGGCATGGTGAGGCTGCGATTATGGGCACGGTGAGGCTGCGATTATGGGCACAGTGAGACTGCATTATGGGAACGGTAAGGCTGCGATTATGGGCACGGTGAGACAGCATTATGGGCATGGTGAGACTGCGATTATAGGCACGGCGAGGCTATGATTATGGGCACGGTGAGGCTGCGATTATGGACACGGTGAGACTGCATTATGGGAACGGTGAGGCTGCGATTATGAGCATGGTAAGTCTGAGATTATGGGCACAGTAAGGCTGAGATTATGGGCACGGGGAGGCTGAGTTTATGACGTGTGACGTCCTAGCCATGCCCCGCTATGTTCAGCTTCGGCCGTTGCCATAATAACGTTGCTAAATCAGCTAAAAGTAGTTGGATCTGTATGTGCGTTATAATTAATCGAAATTAGTCGATTAATTGATTCAAAAAATCAATTAATCGAACACGAAAATTTTAATCAGTAACAGCCCTAAAAAACATTAAACATCACAGTCTGCTTCCAAAACAATATAGACAAATATTTGTAGCAGGCCGAAGCTGCAATCAGAGGAACACAGCAGAGCACAGATTAATGCTGGAATGCTGAATCATTAGCTGCTGGAGACGCTCTATTCCCTTTCCCCGTGTTCACAGCTGATGCTGCAGCCGGATGGGAACAGCTGATCGCTGAACCGCTGAACGCCGAGTAGCTGACACACTCCACTCTCTCTTCCCTCCCACACACCCGGCCGTGTACGAGAGAGTGCCCCGCTCCCCCCCTCGAGCTCCCGGGCAGACACTACAAGCAGCTGTGCATAGCAAAGCACAGCTGAACGCCAAACCACTGAACCACTGACAGCTGGAGATATTCCACTCTCTCTCCTGTTTCCTCGTGCTTTGGAAGAGCGAGTGTTTCACTTCCCTCCTGTGTTCCCGGACTGAATCGTTAGTTAAACCCACAGCAGAGCCAAGCTGAACACCGAACCTCCGAAGGCTGATCCACTGACAGTTGGATACATTCCATTCTCCCTCCTCTTCTGAGTGTCCGGCTGTGTAGGAGTAAGTGCCCGCTCCCCCCTCCCAGCCCCAGGGCTAACACTACAATAAGCTGTGTATAGTAAACTTGGCTGAACACCGAACCGTTGAACCATTGACAACTGGAAGCTCCCCACCCTTTTTTCTGTACCCCCGAATTGTGGATGAGTGAGTGCCTCACTCCCCCTCGTGTTCCCTGGCTGAATTGATAGCTAACTAATGTACAGCAGAGCAGAGCTGAAAGCTGAACCGCTGAATCGTTAGTAACAGGAGATACTACACACCCTTTGCAGTGCTTATAGGTCAACTTTACAATTTGATGAGAACAGCGGAGTCCGGTCGCACCGTAGACAGCTGAGGAGATGACCACACGCAGACAAGTCACTATGCTACCGGCGGGACGAGGTAGAAGTTCAGTAGATGGTATAAGAGCCTACATGTCCCCTCATGCCGCTGATGGAGGGGGACGACAAGCAGGGGGACAAGATACAAGGAAACCCAGCGGTCCTACAGAGAGGTCAGCACGCAGGACTCCAGGGAAAAAGAAAGCGGACACCCCAACAGCAGGAGACGGCACCACACTGCACGGTAAGGGATCTCCGTCTGCAGGAAGGGGGAGGAAAGTTGTGGAAGAAATTAGCCCGGGTGGTAGAGGGAGCCCCATGAGTATAAGAGAGGAAGTAGGGGCTGGGTTACAAGAGTGTATAAACCCCGGAACAAGAATCTCATCAGCCATTATAAAGAAATGGGATTTAATTGTACAGGATGAGGAGGCATCTGAAGGTACAGAGGTAAATGAGGGGACAGTAGAGGCCTCACAGGCTACGGGGATGATACTCAGGACAAGAGGAGAAGAACTGACCCCTAGCAATGGTATAGTTGAGATACAGAGCTCCCAAACGAGGTTGGACACAGACCCTGGACAGTCTTTTCACGATTATGACGATTATGACCATATTTCACTCCCCAAGCAGCAGAACCCCCAAGATGGAGGAAATGGGAGTCAGAGGGGGAACGATCAGGGTGGAAACCGGGAAAAAGATATGTGGGAACTATTGAGAGCCCTACCTACAAAAAATGATATGCAACAATTAATTAGTGTGGTGGAACAGTCATGCCTACAAGCAGTTGAAAGTCTGAAGGAGGATCTCCGGGGTCTGGGGCATAGAGTGGAGAAAATAGAAAGCGAACAAGAGGCCATAATGCACAATGTAGCGGACATTCAGGAAGTAATTAAGAAGCATGAAGATGTATTAAATAGGTACAGGGACCAACTGGACGATTATGAGAACCGGGACAGAAGACAGAATATCCGTATAAAAGGAATACCCGAATCAATCCCAAAGGCGGAATTAATCCCCACTATAATTAAGATATTCAGATAGATCTTAGGGGACCAGGCCCCAGAAAACATAGAAATAGATCGGGCGCATCGGGTGTTATACCCGAGTAATAAAGCTGAGACAACAAGGGACGTTATCTGTAAAGTGCATAAATATAGAATAAAAGAAAATATAATGAGAATGGCACGCACCAAACCCACAATTCTGCTTTAAGGACTGAACATAGCATTATACCCCGATATATCACGGCGGACCCTGTACCAGCGTTGAGCAGTGCGACCCCTGTTAGAAGCGCTGCGTGCGGTAGATACTAAATATCGTTGGGGATACCCATTTAGCTTGACAGCTTCTAGAAATGGGAAAACAGCAACACTACGAACTAAAGACGATCTAGAATCTTTTGTGCAAGAGTTGGATCTCCCTATGGTGGACTTGTAGATTGGACTGTAGATTGGAGAATAAATCTCATAGGACCCCACTACAACGGCCAGAGCAGTGGCAAGAAGTTAGGGCAAAGGCTAATAGGGGCTTGGCCCGAAGAGGACCTAGATAGTGGAAGAAAGGACTGAGTAGCAGGGGGTCTTGTCTCTGCTTTTTTTTATTTTTTTTTTATTTTTATTTTTTTTAAGGGAGATGAAGTTGTGCTGTTTATTCCCTTTTTCTTTTTTTTTCCTTTTTGTTGTGCTTTCTCCCAATGGGGAGGGAATTATAAATAAGGCCTGGGGTGAGGGGGGGGGAGGGGGGAGGATGAAAGAGTGTGGTGGTGTATGGAGACTATTTTTTGGTCGGTAGGTCAACCCCGAGTAAGGGGCTTAAGGAACCTGCTAACAGCGGGGAAGGGAGGGGACCTGTGCTTGTGGGACGCACATCTACACAGGCCTCCACCTGGGTTAGTAAAGGTACTCCAGGGGGGAGTATCATGGTGTAGGGATGGGGTATGTATGGTTTTTTACATGGAAAAATAAAAAATGTGATTTTTAATTTTAATAGGGGTTGTTCTAGGGATATGTGGGTAGGTAGGGTCAGTGATGATGGAACAAACGAGAATAAGGTCAGGGAGAAAATAATGAGGGGCAGGTACCGGGAGCCTATAAGGGAAACTTAAAGAATGGCAACAACTTTGAAAATCATCTCATATAACGTAAGGGGGTTAAGCTCACCGAACAAGAGAAAGCGCCTGTGGATCGAGCTGCAACATTATGGAGCGGACATTGTCTTTTTACAAGAGACTCACTTTAAGGGTGATTCTATCCCTAGCTTACCCCAGAGTACTATGAACCAATGGTACCATGCAGTGTCCCCAGTCGCAAGGGCCAGAGGGGTCACAATGTCTTTTAAGAAGTCATGTCCATGGAAAATGGAGACAGTTCAGAGTGACCCTGAGGGACGCTTCTTATTTGTGAAGGGTACACTGCATGGTGCACGATATACATTTGCGACGATCTATGCACCAAATGAAGGGTCAGTAAATTTTTTTGGTTAAAATATTTAAGAAATTGGAACAATTTAGAGAGGGCTGTCTGATGCTGGGCGGGGACTTTAACCTGGTGCTGGATCCCAATATGGATACATCAACAGGAAGAACTGCCTTGTCATTTAGAGCCCTAAAACGAATTAAACAACTTATACGCTCTCAACATCTGGTGGGCTGTTGGCGGGTATCACATGCAGGAATCAAAGACTTTAGCTATTATTCAAAAACACACGACATGTACTCGCGTTTGGACCTTCTCCTGGTGGACCAGTTCCACCTGGAGAATGTCATTTCATGCACAATTGGTCCCATCACTACATCAGATCATGCCCCAATAGCATTAACGTTCCAACTAATTCAGATGGGGGGGTCTGGAGCGAACGTGGCGCTTGAACGAGTCGCTATTGGATAGGGAAGAAATAGTAGAGAAATTAGGAGTTAAAATAAAAGAGTATTTTGAAATAAACAAGACAGGGGAAGTGTCAGATCAAATGGTGTGGGAGGCCCATAAAACTGTTATAAGAGGGGATTTAATAGCATATGGCTCGTGTATAAAAAAAGAAGGGAAAAAAGAGATAAAAGACCTATTAGATAAAATCAGTGAACTGGAGGGGAAGCACAACAGGAAGCTTGACCCTACACATAAGAGGCGCCTGGAGGCCTTACGAGCGGAGCTCTCACAGTGCTTAGAACAAAAAGTTAGAAATAAAATTAGGTTCTTTGCAAATAGGGCATATGAACAGGGTAATAAGTGCGGGCGGCTATTAGCTAAACAGCTTAAAAAGCAACAGGAATCCAGACACGTCCATAGTTTACTGGTTAGAGGTAGGGAAGACCCGAACACCCCCCAGTTCGGTTCGCACCAGAACCTGCGAACGGACCGAAAATTCGCACGAACGTTAGAACCCCATTGACGTCTATGGGACTCGAACGTTCGAAATCAAAAGTGCTCATTTTAAAGGCTAATTTGCATGGTATTGTCCTAAAAAGGGTTTGGGGACCCGGGTCCTACCCCAGGGGACATGTATCAATGCAAAAAAAACTTTTGAAAACGGCCGTTTTTTCGGGAGCAGTGATTTTAATGATGCTTAAAGTAAAAAAAAAAGTGAAATATTCCTTTAAATATCGTACCTGGGGGGTGTCTATAGTATGCCTGTAAAGTGCCGCGTGTTTCCCGTGTTTAGAACAGTCCCTGCACCAAATGTCATTTTTAAAGGAAAAAATCTCATTTAAAACTGCTTGCGGGTTTAATGTAATGTCGGGTCCTGGCAATATGGATGAAAATCAGTGAGACAAACGGCATGGGTACCCCCCAGTCCATTACCAGGCCTTTTGGGTCTTGTATGGATATTAAGGGGAACCCCGCACCCAAATTAAAATAAGGAAAGGTGTGGGGCCACCAGGCCCTATATACTCTGAACAGCAGTATACAGGCGGTGCAAACAAGGCAGGGACTGTAGGTTTGTTGTTAAATAGAATCTGTTTGTAATTTTGAACGGGTACATTTTTAACGTGTTTAGCTCCAGCCAAAAAATCTTTTTTAAGCTTTTTGGAAAACATAGGGAAGGGTTATCACCCTTGTGACATTTGTTTTGCTGTCTTTCCTCCTCTTCAGAAGATTTCACCTCACTTTTTGTGCCAATGACAAATGTTTTTTGAAAATTTGGGTTTTTTTGTGGAACAAGGATTGGAAAGAATCAGTGGGAAGGAGAAATGTTTTTCCCATATTACCTCTTACAGGAGAGAATTTCCCTTCCTAGGGGTAGATTTCATCTCACTTCCTGTTGTCTCCTTCCGTTTGCAAGTAGGAGTCGTTTGTAAGTTAGATGTTTGAAAGTAGGGACCTGCCCTATATACTCAGCAGAAATTTGGGCCTTAGGTGTTGTTGTGGCCACAACACTGTAAGCCCTCACAGGACCCTGCTGTGAAATATTAGATCAAGAATTGTAATTACATGCCCCTGTTGAACAGGGGCAGAAAAACTGGGCCTTTGGTGGTGGTGGTGGTGGTGGTGCTGGTGCCACAACACTGTAAGTCCTCACTCACTCTTGGTGGGTGCAGAAATGGACCTTACTGTGAAATATTAGATCAAGAATTGTAAATACATGCCCCTGTTGAACAGGGGCTGAAAAATGAGGCCTTAGGCACTGGTGCTGGTGCTACAACACTGCAACCCCTCACAGACACTCTAGTTGGAACGCAGGAACGAGCCCTGCTGCAAAGTATTGCATCAAAAATTGTAATTACACGCCCCTGTTAAACAAGGGCTGAAAAATTGGGCCTTAGGCACTGGTGCTGGTGCCACAACACTGCAACCCCTCACAGGCACTCTAGTTGGAACGCAGGAACGAGCCCTGCTGCAAAGTATTGCATCAAAAATTGTAATTACACGCCCCTGTTAGACAGGGGCAGAAAAATTGGGCCTTAGGCACTGGTGCTGGTGCCACAACACTGCAACCCCTCACAGATACTCTAGTTGGAATGCTGAAATGAGTCCTGCTGCAAAGTATTGCATCAAAAATTGTAATTACACGCCCCTGTCAAACAGGGGCTGAAAAATTGTGCCTTAGGCACTGGTGGTGGCGCCCAGAACCAAAAATGTTCTTACAAGCTATCAGCGTGATCATTGAGGAGGAAGAGGATAATTACTCAGGGATAGTCACTCAGCATCAGCATAGGCAGTCTTTGAAGGGATCTGAGATTTCCAAAAAAATTATTCGGTTACATCAGCATCAGGTGCTTGGTAGCTGGTGGTGATCCAAGACTGATTTATTTTTATGAAGGTCAGTCGATTGACCGAGTCGGTGGACAGACGCACCTTGTGATCGGTTACCACGCCTCCAGCAGCACTGAATGTGCGTTCCGAAAGATGCAGGACAGGCCAGTAGCTCAATTGCATACTGTGCAAGCTCTAGCCAGTGATCCATCCTCAAGACCCAGTAACCCAGAGGATTTTCGGTCAGACGGCCACCTTCTCCACCGCTCCTTCTTTGACTGACCAAAGCCTCAGCAACACGTTGTCCAGAAACAGGAGTTTGTAACCTCCCAGTCTCTGGGAACGCGTTGCACAGACCTTTCTGCAAGGCCTCCCGAAGATGTTTCATCCTCTGCTCCCTCTGCGATGGCAAGATAAGGTCCGCAACCTTACCCTTGTAACGTGGATCAAGGAGGGTTGCCAGCCAGTATTGGTCCTTCTCCTTGATACCACGAATACGAGGATCCTTACACAGGCTTTGCAGGATCAGGGAGGCCATGCAGCGTAGGTTTGATGAGGCATTCGGTCCGGAGTCCTCTGGGTCACTAAGGACGACATGGTCCGCAGCCACCTCCTCCCAGCCACGTACAAGTGCATGTGTTTCTTGGGACTGATCCCTTAAAGACTGCTGCTGATGCTAAGTGCCAGGCTCCACCTCCATACTGACACAATCTTCCTCCTCCTCCTCCTCCTCCTCCTCGTCCTCTTCCTGTGTGATCGGCGGGCACGCAGGAACACTGTCTGGATAAAGGGGGCCTTGAGAGCTAAGGAAGTCTTCCTCTTCCTGCCTCTGTTCTGCCTCAAGTGCCCTGTCCATTATTCCACGCAGCATGTGCTCCAACAGGTGGACAAGGGGGACAGTGAATTATGGGCCGTGGCGCGCCACACGAATTTGGCGCGAACGGCCCATAATGTTCGGAATTCGGCGAACGGGCGAACAGACGATGTTCGAGTCCAACATGGGTTCGACTCGAACACGAAGCTCATCCCTATCTGTGAGACAAATTTAGACATCATACCTACAGTACTGTGCAAACATTTTCAGTAAGGCTTCATGTACACGGCACATTGTTTAACCTCTCCTGAACGATTTAACTTGGCAGCTAGAAACCAACATCTAAAAATGTCCGCATTTACATGCTGCGTTTAGCCACGTTTTTTGAAAAACGTCTGTAAATGAAACGCTGCTAAACGTGAGTTATTGCGTTTAGCAGAGTTTACAGGCTGTTACAGGCATTTGCCGTTTCAAATGCCTCTGAACATCCATCCTAAACGCATTTTTTTATGTTCCAAAAAAAGGTTTCTAAACTCAACTGCCTAGAAACTACTATAAACGACCTTGTGTACATGTACTGATAAGATAACAGAGGAGAGTTCAGGGGCAGCTGAAAAAAAAAGCCCAACTGCTCCTAAGTCCTCATGTACACTGCTGCTGGTAAACGGACGTTCAGAGGCAGTTGGATGCTTTTTTTAACTGCCCCTGAACTTATCCAATGTTATCTTAGGTGTACATGTACACAGGTTCATTTAATGTCGTTTTTAGGCAGTTGCCTTTATAGGCTTTTCTTTAAAAGGCAAAAAAATTAGTTCAAGCGCCAAAGTTTCCGACGTTTCAGACTCCAAATGCAGCTAAACGCGGTAACTCGTGCTTAGCCGCGTTTCGTTTACTGCCATTTTTCATTTTTGGCTACTTTGAAAATATTTTTTTTTTCAAACGCTTCTAAACGCAAACGCGGCTAAACATGGCAAACCGGACGTTTTAAACGTGGGTTACTTTCTGTCAAGTTAAATTGTTCAGGAGAGGTTGTAAAAACGTCCCGTGTACATTAAGCCTAAACGTTCGTTTACCAGCAGCAGTGTACATGTGGCCTAACTGTGAAGAAAGTATGCTTTCACAAATATATACAGTATACACAAAGTCAGGGATTTTTCAGGATTAAAACAAGCAGAAAGTGAAAAGCGCCATCTAAGTGCAGTATAGAAAGATAACTTTTATTGCAGCAGCGGTACTATAAACTTACAAAAAGCAAAGGAGAATCATGCTCATTATAAACAAAAAGGAGCCACCATCTCCCCATCCTGCAGCATTCACCAATAGCAATGGTGTGGCTGTAGGCTGTGTACACAGAGCCAAGGGCTCTGAATGGGATCCCAGGAACTGTCCCTGGTTAGCTTGGAACACACACGTAGAGCGGATATGACGTCAGCTGCGGGGAAGGATCGATGCTAGACAGGCTATGCGCTCGGAGCTTGCTGCTCCTTCTACAGGCCTAACAGATTATTGTCTGAAAAGCACTTCCGACGTGGAAACAAGCCTAAGCAACTCAACAATGTGATGTGGTGCAGAAAAATGGCAGCAGATGCTCTGGACTGATGAGTCAAAGTTTGAAACATTTGGCTGTAGTAGGAGGTAGTTTGTTTGCCAAAGGGCTGGAGAGTGGTACAATAATGAGTGACTGAAGGCAACAGGGAAGCATGGTGGAAGTTCCTTGCAAGTTTAGGGCTGCATTTCTACAAATGTTGTTTGGAGATTTGGTCAGGATCAATGGTGTCCTCAATGATGAGAAATACAGGCAGATACCTATCCAGCATGCCATATTATCAGGAAGGTGTGTGATTGGCCCCAAATGTATTCTGTGGCAGGACAACGACCCCAAACATACAGCCAATGTCATTAAGAACTATATTCAGCGTAAAGAACAAGGAGTCCTGGAAGTGATGGTTTGGCCCCCACAGATCCATGATCTCAACATCACTATGTCTGTCTGGGATTACATGAAGAGACAGAAGGATTTGAGGCAGACTACATCCACACAAGATCTGTGGTTAATTCTCCAAGATATCTGTAGCAACCTACCCTGACAAGTTCCTTCAAAAACTGTGTGCAAGAAGAATTGATGCTGTTTTGAAGGCAAAGGGTAATTACAGTGGGGATGGAAAGTATTCAGACCCCCCTTACATTTTTCACTCTTTGTTATATTGCAGCCATTTGCTAAACTCGTTTAAGTTCATTTTTTTCCTCATTAATGTACACACAGCACCCCATATTGACAGTAAAACACAGAATTGTTGACATTTTTGCAGATGTATTAAAAAAGAAAAACTGAAATATCACATGGTCGGGGGCGTGACCGGATGTTGGAGTGAGAGGTGGTGTTAGAGATCTCTCCCTGGCCCGATGCCTCCGTGACCATCCATACTAGCCTGCCTGATTAAGCCCAGCTAGATGCGCTCTCTCTCCCTGCAGAATTTGGTGCTCGTTCGGCCGCCTGGCTCCCCCTAACCCTGCCTGCACTGGTGTGTGCCGCCGGAACATCAACGCTACTGCCTGTACAGCGACGTTAGCGGCCCCCTCCTTGGAGCGGCGAGGAGGAGCGTGGGACATCGGCCGTGCTCGAGAGGGTTGCCGGGGCAATGGTTCCGACGCTAGTGGGAGGAGACGGCGGGGACGGCGTTTGCTGTTTGCAGAGGAAGCGATCACTGGGAACGTCCCTGCACTGCCCAGGTAGTCTGGCAGTACCAAGGTACAAATTATTTTGGCCATTTAAGAAGCGGACTGTTTTTTTTTTTTCTCTCCCTCTAAGGGCTGAATTGCTGCCTCTGAATTGCAAGGGCTGAGGCTTAGGCAGCCTGTCTTATGACTGCATAGAGGCTTGTCCCTGCGAGGGAGAGAGGCATCCTGTTGGCTGGTGATGAGTAGGGATGAGCCGAACACCCCCCGGTTCGGTTCGCACCAGAACCTGCGAACGGACCGAAAGTTCGCACGAACGTTAGAACCCTATTGACGTCTATGGGACTCGAACGTTCGAAATCAAAAGTGCTCATTTTAAAGGCTAATTTGCATGGTATTGTCCTAAAAAGGGTTTGGGGACCCGGGTCCTACCCCAGGGGACATGTATCAATGCAAAAAAACTTTTAAAAACGGCCGTTTTTTCGGGAGCAGTGATTTTAATGATGCTTAAAGTAAAAAAAAAAAAGTGAAATATTCCTTTAAATATCGTACCTGGGGGGTGTCTATAGTATGCCTGTAAAGTGACGCGTGTTTCCCGTGTTTAGAACAGTCCCTGCACCAAATGTCATTTTTAAAGGAAAAAATCTCATTTAAAACTGCTTGCGGGTTTAATGTAATGTCGGGTCATGGCAATATGGATGAAAATCAGTGAGACAAACGGCATGGGTACCCCCCAGTCCATTACCAGGCCCTTTGGGTCTTGTATGGATATTAAGGGGAACCCCGCACCCAAATTAAAATAAGGAAAGGTGTGGGGCACCAGGCCCTATATACTCTGAACAGCAGTATACAGGCGGTGCAAACAAGACAGGGACTGTAGGTTTGTTGTTAAGTAGAATCTCTTTGTAATTTTGAACGGGTACATTTTTAACGTGTTTAGCTCCAGCCAAAAAATCTTTTTTAAGCTTTTTGGAAAACATAGGGAAGGGTTATCACCCCTGTGACATTTGTTTTGCTGTCTTTCCTCCTCTTCAGAAGATTTCACCTCACTTTTTGTCCCAATGAAAAATGTTTTTTGAAAATTTGGGTTTTTTTGTGGAACAAGGATTGGAAAGCATCAGTGGAAAGGAGAATTTTTTTTCCCATATTAACTCTTACAGGAGAGAATTTCCCTTCCTAGGGGTAGATTTCATCTCACTTCCTGTTGTCTCCTTCCGTTTGCAAGTAGGAGTCGTTTGTAAGTTAGATGTTTGAAAGTAGGGTCCTGCCCTATATACTCAGCAGAAATTTGGGCCTTAGGTGTTGCTGTGGCCACAACACTGTAAGCCCTCACAGGGCCCTGCTGTGAAATATTAGATCAAGAATTGTAATTACATGCCCCTGTTGAACAGGAGCTGAAAAATTAGGCCTTAGGCACTGGTGCTGGTGCCACAACACTGCAACCCCTTACAGACACTCTAGTTGGAACGCAGGAACGAGCCCTGCTGCAAAGTATTGCATCAAAAATTGTAATTACACGCCCCTGTTAGACAGGAGCAGAAAAATTGGGCCTTGGGCACTGGTGCTGGTGCCACAACACTGCAACCCCTCACAGACACTCTAGTTGGAATGCAGGAACGAGCCCTGCTGCAAAGTATTGCATCAAAAATTGTAATTACACGCCCCTGTTAGACAGGGGCAGAAAAATTGGGCCTTAGGCACTGGTGCTGGTGCCACAACACTGCAACCCCTCACAGACACTCTAGTTGGAACGCAGGAACGAGCCCTGCTGCAAAGTATTGCATCAAAAATTGTAATTACACGCCCCTGTTAGACAGGAGAAGAAAAATTGGGCCTTGGGCACTGGTGCTGGTGCCACAACACTGCAACCCCTCACAGACACTCTAGTTGGAATGCAGGAACGAGCCCTGCTGCAAAGTATTGCATCAAAAATTGTAATTACACGCCCCTGTTAGACAGGAGAAGAAAAATTGGGCCTTGGGCACTGGTGCTGGTGCCACAACACTGCAACCCCTCACAGACACTCTAGTTGGAATGCAGGAACGAGCCCTGCTGCAAAGTATTACATCAAAAATTGTAATTACACGCCCCTGTTAAACAGGGGCTGAAAAATTGTGCCTTAGGCACTGGTGGTGGCGCCCAGAACCAAAAATGTTCTTACAAGCTATCAGCGTGATGATTGAGGAGGAAGAGGATAATTACTCAGGGATAGTCACTCAGCATCAGCATAGGCAGTCTTTGAAGGGATCTGAGATTTCAAAAAAAATTATTCGGTTACATCAGCATCAGGTGCTTGGTAGCTGGTGGTGATCGAAGACTGATTCATTTTTATGAAGGTCAGTCGATCGACCGAGTCGGTGGACAGACGCACCCTGTGATCGGTTACCACGCCTCCAGCAGCACTGAATGTGCGTTCCGAAAGAACGCTGGATGCAGGACAGGCCAGTAGCTCAATTGCATACTGTGCAAGCTCTGGCCAGTGATCCATCCTCAAGACCCAGTAACCCAGAGGATTTTCGGTGGGAAAGGTGTCCAAGTTTGATCTTGCCCCTAGGTATTCCTGCACCATGTAAAACAGACGCTGGCGATGGTTGCTGGAACCGATCATACCTTGGGGCTGCGGACCAAAAAATTGTCTGAACGCATCGGTCAGACGGCCACCTTCTCCACCGCTCCTTCTTTGACTGACCGAAGCCTCAGCAACACGTTGTCCAGAAACAGGAGTTTGTAACCTCCCAGTCTCTGGGAATGCGTTGCACAGACCTTTCTGCAAGGCCTCCCGAAGATGTTTCATCCTCTGCTCCCTCTGCGATGGCAAGATAAGGTCCGCAACCTTACCCTTGTAACGTGGATCAAGGAGGGTTGCCAGCCAGTATTGGTCCTTCTCCTTGATACCACGAATACGAGGATCCTTACGCAGGCTTTGCAGGATCAGGGAGGCCATGCAGCGTAGGTTTGCTGAGGCATTCGGTCCGGAGTCCTCTGGGTCACTAAGGACGACATGGTCCGCAGCCACCTCCTCCCAGCCACGTACAAGTCCATGTGTTTCTTGGGACTGATCCCTTAAAGACTGCTGCTGATGCTGAGTGCCAGGCTCCACCTCCATACTGACACAATCTTCCTCCTTCTCCTCCTCCTCCTCCTCGTCCTCTTCCTGTGTGATCGGCGGGCACGCAGGAACACTGTCTGGATAAAGGGGGCCTTGAGAGCTAAGGAAGTCCTCCTCTTCCTGCCTCTGTTCTGCCTCAAGTGCCCTGTCCATTATTCCATGCAGCGTGTGCTCCAACAGGTGGACAAGGGGGACAGTGTCACTGATGCATGCACTGTCACTGCTCACCATCCTCGTGGCCTCCTCAAATGGTGACAGGACAGTGCATGCATCCCTGATCATGGCCCACTGGCGTGGGGAAAAAAAAACAAGCTCCCCTGACCCTGTCCTGGTGCCATAGTCGCACAGGTACTCATTGATGGCCCTCTGCTGCGTGTGCAGCCGCTGCAGCATGGCCAACGTTGAGTTCCACCTGGTGGGCATGTCACAGATTAGGCGGTTCTTGGGCAGGTTAAACTCCTTTTGGAGGTCCGTCAGCCGAGCACTGGCATTATATGACCGGTGGAAATGCACACAGACTTTCCTGGCCTGCCTCAGGACATCCTGTAAGCCCGGGTACCTGCCCAAGAACCGCTGCACCACCAAGTTAAGGACGTGAGCCAAACAGGGCACATGGGTCATTTGTCCCTGTCGGAGGGCAGAGAGGAGGTTGGTGCCATTGTCGCAAACCACCATTCCTGCCTTAAGTTGGCGTGGCGTCAACCACCTCTGAACCTGCCCCTGCAGAGCTGACAGAACCTCTGCCCCAGTGTGGCTCCTGTCCCCCAAGCACACCAGCTCAAGCACCGCATGGCATCTTTTGGCCTGCGTACTTAATGATTGTGTGTCACAATCATTAGCATTTTGGAGGCGTGGTGGCGGAACAACCTCCAACACTACTGCACCTTGTCCTGCATCCTTCCCAGCTGCCAGCAGAGTCACCCAATGCGCCGTGAAACTTAGGTAACGTCCCTGTCCATGCCTGCTGGACCATGAGTCAGCGGTAATATGCACCTTACCGCTGACCGCCCTGTCCAGCGAGGATGGACATTGCCTTCCACATGCCGGTAGAGAGCCGGAATCGCCTTCCGTGAGAAAAAGTGGCGTTTGGGTACCTGCCATTGAGGAACCGCACATTCCACAAACTCACGGAAGGGGCAGAGTCTACCAACTGAAAAGGCAGCAGTTGAAGTGCCAGCAATTTTGCCAAGCTAGCATTCAACCGCTGGGCATGTGGATGGCTGGGAGCAAACTTCTTTCGGCGGTGCAGCAGCTGGGGCAGGGAAATTTGCCTGGTACAATCTGACGTCGGTGTACCAAAAGCAGATTGCCCACAAGTACTTGGCTGTGACACACCTAATTCTACACCTTCATTCCTCTCAGTGCAGGTCTCAGAGAGGACTGAAGGTCTAGTGGGGTTGGAAATCTCAGCTGATGAGGAGCAAGGAGAGGTCCTCTTTGTTCTTTGGTGTGGGTCTTTTAGATGCGCTTGCCAACGAACTGCATGGCAGGTCAACATATGTCTGGTCAAGCATGTGGTACCCAAGCGGGAGATGTTTTGGCCACGTGAGATACGCTTGAGACATATGTTGCAAATAGCAGCGGTGCGATCTGATGCACTCGTCTCAAGAAAGACCCACACCAAAGAACTTTTTGAATAACGCGCAGAGACTGCAGCGCCCTGCACATGTGATGCAGTCAATGTGCTGCCCTTAGGCTGGCCCGTGGAGGGCATCCTGCCTCGTTGGTGATGTGCCGCCTCCTCCTCCTCCTCCTCCTCCTCTCTCCTATCAGGCACCCACGTTGAGTCAGTGACCTCATCATCCCCTCCCTCCTCATCACTGGAGCAAACCTGGCAGTATGCTGCAGCAGGGGGAGCATGACTGCCAGATTGCTGTCCTTCTTGGGCACCCCCTCTGTCCGTGCTCATGTTACTGCCTTCATCGAGCTCAGTATCATCATCAGAGCCTTCCAAACGCTGGGCATCCTCCTGGAGCATGTACCCAACACTGTGGTCAAACAGTTCGAGGGACTCCTCAGGAGGACATGGTGGAGCTAGGGAAGGAGTCACTGATGACATTGAGCCGAGGGAAGAGGCCGCTGCTTTGCCAGACAAAGCACCCTGGGCATGGGTGAGAGAGGATGAGGAGGATGAGGACGGCTTGGTCATCCACTCGACCAAGTCTTCCGCATGTTGCGGCTCAACACGGCCAGCTGCCGAAAAAAAGGCCAAGCGTGTCCCATGGCCACGTGCTGATGAGGATGCACCGTCTCCACGACCAGCACTAGACACAGAGCCTGCTTGCCCTCTCTTATTGGCTTGTGACTGTCTGCCTCTCCTTCTTGGCCTTCCAGACATACTAATGGCCTGTAGCTGCACTAAGCTGGGATATATATATATATATATATATATATATATATATATATATATATATATACTGCAGCTAGCAAAATCAACTGCCTGCCTGTAGTATGAGAACACCACCAACCTTCTACAGGTAGCTTTAGCTGAACACTGTGAGGTGGACGCACCCCACTAATTTGTAGGTTTAGCTGAACACTGTGAGCAGGACGCACTGCACTAAATGTAAATAGTCTAGCTGCCTGACCGTGGTACTAATAGGATCAAAAGAACACCAGTAATTTTCTTCAGGTAGCTTTATATACTGTAACAAGACAAGCCTGCCTGTCAGTAGGAAGATAACAGGAACGGATCTAGCTGAACACTGTGAGCAGGACGCACTGCACTAAATGTAAATAGTCTAGCTGCCTGACCGTGGTACTAATAGGATCAAAAGAACACCAGTAATTTTCTTCAGGTAGCTTTATATACTGTAACAAGACAAGCCTGCCTGTCAGTAGGAAGATAACAGGAACGGATCTAGCTGAACACTGTGAGCAGGACGCACTGCACTAACTGTAAATAGTCTAGCTGCCTGACCGTGGTACTAATAGGATCAAAAGAACACCAGTAATTTTCTTCAGGTAGCTTTATATACTGTAACAAGACAAGCCTGCCTGTCAGTAGGAAGATAACAGGAACGGATCTAGCTGAACACTGTGAGCAGGACGCACTGCACTAAATATAAATAGTCTAGCTGCCTGACCGTGGTACTAATAGGATCAAAAGAACACCAGTAATTTTCTTCAGGTAGCTTTATATACTGTAACAAGACAAGCCTGCCTGTCAGTAGGAAGATAACAGGAACGGATCTAGCTGAACACTGTGAGCAGGACGCACTGCACTAACTGTAAATAGTCTAGCTGCCTGACCGTGGTACTAAAAGGATCAAAAGAACACCAGTAATTTTCTTCAGGTAGCTTTATATACTGTAACAAGACAAGCCTGCCTGTCAGTAGGAAGATAACAGGAACGGATCTAGCTGAACACTGTGAGCAGGACGCACTTTACTAAATGTAAATAGTCTAGCTGCCTGACCGTGGTACTAATAGGATCAAAATAACACCAGTAATTTTCTTTAGGTAGCTGTTAATACTGTAACAAGACAAGCCTGCCTGTCAGTAGAAAGATAACAGGAACGGATCTAGCTGAACACTGTGAGCAGGACGCACTGCACTAAATGTAAATAGTCTAGAAGATAACAGGAACGGATCTAGCTGAACACTGTGAGCAGGACGCACTTTACTAAATTTAAATAGTCTAGCTGCCTGACCGTGGTACTAATAGGATCAAAAGAACACCAGTAATTTTCTTTAGGTAGCTGTTAATACTGTAACAAGACAAGCCTGCCTGTCAGTAGAAAGATAACAGGAACGGATCTAGCTGAACACTGTGAGCAGGACGCACTGCACTAAATGTAAATAGTCTAGAAGATAACAGGAACGGATCTAGCTGAACACTGTGAGCAGGATGCACAGCACTAAATGTAAATAGTCTAGAATTTAACAGGAACGGATCTAGCTGAACACTGTGAGCAGTACGCACTGCACTAAATGTAAATAGTCTAGAAGATAACAGGAACGGATCTAGCTGAACACTGTGAGCAGGACGCACTGCACTAAATGTAAATAGTCTAGAAGATAACAGGAACGGATCTAGCTAAACTGAATACAGTGTATATATATATATATATATATATATGCAACACCTGGGATGCATATATATATACACAATACACTGTAAGTGCAGCTAACTGACTGACTGTTCTGCCTAATCTATCTAACTCAAATCAAATTACACTGTCTCTCTGTCTATCTCTTTCAACGCCGGAATACACACTACACAGGGCCGCCGTGCAGGCGGCCTTATATAGTGTGGGGCGTGTACTAAATCCCCTGAGCCATAATTGGCCAAAGCCTCCTTGGCTTTGGCCAATTACGGCTCTCTGTTCAGGTGGCGCTGTGATTGGCCAAGCATGCGGGTCATAGTGCATGCTTGGCCAATCATCAGCAAGCAATGCACTGCGATGCCGCAGTGAATTATGGGCCATGACGCGCCACACGAATTTGGCGCGAACGGCCCATATCGTTCGCAATTCGGCGAATGACCGAACAGCCGATGTTCGAGTCGAACATGGGTTCGACTCGAACACGAAGCTCATCCCTAGTGATGAGATGTGCAATTAAAACAGACACTGATTTTACAAATAACCTAATAACACTGAACTACTCGTCATATTAGGCTGGGAGCTAGTCCTAGTGGCTGTTGAATGTTATTAGTGGGACTGTGTTAACATTTGATCTGAAAAAAAAAAAAAAGGAAGGGAAAGGTCAACCTGTCGAGGTGTTAAATTCCTATAACTGTTCGCCCAGGATTATACAATAAGCTATGACTAAAAAAAAGGGAGAGGAGCTGCAGCAGCAGGAGAATACTAGTTCTCAAATGACTCGCTCATCAAAAGAAAAGGGGAACCTAGCAGCAGCAGCAGCAGCGGCCAAACTGGAAAAATTTGCGCACCCCTCTACCTCATCACCATCTAAAACCACCCAACAACAGCAGGAGAAATCTTATGTGGGGGGCTCTGGGGATAGGAAGAGCCTAGGAAAAGGGCCGACGGCTATACACACTACAAAAACTGCGAGCAGTAAAAGCTCTGCAGGTGAGCCCTCAGGAATGGCAACTAGCAATACTGCCGAGCAAAACACATCACTAATAGCGGAGCCTACACTGAAAGACGTCTTATGTGCTGTCAATTCCTGCAAAGCCTCCCTAAGTGATCTGTGCAATCAGCTGAAGGGGTTAAAGGAAGAACTAATTACAGTAAGCCAAGAACTGCAAAGGACTGTTGCTAGAACAACCTTATTAGAGGAGAGGTTGAGCCAGGCTGAGGATGATTTGACCCCATTGAAGCAAGAGCTCAAAGCAATGAAAACGCAGATTGGCTTGCATAAAGCCAAAATGGAGGAAATGGAAAATAGGTCTCGCAGGAACAACGTGAGGGTGGTGGGCCTACCGGAGCGGACCGAGGGTCCCCACCCCGAGGAGTTCTTGGAGAATTGGCTTAGGGGAATATTCGGGACGGAAACTTTTTCTCACCTCTTTGCTATCGAAAGAGCCCACAGAGTACCAACTAGGGCCCCGCCACCAGGGGGGTATCCCAGGCCAATAATTATGAAATTTTTTAATTATAGAGATAAGGTAACATTGATGTGCAGGGCCAGAGAGAAGGCGGATATTTTGCACAACGGGGCTAAAATTTTATTTTTCCCCGACTACTCTCCAGACCTGCAGAAACGAAGGGCCGAATTTAGGGACATCAAACGCAATTTACGGAATTACAAAATTGAATACGCCCTGCTGTATCCGGCACGTTTACGTATAACTGCCCTAGGGGCTACTCATTATTTTGATACAACCTCAGGGGCAACAAAATGGCTCGAAGACAACAAAATGAACCTGCAGAGTTAGGGGCTATATAAGGCTGGATGAATTATTTTGATTTCTTTTTTTTTGTTTGTTTGTTTCTCCTGTATACAGCATATAGTGGATGGCACGGGGGAGGGGGGGAAGGGGGGGGTGTGTTGGATGGAAGCACGGATGAAGGATGTGGTTGCACTAGGTATATATGTTTTAAGTATCATTTTGGTGTTTTGGAATTGGGCTGCGGGAAGGGGGGAGGGGAGGAGGAGTTTGAAAGTGCGTCACAAAGCACTTGGTCAGTACATGAGTGGGGAGTCTTTTCTTGAATGGCTGGGAGGGAGGAAAAAGGTCACAAGCACAGCCCCTAGGGCTAGCCTAGGCAGGAGGGGGGGACACGAAAAGAGGTGGGGAAAAGGGGGATAGGTCAGGTAGAAGTTGGGGGGGGAGGGGGGTTTATAGCGAGATATAGGGTCAGGCAACGGGGTGAACGTAAGGCACGTGTATCTAGGAGGAGGGGGTTTACAAAAACAAAATAAAGCTGCACATGTGGTTTGTACTTGCAGTTAAATAATATAAGGGGAGAGGGGGGGGTGGTCCCTGGACGCGGGGGCCCCTTGCCCTCCCCCCCTTTCACTTTTTTGTTTGACACAATTATAGAGATGATTGTAAGCTTTGCATACACAAAGACACAAACGAATCACCCTTTCTTTTTAGGGCGTTGTTCTTTTTATTATTTTTCATTTCTTATTTTTGTTTTTCTTTTTATCTTCCTTAGATGCCCTTTAAAACGCTAAAAATAGGTTCTTGGAATATTAGGGGCATGGGCGATCCTATTAAAAAGGCAGCGGTGTTCTCGATAATGGAGGCCTATGAGGTTGAACTGGTTTGCCTGCAGGAAACTCATCTTACTAATGAAACTAAATTACATGTCCGGAGTTATAAATTCCAAGAACAGTATCATTCAGTTCATACCTCTTATTCAAGAGGGGTAAGCATATTAGTGAGGAGAGGTATTTCATTTTCCTGCAGGAGAACCAGGACAGACATGTTGGGACGCTATGTCTTCCTGAGTTGCGTTGTGGAAACTAGGCCTTTGGTTATAGCAAATGTCTACATTCCCCCTCCGTTTAAAACAGAGATCTGCAGCCCAGCAGATATAATCTCCAAACTAAAAGAGTTTGTAACAATTAACTCAGGTACAGCACCAGCAGGGGTAGTGTGGGATACCCTAAAAGCATACCTCAGGGGATTACTACATCAGCAGGTTGTTATATTAAAGAAGTCGTCAAGGGAATGGGAGGCGAGGGCTAGTAGGGAAGCCATGGAATCAGAAGCACAATACGTGGCAGATCCAACCCCTGAAAAGCAGGAAATTTGGCTTAAGAAACAACAAGAGTATAAAGAAGTAATCAATAGAAGAGCAGAGAACAAGAGACTCTTCCAGAAACAAAACTACTTTGGCGAAGGGGAGAAAGTAGGCCGGATGCTTGCACTCTTAACCAAGTCAAATCTATCCTCACCGGCCATCTCCTCAATTAAGACACCAGCTGGAAAGATCACATCTAATCCCGCTGAGGTTTTAGAGACTTTTTCTACATTCTATAGAGACCTGTACAGGTCGCGGTGGGGTTCGGACCGGCGCGATATGGACGGGTTCTTAGAAAGGATAGACCTGCCTGTACTCACGGAGAGGGATAGGAGTGAGATAGAGTCCCCCTTGACCTTGGAGGAATTACAAAAGGCAGTTGCGGAGTTGCCAGGCCAGAAATCTCCGGGCCCAGATGGGTTGCCATTGGAGATCTACAGGAAGTATGGGGAGGTCCTGCTCCCGGAGCTTCTAAAAGTGCTGGAACAGATGACTAAGGATGGAAGGCTGCCTCCATCAATGTCGGAGGCCGATATAGTAGTGATACCAAAGGAGGGGAAAGACCAACTGGAAGTCTCTTCGTATAGACCGATATCACTGCTGTGCTCAGATGCCAAGATTGTAGCAAGGGTGTTGGCATCCAGACTGAATAAGTGTATCGCAAAACTTGTGCATCTGGACCAATCTGGGTTTATCCCCGGTCGGTCTACCAGCACCAATATCAGAAGGGCATATCTGAACCTCCAGGTACCAACAAAAAATGCAGGATCTAGAGCCATACTGTCCTTGGATACTGCTAAGGCCTTCGACACCCTGGAGTGGGAATATTTATGGAGGGTGCTAGAGAGGTTTGGATTTGGGCCTGTATTTATTAGCTGGATTAAAATTCTATATAATCACCCAAGGGCAAGGCTCAGGATAAATAACGAATACTCGGAAAGTTTCCCCCTCGAAAGAGGAACAAGACAGGGCTGTCCCTTGTCCCCCCTACTGTTTGTTCTGGCCATGGAGCCATTGGCGGGTGCAGTGAGATCATCACCCGAATTGCAGGGATTCCATAGAAAGGGGGTGGAAGAGAAAATAGCGCTCTTCGCGGACGACGTTCTATTTTTCTTGGGGGACACGACCTCCTCACTGGAGAAAGTGATGCACCTGGTAGAGAACTTCGGTAAGTTCTCGGGACTTGCTATTAACTGGGAGAAATCGTCGCTCATGCCGATTGACTCACTGGCCAACCCTGTCTCGACGTGCTTGCCCCAGTTGAAAGTAATGGGGAAGATGAAGTATCTCGGTGTTGTGATGTCCAAGGACCCTAGTGCGTTTATTGAGGACAACTTGGTCCCTCTCTTATTAAAATTCAAGAAAAAATGCGATATCTGGAGCAGACTCCCTCTGTCTGTGGCGGGTCGAGCCAATCTGATCAAAATGGTATGGATGCCGCAGCTGTTATACCTGCTCCACAACTCCCCAGTCTGGATTGGGGAGAAGTGGTTTCAAAAAATCCAATCCCTCTTTGGGGAGCTAATATGGAAAAAAGGGCAGGCCAGGATTGGACTACAAAAGCTGCAGCGCCCTGCCACGGAGGGGGGACTGGGGGTCCCACATCCGTTTAGTTAATTCCTTGCAGCCCAGTTACAACAACTAGGAGATGCGCTACCGAGGGAGGGGGAAGTAAGTGTGCCAAAATTACTCTACAGGGGAGCCTACACAGTTCATTAGCAGAAGCGCTGGAGGCAGATTCACTGCAAGGAGAGATTATGACGTTTAAATTGATCACTAGGGTTTGGCAAACAGTCAAGAGGATAATGGGGTACAAAGGAACTTCAGAATATTCGCCAATTTGGAATAATAAGTACTTGCATGAATTGCTATCTGTTGAAAGAAATAGGATGTGGGAAAACTGTGGGATAAACCGGCTGGTACAATTATACGAGGGGGCTACCCTGAAATCATTTGAGGATTTGAGGCAGGAGTACGGGTTACCAAGTCAAGTCTTCTACAGTTATCTACAGATTAGGCATGCCCTGAGTAAGCAGTTTAACAGACAACCCCCCAGTTGGTGTAGGATGCCACTATTACAAACAATAATTAAATTAGAGTCCACCAAGGGCTTAATCACAGAGGCATACAACCAACTAACAAAGAGAAGAAATACACAGGTAGGCCTTCTTGGGGGCAGGGACAGATGGGCGGCTGATGTGGGGGAGATAACGGACGAGCAGTGGAAAAGGATTTTGGAGTTAGGATCAGAAGTGTCGGTCTCTCCAGCACAAAAAGCTTCCCACCTGATGTTGCTGCACAGAACTTACTATACACCAAAAAAGCTGTTTATGTTTGGTCGTAGAACCAACGACGAGTGCCCTAGAAGTAGAGGATCTGGCGATTTAATCCACATGCTCTGGAGGTGCCCAAAACTAGTTAGGTACTGGTCCGAGATTTTAAAGAAAATAAATACCACATTTAGCACCAACCTAGAGTTTGACCCTAAGATTTGCGTGCTGGGACATGTTAATACCGGGCTGAGTGACTGGAGCACAGCTGTAGCGGTAGCAAGATGTCTGTTTCAAGCTAGAAAACTAATAGCACAATCCTGGCAATCAAGAACACCTCCGACCCCCGAAGCTTGGGTTGGAACTGTCAACTCTACAGTGTGGAATGAAAGGACATTCTATACTAGATTAGGTAACTATAACAGGTTTGAGAGATTATGGAACTCGTGGGTTCAAGCAATGCCATGTCCTCTAACAGTGCTGCTTTAGAGCTTAGAGCACTTGTCTCCCTAACAAAGGAGAGACGTTGAATCAGGTGTAGCTTAGAGCCTTAAAGCCATGAGAGAACAATGCACAGAACTGCAGCAAGATCTTGGGTGTGCCCTGGAATTAGGTGAGCTCAATAATGGCGGGTTATTGGGGGGCGGGGGGAAAGGGTATATTAGATAGAAAAGCAATATCTTATAGCCATGTACAATAGTAACAAGAGGATTGTGGCCAGCTGGGCTAGATGTATCAGATATGTGTTCTATGTGTTATATTTTGGTAATACTATGACTATTTAAGCTTGGAATACCAAGAAGGAAAAAGGGAAAAAAAAAGGGGGAAAGAGAAAAGGAATTTGAAAGGCCACAATGATGTAACTGAGTTAGAGACAAATATGAGTACTAACCTGAAAGCTGTCTCTGGATTAAGTTAGCTGAAGTGGCGAAAAAAAAAAAAAAGAAAAAAAAAAAAAAAAGAAATATCACATGGTCCTAAGTATTCAGACCCTTTGCTCAGTATTTAGTAAAAGCACCCTTTTGATCTAATACAGCCATGAGTCTTTTTGGGAAAGATGCAACAAGTTTTTCACACCTGGATTTGGGGATCCTTTGCCATTCCTCCTTGCAGATCCTCTCCAGTTCTGTCAGGTTGGATGGTAAACGTTGGTGGACAGCCATTTTTAGGTCTCTCCAGAGATGCTCAATTGGGTTTAAGTCAGGGCTCTGGCTGCGCCATTCAAGAACAGTCACGGAGTTGTTGTGAAGCCATCCTTCGTTATTTTAGCTGTGTGCTTAGGGTCATTGTCTTGTTGGAAGGTAAACCTTCGGCCCAGTCTGAGGTCCTGAACACTCTGGAGAAGGTTTTCATTCAGGATATCCCTGTACTTGGCCACATTCATTTTTCCCTCGATTGCAACCAGTCGTCCTGTGCCTGCAGCTGAAAATCACCCCCACAGCATGATGCTGCCACCACTATGCTTCACTGTTGGGACTGTATTGGACAGGTGATGAGCAGTGCCTGGTTTTCTCCACTCATACCGCTTAGAACTAAGGCCAAAAAGTTCTATCTTGATCTCATCAGACCAGAGAATCTTATTTCTCACCATCTTGGAGTCCTTCGGGTGTTTTTTAGCAAACTCCATGCGGGCTTTCATGTGTCTTGCACTGAGGAGAGGCTTCCGTCAGGCCACTCTGCCATAAAGCCCCGACTGGTGGAGGGCTGCAGTGATGGTTGACTTTCTACAACTTTCTCCCATCTCCGGACTGCATCTCTGAAGCTCAGCCACAGTGATCTTTGGGTTCTTCTTTAACTCTCTCACCAAGGCTCTTCTCCCTCGATAGCTCAGTTTGGTCGGACGGCCAGCTCTAGGAAGAGTTCTGGTCGTCCCAAACGTCTTCCATTTAAGGATTATGGAGGCCACTGTGCTCTTAGGAACCTTAAGTGCAGCAGAAATTTCTTTGTAACCTTGGCCAGATCTGTGCCTTGCCACAATTCTGTCTCTTAGCTCTTCAGGCAGTTCCTTTGACCTCATGATTCTCATTTGCTCTGACATGCACTGTGAGCTGTAAGGTCTTATATAGATAGGTGTGAGGCTTTGCCAATAAAGTCCAATCAGTATAATCAAACACAGCTGGACCCAAATGAAGGTGTAGAACCATCTCAAGGATGATCAGAAGAAATGGACAGAACCTGAGTTAAATATATGAGTGTCACAGCAAACGGTCTGAATACTTAGGACCATGTGATATTTCCGTTTTTCTTTTTTAATAAATCTGCAAAAATGTCAACAATTCTGTGTTTTTCTGTCAATATGGGGTGCTGTGTGTACATTAATGAGGAAAAAAATGAACTTAAATGATTTTCGCAAATGGCTGCAATATAACAGTGAAATATTTAAGGGGGTCTGAATACTTTCCGTTCCCACTGTACATCAAATATCGATTAGATTTGAATTTCCATTCTGTTCATTTACTTTTTTTTTTTTATTTCACTCATTTTGTTAATTGATAAAAATAAACTATTAACGCTTCTATTTCTGAAAGCTTTCTTAACCACTTAACCCAAAATCACGTACATGTTCGTAATTTTACTGTAAGTGGTTTAGCCAGGATGATGCCTACAGCTACAGACATCATCCATTATTGTTTTTTAAAGCAGGCTACCAGCTTTCATGTAAAAGCCATCCTAGTGGCTAATTAGCTGCTGGATTGCTTGTACCGGCGACAGAAAGGATCCCCCTCGCTGCCCGCCGGTGCCTCTCTGGGCTCTCCTGTCCGATCCAATTCAGCGCTTGTGCCTACTTACAATAGAGGTAACCAGATCATCTCCGAGCACCTCTATGGTCTAGGTAGGACAGCGGAAGCAACAAGCATTTTCATGCCCTCCAGTTTCCCGGATGTAAACAGAGCCAATTTAAAATTTGGAAAGCAGTTGAACACACTGATCTTGGTGTAATTAGATGCTTCTAAGGGCAGAAACATCTGAGACCCAGATCTCTCCTTAACCACCTCAATACAGGGCACTTACACTTTAAATGACAATTACTCAGTCATACAACAATGAACACATATAAAAATTTGTGTCCTTTTTTTCGCACAAATAGAACTTTCTTTTGGTGGTATTTAATCACTAGTGGGTTTTTTATTTTTTGCGTTATAAATAAAAAAAAGACTGTAAATTTTGTGAAAAAAATGCCTTTTTCTTTGTTTCTCTCATAAAATTTTGCAAATGAGTAATTTTTCTTCATAATTTTGGCCAAAATTTATACTGCTACATAGCTTTGGTAAAAATAACCCAAATTAGTGTATATTATTTGGTCTTTGTGAAAGTTATAGAGTCTACAAACTATGGTGCCAATCACTGAAAATTGATCACATCTGATTATCTGTGTATCTCATTTCTTGAGACACTAACAAGTCAGGAAAGTACAAATACCTCCCAAATGATCCCCTTTTAGAAAGTAGACATTCCAAGGTATTAAGTAAGTAGCATGGTGAGTTTTTTTAAGTTTTTTCCCACAATTCTTTGCAAAATGAAGATTTTTTTTTTTTTACAAAATTGTCCTATTATCAGGTTATTTCTCACACACAGCAAATGCATACAACAAATTACACCCCAAAATACATTCTGCTATACTTCCCGAGTGTGGCGATACCACATGTGTGAGACTTTTACACAGCCTGGCCACATACAGTCAGGTCCATAAATATTGGGACATCGACACAATTCTAATCTTTTTGGCTCTATACACCACCACAATGGATTTGAAATGAAACAAACAAGATGTGCTTTAACTGCAGACTTTCAGCTTTAATTTGAGGGTATTTACATTCAAATCAGGTGAATGTTGTAGGAATTACAACAGTTTGTATATGTGCCTCCCACTTTTTAAGGGACCAAAAGTAATGGGACAGATTAACAATCATCCATCAAACTTTGACTTTTTAATACTTGGTTGCAAATCCTTTGCAGTCAATTACAGCCTGAAGTCTGGAACGCATAGACATCACCAGACGCTTGGTTTCATCCCTGGTGATGCTCTGCCAGGCCTCTACTGCAACTGTCTTCAACTGCTTGTTCTTGAGGCATTTTCCCTTAAGTTTTGTCTTCAGCAAGTGAAATGCATGCTCAATCAGAATCAGGTCAGGTGATTGACTTGGCCATTGCATAACATTCCACTTCTTTCCCTTAAAAACTCTTTGATTGCTTTCGCAGTATGCTTCAGGTCATTGTCCATCTGCACTGTGAAGCACTGTCCAATAAGTTCTAAAGCATTTTGCTGAATATGAGCAGATATTATTGCCCGAAACACTTCAGAATTCATCCTGCTGCTTTTGTCAGCAGTCACATCATCAATAAATACAAGAGAACCAGTTCCACTGGCAGCCATACATGCCCACGCCATGACACTACGACCACCATGCTTCACTGATGAGGTGGTATGCTTTGGATCATGAGCAGTTCCTTTCCTTCTCCATACTCTTCTCTTCCCATTACTCTGGTAGAAGTTGATCTTGGTCTCATCTGTCCATAGGATGTTG
This sequence comes from Lithobates septentrionalis, assembly GCA_037952835.1. Classification (NCBI taxonomy): domain Eukaryota; kingdom Metazoa; phylum Chordata; class Amphibia; order Anura; family Ranidae; genus Lithobates; species Lithobates septentrionalis. Next base: position 1,170,568 of record JBBDGP010000825.1, read on the forward strand.
TTCCAGAATTGTGAAGGCTTTTTTAGATGTTGTTTGGCAAACTCTAATCTGGCCTACCTGTTTTTGAGGCTCACCAATGGTTTACATCTTGTGGTGAACCCTCTGTATTTACTCTGGTGAAATCTTCTCTTGATTGTTGACTTTGACACAAATACACCTACCTCCTGGAGAGTGTTCTTGATCTGGCCAACTGTTGTGAAGGGTGTTTTCTTCACCAGGGAAAGAGTTCTTCGGTCATCCACCACAGTTGTTTTCCGTGGTCTTCCGGGTCTTTTTTTGTTGCTGAGCTCACCGGTGCATTCTTTCTTTTTAAGGATGTTCCAAACAGTTGATTTGGCCACACCTAATGTTTTTGCTATCTCTCCGATGGATTTGTTTTGTTTTTTCAGCCTAGGGATGGCTTGCTTCACTGATAATGACAACTCTTTGGATCTCACATTGAGAGTTGACAGCAACAGATTCCAAATGCAAATAGCACACTTGAATTGAACTCTGGACCTTTTATCTGCTCCTTGTAAATGGGATAATGAGGGAATAACACACACCTGGCCATGGAACAGCTGAGCATCCAATTGTCCCATTACTTTTGGTCCCTTAAAAAGTGGGAGGCACATATACAAACTGTTGTAATTCCTACACCGTTCACCTGATTTGGATGTAAATACCCTCAAATTAAAGCTGAAAGTCTGCAGTTGAAGCACACCTTGTTCGTTTCATATCAAATCCATTGTGGTGGTGTATAGAGCCAAAAAGATTACAATTGTGTTGATGTCCCAATATTTATGGACCTGACTGTACAAAGGCTCAACATTGAAATAGCACTTTCAGGCATTCTATGAGCATAAATGACACATCTCATTTCTCAACCATCTATTACACTTTTGAAGGCCCTGGAGCACCAGAACAATGGAATTGCCCACAAAATGACCCCATTTTGGAAAGCAAACACCACAACGTATAATCTATGCGGCATAATGAGTCTTTTGAATGGTTCATTTTTTTCCAGAAGTTTTTGGAAAATGTGTAAAAAAAAATGAAAACGCATTTGTTTTTACACAAAGTTGTCGATTTATAAGATATTTCTAACACATAGCATGTATATAGCAAAAGTTACACCCCAAAATACATTCTGCTACTCTTTCCAAGTATGGCGATACCACATGTGTGAGACTTTTACACAGCCTGGCCACATACAGAGGCCCAACATTGAAATAGTACCTTCAGGCGTTCTAGGAGCATAAATTACACATCTTATTTCATTCCTACCTATCACACTTTTAAAGGCCCTGGAGCACCAGGACAGTGGAATTGCCCACACAATGACCCCATTTTGGAAAGCAAACACCCCAACATATATTCTATGAGGCATGGGCTGCAGATAGGTACTCAGGTACTCTGATGGCCTGGTGACAGGTACTCGGGTACTCTGAAGGCCTGGTGACAGGTACTCGGGTACTCTGATGGCCTGGTGACAGGTACTCGGGTACTTGGGTACTCTGATGGCCTGGTGACTGGTATTCGGGTACTCTGAAGGGCGGTGACAGGTACTCAGGTACTCGGTACTCATATGAACTGTGACAGGTGCTCAGGTACTCAGACGAACTGTGACAGGTACTCGGGTACTCAGATGGACTGTGACAGGTAGTCAGGTACTCTGGTACTCATTTTCCTGATGACGCGTGCATGAGTGTGAAATGCATCGAAATTGAGGCTTGACACCCATGATACAGGAGTCCTCCGCCCCCACCTACAGCTGAGACACACGCCGCGCTTCTTGTATCACACATCCAGTGATGGACCGGCCTCTGCCTCTTCCTCCAGCTGTGTTGCAACCTACTGCACCTTACATACAACTTGTAAGTGCTTTTTAATGGAATTAAATACAATATTACACTATTTATGCCTTTCTGTGGCTCGTTTATGGTAGAGCCTAACTTTACAGATCGAATGAAAGGGAGCTGTGGATATATATTCAAGAGTATAGTTGAATGAAGTCTATACTATTTCATGCCAATTATGATTGGAGTGTGGTCCGGGCCAATCTTTGAAACACTTGATTAAGGAAGAGTCTAGCCAACGGAGGTAGGAATCCTTTCATTTATATGCCTGGTGGTCACTCTGTGGCCTTAGATATCTGGTGAACACATTTATGTCACTTCAGGTGAAGCACTTTTTTGGTTAAGAATTGAAGCACATTGCACTTTAGGAGGTACGGTGTTGGAGTTTGCACAGAAGACCCCAACTAATCTTTTGTTTATTTTTTATTGTTTATATATTATATTGATTTTTTAACTTTGGACTCTGACACTAATATAATACTTACCTTTATATGATATATTATGCACTTTATCCTAATATGTACTAGTATATGTTCTATTTGTGCCCTTAATCACTTTTTACACTCTGGTATTCATATGGACTGTGACAGGTACTCAGGTACTCTGGTACTCATATGGACTGTAACAGATACTCAGGTATTCGGGTACTCAGTTGAACTGTGACAGGTACTCGGGTACTCAGATGGACTGTGACAGGTACTCAGGTACTTGTGTACTCAGATGAACTGTGACAGGTACTCGGGTACTCAGATGGACTGTGACAGGTACTCGGGTACTCAGATGAACTGTGACAGATACTCGGGTACTCAGATGGACTGTGACAGGTACTTGGGTACTCGGGTATTAAGATGAACTGTGACAGGTACTTGGGTACTTAAGATGGACTGTGACAGGTACTCGGGTACTCAGATGGACTGTGACAGGTACTCGGGTACTCAGATGGGCTGTGACAGATACTTTGATGGGTGGTGACAGGTACTTTGATGGGTGGTGACAGGTCCTCTTTATTGGGGGGGATCAGTGTGGTTGGTGTACACTGTAAGCGGTAACGAGATGTTACCGCAATCTTCTTCTCACACGCGATCGGTGTGTGAGGATGAAACCCGGTAACATCTCGTTACCGCTCTATGTTTACGAGCAGTGTTCCCGGGAGCTCGCCACCACTGATGCACTCGCGCGCATGCGCTGTGCAGAGTGGGGCGGTACCATCTGTGATCGGCCGTGGTAAACAGCCATGCCCAATGGCTGTTTACCCCCCTCGGTTGCGAGCGTTGTCTTCGTGACACGCCGGCACCGAAGTTACAGGGCTGCGCACACGATCGCATGCATGCCCTGTTTAAATGGACAAACGTCATATGACGCCCGCCCAGAACAAAAGCTGCGTCGTCTGGCCGTCATATGACAGCCAGCGGGCAGGCGGCAAGCGATTAAGAAGCACTTGTCACTGCCTATTGCTCTCACAATGGATGTTTACATTCCTTGTGACAGCCATAAATGTGACATATAAAAAAAAACTAAAAAGAAAACTGTGTGAAAATAATATAAAAAAAAAAAAAAAATTTTTTTAAAGCCCCCCGTCCCCCCGTGCTTGTGTGCAAAGCCGAACGCACGCGTATGTAAATAGCGATTACACCACATATTGCTGTGAACGTCAGAGTGAAAGCAATAATTCTAGCACCAGACCTCCCCTGTATCTCTAAACTACTAACCTGTAAATTCTTTCTTAAGCATCGCTTGTCGCCATTCCATGAGCGTGCTCAATCTTAAAGTGTGACATGTTATGTATCTATTTACTCAATGTAACACCATCTTTTATATTTCACCAAAAATATTTGTATATTTTATTGTGTCTATGTGCATTAAAATTCAATAAAGTGGGGTTCCCATTTTAAAAAAAAAGTCATCAACTACAAATACTGCAGCTGCTGACTTTTAATTGGACACTTACCTGTCCCAGGGTCCAGCGATGCAGGGGATCGAAGCCCAGCTCGTCCCCCCCTCCATTCGGCATCGCCGGCATTTTAACTGTGTGGCTTCACAGCCGGACACCCACTGCGCATGCGCGAGCCGCGCCGTCACTGGCCCCGTAATCATCTGGGACCGGTCGCATGTCCCAGATGATTGACAAGAGGGAGGGTGGGGAGGCGATCTCCCTTCCTACGCCGAGGGAAGTGGTGTCACTAGCCCAGGCACCGAAGGAGGCAGACTACGAGGGACCCCCTAGCCATTGTTTTTTTTTTTTTTTGTTTTTTTTAAGCACATTACTAAATTTTTTTTGGGGTGGAACTCCACTAAAGAATTGAGTTTGAAAATCCGCTGGGCAAATACCGTATTATAATATAAAAAATTGCAAAACCCACAGTTTTATTCTCTAGGGCCTCTGCTAAAATATATACACATATATATATATATATATATATATATATATATATATATATATATATATATATATATATATATATATATATTCATGTTTAAGAAGATCTGAAGATCGACCCATCATGACCTATTGTCAAGAGGGTCAGACCAAAATGAATGGCCAATACTAACGCGTTTCGGAGGAGCACCCCTTTCTTCAGATTGCCCGTTCAGGCTCTGAAGAAAGGGGTGCTCCCCCGAAACGCGTTAGCCATCGGCCATTGGTATCGGTCTGACCCTCTTGACAATAGGTCCTGGTGTGTCGATCTTCAGAATAGAGCATTTGCGCCTCTATCAAAGCCGTTTTTGATAGCTCGTTTGTGAGTATATTTCTTGCTGTTTTTATGCTGTAATAAAGTTTACCAGTGGTAATGCACTAGGTCAGTGCGCCCTCCTTCTTTTTTTGTTTCTTTTTTTGTTTTTTTCTTTTTTTGTTTCTTTTTTTTGTTTCTTTTTTTGTTTCTTTTTAGTTGGGTAACTCCACAATGAAATCCATAGACAGGTGGGTCCAGGGCCTATCTCCATTGGGTATGGGTTGTAGGAGGCCCACTGGAAGGTGTCAGGGAGTCTTACTCCGAGCACAAATGGAACAGGCAGCTACGAAGGCAGTTACATTAGCACGTAGACTAGGCCACCAGAATTGTTGGGAAATGGCCCAAAAGAGTTGATTCTTCCCAGTGTGGCCAGCAGCCTTGGGAGAATGGTATGTCTGGAAAGCGGCAGTACGGAGACTCTCTGGGACAAAGCAGTGGTCACAAGGTTTCTCAGGAGGAGCATGGACCTGAGCGACAAGAATTTTGTCACCCAAAGGAGAAGTGATACTGGTGCAAACCATAGTCAGAATATGTTCAGAAGGAATCACAGGAATCTGAACCGACTCCATCTTGGAAGGAGAAGAAAATTGTCGCAACAAAGCATCAGCCCTTACATTATTAGTACTGGGTAAGAATGAGACAATGTAATTGAAACTTGACAAGGAACAAGCCCATCGCACCCTTCTGGGATAGAGGCGTTTAGCCTCAGACAAGAATGTGAGATTCTTATGGTCAGTAAGAATGAGAACTGGCACAGTGGTACTTTCGAGGAAATGTCTCCATTCTTTCAGGGCTAAAATGATCGCTAACAGCTCTCTCTGTCCCCGATCTCGTAATTGCACTCCGCAGGTGACAATTTCTTGAAAATTTAGCCACAAAGATGCATAGCAAAGAAAAACAAATAACTTCGCGCTAACTCAAACGTGTAAGCTGGTAACACTGCAAATAGAATTTTTGCTGTAAACCATGGAATATATAAATAAGTGCAGCGCTATACTTTTATATAAGTGAATTGACAATTGTGCATATCAACATAGAAAAATCCTAAAGTAATAAAAGTCCATTTTCAATAAATCAAAGTCCATTTGTTTGTGAAAACATAAAAATCACCACGTGAGTATATGATTAAAATAATAATTAGGCAATCCCCAAGGTAATGGAGGCGTACCGTAGATTTTGGACCTAAAAATAGCATATGCTACATAGGTCAACATAAGCCTTTATTGCCCAATGGCAATGGTACAAAGGATCAGTACCGAAGGAAGATCGACGGTCCTGGAAGCTTGCTCAGGGATTATGTGCAAAACCACACTTGTGCAAATACCACCACCCATATGAATGGAGGCTTACCAAAAAGTTGGGACCCAAAACAGCATATGCTGAATGAGTCAGTGGGCAATTCCAAGCCTGTCTGACTCATTCAGCATATGCTGTTTTGGGTCCCAACCTTTTGGTAAGCCTCCATTCATATGGGTGGTGGTATTTGCACAAGTGTGGTTTTGCACATAATTCCTGAGCAAGCTTCCAGGACCGTCGATCTTCCTTCGGTACTGATCCTTTGTACCATTGCCATTGGGCAATAAAGGCTTATGTTGACTTATGTAGCATATGCTATTTTTAGGTCCAAAATCTACGGTACGCCTCCATTACCTTGGGGATTGCCTAATTATTATTTTAATCATATACTCACGTGGTGATTTTTATGTTTTCACAAACAAATGGACTTTGATTTATTGAAAATGGACTTTTATTACTTTTTCTATGTTGATATGCACAATTGTCAATTCACTTATATAAAAGTATAGCGCTACACTTATTTATATATTCCAAAGATGCATAGCGCTCTCAGAGGTAGGGTGTTGAGACAGAAGGGCGCCAACTCTAGTCTCAGAAGCATCAACCTCAAGGATAAAAGGTAACCTAGGATCAGGATGTGCCAAAACAGAAGCAGAAACAAAGGCAGCCTTGAGACTTAATGGACTCTAGAGACCAACTCTGTGGGTTACCGTCCTTTCTGGTCATATCAGTTAGAGGCTTGACCAGAGATGAGTAGTTACGAATAAACTTCCGATAATAGTTGGCAAAGCCAAGAAAACACTGCAGAGGACGTAAACCCATGGGTCGGGGCCACTGTAGGACTGCTGAAAGTTTCTCTGGGTTCATCAAAAAAAAAACAGCAGTGGAAATGACATAACCCAGGAATTTAACCTGTTCACGATGGAATTCGCACTTCTCCAATTTACAATAGAGATTGTTCTCTCTTAGTTTTTGAAGCACACGACAGACATCTGTGTGGTGGCTCTCCAAGGACTTGGAAAATATGAGGATATTGTCGAGATAGACCACCATACATAACTGCAACAAATCTCAGAGGACATTGTTAATGAATTCCTGGAAAACTGCCGGAGTTTTATAAAGGCCAAATGGCATTACGAGGTACACATAATGGCCTGTTCTGGTATTAAATGCAGTTTTCCACTCGTCGCCCTCCTTAATCCACATGAGATTGAATGCTCAAATCAAGCCTTGTGAAAACCGTTGCTCCCTTGAGGCTTTCAAATAACTCTGTAATCAACAGAATTGGATAAGCATTCTTAACCATGAAACAATTGAGACCGCTTTAATCAGTACAAGGTCTGAGTTCACCACTCTTCTTCTTCACAAAGAAGAAATCAGCACCAGCAGGAGATGAGGATTTGCGGATGAAACCTCAAGAAAGTGCATCTGCAACATACTCCTCCATTGCCTTATCGTCCAAGACTGACAAGGGGTAAACCCAGCCATGAGGGGGTATGGCACCAGGTTGAAGGTCAATTGCACAATTATAGGACCAGTGTGGAGACAAACTACAGGCTTGAACTTTGTCAAAGACATCGCTAAAATTGCAGTACTCCTACGGCAGGGAGGAGAGTGAAGAGGTGCACAGGACCTTTGCTACCTTCTGGAAGCATGTCTTACTGCACAGTGGCGACCAGGAGAGAACCTCAGCACAGAGCCAATCAAAAGAGGGGTTGTGCCTCTGTAATCAAGGAAGACAAATAACCAGCGGAAACTTAAGTGAGGAAATGACTTGGAATTGGATTATCTCATGGTGAAGAGCCCCTATGACCATGGACAATGGAACAGTCTCATGAGTCACATGGGCAGGCTTTAGAGGTCTCCCATCAAGAGTCTCAATGGCAAGTGGAGTGTCACGCAGCTGCAGCGGAATCAAGTGCTTTGATACAAAGGCAGCATCAATGAACAGGCCTGCAGCCCCAGAGTCGATTAGAGCCTATATCTTGACGAACAACTCAGCCCATGAAAGGATAACCTGAACCAAGGGCTTATCCTTCTGGATAACTGGGGATGAAACAATGCCACCTAAGGTCTGTCCATGACAGGACCTCAAGGTTGGCACGTTCCCTGGATGGGTGGGACAAGACTTCAAAAAATTACCTGCCTGGCCACAATAAAGGCACAACCTCTCCCTCCTCCTAAGGGCTCTCTCATCCGCAGAGAGACACGTGAAGCCCAAGTGCATGGGTTCACCTTCGCTGACCGACTCGGTACCAGGAGGCATGGGAGGTGAGGGAGGCACAGGTGGGACTGCAAAGCTCGTAGACAAATGTACAGGAGGCTTCCGCAAGCGTCTGGAGTCAATGAGGATGGCAAACGTGATCAACTTCTCCAGATCAGTGGGTATATTTCAGGCTGCTATCTCATCCTTGATGGTATCTGAGAGACCATGAGAAAAAGCAGCCACGAGGGCCTCATTGTTCCAAGCAACCTCTGCTGCCAGAGTACGGAATTTAATGGCATAATCGGCAACAGTTCTCGTACTCTGAGATTACAGGGAAGCGGAGTGGAACCAGACAAACCTCTTATAGAGGTAATATTTGAGACGGGTGGCTGCATAAAGACTGGAGCAGCAGGGATGGCCTGAAACACATGTTGTACCGGAGCAGCCACAGTGGGAGATTTCAGGTGAGCCGTGCGACTGTAACGCCATGGCAAACTGATCCATGTGCTTATCCTGCTCATCCAATCTGGAAAAAATATTACCAACAAGTGGATTGACTGCATCTTCTGAATTCATGGCCTTCGCCTACTGTCAGACACCATGAATCAGATTGAGACAGAAGTACAGTTAAATCACACTTGTTTAATAATAAAAGTAAATAGAACAAACGTAGCCAAAACTTTTTGTAGCTGCTGACTATTAATAAACAAAAAAAGCCTGGAACTCCGCTTTAAAGCGGGATTCCAACATAAAAAAAAATTAAAAGTCAGCAGCTAAAAACACTGTAGCTGCTGACTTTAAATAAGTACTTACCTGTCCTGGGTGCCTGCGATGTCAGCCGCTCGAGGCTGACCCGTCCCTCAGCTCTCGGGTCCCAGCAACGCCATCCTAGGTAAGGGAAACAGGCAGTGGAGCCTTGCGGCTTCACTGCCAGTTTCCTACTGCGCATGCGCGAGCGGCGCAGCGCTTTATGAATGGGACGCAATGTGTTGTGGGACACACACAGTTCCCATAACACACCGCGCCCCATTCCCCAGAAGACAACGCAGGAAGCAGAAGACCGAAGATCACCGCGGTGTAGGAAGAGACAGATTAGGAAGACAGCAACAGCCATGTCACGTAAGTAAAAATTTTTTTTTTTTACTTTTCCTCCATTTTTTTTAGGTATTTTTTAGTGCATTTTTTTTTTTAGGGTGGACCTCCACTTTAAGTAAGTAGGACTGTAGAGCAGGATATCTTTAACAGGTAAGTCACGGTGGAGAGATAGGAGCTGGCAATTAGCCCACAGCTGAGCGGCCAACTCAGAGAAGGAAGGGCTGAGCCCAGCCCTGACACAAGACTTGAAAATTGCTGTTCACAGGTGCTCTCCATCCAATCTGACAGAGCTTGAGCTATTTTGCAAAGAAGAATGGGCAATAATTTCACTCTCTAGCTGTGCAAAGCTGGTAGAGACATATTCAAAAAGACTTGCAGCTGTAATTGCAGTGAAAGGTCGTTCTACAAAATATTGACTCAGGGGGGCTGAATACAAATGCACGCCACACTTTTCAGATATGTATTTGCAAAAAATTTTGAAAACCATTTTTCATTTTCCTTCCACTTCACAATTATGTGCCACTTTGTGTTGGTGTATCACATGAAATCCCTATAAAATACATTTATGTTTTTGGTTGTAACATGACAAAATGTGCAACATTTCAAGGAGTATGAATACTTTTTCGAGGCACTGTATGCTTTGTGACATTTGTTTATGTTTACTAACCCATTTTGCAGAGACTTATGACATCATAGCAGGTTGGGGTGGGAGGTAACTTTTTCTTTCTTGTTCCTCATTGGTGGATGTTTATCTAAATACCTTTGCACAATTGTATATGTAGCGCTGGTAGATTTTTAATCTACTGCTGATAGGTAAATCTAGTGGGTTACTAGTTAGGTGAAGTTAGATTTGCCTCTGTTCCAGCTTGTCTGAGTTGCGTGTAATTTCACACTGCGCCGGTGGGTGTCGTTGTCACCATGGGCCAGTGTTGGAAAGGCAACGTGTTGAAGCGTATGAGTGTTCCTCTGTCCCAGAGACAACTTGGTGGAGGTGGTCCTCTGAGTTGCATTCTGGGAGAGGGTATTTATGGGACAGACAAAGTAAAGAAAAAGAAGAATTGCGCTAGGTGCTAAATATATAGGCAAGTAGTGATAAGAAAAAAACCCTGAAGGAGGTCCTGCGGCTAAGCACTATAACCCCAATACGAGGGCACATAGAAGAAAACTAAAAAGGACAGTGCAGCGCTGGACCAATTGCAAAATGAAAACTTATGTGAATAAAATATAATACCAATTATATAAGAAATATAAAACTAAATTACAGTAATAAAAAACAGCCAGTGATAATGGCTAGTGAGAAACCAAACCATACAAAATGTGCAAGTGATAAAATCCAATGACGTGGAAGCATGAATATTTAAAACAAAGTTCATCAATGTGGTATAAGTGAAAAATCAAGTCCAAAGATTAATCAATGCAGAGTTCGGAGTTGAATAATCCCACCGCCAGTGTAGCCCGCCACCAGGTGATAAGTAATGGAGGCTTACCAGAAAGCCTGCGACCGCCCTTACTCAGGGGGGTCAAAACAGGCTTAGTAGTGGAAGATGAACTTCCAGGGATGTCCCACGATAAACTCCATAGGATGCCTTGCCGGGCTCCTTCTCAGGAAGCTGATCAGCAGTAGCTGGGAATACTCCCAGGGGTGCTTCCAGTACTTCTTCCCAAAGAGATCAGGCGAAGGTGAACCACAGATCCCAAAAAAGAAAAGGGGACTCCAATAGTGCAGATAAACTATGACCATTTTATTTCTCAAGTAAAAATAGATAAAAACTGGTAAAAAGGGGAACAGCAGCAAAGGTAACAAAATAGACTCCTTTGCCGTTTAAAATGGAATCGCGCATGCGTGATTCCATTTTATTCCATTCTTTTGATGCACCTGGAATGTTTTTAGCTGATTTAAACTGTTCATTTTAGTTGGCCTTTAACCTGTTCCCATCAGCTGTATATGTGGTGGTTGGGCTTGAAATCTGAGCCACCACACATATGCATCCATGGTGAAAAACCACTGAGACCACTTTGACAGCCATCACAGCAGTCACATTATCGAAAAACCCACCTCTGCTCCTCAGCATTCAGATCCTCTTAAAGGGCCGGGGTTGGCAGTGAACGGGGCTTAGGAAAACCCCAATGTTGAGGTGCGGAGGATGATGTACTGTATACAGAAAAAAGCAGGTAGGTAATTTAGGAACAAACAGGGGGGATCAGTTCTATCATACAACAAATCAATGCTAAACAGGAACAGTGAGACAGAATCTGTAAAACATTGACTACAAGGTTACTGCTTGATTGATAATTTCCTCCCTCAGCTACTCTGAATTAGCACTGAAACAGAATGAAACCTGATCCTGACAACTTCCTAATCATATGACTGTTTAAAATGAAAATCTGTCTTATCTTTAGTGATAAATCAATCTTAGAACTTTGCAAACTATCACAGTTTGCTGCCCAGGAGTACAGAAGCACAGATAATATGCTGTAATAAAGACTATACAATGTAAACCTGTAAGTAGGTTGAAATACTGGCTAGTGAGATGCTGCTGCCCCAGCCTGGAGGGAAAACCATTAAATTGTTTCCCTCACTTTTTACTGAGCTCTGTCTCTCTCCCTGTGGTGATAATAAAAGGGGGGAGGGCTCTCCCCAGTCAGATAGTCTGCATTGGAAGAAAAGACACAGACAAGCCACAGCATGTTATAACCAGATGCTTACAGTAAAGAGAAAAGGGGGAGCGGTTTCATCTCAGAGAGCAAGCCTGCCTGCTGTCCACCATGTAGGGGGATTACTGGCACCTGCAGTCCTCCTTGAAGAACACCAGTTCTGCAAATCTGACACTGTGGACTCTGCTGTGTATAGACTCTTGCCTGTGCAGGTACACTGGGGCAGCCACGAACCTGAGTTAGGGAGTTAAGACTGTGCACTTTGTTTTGGAACTGTTATGTTGAGAGTTTCCAGTAAGGCTTTTGAAACGTTTTCCTTGCCTGGCCGAAGTTATTCAAGGGGTGTAATGCAAGTAACCGGCACACAGAGTTTACAGGGTGGGTGAACTAAGCACATTGGGGTATGAAGATAACAGTGTAAGAGTTAATACAGAATGAAGATACAAGTGGTTACCAAGGGTAACAAAAGTTTCTCTAGTAGCCTGCCATAGATGTGTACATGTGGCAGGTGGCATAGCCTCTTGCAGACGGAGTTGTCTGCATTTTTTACATGAGCAAGTCGTCTCCCATGGGAGCAGATCAGCACTGCAAAGGTCCCCAGCCCTGTGTACAGGGTGAGTGACCCTGTCTACGGTGCCTAGCATAGCCACCTTTAAACCTGTCACAGAGACTTCGCTGATTGAGAGGCAGCCTGATTTGCAATTAAATGTGTTGCTAATTTACTTGATAAATGCCCCCCATACTGTTCTGAAAATAGACAAACAGAAACCTTTGACTTACCCTCCTTCCTATGTACTATGTTCTTGCATCTCAAGCAAGGATGCTTCCAGACTTCAGAGGTAATCTGCTTGTGCTGCAACTGCCAAGAAGAGTGATAACCAAAGTAATAAATAGCTGACCATGAAAAGATCAGAACGAGTGGCTACAGACTACAACAGGAGTGTCCAACCTTTTGACCTCCCTGGGCCACATTGAAAGAAGGGGGGCATATATAAAATACACTAACAAGACAGTATTTGACAGGATCTGAGGCCCTGACTAAGCGGATCAGCACACGAAACGTGTTAACTAAAAGATATACAAAACTGTATCTTGAATCCAGGATTACATCACCCTGGACAAGCAGTTTGTTAAATAGTTTTTATGGAACAAACCTTTCTTTTTAAGAATTGTAGAGTAAGTGAGATAAGACAGAGGGAGAGCTATAGAATGCAGGGGGGGGATACTAGTCACAGAGGGGTCGTAAAACTTTAGCATAATGTGTAAGGAAAACAATATCTAAATTCAGGCCATTATTTTTCTTGTCAAAAAGAAGTATCATTCATAGTTCAAACGTTTTCCTTTCCTGGATAGTTCTGAAATTCCCTTTAAGAACTAAAACATTGAGGTCTTCTATAGTGTGGTCCGGTTGTGAGAAATGATGTCCCACAGGTGTGCATAAACTGTCTTCTTTATGTTCTTTGATGGTATGTCTGTGCAAATTCATCCTTGCTTGCAACTTCTGTCCTGTTTCACCAACATAAGATCCTTTGCTGCACCTTTTGCATTGGATGAGGTACACAACATTACTGGAGGTACAGCTGTAAGATCCCATGATATTGAAGGTCCCATTTGTGTGTGTAACACTTTTGGATAGATTGATCTGGTTGCATAGTTTGCAGCGTTTTTTATTGCAGGGTTTGCTTCCATTATTTGTAACTTTATAATCAGAGTGAAGTTTCCTGCTGATTAGTTTGTGTCTGAGGTTGGGTGGTTGTCTGAATGCCAATAATGGGGGTTGTTGGAATATTTCTTTCAGAGTTTCATCCTCTGTTATAATGGGTTGTAAATCTTTTATTTTTTTTAAATCAAAAAGGTGTTTATTGAATAAGTTCACATAGCTTCCATTGTACAAGCATCATACATTAATACATTTTCATGCAAACGGTACAGTCTATGCATCATCCATTACCAAAGTCTCGTCTGTATGCCAAAGATGTATATAGTGTCCCAATGCTCATCAAACCTCTGATCTGTAATCTTTAGTAAACCTTATGGACCCCCCCCCCCCCCCCAGGACACTGTAGCAATCTGGACATTACAATTTCCCTGGGACTTAGTCCAGGGGTGTCCAACCATGGTGCCCAGATTCTTTCAAATCTATTAGAGCTACCCCAATGTTGGTAAATACATTTTTCCATAGTCAAGGTGTTACCCATATGTGTTATCCAGGAGGTCACTGAGGGTGGTGAGACCGGTTTCCAGACAATTAATATAAGTTTGCGTGCCTGGAACAGTGCCCTAGTGAGTGCTATTCTAGTCATCTCTTCCGGGACAATGTCCTCTAGGACGCCTAATATACAATGAATTGGATCTAGGGGAATTTTAGTCTGGAACACTTGGTTAAGTGTCCCCAGTACCTCGCTCCAGTACCTATGGAGTTTTGGGCATCTCCAGAGTAAGTGAATGAGATCACCTTGATGTCGCTCACATCTACTACACAAGGAGTCTGGCCTTCTACCCATGTTATATAATTTAAGTGGGGTGTAATGCACTCTAAGTACTATATATAAATGCATATAAAAACAGTGCAGCACTGGACAAAAATAAATAAATTATGAACAAAGTAAATAAATACAGTGTAAGTGAAATAATAATGAAAAATCAACACTACATACAATGAAATGTGTTTAAATTCTCAAACCAAAAAATGGTGAAAAAAATTGTAAAAAAATAGTGAAAAGTAATTCAATAAAGGAGTCCAAAAAGAGTCCAAACTTGATTGCATATCAAGTAAAGTAAAAAACAGCAGAAAAACGATCAGAGATAAAAAAACGCTATAGCGCCGTTTAAAATTGAATCACGCATGCGGGATACGAGTTCACGTTGTGTCACAACGTGAACTCGTATCGCGCATGTGCGATTCAATTTTAAACGGCGCTATAGCGTTTTTTTTATCTCTGATCGTTTTTCTGCTGTTTTTTACTCTGCATTTATGCTATGTACAAAGCATTTATTTGGAACCTTTAATAAACCTATTTGGCAAATTTACACTATGAGAATCCCCCTTTTTTCTTCAATTCGGTTCACCTGCTGGAGTGCCTGAATTTTCAAGTTACCCTGTCACTTGATTATCTAGAGCGTTATCAGCCTCCACTAAAGACATTCCTGGGAACAAGGAAGGAGGGTCGAGGACCATCAGTACACACCTTATTGTGATTTCTTCGGTGATCTACTAAGCCTGTATTGACCCCCCTGAGTAAGGGCGGTCGCAGGCTTTCTGGTAAGCCTCCATTTCCTTACACCTGGTGATGGGAAGCACTTTTCACTTGGAATACTATACAGGGATTCTTTAAACAGGCTCTTTGTATATGCAATCAAGTTTGGACTCTTTTTGGACTCCTTTATTGAATTACTTTTCACTATTTTTTTACAATTTTTTTCACCATTTTTTTGGTTTGAGAATTTAAACACATTTCATTGTATGTAGTGTTGATTTTTCATTATTATTTTACTTACACTGTATTTATTTACTTTGTTCATAATTTATTTATTTTTGTCCAGCGCTGCACTGTTTTTATATGCATTTACTGTCTCTTGCCCTTATATCGGGGTTATAGTGTTCAGCGGCAGGACCTCCATCACGGTAGTATTAACTTATAATATTTATCGAGTTTCATACCACATGCACCTAGCGCAAACTTTTTTATAAGTACTATATATAGTTGGGAGACCTTTTGGGCCACATTGAGAGAGCATATATTAATAGGTTGCAGAACTTCCTCCCATTGATCTCACGTAAGTGGACCTACATCCTTCTCCCATAGGGACGGTGCCTTAGTTGGGTGAGCTTTTAAAAGTTGCATCAGTAACATTTGATAACAGTATGAGATAAATCCTTTAGTTTCTGTTCTGGACTGCAACAAATGAAAAATGGGGGTAGTTGACTGGGTCCAGGGAGTAGTTTCTCCCTGCGCGTCCACCGCATGTTTAAGCTGGAGATATGAGTAGTACATAGTAGTTGGTAAATTATACTTGGCTTGTAGTTCCGAAAACGGCATCAGCCTGCCACTCCGAAATATATGGGATAATAAAATAACGCCAAAAGAGCGCCATTTGGGACCCTGTTGCAGTTTTGCTAGCTCGACATAGGAGAGATTCCCCCATATCGGGCTATATTGCGTGAAACCTGTCACCTCTTGCAGCTGCCTTCCCTTGTTCCAAATTTTCTGGATCAGAGTGAGAGTGGGTGCCTGTTTATTGGATTTGTGAAACAACTGGGCCTCAAGACCCATCGGAATAGTCTCCGCTCCAGCCCCAATCAGCATCAACTGCGCCGATGAGCCGGTCGGATCCCGGGCCATGGAGCCAACTAGATGCTGCAACTGAGCTGCTATATAGTACAGCCAAGGGTTGGGTACTCCGCTGTCCTTAGGGTTTTGTAATTGTTCCAATTTAATTCTAGGGGTGCCTGCATTCCACAGTAGTCTTCTAAAAAGGGTGTTAACCACCCTAAAAATCTTTAAGTGTATCACAACCGGGGAGTTGTGTAGGAAATAAAGTAGCTGCGGCATTAATATAATTTTTATTAAATTGGCCTTACCTGCCAGTGAGAGTTTGAGCCTGTTCCATGTGTTAATTTTGTCTCTAAATCTGGACAGTAAGGGATGTATATTTAAATGACAGTATTCCGCAAGTTCAGGTGAGATTTGTATACCCAAGTATTTGAATGAGGACATCACCAGGACTGAGCAGGAATCCGGCAGATTCACCACTCCCTCGGGTTGTAAATCTTTGATTATCTTTTTGATCCCTTCAAGTGCTGGGTTGTATGTGGTGACTAGAGGTACTCGGTTATTTGTTTTTTTCTCTGTGTATTGGAGTAGATTTTCTCTTTGGGTTTTCAAGGCTGTGTTTATGCTGTTGTTGATGGTTTTGTCTTTGTAACCTTTCTTATGGAAGGAGTCTGCCAGTGTTCTGAGATGTTTATCTTTGTCTTCTGGGTCTGAACAAATTCAGTGGTATCTGATGGCCTGGCTGTGTATGATGGCCAGTTTAGTGTGTTGGGGGTGAAAACTGGAACTATGAAGATAGCTGCATCGGTCAGTAGGTTTTCTGTATATCGACGTGTGAAGCTTGTCATCCCTGATGTATACTGTAGTGTCCAGGAAGTTGACATGTGTTTTTCGAATAGTCCATTTTTAGTTTGATATATGGGTGAAAAGTGTTGATCACTGAGAAGAATTGGTTTAGATTTCCTTCACCTTCAGTCCATATCATGAATATATCATCAATATAGCGATAATATCTGTATGGCTTTTGTTGTATGCTGTTCAGGAATTTGTCTTCCTGGTCAGCCATAAATAAGTTTGCATATTGGGGTGCCATTTTGCTTCCCATAGCAGTACCCATACACTGGAGATAGATGTCATTATTGAAAGTGAAGTAGTTGTGTGTAAGAATGAATTCAATGAGCTGTGTCACATCCTCAGCTGTGTATTTGTGGTTTGGTGAGGATGATAAGAATCTACTCCAATACACAGAGAAAAAAACAAATAACCGAGTACCTCTAGTCACCACATACAACCCAGCACTTGAAGGGATCAAAAAGATAATCAAAGATTTACAACCCATTATAACAGAGGATGAAACTCTGAAAGGAATATTCCAACAACCCCCATTATTGGCTTTCAGACAACCACCCAACCTCAGACACAAACTAATCAGCAGGAAACTTCACTCTGATTATAAAGTCACAAATAATGGAAGCAAACCCTGCAATAAAAAACGCTGCAAACTATGCAACCAGATCAATCTATCCAATAGTGTTACACACACAAATGGGACCTTCAATAGCATGGGATCTTACAGCTGTACCTCCAGTAATGCTGTGTACCTCATCCAATGCAAAAGGTGCAGCAAAGGATCTTATGTTGGTGAAACAGGACAGAAGTTGCAAACGAGGATGAATTTGCACAGACATACCATCAAAGAACACAAAGAAGACAGTTTATGCACACCTGTGAGACATCATTTCTCACAACCGGACCACACTATAGAAGACCTATGTGACTTGTATCCCCCCCTGCATTCTATAGCTCTCCCTCTGTCTTATCTCACTAACTCTGCTGCTATCTTTATTACCATTGATTTGTATGTGTTTGGTTTTCTCTCTTTTTTTTTTTTCTTCTTCTTTAACATGCTGCTTAAAAATTTGTGAATCAGTACTGCTTGGACCTTGAAGAAGGGGACATACCCCGAAAGTTTGCCCTGAAAAATTGTATGTTAGTGCAAATAAAAAAAGTATCACGGACAGTACTCAATTTTCTCTGTCACAATTGCACTAATACGGCTACAATCAAATTTAGAATGTTCTAAAAAAAGTTATGTACAAATGATTTTATATAACGTGTTGGTATCAGTGGTTAGTGACCCAAGTAGGTACATGAAAAGTCCCAAACCTTACTCAGATTTCTATAATTGTCTCTCAAGGGATGGAACTTCCTTAGGGTGCATGTTGATTCACACTCTACCCCCACACACAAGACTTTTTTAACAATTAGGATAACTGATTAGCAGGTGGGCAGATCACAAGTTAATGATCACTGATATGGATAATATGAGAGTATAAGGGTCTCTTATGAATTAGGTTGCAGGTCAAGCATGGCTGAGTCAAACTCCAAATGCAAGCAGGCAGGGGGAACAAAAGGAAGAAAGCCCAAAACAAACAGGGATGGCTGCGCCCCCATTTAGGCAATAGTCATAAGGGCGCAGAGCAGGTTGAAAAAATACTACATATATACATGATTGAATACATATTTCTAGTAAAGCATAATTATACAAAACAAAAACAAATCTCAAATTAGATTATTTATAATAATTTATTATCCTACCTACATTTATAAACAAAACTATAGAAAGGTCTGACTATTTGTGGGAATAGAGGGCAGGCCAAGATAGTGGGTGGCACAGTGGTGTAGTGGGTAGCACTCTCGCCTAGCAGTAAAAAGGGTTTGAATCCCAAACATGACACTACCTGCCTGGAGTTTGGATGTCCTCCCTGTGACTGCTTGGGTTTCCTCCGGGTACTCCAGTTTCCTCCCACACTCCAAAGACACGCTGATAGGTTAATTGGCTTCTGTCTAAATTGGCCCTAGTATATGAATATGAGTTAGGGACCTTAGATTGTTAGCTCCTTGAGGTTAGGGACCGATGTGAATGTACAAGGTTTCTGAGCTGGCACAACATGATCCATAATGCGCTTATAGAATGGACGTTTGGTTTTATCTATATAAAAACCTCCACAGAGGCAGGTGGCAAGATAGATTACTCCTATAGTTTGACATGTGACTCTATGTCTTATCGAATAGGTTTCGAATAGGTTTAGCCATTGAGAAGTATGATGTCCGAACCATTCAAGATGAATGGACAGACATCACAATTACCACAGGCACAAGTACCTGTCCTAATTGACTTCTTGGCAATCTTTGCAGTATAATGACTTCTCACCAGTTGGTCCTTTAGTGAGGGTGCCCTTTTGTAGATGATTTCAGGGTAATTTTTTTAAATTTACTAATAGTAGGATCTGCTGAAAGAAGAGGCCAGAATTTTCCAATAATGCCTCTTATTTGATTATGCTGTTTAAAGAATTGTGTAATAATTCTAACTGGTTCTGAAAGATTTTTGGGTTTAGTGGAAAAAAATAAGGGAATTTCTGTCTTGCTTTTTGACTTTATTAAATGCCTTTTTGAGGCAAGAGGGACTATAGCCTCTTTCTCGCAATCTCAGATAAAGCTAATGGGCTGCTTGAATAAAGTCAAAATCATTGCTACAATTCCTTTTCAGACGAAGATATTAACTATAGGGTATGCACCCTAGTAGGGACTGGGAATGAGTACTAGTGGCATGTAAAATTGTGTTTCCCGCTGAGGGCTTTCTATATAAAGAAGAGGCCACTGACCCATCAGGGTTAATGAAAATTTCCACATACTAAAAGCTTCTTTTCTGCTTATCACAGTCCATGGTAAATTTAAGGTTGAAATCATTACAAAAGATCATTTCCATAAATCGCACTTTGGTCATGAGTATCTGCCCAAAAAAGGAGGACATTGTCGATGTAACGATGCCATGAAATAATATACCTCAGGTAGTCGGAAATGTCCTCACGTGCGAAAAAGCTCCCTCTCCAACCCCCCCAGGTACAGGTTGGCATACGATGGGGCACAACACGTCCCCATCGCAACCCCCTGTACCCGGAGGTAGTGGGAGGGCCCGAGCATGAAAACGTTTCGCATGAGGATACATTTATAAAAGTTTTAACACAAAATCATTGTATATGTAGGCGGGTTGTCCTCTTTCACACAGGTGGCTTGCTACCACATTTAGGCCTTTATCATCATCATGAGACAAAGTCCGTCAATGGTTTTTAACAAATCAATGGTATCTTTGGTGTATAAAAAAAGTAAAGTTACATGGGGATAGCTATCAACAAGGCAGCTAGCATTCTCTTTGATGCTATCACAGCATGATACTACAGTCTGACTCATGTTTTAGGCGATGATGTGTCCCATCCTGCTGACCACTCTAATTGTAAGGAGGGGCCACAGTGGTTGGCTTTTGGTGCCATGTGGACCCCCCAGAACTGCCCCGCTTCTTCTTGCATTGGACAGTCACCCACCTGTTGTTTCAGATAACATATTGAAGGTTATTTACCAAAGGCAAATCCACTTTGCACTGCAAGTGCACTTGAAAGTGCGCTGAAAGTGCACTTGGAAGTGCAGTCGCTGTAAATCTAAGGGGTAGATCTGAAATGAGGGGAAGCTCTGCTGATTTTATCATCCAATCATGTGCAAGCTAAAATGCTGTTTTTTATTCTCCTTGCATGTCCCCCTCGGATCTACAGCGACTTTACTTCCAAGTGCACTGCAAGTGCACTTTCAAGTGCACTTGCAGTGCAAAGTGGATTTTCCTTTAGTAAATAACCCCCATTGTGTCACTTTCTCTTGGCCAAAGCCAACTCACGCATATTCCCAGCCAAAGGCCTGTTACCCGGAATAAACAAATGTCCTGACCAGCTGTATTTTTACTGCTTTACTGCAAAAAGATCACTCCAGCCGAATTCTTCTGTTACAGGCACTTTACAGTACAATTTACAGTGAAATGCAGAACACTCTCTTTCTTTTAATACCTTTCCATTCAGTGAACACTTACAATTCACACAGTTATTTAAGATGTTACAATCTCTTATCTCAGGTGCTACGCCCACTGTGTGCTCCTTCCCCACACACACACATGGGAGATTCTCTATAGGCCTAGGAACTACTCTAAACAAGGCCACCAGACCTGATATGTGAGAGTCAAGGTTTTCTCCATCTGCTTCTAAGTGTCCTCACTTACCACCCAGGTAGTTCAGCCCTGCCAGCTCACCACTACATCCCTGCAGATCAGGGGTGTCCTGCTCCCACACCCCATACCCCAAGTGCACTGGGTCCCACCCACGGTTGGCAAAAAAAGGGCACTATTTCCACTAAGTGCATCACTAAAGGAGGGGCAACAATTAAAGGGCACAAATACATGCCAACATACGTACAGAGAAGTGGCAGCTGGTGGTTTATTTCTGGGGGGTGCAGCAAACAGTGCACCCACAGTCACCCCTCTGTCTGGTCAGGTCATCTGCACCCACTGCACTGCCCCAGCCCGGCACTTACACCATCTATGACAGGCGGCGGCTTCCCCTTGCTTCTCCTCAGCATCACAGTGTCTCCTCCCTCTTCCTCCTAGGCCAATTGGAACGCTTCTCCTTTCGGCAAATTGGGAAACGGGTCTCACGACCCCCTTCCTGATTGGCTGGGAGGAGAATCAGTGTGACAATAGCGAATATTAATTCGCTATTGTCACACAACTGGGTGGGCTCAGGCCCATTTGAAAAACATAAAAACGTCCCATATCCCAATAAATCATAAGTCCATTAATGATGAATAGTAATAGTGCAAATGTCCACTTTTGAATAGTAGAACAAATAGTGCATAAAACTTTGGTTTGCAGAAGCTGCCTACCTATTCTTTGGATGCCTCACGGTGAGGCTATCAGTATACTACTGAAAACAATATAAATAAATATAAAATGAACACCCAGTGTTATCTCAAAGTTCCAGGGTTACCAATCCATCCTTTAACTGCTATTTTTTTAAAACATTTTTGCACACATGTAAAAATCTGCATTTTTTGCTAGAAAATTATGTAGAAATTAAAATTGCTAACAATTGTGAAATGGCAACAAAATACAGTACCTAAAGTTGTCCATACGCGATGATTTAAAAGCCTTTACAGGTTATCAGTTTTAGAATTAATCATCAATTGTGGCCCTAGAATTATTGCTCTTACTCATATGTTTGTGGCAATACCTAACATGTGTGGTGCAATCACTGTTTACATATGTGTATCAGACCTACGTGTAAGTTTGCATTTGTGTGTATGCATGGGAGGATGGGGGTGCTTTTACATTTTTTAAATCATTTTTATTTATTTTGTTTACATTTTTAGAAAACTTTAAAAAAACGTATTTTTATTTATCTTTCTTGCTATCACAAGGGGTAAACAAGTCCACTTTGGGCAGGTAATAGATACTCTTTACGGAGACATCAGGGAATTATTAGACTTCTCTGGCTCTGAGAGCTAGGAAATGATGGCTCTGAAATTGGAGAGGACAAACTCCTTGTCATTCCTGGGATCATTTGTCACAGAGCAGAACGGGAAAAGGATGTTTCTCCATCTCCTATGTGGGCAGCCGTCCTGGCTGATTACCATGGTCCCAGACTCCCCAGTGGGAAGGGGGGACCTTCGGACACGGTAAAAGCTTTGCAGCCTCTCAGATCACTTCTGCAAGAAAGCAGGTCACCTGCTGAAAAAAATGATACCAGGATTAGGGCTGCAGATGCAGCTGTGATCCTGGTATAACCACTTTCTGACAGAATGTTTTAATATGTACATCAGTCGACAAGTGGTTAAAAGACATAGGACTACTTGGTGCTTCCAGGGCACAACAAGTACACAATAAAAATGCATAAATTAAGAGTACCTTGCGCCAATACACTTAGAAAAAATTACGTGTATAATAATCTTATAAGGTGCAAATTAAAAGCTGCTCTCCAATAGTGTAGAAATTCCTATGCTGTGAATAGTGTGTGTAGCAATAACTCTCGGTGGAGCTGCTGGTTTAAAGCGGGCTTGTTACCTTCACTCTCGATACCTCTGTTTCACCGGCACCGGGTCTAGGGTTCCGTTGAGTTTACCTCCGGACGATATAAGCACCAAAACTTGAGTAGGTTTTCCAATGCTTTAATAAACGAACAAGGGAAGTAGCAGGAAAGAGGCAGAAGGAAAGCTGCAGGGAAGCTCAAATACCTTTCCTTAGTATTCTTTAGAACATTTCTCTAGGATTAATAACTTATAATTGAAAGCGCTCCCCTTGTGGGATTCAATCTTTGCCCGCCTTTATAGACCTCTCTCACTTGTCTAGCAGCCAGTACGTAGCACAAACTAAAGTCTCTGCCACAGACTTGTTTGGAATAAAACCTGTACGATCCTCTGCCACAGGATGTATTGATTTGTGGTGAACGTCAGACACAGTACTTGAACCTTTAAGCCAACCCGGCAGAACTATTCTGTAAGATTACTTCGGAATGCGTCCTCCAACCGAGTCACCAGGCCCCTCTCCAGACCAGCATTCTGCATGATCCTTCCATGACGGGTCCTCCCCTGGGATCTTCTCGGTTGTCCAGCTTCTTCACTCAGGATAGACAGCTCAGGACCATTCCTCTACTGCTGTGGTAGGCCCCAGACAGGCTTCTGGGCCCATCCACACGCTGCAGCGATGTGGGCCTCCTGAACAGAGGACCACGAGGTGGTACTCTTAGTGCATACCTGTTGGCCAGGAGGACCAGCAGGTGACTGAAAAACGAACCCTAAAACATGGCGTCTGTCCCATAAATACCCTCTCCCAGAATGCAACTCGGAGGATCACCTCCACCGAGTTATCTCCGGGACAGAGGAGCACTCATCCGCTTCAACACGTTGCTTTTCCAACACCAGCTGATGGTGACAACGACACCCACCGGCACAATGTGGAACCACACGCAACGTCAGCCAAGCTGGAACAAAGGCAAATCTAACTTCCTCTAATAAAGGAAACCTACTAAATTTATCTATCAGAGGTAGATGAAAATCTACCAGCGCTACATACTCCCCCCAGTACAATAGACGTTGTCCTCAACGTCTGTCAAAAAAATAATAACTCCCAAGCCTGAGAGCAGGTATTTGAGCTTAAAACTTGGATTTAGGTAAAGAAGAAGGAAGGACAGTAGAAACACATTAAAAGATTAACATTTGTAAAACATTATGTTCACATCCGTAAACAAAACCATCCTATGACTGTACATAACCCCACTATCTATCTTACCTTAGCCTAACAGCTTGATAGGAGATCAAATGGTTCCTGAAAAGGAAAACATATTAAACACACATGCGACCTATACAATTTCAGGAGCAAAGTCTCATTTGGAAAAAATGAAACTCTTTTCCCATTATCTACATCAGAATAATCTTTAGGGGTCCATCCCTATATATATATATATTTTCTTTTTAAATGAAATTCAGCTAGCAACAAGAAGTCCTTGGATTTAAATACACTGAGATGAGTATTCAGATCTTGACCACGGAGATCTCTATACGCTGATACTAACTAACTAACCCCAAAGTTCTTTTGTCCATAATTACCAATAAAACCGGGGATCTGGCAATGTCAGTGCTTTTCCCAGTTTATCCACTGTAGTGATGAAATATACAACGTTATCTTTTCCGGGCCTGCAGATGACCACTCTGTCAGCATAGATGTGCCGACCGAAATTCCAGTGCATAAAACATCCGCTGAAACGTTCATTGATTTTAACGGAACATCCAGTCTTTCGGAAAGGCTTAGGCACAGACAAATAGTCCCAAACAGCTTCACTGTACCAAAGCTCCCGGTTAGCTTCGATCACTTGCATTATGTCCTGGGGAACATAAGGGAACTCCAAACCATATTCCGTAGCGACACGTTTGTTCAACATTCTCTGCAAACATGCAAGTTTCGGTAAGGGTCTATTTTTCCCCATACCAGGAGGCACACATGAATTCAAAGATTTGCTCACCATAGACCCAGCCGGTGTCTGAAGTGA
Source organism: Lithobates septentrionalis (assembly GCA_037952835.1). Classification (NCBI taxonomy): domain Eukaryota; kingdom Metazoa; phylum Chordata; class Amphibia; order Anura; family Ranidae; genus Lithobates; species Lithobates septentrionalis. The sequence goes on from JBBDGP010000825.1 coordinate 1,195,582, forward strand.
ACTAGCGACTTTTGACAATGTCTCATTTACAGTGCTGTGTGGCTCCACACAAGGTGACGTCTTCCCAGAACTCAGGGCTGTCCATTCAGGGAAAGTCATGGCAGAGGCGGCATCTTTGCCTTGGGCCCATAACAGCTCTTGTGACATAGTCTCAAGTAGGTCTTCATCACCGGAGAGATCCGACATGGATTCTATCTCCGAATCTCCCAGTTTTTCTGCTGGTAGATATCTATTTACAGTCCCAGATACATTCCCCAACAATTGCTCACCCGTTCCTGTCGTGGACTTTGTTGGATCCAGTTCGGGTAGTCTCTGGGGTAGGCCTCGACCACAGCCACGGGAAGCCTTCACATACCCCACCTTCTTCTGAACAGGTACAACAGGGATAGGTGTGGTGGACGTTGAAATTAAAGTAATGTCCGCTGATGAGACGGCAACAGCACTGTCTCTCTCCGGAACATTCTCGGCAACAACAGGTAAAGTTATGGCCTGCCGTTCTCTTTCCGCAGCAGTAGCAGCTTCCACTGTAGCGATACCCGTCGCCCAATCCACTCGATAAGCACGGGGCGACATGGTATGTTGCTCCACCATAAACAGATATTCTCCACATTGCGTGCAGCGACCAAATGGACGGAGATGTACGGTCAGTCCTTCACATTTGTGGCAAATTATGCCCAGCCCTTCGATATCTCCGGCGGTATAAAGAACAAACCTCCCCTGCGGCTTCAGACGAATACCGGTATCCATAAGCAGGGTTCCGGTCAACACTGTACTCGACACGGTGCTCACAGGGAACATTCTTGGTCCCATAATTGGCTGCATCGCTGAAAAAGACATGGCCACACTCTGATCTTCTCAGCACGATCACGAGGCCTCTCTTCTTCTCTGGCGCCAAACACATACACGCGTCCCACGCGGTATCACTTGTTCTGATCACGTAGCTCCCGGGCTTCCACTGGCACCCACCGCCTACGCAGTCAGAAATAAAGTCCTGCAACTTTTAACCTCTTCTTCTCCTGAAAAATTGACAAAGTCCAGCTCTCACCGTAAACTCCCGGTGAAACACCTCTCCAGGTTGCGAGAATTGATGGCCAACAAATCCCGGACGACGCCCCCATATGTAGCAATAACTCTCGATGAAGCTGCTGGTTTAAAGCGGGCTTGTTACCTTCACTCTCCAAACCTCTGTTTCACCGGCACCGGGTCTAGGGTTCCGTTGAGTTTACCTCCGGACGATATAAGCACCAAACACTTGAGTAGGTTTTCCAATGCTTTAATAAACGAACAAGGGAAGTAGCAGGAAAGAGGCAGAAGAAAAGCTGCAGGGAAGCTCAGATACCTTTCCTTAGTATTCTTTAGAACATTTCTCTAGGATTGATCACTTGTAATTGAAAGCGCTCCCCTTGTGGGATTCAATCTTTGCCCGCCTGGATAGACCTCTCTCACTTGTCTAGCAGCCAGTACGTAGCATGAACTAAAGTCTCTACCACAGACTTGTTTGGAATAAAACCCGTACAATCCTCTGCCACAGCATGTATTGATTTGTGGTGAACGTCAGACACAGTACTTGAACCTTTAAGCCAACCCGGCAGTACTATTCTGTAAGATTACTTCAGAATGCGTCCTCCAACCGAGTCACCAGGCCCCTCTCCAGACCAGCATTCTGCATGATCCTTCCATGACGGGTCCTCCCCTGGGATCTTCTTGGTTGTCCAGCTTCTTCACTCAGGATAGACAGCTCAGGACCATTCCTCTGCTGCTGTGGTAGGCCCCAGACAGGCTTCTGGGCCCACCCACACGCCGCAACAATGTGGGCCTCCGGAACGGAGGACCACGAGGTGGTACTCTTAGTGCATACCTGTCGGCCAGGAGGGCCAGCAGGTGGCTGAAAAACGAACCCTAAAACATGGCGTCTGTCCCATAAATACCCTCTCCCAGAATGCAACTCGGAGGAAAACCTCCACCGAGTTATCTCCGGGACAGAGGAGCGCTCATCCACTTCAACACGTTGCTTTTCCAACACCAGCCGATGGTGACAACGACACACCCACCGGCACAATGTGGAACCACACGCAACGTCAGCCAAGCCGGAACAGAGGCAAATCTAACTTCCTCTAATAAGCGACCCACTAAATTTACCTATCAGCGGTAGATGAAAATCTACCAGCGCTACATGTGTATATGTGAGGGGGCACTAATAATGTGTAAATACTTCAATAGTAAACTAATACCTCATATATAGGGATGAGCCGAACGCACCAGAACCTGCGAACGGACCGAAAATTCGCACGAACGTTAGAACCCCATTGACGTCTATGGGACTCGAACGTTCAAAATCAAAAGTGCTCATTTTAAAGGCTAATTTGCATGGTATTGTCCTGAAAAGGGTTTGGGGACCCGGTTCCTACCCCAGGGGACATGTATCAATGCAAAAAAAACATTTAAAAACGGCCGTTTTTTCGGGAGCAGTGATTTTAATGATGCTTAAAGTAAAAAAAAAAAAAAGTGAAATATTCCTTTAAATATCGTACCTGGGGGGTGTCTATAGTATGCCTGTAAAGTGGCGCGTGTTTCCCGTGTTTAGAACAGTCCCTGCACCAAATGTCATTTTTAAAGGAAAAAATCTCATTTAAAACTGCTTGCGGGTTTAATGTAATGTCGGGTCCTGGCAATATGGATGAAAATCAGTGAGACAAACGGCATGGGTACCCCCCAGTCCATTACCAGGCCCTTTGGGTCTTGTATGGATATTAAGGGGAACCCCGCACCCAAATTAAAATAAGGAAAGGTGTGGGGCCACCAGGCCCTATATACTCTGAACAGCAGTATACAGGCGGTGCAAACAAGACAGGGACTGTAGGTTTGTTGTTAAGTAGAATCTGTCTGTAATTTTGAACGGGTACATTTTTAACGTGTTTAGCTCCAGCCAAAAAATCTTTTTTAATCTTTTTGGAAAACATAGGGAAGGGTTATCACCCCTGTGACATTTGTTTTGCTGTCTTTCCTCCTCTTCAGAAGATTTCACCTCACTTTTGTCCCAATGACAAATGTTTTTTGAAAATTTGGGTTTTTTTGTGGAACAAGGATTGGAAAGCATCAGTGGAAAGGAGAAATGTTTTTCCCATATTAACTCTTACAGGAGAGAATTTCCCTTCCTAGGGGTAGATTTCATCTCACTTCCTGTTGTCTCCTTCCGTTTGCAAGTAGGAGTCATTTGTAAGTTAGATGTTTGAAAGTAGGGGCCTGCCCTATATACTAAGCAGAAATTTGGGCCTTAGGTGTTGTTGTGGCCACAACACTGTCAACACTTTCAAGCAGGGCCCTGCTGTGAAATATTAGATCAAGAATTGTAAATACATGCCCCTGTTGAACAGGGGCAGAAAAACTGGGCCTTTGGTGGTGGTGGTGGTGCTGGTGCCACAACCCTGTAAGTCCTCACTCGCTCTTGGTGGGTGCAGAAATGGGCCCTGCTGTGAAATATTAGATCAAGAATTGTAATTACATGCCCCTGTTGAACAAGGGCAGAAAAATTGGGTCTTTGGTGGTGGTGGTGCTGGTGCCACAACACTGTAAGTCCTCACTCGCTCTTGGTGGGTGCAGAAATGGGCCCTGCTATGAAATATTAGATCAAGAATTGTAATTACATGCCCCTGTTGAACAGGAGCTGAAAAATTATGCCTTAGGCACTGGTGCTGGTGCCACAACACTGCAACCCCTCACAGACACTCTAGTTGGAACGCAGGAACGAGCCCTGCTGCAAAGTATTTCATCAAAAATTGTAATTACACGCCCCTGTTAAACAGGGGCAGAAAAATTGGGCCTTAGGCACTGGTGGTGGTGCCACAACACTGCAACCCCTCACAGACACTCTAGTTGGAACACAGAAACGAGCCCTGCTGCAAAGTATTGCATCAAAAATTGTAATTACACGCCCCTGTTAAACAGGGGCTGAAAAATTGGGCCTTAGGCACTGGTGGTGGCGCCCAGAACCAAAAATGTTCTTACAAGCTATCAGCGTGATGATTGAGGAGGAAGAGGATAATTACTCAGGGATAGTCACTCAGCATCAGCATAGGCAGTCTTTGAAGGGATCTGAGATTTCAAAAAAAATTATTCGGTTACATCAGCATCAGGCGCTTGGTAGCTGGTGGTGATCCAAGACTGATTCATTTTTATGAAGGTCAGTCGATCGACCGAGTCGGTGGACAGACGCACCCTTTGATCGGTTACCACGCCTCCAGCAGCACTGAATGTGCATTCCGAAAGAACGCTGGATGCAGGACAGGCCAGTAGCTCAATTGCATACTGTGCAAGCTCTGGCCAGTGATCCATCCTCAAGACCCAGTAACCCAGAGGATTTTCAGTGGGAAAGGTGTCCAAATCTGATCTTGCCCCTAGGTATTCCTGCACCATGTAAAACAGACGCTGGCGATGGTTGCTGGAACCGATCATACCTTGGGGCTGCGGACCAAAAAATTGTCTGAACGCATCGGTCAGACAGCCACCTTCTCCACCGCTCCTTCTTTGACTGACCGAAGCCTCAGCAACACGTTGTCCAGAAACAGGAGTTTGTAACCTCACAGTCTCTGGGAACGCGTTGCACAGACCTTTCTGCAAGGCCTCCCGAAGATGTTTCATCCTCCGCTCCCTCTGCGATGGCAAGATAAGGTCCGCAACCTTACCCTTGTAACGTGGATCAAGGAGGGTTGTCAGCCAGTATTGGTCCTTCTCCTTGATACCACGAATACGAGGATCCTTACGCAGGCTTTGCAGGATCAGGGAGGCCATGCAGCGTAGGTTTGCTGAGGCATTCGGTCCGGAGTCCTCTGGGTCACTAAGGACGACATGATCCGCAGCCACCTCCTCCCAGCCACATACAAGTCCATGTGTTTCTTGGGACTGATCCCTTAAAGACTGCTGCTGAGTGCGAGGCTCCACCTCCATACTGACACAATCTTCCTCCTCCTCCTCCTTCTCGTCCTCCTCCTGTGTGATCGGCGGGCACGCAGGAACACTGTCTGGATAAAGGGGGCCTTGAGAGCTAAGGAAGTCCTCCTCTTCCTGCCTCTGTTCTGCCTCAAGTGCCCTGTCCATTATTCCACTCAGCGTGTGCTCCAACAGGTGGACAAGGGGGACAGTGTCACTGATGCATGCACTGTCACTGCTCACCATCCTCGTGGCCTCCTCAAATGGTGACAGGACAGTGCATGCATCCCTGATCATGGCCCATTGGCGTGGGGAAAAAAAACCAAGTTCCCCTGACCCTGTCCTGGTGCCATAGTCGCACAGGTACTCATTGATGGCCCTCTGCTGCGTGTGCAGCCGCTGCAGCATGGCCAACGTTGAGTTCCACCTGGTGGGCATGTCACAGATTAGGCGGTTCTTGGGCAGGTTAAACTCCTTTTGGAGGTCCGTCAGCCGAGCACTGGCATTATATGACTGGCGGAAATGCACACAGACTTTCCTGGCCTACCTCAGGACATCCTGTAAGCCCGGGTACCTGCCCAAGAACCACTGCACCACCAAGTTAAGGACGTGAGCCAAACAGGGCACATGGGTCATTTGTCCCTGTCGGAGGGCAGAGAGGAGGTTGGTGCCATTGTCGCAAACCACCATTCCTGCCTTAAGTTGGCGTGGCATCAACCACCTCTGAACCTGCTCCTGCAGAGCTGACAGAACCTCTGCCCCAGTGTGGCTCCTGTCCCCCATGCACACCAGCTCAAGCACCGCATGGCATCTTTTGGCCTGCGTACTTGCGTAGACCCTTGAACGACTGTGGAGCACCGCTGGTTCCGAGGACAAAGCACAGGAAGAGGCCATGGAGGAAGAAGAAGAGAAGGGGGTGGAGGAGAGAGGTATGTCACATTCATTAGCATTTTGGAGGCGTGGTGGCAGAACAACCTCTAACACTACTGCACCTTGTCCTGCATCCTTCCCAGCTGCCAGCAGAGTCACCCAATGCGCCGTGAAACTTAGGTAACGTCCCTGTCCATGTCTGCTGGACCATGAGTCAGCGGTAATATGCACCTTACCGCTGACCACCCTGTCCAGCGAGGCATGGACATTGCCTTCCACATGCCGGTAGAGAGCCGGAATCGCCTTCCGTGAGAAAAAGTGGCGTTTGGGTACCTGCCACTGAGGGACCGCACATTCCACAAACTCATGGAAGGGGGCAGAGTCTACCAACTGAAAAGGCAGCAGTTGAAGTGCTAGCAATTTTGCCAAGCTAGCATTTAACCGCTGGGCATGTGGATGGCTGGGAGCAAACTTCTTTCGGCGGTGCAGCAGCTGGGGCAGGGAAATTTGCCTGGTACAATCTGACGTCGGTGTACCAAAAGCAGATTGCCCACAAGTACTTGGCTGTGACACACCTAATTCTACACCTTCATTCCTCTCAGTGCAGGTCTCAGAGAGGACTGAAGGTCTAGTGGGGTTGGAAATCTCAGCTGATGAGGAGCAAGGAAAGGTCCTCTTTGTTCTTTGGTGTGGGTCTTTTAGATACGCTTGCCAACGAATTGCATGGCAGGTCAACATATGTCTGGTCAAGCATGTGGTACCCAAGCGGGAGATGTTTTGGCCACGCGAGATACGCTTAAGACATATGTTGCAAATAGCAGCGGGGCGATCTGATGCACTCGTCTCAAAAAAGGCCCACACCAAAGAACTTTTTGAATAACGCGCAGAGACTGCAGCGCCCTGCACATGTGGAGCTTTGGGGTGTGATGCAGTCAATGTGCTGCCCTTAGGCTGGCCCCTGGAGGGCATCCTGCCTCGTTGGTGATGTGCCGCCTCCTCCTCCTCCTCCTCCTCTCTCCTATCAGGCACCCACATTGAGTCAGTGACCTCATCATCCCCTCCCTCCTCATCACTGGAGCAAACCTATCAGTATGCTGCAGCAGTGGGAGCATGACTGCCAGATTGCTGTCCTTCTTGGGCACCCCCTCTGTCCGTGCTCATGTTACTGCCTTCATCGAGCTCAGTATCATCATCAGAGCCTTCCAAACGCTGGGCATCCTCCTGGAGCATGTACCCAACACTGTGGTCAAACAGTTCGAAGGACTCCTCAGGAAGACATGGTGGGGCTAGGGAAGGAGTCACTGATGACATTGAGCCGAGGGAAGAGGCCGCTGCTTTGCCAGACAAAGTACCCTGGGCATAGGTGAGAGAGGATGAGGAGGATGAGGACGGCTTGGTCATCCACTCGACCAAGTCTTCCGCATGTTGCGGCTCAACACGGCCAGCTGCCGAAAAAAAGGCCAAGCGTGTCCCACGGCCACGTGCTGATGAGGATGCACCGTCTCCACGACCAGCACTAGACACAGAGCCTGCTTGCCCTCTCTTATTGGCTTGTGACTGTCTGCCTCTCCTTCTTGGCCTTCCAGACATACTAATGGCCTATAGCTGCACTAAGCTGGGATATATATATATATATATATATATATATATATATATATATATATATACTGATACTGCAGCTAGCAAAATAAACTGCCTGCCTGTAGTATGAGAACACCCCACCAACCTTCTACAGGTAGCTTTAGCTGAACACTGTGAGGTGGACGCACCCCACTAACTTGTAGGTTTAGCTGAACACTGTGAGCAGGACGCACCGCACTAGCTTGTAGGTTTAGCTGAACACTGTGAGCAGGACGCACCCCACTAACTTGTAGTTTTAGCTGAAAACTGTGAGCAGGACGCACTGCACTAACTGTAAATAGTCTAGCTGCCTGACTGTGGTACTAATAGGATCAAAAGAACACCAGTAATTTTCTTCAGGTAGCTGTATATACTGTAACAAGACAAGCCTGCCCGTCAGTGAGAAGATAACAGGAACGGATCTAGCTGACACTGTGAGCAGGACGCACCCCACTAGCTTGTAGGTTTAGCTGAACACTGTGAGCAGGATGCACCCCACTAACTTGTAGGTTTAGCTGAACACTGTGAGCAGGACGCACCCCACTAGCTTGTAGGTTTAGCTGAACACTGTGAGCAGGACGCACCCCACTAACTTGTAGTTTTAGCTGAACACTGTGAGCAGGACGCACTGCACTAACTGTAAATAGTCTAGCTGCCTGACTGTGGTACTAATAGGATCAAAAGAACACCAGTAATTTTCTTCAGGTAGCTGTATATACTGTAACAAGACAAGCCTGCCTGTCAGTAAGAAGATAACAGGAACGGATCTAGCTGAACACTGTGAGCAGGACGCACCCCACTAGCTTGTAGGTTTAGCTGAACACTGTGAGCAGGATGCACCCCACTAACTTGTAGTTTTAGCTGAACACTGTGAGCAGGACGCACTGCACTAACTGTAAATAGTCTAGCTGCCTGACTGTGGTACTAATAGGATCAAAAGAACACCAGTAATTTTCTTCAGGTAGCTGTATATACTGTAACAAGACAAGCCTGCCTGTCAGTAAGAAGATAACAGGAACGGATCTAGCTGAACACTGTGAGCAGGACGCACCCCACTAGCTTGTAGGTTTAGCTGAACACTGTGAGCAGGACGCACCCCACTAGCTTGTAGGTTTAGCTGAACACTGTGAGCAGGACGCACCCCACTAACTTGTAGTTTTAGCTGAACACTGTGAGCAGGACGCACTGCACTAACTGTAAATAGTCTAGCTGCCTGACTGTGGTACTAATAGAATCAAAAGAACACCAGTAATTTTCTTCAGGTAGCTGTATATACTGTAACAAGACAAGCCTGCCTGTCAGTAAGAAGATAACAGGAACGGATCTAGCTGAACACTGTGAGCAGGACACACCCCACTAGCTTGTAGGTTTAGCTGAACACTGTGAGCAGGATGCACCCCACTAACTTGTAGGTTTAGCTGAACACTGTGAGCAGGACGCACCCCACTAGCTTGTAGGTTTAGCTGAACACTGTGAGCAGGACGCACCCCACTAACTTGTAGTTTTAGCTGAACACTGTGAGCAGGACGCACTGCACTAACTGTAAATAGTCTAGCTGCCTGACTGTGGTACTAATAGGATCAAAAGAACACCAGTAATTTTCTTCAGGTAGCTGTATATACTGTAACAAGACAAGCCTGCCTGTCAGTAAGAAGATAACAGGAACGGATCTAGCTGAACACTGTGAGCAGGACGCACCCCACTAGCTTGTAGGTTTAGCTGAACACTGTGAGCAGGATGCACCCCACTAACTTGTAGTTTTAGCTGAACACTGTGAGCAGGACGCACTGCACTAACTGTAAATAGTCTAGCTGCCTGACTGTGGTACTAATAGGATCAAAAGAACACCAGTAATTTTCTTCAGGTAGCTGTATATACTGTAACAAGACAAGCCTGCCTGTCAGTAAGAAGATAACAGGAACGGATCTAGCTGAACACTGTGAGCAGGACGCACCCCACTAGCTTGTAGGTTTAGCTGAACACTGTGAGCAGGACGCACCCCACTAGCTTGTAGGTTTAGCTGAACACTGTGAGCAGGACGCACCCCACTAACTTGTAGTTTTAGCTGAACACTGTGAGCAGGACGCACTGCACTAACTGTAAATAGTCTAGCTGCCTGACTGTGGTACTAATAGAATCAAAAGAACACCAGTAATTTTCTTCAGGTAGCTGTATATACTGTAACAAGACAAGCCTGCCTGTCAGTAAGAAGATAACAGGAACGGATCTAGCTGAACACTGTGAGCAGGACACACCCCACTAGCTTGTAGGTTTAGCTGAACACTGTGAGCAGGACGCACCCCACTAACTTGTAGTTTTAGCTGAACACTGTGAGCAGGACGCACTGCACTAACTGTAAATAGTCTAGCTGCCTGACTGTGGTACTAATAGGATCAAAAGAACACCAGTAATTTTCTTCAGGTAGCTGTATATACTGTAACAAGACAAGCCTGCCTGTCAGTAAGAAGATAACAGGAACGGATCTAGCTGAACACTGTGATCAGGATGCACTGCACTAACTGTAAATAGTCTAGCTGCCTGACTGTGGTACTAAAAGGGTCAAAAGAACACCAGTAATTTTCTTCAGGTAGCTGTATATACTGTAACAAGACAAGCCTGCCTGTCAGTAAGAAGATAACAGGAACGGATCTAGCTGAACACTGTGAGCAGGACGCACCCCACTAACTTGTAGTTTTAGCTGAACACTGTGAGCAGGACGCACTGCACTAACTGTAAATAGTCTAGCTGCCTGACTGTGGTACTAATAGGATCAAAAGAACACCAGTAATTTTCGTCAGGTAGCTGTAAATACTGTAACAAGACAAGCCTGCCTGTCAGTAGGAAGATAACAGGAACGGATCTAGCTAAACTGAATACAGTGTATATATATATATATATGCAACACCTGGGATGCATATATATACACAATACACTGTAAGTGCAGCTAATTGACTGACTGTTCTGCCTAATCTATCTAACTCAAATCAAATGTCACTGTCTGTCTCTCTCTCTCTCAATGAACGCCGGAACACATGCTACACAGGGCCGCCGTGCAGGCGGCCTTATATAGTGTGGGGTGTGTACTAAATCCCCTGAGCCATAATTGGCCAAAGCCTCCTTGGCTTTGGCCAATTACGGCTCTCTGTTCAGGCGGCACTGTGATTGGCCAAGCATGCGGGTCATAGTGCATGCTTGGCCAATCATCAGCCAGCAATGCACTGCGATGCCGCAGTGAATTATGGGCCGTGACGCGCCACACAAATTTGGCGCGAACGGCCCATATCGTTCGCAATTCGGCAAACGACTGAACAGCCGATGTTCGAGTCGAACGTGGGTTCGACTCGAACACGAAGCTCATCCCTACTCATATACAATAAAGTGCAAAAGTGCATAACTATACTATTGCCAGTTCATACATCTGTGATACAGAAATAATAAAGTGCAATGTGCTTAAGCTGAAAATAATCAAAACAAATGTGCAAAACAATAGATGGACAAAGAATCAAAAATTCCTTTTTTACCACATTACACTACAATACACTACACATAAAAATGATAACGTTGCTGTGCAGGCATTGGATGCTAACAACAAATAAACTTACTTTTGTGTGTGTTCATATGCAAAAAGACAAGTGCACATTTTTTTACTTTGGTGAAATAAATACATTGGAACTAGATTTTAGCAATCGGTCTACAGCATAACATTGAATAATATCTAAAGCCATTTTTTTTGGCTTTGGATAGAGTAGAAAATGGTTAAAACCTTTTTATCTTTCTGTGCACCAATGCCTTCACTTTCTGTCCTCTAGATACATTAGGAGGTGGGAGGAAACCTCTTTAAAGTGAGGAAAATCAGCACTTAAATACAGTAGTTGTCACAAGAACAAGAAAACTCACCCTCTATTCCTGTTCCAGTAACACCCCAAATTTTTAGATTCACCCTTGATTCCAGCCCTGGAGACAATGGTCATCAGGTCAAATATAGAGGATGAATCTTGCAAACAGGGACATTAATGAAACAACCAGACGGTGTTTATAACCCTTACCTATTCTTACCAAAAAAAAAAGTAGGTTCATATATATATATATATATATATATATATATATATATATATATATATATATATATATATATATATATATATATATATATATGGCTTACTCATAAAACTGATAAATCTTTATCTTTTAACAATTATTGAAATAATCATAATTTCTTGCATTACCTTTGTTATTTCCTTATTACAACACTTGTCTGTCTCTAGATATGGGTAATAAATGTATCAATTTCTGTACTGTAGAGAAAAAAAGATAAGACAAAAGATTTGAACCCGGTGTTAAAGTCCACACAGGTTGCCTAATAGCATCAATTATATATATAGGCTATAAAAATACTTACTTGAGCAGAAGCTGTGAGTAGCTGATGAAGATGACACTCTGCAAGATTTTATTTTTGCTTTTACTATCTCAGACGCTTTCCTTCGGAAGTGGCTCCATGGTAAAACTTACCAATGGAGGCTATGAAGATATAGTCTTTGCAATTAATCCTGGAGTCCGTGAAGATGCAAAAATCATTGACAATATAAAGGTAACTTAACTTTTTGAATAAAGTGGCTTTGTAGTATTGGCATCTATCTGTCTATCTATCTCTCATTCTATCATGTATAATTCATATATTTTTTTTAAACGGTTATTAGCATATATTTAGTATTAGTAACTTATTTTATTTCTTTCCTTCCACATCATTACTTAAATTTGATCATGGAAAATCATGTACAGTTGTACACACATGGAACAGAATTAAAAAAGGATGCTTAACTATATCACATTATGTGAAAAAAATATTATTTTTTTAAAGTACCAACCTGTAGAGTAGGATGGGCCAATAGTTTTCATGTCTGTTTACAACATGAAAATCGATTACTGAGCTACATGATTTTTTAATCATATAAAAGTGGGTTATTAGAGAAGTTTGTATTGTGTAACAGGTTAAGAGCTATTAAAAATATTAAATATTGAGACTTACTTGATTGCTTATAAAGAAGAATGAAGATTCCAATTAATGAGGAAAGTGAAGTGTACACAGCAAAGGCATACTGCTTTTGAGGGGCCATCCTCCTCTGTCTTTATCTAACTATTTTATTTCTATGTGACTATTTTATCTATTGGTGGAGAGGTTTTGCGAATTTACTTTAATTGGGATTTTTTTTAAATTCAGGATCAGATAACACAGCAAACAAAGACTCACTTAGAAATGACAGACAATAAAGTCTAAATATAGCTGTCTTACTTGTAAATTAGGCTTTCTGTAGAAAGAAACGTTGATTCTAATTCAAATTTCTAACAGAAATGTTTTATGCGTGTAAAAGAATTGAAATATTCTACAAATTACTACAAACACAATTCACATTTTCAACACACAGGCTTGGTGCTGGACATCCAAAGGTTGCACAGTGTTATGGAAAATTTAGTGTTTGTTACAATCTCACCAATAATTTTCTAGAATAAATTGCAAAACACAGCATCTGAAACAGAGGTGTAACTAGAACCTTTCCAACAGTCCCAGGGCCCTTTTCATTGGTCCTGGGGCCCTTTCACACTAGACATGTGCAGAACTAAAAAAAGTGTTTTGTTTCGATTTGTTATTTTCATAAATTAGTTTTATTAAATTTGTTTAACACGTTTTCAGAATTTACATTGTTTATTCGAATTGGAATCGATTAGAATTTTCCAAATTTGGTTGAATTGAACTTAATTCGACCAAATTTGGAAAATTCAAATCGATTAGAATTCAAATTTCATTCAAATTTCATTCAAAATCAATTTTATTCTATTTGAATTTTGAATTTTGGAAGATGGTTATATTCTTTATATTCCATTATATTGTATTGTTATTTTATTTCTATTCTTATTTTCTTTTCTATTATATTCTATTCTTTACTATTCAAATGTATTCCCTCTTCCTGCCGTCTTGGGGCCCCCCATAGTGGTGGAGCACCAAGGCCCAGTCGCAAGTGCGACCTTTGTGACCCTGGTAGTTTTACCACTACTCTGAAAAGTGTCATACTGGAGAATTTGATTATTGTAACTGGTGCCAAGAATCACCGCCAGGGGGAATGATGAGGAGAATTGGTAATATGCACAGAGTAATGGCTGTGTTTATAAGGTGGAAAACATATTTGTCAATTGACTGAACTGTTGCTGATCTTTGAATCACAGGTACTTCAATCAGTTTGGATCTCTCTATCAATTCCTTTTTGATCTGTGGTGAATAGTGTTGCATTACAGAAGAAAATTGTTTGGCCTCACCCAGTCAAATTGCCTCTTTATGGTGCTTCGTTTCTAAGCACATCAGCCTTGGCATCACAGGTGGAATTTTTATCTAGAACGCCAATGTTATCAAATTTTATAGATAAATAAATAGACACTCAATCCAGATTCATATGTACCTCTGTTCTCTGGGTTCAAAGTGTTAGGAGTAAATTTCCTTGTAATTAACATGACCCTCTGTGACCCTTAAACATTATTTTTTTAAAACCACCATGACTAACTGAGCTTAATATTGGGCAATCAGTATGCTTTGTTTTATTGGTGGAAATGTGGATATATTTCTCCATTTTGTTTGGATAGTCTTTAAATAAATAAAACACCTATTCATAGTCCAGTTCTAATTGATAGTGTCATCACAGATCTAGTGTATTGATAAAATGTATTTGGAAAATCACAGCAATCAACCACCTCAAGTGGCATTTTGAAATATCTAGCAACCCATTCCTCACTTTATATAAACATAACATTTAATTACTAGTTTGCACTGTGGGATTTTATTTCCATTGACAATAACATATGTGTACTTTTGTGTTTTTTCAAGAGTATGGTTAAAGAAGCGTCAAGTTATTTATTCAAAGCAACACAAAACAGGCTGTTCGTACGGAGTGTAAAAATTCTAATACCATTTACATGGCAAAAGAAAAAATATGAAAAAGTAAGAACAGAAACATATGATAAGGTAAGAAATCACACATTTTTCGGTTTTAACACAGATGAAATTGTTATACATACATTTGTGATTTAGTAGGCTTGTAAGAGAGTGCTTCGTTTACAGTATTTTTGTTGACTGTACTCATTGGCATTACTTACTGCTTTATAAGAAGGGCTCCAAAATATCCTCTGTGTAAAATCATTGCCCAAACAGGAGATCATTTCAGTTACCAAAGGAAACTGCTGCTCAAAGTCTACAATCCACCCATCTCTATGGTTTCAGGTGTCAACCGAAGGAGCTCATTAATGCTCCCTACATGAAATGAACAAACAAGTCGGCTGCAATCCTAAGACATCAGCCTTCACATAGGTTTATTATTCCAGGACTAAATCACAGAAGAGTTCACCCAGACCAAGCCCCCCCGACACGTTTGACCTAAAGGGGGGCTTAACCACTTAAGGACCAAGCCTATTTCTGACACATGTTGCTTACAAGTTAAAATCAGTATTTTTTACTAGAAAATTAATTAGAACCCTCAAACATTATATTATATATACACAGGGCTTAAAATTTCAAGTCCTGAGCTACTAGCCAGGCCTCAAGGGTTAGTCGCCTCCAGTTGCCCCTCCCCTAAACATGGCATCATAAATTATCTCATGAAATTACACTTAAATGTTTTATGCAGAATTGAGTTACAAAAATAAATATTAACAACTTTATCAGTGCCCCACAGCTTCACCAGTGCCCATCAATGCAGGCTCACCTGTGCCTATCAATGCAGCCTCATCAGTGCCCATCATTGCAACGTGACCTGGGCAACCATTCAAGGGTATTCCCTATATCGCAGGGATAGAGAGGGCAAAAAAGAGGAGGGGTATGCCTGTATATCAAAAATGATGTACAAGTGAATGTGAGAGAAGACATCACTAAGAGAGTAAAGGAGGAGGTGGAATCCTTATGGCTAGAGCTACAAAGGGAGGAAACTAATGGGAAAGTAATACTGGGAGTATGCTATAAGCCCCCTAACCAGAGGGAGGAGGTGGAGGCGGACCTCCTATCGCAATTTGGATTAGCGGCAAGAATGGGAAGTGTCATTATAATGGGGGATTTTATTTATCCAGACATAGACTGGGTGGAAGGAACCGCGCATTCATCTAAGGCTCTCCAGTTCCTAAATATCTTGCAGGACAGTTTCATGGGTCAGATGGTAAATACACAAACTAGAAACAAAGCGTTACTAGACGTACTGATTACAAACAATACAGACCTGACCACGGATGTGGAAATACGGGGCAATTTAGGAAACAGCGATCACAGGTCAATTTGTTTTAGTGTGAATCACACAAATAGCAAATATAGGGGGAATACAAAGAAACTGAATTTCAAAAGAGCCAACTTTCCTAAACTATGATTCTTGCTAGAAGATAATAATTGGGATAAAATTTTAGGAACAAAGAACACAGCGGAAAAATGGGTATGCTTTAGGAGCATATTAAATAGGGACATTAGCCAGTGCATCCCAATTGGAATTTAATTTTAAAGGGCCAATAAATGTTCTGGGTTACTTAACTCCTTCGTAAAAATGCATATAAAAGCAAAGGAGAAGGCCTTAAAAAAATACAAGGTTAAGGGATCATCATCAGCATTCCAGTTTTCCAAAGAATGCAACAAGAAATGTAAGGGTGCAATCAGGGTGGCTAAGATAGAACATGAAAGGCACATGGAGGAGAGTAAAAAAAAATCCCAAGAAATTCTTTAATTACATAAATAGTAAGAAAGGCAGGTCAGATCATATTGGTCCCATAAAGAATTATGAAGGGAATCTAGTTACTAAGGATAGAGAGATGGCAAAAGTATTGAATTTATTTTTCTTCTCAGTCTATGCGAGGGAATCGGGGGGCTTCGGTAACCAATACTGCAATGATTATCCTCATGACATATCACAGGAAGCACCCTCATGGCTAACAGAGGACAGAATTAGAATTAGACTTGAAAAAATTAACATCAATAAGTCACCAGGACCAGATGGCTTGCACCCGAGGGTCCTTAAGGAACTCAAGTAATTGCCAGACCATTGTTCCTAATTTTTACAAACAGTTTACTGACTGGAATGGTACCAGCTAATTGGAGAAAAGCCAGTGTAGCACCATTATTTAAAAAGGGCCAAGATATGTATGCAAGCTTTTGGAGGGGATGATGAGGGACTATATACAATATTTTAGTAATGATAACGGTATCATTAGCAGTAATCAGCATGGATTCATGAAGAATCATTCTTCCAAACCAATCTATTAACCTTCTATGAGGAGGTGAGCTGCCATCTGGATAGATGTGGTGTATCTGGATTTTGCAAAAGCATTTGATACAGTTCCCCATAAACTTTTACTGTACAAAGTAAGGTCCGTTGGCATGGACCATATGGTGAGTACATGGATTTAAAAATGGCTACAAGGGGGGAGTTCAGAGGGTAGTGATAAATGGGGAGTACTCTGAATGGTCCGGGTGGGTAGTGGGGTCCCCCAGGGTTCTGTCCTGGGACCAATCCTATTTAATTTATTCATAAATGACCTGGAGGATGGGATAAACATCTCAATCTCTGTATTTGCGGACAATACTAAGCTAAGCAGGGCAATAACTTCTCCGCAGGATGTGGAAACCTTGCAAGAAGATCTGAACAAATTAATGGGGTGGGCAACTACATGGCAAATGAGGTTTAATGTAGAAAAATGTAAATGCAATCTACTCACTGGGGGAATACCTGTGGGGGAATCTAGGATGGAAAAGGACCTGGGGGTCCTAGTAGATGACAGGCTCAGCAATGGCATGCAATACCAAGCTGCTGCAAGCAAAGCAAACAGAATATTGGCATGCATTAAAAAGGGGATTAACTCCAGAGATAAAACGATAATTCTCCCATTCTACAAGACTCTGGTCTGGCCGCACCTGGAGTATGCTGTCCAGTTCTGGGCACCAGTCCTCAGCAAGGATGTGCTAGAACAGGAGAGGGTCCAGAGAAGGGCAACAAAGCTAATAAAGGGACTGGAGGAACTTAGTTATGAGGAAAGGTTACGAGCACTGAACTTGTTCTCTCTGAGAGGAGATGCTTGAGAGGAGATATGATTTCAATGTACAAATACCGTACTGGTGACTCCATAATAGGGATAAAACTTTTCAGCGAAAGGGAATTTAATAAGACATGCGGCCATTCACTAAAACTAGAAGAAAAGAGGTTTAACCTTAAACTGCGTAGAGGGTTCTTTACTGTAATGCCCTGTACACACGATCGGACATTGATCGGACATTCCGACAAAATCCATGGATTCTTTCCAACGGATGTTGGCTCAAACTTGTCTTGCATACACATGGTCGCACAAAGTTGTCGGAAAATCCGATCGTTCTGAATGCGGTGACGTAAAACACGTACGTCGGGACTATAGACGGGGCAGTAGCCAATAGCTTTCGTCTCTTAATTTATTCTGAGCATGCGTGGCACTTTGTGCGTCGGATTTGTGTACACACGATCGGAATTTAACCGATCGGATTTTGTTGTCGGAAAATTTTATAGCCTGCTCTCAAACTTTGTGTGTCGGAAATTTCGACGGAAAAAGTCCGATGGAGCCCACACATGATCGGAATTTCCGACAACACAATCCGATCGCACTTTTTCTGTCGGAAAATCCGACCGTGTGTACAGGGCATAGGAGCGCTTAGGATGTGGAATTCTCTTCCACAGGCAGTGGTTTCAGCGGGGAGCATCGATGATTTCAAAAAACAGTTAGAAAACCGAACAACCACAACATACAGGGATATACAATGTAATACTTACATAAAATCACACACATATGTTGGACCTGATGGACTTGTGTCTTTTTTCAACCTCGCCTACTATGTAACTATGTAACAATTGCCTCTGCTCCGCCGTCATACACAGCCCTGCCTCCTCCTGACCCAGAGCCTGTGATAGACAATGGTCCAATGGTCCAATGCTGGGATGTGTTCTGTCTATCACAGGTTCTGGGTCAGGAGGAGGCGGGGCTGTCTATGACGGCGAGCAGAGGCAATTGTAATGTAAGCTGTTCCGGCATGCTATCCCGCGGCTTTCCTCTTCCTCCATGCTCTCTTCCCCCAGGGCGATCTCTTGGAGAAGGGCTCCTGATCAACCCCACCCGCCGGCGGTGCTCGCCCCCCACTCCCAGGTAGCCCAGCTCCTCGCCAGCCCTCATTTTCCACAAATGCGAGTAGGCGAGTGGAAAATTTGAGGGCTGATATATATATATATATATATATATATATTTAACAAGGACTCCGGAGAATAAAATGGCAGTCATTGCAATATTTTATGTCACACAGTATTTGCGCATCAAACGCAATTTACAGTAAAAAACAGTAAAGTTAGCCCAGTTTTTTTGTATATTGTGAAAGAAGATGTTATGCCGAGTAAATAGATACCTAACATGTTACGGTTTAAAATTGCGCACACCTGTGGAATAGCGATATACAACGGTACCTAAAAATCTCCATAGGCGACGCTTTAAAAAAATTTAACGGTTACCAGTTTAGAGTTACAGAGGGGGTCTTTTGCTAAAATTATTGCTCTTGCTCTGACAATTACGGCAATACCTCACATGTGTGATTTGAATACTCTTTATGTTTGCGGGCGTGACTTGCATATGCATTTTCTTTGGTGCGCGAGCATGAGAGAATAGGAGGGGGGCCCTAAAAAAAAAAAAAAAAATCTCATCACTTTTATTGCTGTCACAAGGAATGTAAACATCCCTTGTGACAGTAATAGGTAGTGACAGGTACTCTTTATGGAGGGATCTGAGGTCTAAAAGACCCCAAAACCCTCCTTTGCACTTAAAAGTATTCAAGACTCTATAATCGACGTCTTTGAATACTAGGGATTTTTTTAAATCGGCGCCGTTGTCAGCTGAGTAAACAGGAAGTGACGTTGTGACGTCGCTTCAGGGTTACTACATCTAAGACCAGATCAAAGCCGATTCCCGCTTTGTTTGGGACTCTGGCCAGCCGGCAGAGGTGCCGACTGGTCGTCGCGTCTCCCCGTAGGATGGGAGACCCGGGCGGATTGGCGAAAGGTGGCGGGAGCCTTCACCCCGGTACAACCACTTCCTCAAAACGAAGTACAGGTATGTAATTTTACTGGAAATGGTTAATCAAAGAGAGGTCAAGAGATCTCTATGATTAAGCTCCTTTAGGTCAAAATGCGTCAGTGGAGCTTGGCCTGTGTGGCCATGTCAGTGAATTAGTTCTAGAATAAAAAAATGTGAAAGCTGATGTCATTGGAGTGTGGCCAACTTGTTTGTCCATTCCCAGGAAAGTACTTCCTCAAAGGGAGTGGGAAGGAGACTGTGTTTTTTTTTGTACATCAGAAAGAAGGATAGGTTCTAGGCATGCTGCACTTTATAAACTAATGAATAGTCCTTTGTGCTATTATTTAAAAGTACTTATGTGCCATTGAGTAGAAAATATGTCTGCTGGAGCAGGTAATTAACTTCAGAGAATCACCAACACAGCAAATTTTTCTATTGCTCGACTCTTACTACAACTGACCCTAGAGTATTAGGTATCTGACTTGAACACCTTTAGTCTACAAAAGCATATGATCTGTTGTAAATCACTCACGTTTGCTACCTTACAGAAAGCTTTATAAATAACAGTTCTGCTTAATGACGATTCACTGAATGATTAAACAATGTGTTCAGGCCCGGATTTACTCCCTTTGCCGCCCCAAGGCCGGGTCCTTCAATGCCGCTCCCCCCACACACACACACACACACACACTATTCTCGTCCTTTATCGATGAGTGCTACAATAGATCAATTAAAAACATATCTCCACACACAAAAACGCTGAAAATAACTGGCTTTAATTGTACAGACTGAAAATACTCTGTAATGCAGAAAATGCCTTTTAGAGATTATAGCAGTAAGAAACTCCCTACAATTTTTTAGTTCTAACTTTTCTTTTGGCAAACTCATCGATAATATCTTCGTAGGACAATGTATTTAAAAGTTCTGACTCAATGACAAGTAAAGCTAAACTGTTCAGTCTTTCTTGACCCAAAGATGATCATAAATAGTTCTTTATGCAAATACATTTCATTCATTTTTATGCACCACAGCTCAGGTGCAGTGCATATAAACAGTATGCATTTTGCACCACACTGCTCAGCAATTGTTTTCTATTACCCCTTGTACATCAGTGTCTTCAGTCCCCCCCTTCACATCACATCACAGACCCCATTTTACATCAGTGTTCTCAGTCCCCCCATTACATCACGACCCCCTTTTACATCAATGTCCTTAGCCCCCCCTTACGTCACATCCCCCCTTCCTCATAACAAACCCCCCATTAGACTGACCCATCACAGACTGACCCATCACAGACCCTCCCATCACAGACTGACCCCCCCAAATCACAGACCCTCCCATCACAGACTGACCCCCCCAAATCACAGACCCCTCATCACAGACTGACCCCCCATCACAGACCCCCCCATTACAGACTGACCCATCACAGACCCCCCATCACAGACTGACCCATCACAGACCCCCCATCACACACCCTCCCATCACAGACTGACCCCCCAAATCACAGACCCCTCATTACAGACTGACCCCCCCATCACAGACACCCTATTACAGACTGACCTGACCCATAGCAGACCCCCCATCATAGACTGACCCAAACCCATCACAGACCCCCCATCACAGACCCCCATCACAAACTGGTCCTGACCCATCACAGACTCCCCATCACAGACCCCCATCACAGACTTACCCCCCAAATCACAAACTGACCCCTCAAATCACAGACTGACCCCCCAATCACAGACTGAGCCCCCATCACAGTCCTCTTTCAATATTTAACTCCTTTACAGCACAGCACCCTACCTTATTCACACAACACATGGAGCCTGGCCTCTCTGGACGACGGGCGGAACTTTTCACGTTAAAAGTGAGTGATTTATTGCTGGTACCGCCCCACTGCCTAGCAAACAATCACCCACTTCTTAATTTAAAAAGTCCTGCCCTTTGTCTAGTGCGGCCGCACTTCATGTTTTGTGTGAATAAGACAGGCAGTGTGGGGAGGGGGCAGTGCAGTAATATTAAAGAAGGCAGGGACCTGCCGCACCTGCCATGCTGCCAGGGCCGATCCTAGGGTCACAGACGTCTGGGTGCAGAAATATTTCTGGCGCCCCCACATGAGCGTGGTCATCTCACCAACTCCTCCCCTTTACAAATGTTTCTATGGCAACGACTCAAACACAGAGATGCTCCCCTTAGAAGTCTTCGCTACCTTGGGATCCTTCCATGATCTCTTATCAATAAAGAAAATACAGGAAGAGAGTACACTAATGAGACCTGGAGGGGAGTCTCTCTGATGTACACACAGAGGGCTGTCTGTTAGAAAGAGCCCCCAGACATAATACGGTTAAAGGCTGCAGACATGATACAAGAGATGGTCAGAGACTGCAGACATGATCCAAGAGATGGTCAGAGACTGCAATAATAGTACAGGAGATGGTCAGAGACTGCAGACATGATACAGGAGATGGTCAGAGGCTGAAGACATGATCCAAGAGATGGTCAGAGGCTGAAGACATGATCCAAGAGATGGTCAGAGGCTGCAGACACGATACAGGAGATGGTCAGAGACTGCAGACATGATACAGGAGATGGTCAGAGGCTGAAGACATGATCCAAGAGATGGTCAGAGACCTGCAGACATGATCCAAGAGATGGTCAGAGACTGCAGACATGATCCAAGAGATGGTCAGAGACTGCAATCATAGTACAGGAGATGGTCAGAGACTGCAGACATGATACAGGAGATGGTCAGAGGCTGAAGACATGATACAAGAGATGGTCAGAGGCTGCTGACATAATATAGGAGATGGTCAGAGACTGCAGACATGATCCAAGAGATGGTCAGAGACTGCAATCATAGTGCAGGAGATGGTCAGAGACTGCAGACATAGTACAGGAGATGGTCAGAGGATGCAGACATAATACAGGAGATGGTCAGAGATTGCACACATGATACAGGAGATGGTCAGAGATTGCAGTTCCTATGGACGTTAGTAGATAATGGCCGATCAGCCCTCTCACCTGACCCAGCGATACAGCAATGGTTCCTCTGATCAGGAGTCTGCTCACTCTGAATTGCCCGTGGCGACTCCGCTGGGTAGCACCCAGATCTGTATTCCTGCAATGACTCCATTCCTTTCTCCGACAGGGATGGCGCCAGGCTGTGTGGCTTTCCTCTGGTGGCGCAGTTCCCTCAGCACTGCCCTCTCCCTCTGGAGTCCTGGGTGCACTTCCCTGGGTGTAGACCCCCCCAGGACAAACCCCCCTCCCTTCATTAGTACAGACCCCCACCAGGACAAACCCCCCTCCCTTCATTAGTACAGACCCCCCCAGGACAAACCCCCCTCCCTTCATTAGTACAGACCCCCCCAGGACAAACCCCCCTCCCTTCATTAGTACAGACCCCCCCAGGACAAACCCCCCTCCATTAGTACAAACCCCCCCAGGACAAACCCCCCTCCATTAGTACAAACCCCTCCAGGACAACCCCCCCTCCATTAGTACAGACCCCCACCAGGACAAACCACCCCTCCCTTCATTAGTACAGACCCCCCAGGACAACCCCTCCCCCTCCATTAGTACAAACCCCCAGGATAACCCCCCTCCATTAGTACAACCCCCCCAGGACAACCCCCCCTCCATTAGTACAAACCCCTCCAGGACAACCCCCCCTCCATTAGTACAGTCCGCCACCAGAACAAACCACCCCTCCCTTCATTAATACAGACCCCCCCAGGACAACCCTCCTCCATTAGTACAGCCCCCCCAGGACAACCCTCCCCTCCATTAGTACAGACCCCCCAGGACAAACCCCCCCTTCATTAGTACAGACCCCCAGGACAAACCCCCCTTCATTAGTACAGACCCCCCAGGACAAACCCCCCCAGGACAACCCCCCCTCCATTAGTACAACCCCCCTCCATTATTACAGACCCCCCTAGGACAAAACCCCCCATCATTTGTACAGCCACCCCCCCTCCATTAGTACAGACCCCCCAGGACAACCCCCCCTCCATTAGTACAGACCCCCCAGGACAACCCCCCCACATTAGTACAGACCCCCCAGGACAAACCCCCCCTCCATTAGTACAGACCCCCCAGGACAACCCCCCTCCATTAGTACAGACCCCCCAGGACAACCCCCCCTTCCATTAGTACAGACCCCCCAGGACAACCCCCCCTCCATTAGTACAGACCCCCCAGGACAACCCCCCCTTCCATTAGTACAGACCCCCCAGGACAACCCCCCCTTCCATTAGTACAGACTCCCCAGGACAAACCCCCCCTCCATTAGTACAGACCCCCTCTATCAGTAGAGACCCACACTCCATTAGTGTATATAAAAACAGGAGAACAGATGGAGACAGGCTTGGGCGGGGGTGAGAGACAGAGGAGAACACGTCAGGCACGGGCCGCCCCCCCCACACACAAAGGCCGGCTGCTCTCCTTCTCTGACAGGAGGAGGGAGGGGGGACGGGCTTGAGCCTCGAACAAAACAGCAGTGGCGGCGGTGACCTGCGGAGGGAGCCGCTTCAGTCTGGACACAGAGAGGAGGAGGAGGGAGAGGAGCACTCTGGCGCTTCATCGCCCCCACCTCTCTGGCGCCTGGGTGCATTGCATGCTGCTATGTTAGTGTGAGGGGCGGCCGAGAAGTTGCTGCAGGAGCGGCGCCGCCCCTGCACCACTGCCGCCCCGAGGCCTGGCCTCGGTGGCCTTGTGGGGAATCTGGCCCTGAATGTGTTTGTGAATGTCATACGTTTCTCTACCCAGTTCATCACTATAACGGCTCTGCTTGAGCATCTTGCAGACAAAGCTTCTTCCTTTGAAAAAGTCTGTCAATCCAATCCATTACTCTTTACCCTTCCCATGCCTCCCTGCTGCTTCTTGCCTCTGCAGACCTAACCCTATGTAAGCTTTAGCTCGGATGATTCACCTTGTTGATAATGTCATCACCTTCCTCATGTGACAGTGTTTAGGCCTGACTATTGGCCGCTCAGGCCCCAGCAAAGTATCATAGGAGGAGGTCACATGCACTCCCTTACCTGGAAGCATCAAGTACAGGTATTTTGCAGTCGTCTTGCTGGAGCAACCAAGCGATAGGGAAATTTAATGAGAATAGGTATATTTGGGTCAGGGGTAGGTTTTAAATAGGACAAAGCCTCTTTCTTCTTTCACAGCTATGCAGAATGTAACTTATTAATATTACCATTGTGTCTTTATCATTAGGCAGATATTATCATTGCATCATCGCATGTTAAGTATGGATATGACCCATACACATTACAGTATGGACAATGTGGTGAAAAAGGCCGATACATTCATTTCACTCCTGAGTTCTTAGTAGATGGCAACGCTACCTATGTATATGGCCCACGAGGTAACAGTCCAATATTCATTTATCTATCACATGTATTTGCTGTGCACTGAAAAACTTTAATTAATTAAAGTGGTTGTAAACATGGAATATGAACAAAGCATATCCATATAGTGTGTACATGTCTCAATCCAGAGCATTAAGTGTAATTTCTGTCTGCTGCCTCATTCCTCTTCTATCTGCATGAGTCAATTCTGACATGTTTTCCTGACACCAAGAGAAAAAAGGTGAAGAAAGGCGCCTCTAAGTGCAGTATGTCAAATTTAATAAAGTGCACAAAGGGTTAAAAGCACTTACAAGATTGTTGAGTGTTAAAAGACATGATAAAATCAGGAGTCCTCATCTGTGGCATGTGTCCATCCTCAGCACTGTGGTAGAGAGCAGTGTAGAGCCGTCCAGCAGCTGTAAAGCGTTCTCATGCGTGTTGGAAAGAGGAGGCGGCAGGGAAGCCTGTATTCACTGCGGGACACACAAGGCTGATGGTGTCAGTGTAGAGAAGGGGGTGGTAACGCGTTTCGGAGCATGTGCGGCTCCTTCGTCAGACCTACGCCCACACTCCTCAAGCTGGCTTATAAATGGTGAGGGGGAGGAGCAAGGGGAGGAATGTGGGCAGATACTAAATACACAATAATAAGGGAAGTGACAGATGTATTATGAGGACGGCCAAGATGACCGTGCACTCGCAAAATGGATTATTAACGTCAGTGCTATATACAATGAAGTCCTGAAGGAATTTGACACAGGGGTACAGGGCACAGATGGCAGTGGTTAAATTAACAATAATAAATAAATAAATATACAAACATAAGGTTGACATTGAATTAATATACAGGTGTGTTACATGGTCGGCCGGGTGTCTATATGAATGTGTTATAAAGGCGGCCGGGCGTTTGTACACATGCAAATAGGGTCATAAGTCTAATGTTGAGTTGACAATGAATAAATCTACAGCCGTGTTACAAGGGCGGCCAGGCGTATATACACATGTGTTACCGGGGCAGCCAGGAATCTATGTGCACGTGTTACAAAGGCAGCCGGACGTTTGTACACATGCAAATAAGGTAGTAAGTCTAATGTTGAATTAACAATGAATAAATAATAAAAAAATATGTAGCCGTGTTACAAGGGCAGCCGGGGAGCTATACACCTGTGTTACAGGGGCGGCCAGGCATCTGTACACATGCAAATAAAGTAATAAATCTGTTGTAAGGGCATAAAAAAAAAAAAAAAAAAGGAATAAGCGATTACTAATTATGTCTGTAACAATGATAAAACAGTGATGAATATTACTTTACTATGAATAAGCGTATAGGTGTGTTACAAGGGCGGCCGGGCGTCTATACACTAAGGACAGATAGAGGAAAATAGTGGATGCTTATACAAGTTGTACGAATTGTGCAGATTATGCCTGTAGCAATAATCTCACGGTGAGAGGTATTACTCAACTGTGTACTAGAATATAGAAGTGTTACAGGGGCGGCTGGGCGTCTATAAACTACAGAAGGATAATAGGAGGTGGTGGATACTTATACAAATAGTGCAGATTATGCCTGTAGCAATACTCTGACGATAATAGATAATAATAGACTGTAAATAAGTATGCGAGTGTGTTACAGGGGTGACCGGGCATTTACACACCCGCAAATAAGGTCACAAATCTACTATAAGGAATTAACTTATAGAAATAGGTAATAAGATGTAATGGATGCTCTACAAATAGTATTTGATTGTGACAGATGGCAGATATGTACATGTATAACAGGCAAACACCATGACGTATGGATATGATAATAAGGAGGGATGAATGATAATTGAACCATAATATTACAGTCTGTATGTTAAATGTGGTATCATCTAGAGTAAGGTGCTAATTTCCAATTCTTCATTGATACCTCCAGGCGAAAGTACGTCAAGAGCGTATATCCAATAAGTCTCCCGTTGGCAGAGACGTTTAGATCTCTCTGCCGCAGGGAGAGTGGCTGGTATGGATTCGATGATCCATACTTTTAGGCCTACGGTAGATTTAGGGTGATGTTGGGTAAAATGTCGTGGGACGCTATGATGGTCTTTACCGGCCATTTTTTTATTTATTCATTGTTAATTCAACATTAGACTTACTACCTTATTTGCATGTGTACAAACGCCCGGCTGCCTTTGTAACACGTGCACATAGATTCCTGGCTGCCCCGGTAACACATGTGTATATACGCCTGGCCGCCCTTGTAACACGGCTGTAGAATTATTCATTGTCAACTCAACATTAGACTTATGACCCTATTTGCATGTGTACAAACGCCCGGCCGCCTTTATAACACATTCATATAGACACCCGGCCGACCATGTAACACACCTATATATTAATTCAATGTCAACCTTATGTTTGTATATTTATTTATTTATTATTGTTAATTTAACCACTACCATCTGTGCCCTGTACCCCTGTGTCAAATTCCTTCAGGACTTCATTGTATATAGCACTGACGTTAATAATCCATTTTGCGAGTGCATGGTCATCTTGGCCGTCCTCATATTACATCTGTCACTTCCCTTATTATTGTGTATTTAGTATCTGCCCACACTCCTCCCCTTGCTCCTCTCCCTCACCATTTATAAGCCAGCTTGAGGAGTGTGGGCGTAGGTCTGACGAAGGAGCCGCACATGCTCCGAAACGCGTTACCACCCCCTTCTCTACACTGACACCATCAGCCTTGTGTGTCCCGCAGTGAATACAGGCTTCCCTGCCGCCTCCTCTTTCCAACACGCATGAGAACGCTTTACAGCTGCTGGACGGCTCTACACTGCTCTCTACCACCGTGCTGAGGATGGACACATGCCACAGATGAGGACTCCTGATTTTATCATGTCTTTTAACACTCAACAATCTTGTAAGTGCTTTTAACCCTTTGTGCACTTTATTAAATTTGACATACTGCACTTAGAGGCGCCTTTCTTTTCCTTTTTTATATCTTCAGAGTTGCTTCTCCTCTAACCAAAGTGCTGCCAGAAGTGCCATCTCATCATTATCATCCCTCTGACCAGCTACCCACCTCCACCAGAGCGCCCTTATCACCTCAAGAGAAAAAAGGTGACAGGGGAGGGAACATACAGCCTGTGATTGACAGCCTTAGCTCTGTTCCTGTGTGCTGTGTGAGGAGGGATGTGTCCCTTGTCATTTAGCTCTCACTGAACTCTGTGGAGTGTAACTTCAGCATCCCTGTTCCATAGATACAGGTGAATCTCATAAAATGTATCATCAAAAAGTTAATTTATTTCAGTAATTCAATTAAAAAAAGTGAAAGTCATATATTTTATATATATGCGTTACACACAGAGTGATATATTTCAAGCATTTTTTTCTTTTAATTTTTAAGAATATGGCTTACAGCTAGTAAAAACCCAGAATTCAGTATTTCAGAAAATTAGAATATTAAATAAAACAATTAAAAAAAAATGTTATACAGAAATGTCAGCTTACTGAAAAGTATGTCCATGTACAGTATAGTATGTATGAATTACTAAATGCGGCGTGGCATGGAAGCGATCAGCCTGTGGTACTGCTGAGGTATTATGGAAGCCCAGGTTTCTTTGATAGGGGTCTTCAGCTCATCTGCTATGTTGGGTCTGGTGTCTCTCATCTTCCTCTTGACAATACCCCACAGATTCTCTATGGGGTTTAGGTCAGGCGAGTTTGCTGGCCAATCAAGCACAGTGATAACATGATCATTAAACCAGGTATTGGTACTTTTTGCAGTGTGGGCAGATGCCAAGTCCTGTTGGAAAATGAAATCAGCATCTCCATAAAGCTGGTCAGCAGAGGGAAGCATGATGTGCTCTAGAATTTCCTGGTAGTGAAACACAGACGACCAACACCAGCAGATGACTTGGCATTGCAAATCATCACGGACTGTGGAAAATTTAGCATTATATTTGTAATTCAAGGTCCCAGAGTTTGGAGGAAGATAGAAGAGGCACAGAATCCAAGTTGCATGAGGCCAGTGTGAAGTTTCCACAGTCAGTGATGTATGATGATCCCTCATCCCCACCCCCCAGTAAAGATGACCCAGTAGTAGAACCCCCCTGAATTGACCCCTCAATATAGACAACAGCCCCCTCCCCAATACAGACCTGTCAGTATAGACACCCGTAATCTCCATCCCCCAGTAAAAAAAAACCCAGTAGTAGAACCCCCCATACAGACCCCTCAAAACAGACAACATCTCCCCCACTACACACACACACAATACAGAACCTCTTACAGGCACCTTATATTCCCCCATGTTCAGAATCCCTAGTACAGATCAACATCCCCCTCATTTCCCCAACTCAGTAGAAGAGCAGCTGGAGCTGATCAGTGTACAAAATATGGTTACAATGTAGTCGCATTGCTCCCTTGTGTCCCTGCACTTCCTCACAGGCCAGCACACCCAGCAAGTGTAGCACCTCCCTTAGTATGCCACTGGTGTATTTACTTATTTTTAATCCGTTCAGGTCCAGGCATGTGATCCAGCAGCTTCGGCTCCCCTGTGTCAGTGAACAGTTGATGTAGGTGAGAAGGAGTGTCAACAATGACTGGACCATGGGAGCCTATGAGTGATGTCACAACTCCCACAATGCACAGCCATTGTCGAGAGCTCCCTTACACAGGGGAGCTGGAACTACTGAATCACGTGGCTGGACCGGATTAAAAAAAAGGTAAATACACAGCCCTACCTGATGATAAGAATTGTGGCAGCCATGTCTGTGTGACATTTCAATAAAGTTCATAAAAATAAAGCGAACAGTGGGATGTGCTGAGATCAGCGCAATGTAATCCTTTTTTTTTTTTCATTCTTTATTTATACAACCATATCAACAATCCGTTAGATACATTTTCAACTTAAATGTTCCATAACATAGGTATCTATATCCTCAATTTCATAACTACATAACATTATATAATTATACAATTATATAATCATATGTATAATTAAAATGATACATTATAACATTATATAATGAATCCCTACGTCCTTGCCCACTCAACCAATTCCTTCTTTCCCCTTTTTCACCCTTTCCCCCAAAACTAACTAACAAAAAAAAAAAAAAAAATTCTCCTGCCTCCCCCATTTCCCCTTCCTACCCTCTTTTCCCTCCTCCCGTGCTCCCCCCATCCCAGGCAGACAGACACGACACACTCTGGGGGATCAAATACTTTATCCTCCACTTTAACTTCCCATGAGTGACTTCCCCTCCTCTGAATATATAAATCTTGCCCACTGTGACCATGTATTCCTGTATTTTTCTCTTTTTTCCCGAGCCGCGAGCACTAGGTCTTCCATTGCTTCGATGTTCCTCACCTTGTTAAGCCACATTGCAATTGTGGAAAGGTTAGGGTTTTTCCAACATAGGGTAACACATGTTTTAGCAGCATTGACCAAGTGACACAAAACTGATTCCCTATATTTCTGATTTGGCAATTGTGAGCAGTGTAATAGGAAGAATGCGGGGTCCTTTCGTATTGGGCATTCCGTAAATTTTTGGGCTATCCTCTGTACCTCCGTCCAATATTTTTCAATCTTTGGACATGACCAAAAGATGTCAAATAAAGTGCCTCGCTCCTCCCGGCATCTCCAACAACTGTCCTCTTCCTCTGGGAAGATATTACTTAGTACCGACGGTGTATGATACCACCGCATCAGTAGTTTATAATCCATCTCTTGGATACGTGTGCAAATTGATGTATTTAATGAGAGATAGATGATGTTATGATACTGTTCAGCGGTAAATGGCCTATTCAAGTCCTTTTCCCATTTACTGAGACTCGGTACCCGGAAGTCTTCTGGGGGGGCTACCAGCAGGGAGTATATCTTGGAAAGAATATTTCCCAGAGTTTCTACTTTCTCACAGTATGTTTCATATTGTGTTTGCTGTCATCTATAATTTCCTGGCGGTCCTAATGTCCTAAAAAAGTGGTCCAACTGCAATGCTTGCCATATTTTTAACCTATATCGACCCTCCAGTGCATCAGCGTAGCGATCGTCGGCCAACTTTCTGATTCTAAAAAGTGGGAAGCTTGCGAGAGTCCTTTCTGCCGTTTCCTTACACCTAGCGGTACCGCAGATGTGCCCGATGAGGTGTCTTTTTTGGCTTCTAGGGGAAGATTTAAATCCCCCCCAAAGATCAATTTCCCTTCTATAAAATCTGTCAGCTTCCGAAAAACTTTAGTCAAAAAAGAGACTTGGTGAGTATTAGGTGAGTAATAATTAGCTAGTGTCACGTTGTCCCCCCCAATATAACCTTTAATAAAAAGGTATCGGCCTTCTGTATCAGAATAGCTATCAGTGAGGGACCAAGGCACTGGACCAGAGATCAAAATCGAAACCCCTTTCGACTTCTTGATTAGAAGAGTGGAATACCCAGGGACAGAATCTATTTTGAAGAAAATGAGGTCCCCCTTCTTAAAATGGATCTCTTGTACAAACGCTATCTCAGTCTGAGTTTGTTTCAGATCATTTAGAAGCATCTTCCGTTTCTCAGGGAAGTTACGTGTATCGTGTCCATCCTTACTGTGGGGGGGGGGGGGGGGCAGGGAGGGCAAATTTACATATGTGCAACAGTCTAGATGGGGAAAAAAAGAAAAGGAAAGGGGAACCCCTATAATATAACTCCTTAACCCTAGTGCCGTGTATATGTGACAATTCTTGCATCAGTAATTGTGCTCTCTCTCATCCCTCTCCCACCTTATTTCAGTGCTATATAGTATATGTTACTTACAGTACTTGTATCATCTTTCCCCCTCCCCTCTCCCCCCTTTCCTTGGGGGGGGGGGGGGGGGGCTACACTGCACCTCTAGGTTTACCTAACACAAAAAAAAACACACAAAAAAAACACACAAAACCTGTAAAAAGAAAAATAAGAATGAACCCCTTCAGCAACCCAAATTTGTGTTATAACAGTGTTCTATATCCATAAGTCTTTATGGTATTCTCATCCTATGTTATTAGGCTATTTTCTCTCTAGTTCAAGTGTTTTTCATTTATAAGAATGGAATGAATCATGAAAATGCTGCTTTATGATGGAGGTGATGATCACAGGAAATGTGTATTTACAGTAATTGTAATGATTCAGCTGCTGCAGAGAGTGAACCACTATACAGAATTGATCTAAAGTTGAAGAGACAAAACTCTATTGTTTGAAAGGTTTACTGGATTGAAACCCTTTACAGATCACCTTTACGATCCCTCCCAAGGTGCTTTTGTGTTCTGCAGGCGGGGAGCTTTCCTTGCCAACAGAGCGCAATGATCACTGCTGCTGTAGCCGCCGGCAGTAATCAAATGCAAAAAATCCAACAGGCTGGTTGTACTGAAGTCGATCCATGGATCGACTTCAGTACAACCAGCCTGCCGATAGATGGAATCTTAACCAGTGTCCCTGCTGAATCGGCTTAGCTTTGATCCATCTGTGGCCAGCTTTAGCAACATTGTATGAATTCTGTATAGCAGTTCCCTCTGTGTAATAACTGATCCATTACACTATCAGTAATGAGCACAGGAATCTCCATACATTTAGCGGAGGTCTTCTTCAGATTATTTTCTCTTCTGGTCGAATATTCTTAGCCTGTAGTACTAGACTATTTTCAATAGTTCGTTATCTCTTCTGGTCGAATGTTCTTAAAGTGGTAGTAATGTCTACATAAAAATAAATAAAAAGGTCCCTTGCAATTTAATGCCATAATGTATAAGCATGCACAGCATACTAGCACATTATGACAGGCTTACCTTTCAAGTGGAGCTCTGGCTGCTGAGATCTCACTGCTCCTGGCACTTCCATCTTCTCCCCGACTTCCTCCTGGGTTTACGCTCTCCAGCCATTTGAATGGTCGGGCCGCAATGACATCACTATTGCCATCATGGCCTGGTGCTCTCTGCATTCACAGCACACTCAGTGAATGCAGAGAGTACTGCGCATGCGCCAGTGACAATATCTGGCAACATCTACTATACTGCACAAGTTCAAGCAGTTTCACCTACAGGTAATGCCCCGTACACACGGTCGGATTTTCCGACGGAAAATGTGCGATCGGAGCGTGTTGTCGGAAATTACGACCGTGTGTGGGCTCCATGGGACTTTTTCCATCGGATTTTACGACACACAAAGTTTGAGAGCAGGCTATAAAATTTTCCGACAACAAAATCCGATCGCTTCTATTCCGAACGTGTGCGGACAATTCCGACGCACAAAGTGCCGCGCATGCTCAGAAGAAATTCCGAGACGGAACAGCTCGGTCTGATAAAATTAGCATTCGGAATGGATAGAGCACTTCCGTCAAGCTGCAATCTTTAAAATTGTTTAATACAGCGCACTCTCTTCTTCTTTATAATGCAGGAAGAACAAAGTAGTTTTGCTGCTGATATTCACACAGAGTTCTCACAAACTTCTTTCTTTCTTATTTATCGTGATTCCCTCAATATATTATGATTTGTCACATCTGACCAAAAATCTATATCATTTTTTTTTTTTGTGTTTTTTTTTTTTTTAAAGCCTGATGTGATTTTTTTTTTTTTTTTTTTGATTTGTATTTTTTTCAATGCTGATCTTGTGTGTCAAGTTACCACAACACCATTATTATCTTGTATTATTTAATCTCAAGGAGGTTGCTTGGTGTTGGTGTCTCTTGTTAATTTCACATTGTATTTTTGAAATGTACCTGAATCCTCACAAACAAACTGTCCTTTTTGAATGAAAACACACATAGGCGAGTCTAATTGAAACCAAAAAACCTTTATTAAGGGCTCAGAACCAAACAAAGAGGGAGGCAACGCTGGAGAAACAGCAGAAATTGGTAAAGCCTTTGACCCCCAGGGCACACATCAATTATTTTACTGCAAAATTTTTGGCCTGAGGAGTCCATATCTAAGGGAGTGAAGTCTGGTCCAGAAGTCCCAGAGATCATGAAAGCAGCAGATGACATGTATGTCCCCAGGCTGTGGTCATACAAGAGACTGCATCTTTTAATAGACCAGACTGAACCCAGGGTCATCACTCTCTGGTCTTCCTTCCACGCTTCCTTCCACACTGTGGCTGTGGTGGTGTAGTTGTGGCAGGAGGAGGAGGAGGAGAAGGATGTTCCAACTGAATCATGTGGGTATTGGGTGTGATTTCACCCCTCACCCCCTTAGTTAAGACTTTATAAAGAAGGTCCTCACACAGCTGGCGTTGGCCCTCCGGCATGCCCTGCAGTTTGGTGGTAGCCATGCAGGAAAAGGCCTCTTCAGGAGTGGGGGTGGCTCTGAGGGACGCTGAAGCCTCCTGAATGAGCCTGAGTGCTGAATCCTGCACGTGACTCCCTTTCCTGGGTCTTTTGTTTGGAAGGCGGAGGGGAGGAACCTGCGATTCGGTCAGGCTCCTACTGGTCCCAGGCTTCTCCTGGCTGCCACTTAGCCCCACCTCCTCCTGGCTGCCACTAACCCCCGCCTCCTCCTGGCTGCCACATTCCACAGCCTCCTCCTGTGTGCCACATTCCAGAGCCTCGTCCTGGCTGAGGTCTTCCTGTGTATGAAAAAGAGACATAGTTTTAGTTTTTACTTCATCAATCACACACAATTTTCATCTCATGACTGTTAACAAATATAAAAGACTATCATTCTGAGCCCAGCATTTTTCATTCTTGTCCCAATTATTTTTGCCCACTACTGTCTATTGATATGTAAAACACTTTATTAAATCAGCAATTAGTGATCAATAATAACATCTAGTAAAGATCATTTCTTTATTGATCAGAAATCTGTAGAAGAATGCTATACCTGGCTCAAGCTGGGCTCCTCCACTTCTTCCTGGCTGGAAGTCCCAGGTTGGACATCGGAAGCCTCAGCTGGGGTGGAAGGAAGAGTGGAAGGAAGGGTTGAGAGGGATTCCCTGACTCCAGTCTGGTCTGACAGAAAACAAAGTCTCCCATAGTACCACAGCCTGGGGACATAAACATCATCTGCTGCAGCTCGGGATCTCTGGGAATCCGTGACCTTCTTGCGCTCCCTTAGATAAGTGCTCCTCAGGCCACCAATTTTGGCTTTTAAATAGGGGTTGGTTGCTGTGGGGACCACCGGCTTCACCAACTCCAGCAGTTTCTCCAGCACTGTCTGCCTCTTTAGTTTATGATTATAATGTGGATGTTTCCACAATGATCGAAAGATCAGCTCAGGAAACGGTGGTCGGACCTAAAATTAAGAGAGCACGAGCAGTACAGAAAGATCCGGAGAGTGCTGCAAAAAAGTAAGTAGTTGTCCTGGGTTCCTATTCTTTATGTTTATTACATTCGTGCTGCTCCATGTGCTTTTCTTAACTGTTATCCAGTTTAAAATGGCAACTTTCATGTTCATGGGCACATTATTCGTTCGTGTAAAACATTGTTCGTTCGGCCTAGAAAACACATTGTTTTGGCCATATGCATTTGCCCACATTTTTTATGGCCTACTTGTGTGCAAATAATTTGGTTGTGTAGATGGGTTTGTAACTAGAATGAAATGTAAACTAGATTCTGTGTAAGGAGAGGACACTCAGCAGCAGTTTTCACATCTGGATGCTGGAGCACTAGTGTGGGACACATGAACACCCTTTTTATTAGGGGGCCCACACAGGTGCTCCAGTGTATACTATAGGGGTGTCTCCATCTGTGAAGCTTGTACAAAACAGGTAAAGTATTGAAGCTTGACAAAGGACACTAAAAATTCTACATCTTGGAACTCTGCCAAAATAGACAATTATACCCCACTTCCAAGCAATGTTTCATATTCCTATTTCTGCCTTCAAATATGTGTTAAAGAGGGAGTCCACCCAAACCGCAAAAAAAAAAAATATTAAAAGCCAGCAGCTACAAATACTGCAGCTGCTGACTTTTAATAAATGGCCATTTACCTGTCCCAGGGTCCAGCGATGTCGGCAGGCGACGCCGAGAACCCGCTCGGTTCTCAGCAGCTGCCGCCGCCATCCTAGGTGAGGGAATCAGGAAGTGAAGCGTTGCGGCTTCACTTCCCGGTTCCCTACTGCGCATGCGCGAGTCGCGCTGCGCATCGTAAGTGGTCCCCGCTCTCTCCTGGGAGCTGTGTGTTTCCCAGGAGACAGCGCGGAGGGACAGGAAGAGGCATAGACTCCCATGGGAGTCTATGCCGGAAGTGGGTGCAAATACCTGTCTTAGACAGGTATCTGCACCCCCCTCCCCCCTGAAAGGTGCCAAATGTGACACCGGAGGGGGGGAGGGTTCCGAAAAGCGGAAGTTCCATTTTTGCGTGGAACTCCGCTTTAAGTATACCTATTTTTTTTTACATAGGGGATAAAAGACTCGGAGGACACCCCTCATCCGAGGAGACCACAGACCCCCCACCTCTGGAAGAAGGGGAAATCCACCCAAGCCAAGCAGAGCAGGAGGAGGAAGACGTGGTGGAAATTGGCACCACAACAGGTGAGTGTCTGCGACCACAGGCTCAGGTAAGAGATGGATGCCGGAATATTTATAATACATGGTGTGTTTTTGTTTCTATCTTTTTAGGTGATCGTGATGTTGTGGATCCAGGGCATTTCACCTCGGAAAGTGCACAGATCCTGATTGGGGAGATCATGGGGTGTAATAGGGACTTGGAAAACATCCTGAAAAACATCAAAAAATTAAGAACATCATTGATGTTTTAGGGAGAGTTTAAAACCCCTTTAAAATCCTTTTTTTTTTTTGCGCTTTTTGTGAGCTAAAATTTTTTACCATTTTTTTACATATTTGCGAAAAGCCCAATTTTTTAAGAGGCACACAGTGTGTCAACATGTGCTATCTGCCATCACGAGAGATCAATGGACGCGTTTTGGGGGTGCAACCCCTTCCTCAATAGTAAAGTAGCTGTGAGGAAGGGGTTGCACCCACAAAACACGTCCCTTGATCCCCCGTGATGGCAGCTAGCACATGTTGACATTCGGCAATTGGTGTGCATCTTCAAAATTTGGCTTTTCTAGGGGTGACTTCACCCCATCTGAACGCAATATCAAACACAGTTTGTAAATACTCATGTCTGATATTGCCTTCAAGTTCTACCAAATGTGAACTTTGTAAGTTCAAGATTTGTGTCTTTCTTGTTGGTTTTAAACATGTCTGTTTTATCTTAAATGGACATTTTTACTTTTTCTAATGTGACCCCAAAAATTGTTATACAACAAACATATTGGTTTGTTTTAAAAACCTTTTCTAAATGCACATGTGATTGTGCTGGTATTAAAAAGATTGTTAATCAAGAATGTGTGGATTATTGTTTCAACGCTCCAAAACTTTTGTTGTGCTCTAATTGGTGTTTTCAGTGACAATGGGGGTTATTTCCTAAGAGCAAATCCACTTTGCACTACAAGTGCAGTTTCAAATGCACTTGTAGTGCAAAGTGTCTTTGCCTTTAGTAAATAACACCCAACAATGCTTTGTAATATTACACAATCACGCCATTTTCAGGACTCACCACATTTCTGTCAGGGTCAGCTAAAAGAAACACAAGCAGTAAATGTCACCAAAGATTTTAGTAGTTAAATTTTTTTTTTATTTGAAAAAGGTTTCAGACATTGTCTGGTATATTGATAGCCTCCCTACCCGCAAAGTATTCAAGGTATCTTGGGCATTACGGGCACTTAGGGGGGGCAAGCCAGGACGGCCATTTTCAAGCGCCGTCAGGGTTGGTTCATTTTGAATTCCAGCCTCAGGCCCAACTGAGCCAGCATAGTTGGCAGAATGTTTTCGTAAAAAGTTGTGTAGAACACAGCACGCCAGGATGATATGATTCAGTTTGTACTCCGCCATGTGTATGGGTGTAAGAAATAGGCGGAACCAGCTGGCCATGATTCCAAATGTGTTCTCCACCACTCTTCTGGCTCTGGCCAGCCGGTAATTAAAAATCCTCTGGTCCAGGGTGAGGGTCCTCATTGGGAATGGCCGCATAAGATGGTCCCCCAGCGCAAACGCTTCATCTGCAACGAAGACGAATGGGAGTCCTTCCACATTGTCTTCTGGAGGTGGCAAGTCCAAGCTGCCATTCTGGAGACGCCTGTAGAACTCTGTCTGGGCAATGACTCCACCATCTGACATCCGGCCATTCTTCCCCACGTCCACATACAGGAACTCGTAAGTAGCCGACACCACCGCCAACATCACAATACTATTGAACCCCTTATAGTTGAAATAGTATGACCCCGAGTTGGGTGGTGGAATGATGTGGACGTGTTTCCCAGCAATTGCCCCTCCGCAGTTAGGAAAGTCCCACCGCTGGGCAAAGTGGGAGGCCACAGTCTGCCATTCCTGTGGCGTGGAAGGAAACTGTGGAGTCAAACAAGAAAAACAAATTAGTCATTTTGCACATAAACAGGGAAAGCAGATTAGACACAAACATTCTTGGCCAACATCAAGATGACATTTATTTGAGGGAGTTTTTAAAGACCAAAGTATAAAGTACACCTATCAGATTCCCCCCCCCGCCTCTCATGGGCCATTTCTGACATTTTAGGGGGGGGGGAGCTCTTGGACAGGTAACCCTCTCCACTTCATTGAGAGATGAATGTCTAAATAATGGGTATTACTTTGGCCAGCCCCTCCTTAGTTACACTATTGACAGCCCACTGGACAGGTAAGAAGTGTCATAATACAAAGATATAAATACACACTGTACACATTTGAGCACATTTGGAAATTCTACTATTACCTATCAAGATAATAATAGGATACAAAAACTTTGAACAGTACCATTTGAAAGTATACAGGCAGGCCCTTGCACTACGTGCTTTGGGGAATTCATCCATAAATCTGACCACAAAAGAGATGGCTATAGTGTGTATGGGTTTGGCAAAGTCACCAGATAGATGATTGAGGATAGATAGAGATATGTTATCAGCTGACTTAGCAGTTGGGGGGAGGGAGGGTTCCAAATGATTTGGGGACCCCCAAAAAAAAGCCTCTGGCACTCTGCCTGAATTTAAAGCACAAATCACGTTTAAAAACATTTTATGGGGTGTTTGGGGTAAAGCACTACTATGGAGCTGATAATATACATTGTTAAGTGACTACATGAGGTGAATATAGGGCCCGGAGACCATTCTGGGGAGGTAAGTGAAGGCAAATATGTATGAAGGACAAAAAAAAAAATTACATAAAAATCCAGCATGCATGAGGACAAAGGGGACATTCACAGCATATTACAATCATGGTAATTAGGGAATGAGGAAAGAAATACAATATATTAGCAAACATTAAATACAATAAAATGTAATATTAAAGGATAAAAATCTTACCTTAATATACTCCTTCTGCGGGACCTGTATGATGGCAGAACAGGTCTCTGGGATAATGATTCCCAGAGCCTGGGGGGAGATACCTGTCGAGAACTTCAAGTCCTGCAGGCTTCTCCCCGTCGCCAAGTACCGCAGGGTGGCGACGAGCCTCTGCCCTGGAGTGATGGCTTGCCTCATGCAGCTATCCTGCCTGCTGATATAGGGGGTCAGCAAAGCCAACAAACGGTGAAATATGGGGTCCGTCGAGAAAGTTCCTGAAATCATCAAGATTATTCTCACGGATCTCACGGAGCAAAGGCATGTGACAGAACTGGTCACGCTGAAGCAACCTATTCTTGGTCCATGAACTCCTCCCCACCCTGTTCATGGACTGATCTTGTGTCAAGGTCAGGACCCCAACACCAAGCCCCTGCACAGCACGAACTCTACGAGAAGTACGCATACGCAACATGGCTAGAAAACGGTCGGCTGCTCAGAACGAAGTAACAAAACGCACTGAAGAACAGCAAGGCCTGTGAAGAACGACCTGCAAAACAGTAACGAACGAACAAGAACACAATGACAAGAGTCAATGGTACTCGCTGCACGCACTGAAGAGCAGATACAAACCCACAAGCACAAACTGAACGGCAGAAAACGATCTGA
Organism: Lithobates septentrionalis; assembly: GCA_037952835.1. Lineage (NCBI taxonomy): Eukaryota > Metazoa > Chordata > Amphibia > Anura > Ranidae > Lithobates > Lithobates septentrionalis. The sequence goes on from JBBDGP010000825.1 coordinate 1,235,390, forward strand.
AAACCACGAGTCTGAAAAAGCGCAAATCGTCTCTCACCAAACTTTTACTAACACGAGATTAGCAAAAGGAGCCCAAAGGGTGCCGCGCTTGGTTCTGAACTGGCCTTTTCTAGTCTCGTCGTATGTGGTGTACGTCACCGCGTTCTTGGCGATTGGAAATTCCGACAACTTTGTGCGACCGTGTGTACGCAAAACAAGTTTGAGCCAATATCCGTTGGAAAAAATCCATGGATTTTGTTGTCGGAATGTCCGATCAATGTCCGATCGTGTGTGTTGAATGGGGGTACTTGTGGGCCGCGTTAGAAAGTTTTGGGTTTGGTCTTGTTTTTTTATCCTGGGTCCGCCTTTTGTACTATTGCCCACAGGCCAGTATAAGGAAAGGGGGCAAACTATCCACCCTATTTGAGTAAGGGCGGGGTACCAGGCAGGGCTGCCCCCTCTCTCCACTGTTGTTTGCCCTGGCAATAGAGCCGCTAGCGGCTCAAATTAGGGCCAATGAACATATAAAGGAGTTCCAGTATGGTACATTACATGAGAAAGTCCTACTTTATGCGGACTATATTCTTTTGTTATTGGAGAACACAGAGAGATCTCTGAAGCATGTCATGTTCACTATTTTAGACTTTGGAACGTTTTCAGAGCTTACAATCAACTGGTCTAAGTCGGCTTTATTACCCTTGGAACAGGGGGTCATTCCTGTAACGGCGTCCCTTTGTCCAGTACCAGTGGTCACCTCATTTAAATACTTGGGGATAGCAATCTCTGCACAGCTCATAGACTACTGCCGCTTAAATATCTTCCCCTTGCTAATGAAATTTAGGGACAAGGTGTAACTCTGGACCAAGTTATGACTCTCTGTGGCAGGGAGGGCCAATCTGGTCAAAATTATTTTGATGCCCCAAATTCTCTACCATCTGCATAACTCCCCGGTGGTTATCCCGCTAAAATTTTTCCGTGTGGTCAATACTATTTTCTGGTCGTTGTTATGGAAAGGAGTTAATGCTAGAATTAAGCTAGAACAACTGCAGAAGCCAAAGGATAGGGGAGGGCTGGCTCTCCCGAACCCCTGGCTCTATTACATTGCGTCTCAACTTAAACACTTCGTGGGTGGCCTAGCGAGGATGACAGCCTATGAGGATGGAACTCATCACTCCACGCTGTCTGTAATGTTGCAGTTTAGTGGGACCAATACCTTAGCTAAAGGTCTAGAGGCAAAGCTTTTTTTCAAACCAAATAAACAGTGTCCAACTTACAGGCTTATACACATAATATGGGAGAAAGCTAAACAACTACAAAAGGTTACGAGTTACACAGGGTATAGTCCTATTTGGGATAACCAAACCTACCCCGAATTGGCCAAGTTACAGCATGTGGTTAGGTGGCGAGGGTATGGGGTGAAGCATATCAAATATATCATGACTAATGGTCATTTAATCTCCTTTGCACAATTGCAGTCTAGATATGGACAAATGCAGTCTAGAAATGTTCTTTTATTATTTGCAATTGAAACTCGCTGTGAATGCTCAGCAGATTCTGGGCACACACCCCGATCTTTGGAATTATGCAGCAGTCCCATTCTACCAAGGGCTTTATCTCTAACTGCTATGCTATGCTCCTGGGGGTATGTCTGGAGAAATTCCCTAGCTCTGCATGTGAAAGGTGGGAGAGGAACCAATGGGACCAAGAGGAGACCAATGGGAGGAGGCTCTGGAGGCAGTGCAGGGGTGCTCTCTTAACATCTCACAGAGACTGTCACAATTATACATTCTTGAGAGTCCACCATACCCCACTCAGGCTAAATTCCATGGGTGTACGCCCTGAGCCCATATGCGCTAGATGTAACAGGGATCTAGGGACTTACACTTGCTATGGAGGTACCTGAAGCTTCATAGCTACTGGAATGCTTTGGTTACTACCGTGAACTCCACATTTCTGATCTCCATAGACATGGATCCTAAACACTGTATACTAGGTTTGCTTGATGCTGTAATACCAGATAGGTATGTTAAAGAGGACACATCCAGAGCATTGTTTCAGGCTCTCAGGCTCATTTTACTTCAGTGGACTTCCAGTACTCCCCCCTCGCCTCAAATATGGCCTGCACAGATGGGCACAACATTGAGGTTAGAAAAGCTGATATATCAGTATAGGGACAGCTTTTCCAAATTTGATATGGGGTAGTTGGTTGGCTTCTCCTGGTGTGGCCCCAGCTAATTTAGTAATGGACAGGTTATTGTTGTGAAATGTATCACAAAAATGCATATGTTTAATTTAGCTGATAATGTTATGGCTGGAATTTGCATGCCCTTGCTTTCCAAATGTTTATGCTTGTCTACCTGCTTTGATATGGTGGCCCTAGTTTCCAGGTTGTGCACGACCCTAGATTTGGCTCTAAAGGGGGCTTAAAGCATCCCCATGACATAAACTACAATACTGGTATGCTGAATTGATATCTGATGTGAACTACATGTACTTAATGTCTGGTTGTACAAATTTGTGACATCTCAAGAAACCTTTGCCTGATTTAAAAAAAAAAAGAAAAGTGGTTGTAAATCTCTGACATGAAACATGAAGAAAGCACATGCCTCTATAGTGTGTGCTTGTGTCAATCCAGAGCACTAAGTGTAATTTCTCTCCTCGTTCCTCTGCTATCAGCGTAAATCACTTCTGAAAAATTTTCATTACATCAAGAGAAAAAAAGATGCCAGGGGAGCACTCCAGCATACAGCCTGTGATTGACAGCCTCAGCTATGTTCCTGTGTACTGTATGTCCCTCTCCTCCATTGAGCTCTCACTTAGCTCTGCCGAGTGTAACTTCAGATCCCCGCCCCCTGCTTTCTGATAGCTCATATAAGCTGTATAACTACTTGCCGACCACCGCACGCCGATGTACGTCCAAAGTTTGGTGGCGGATATCGTTGTTATGGCAGCAGCTAGCTGCCATATCCCCGGTATCCCCGTTTTCGTGCGGCGGTCGGCTTTCAGATAAAAGTGGTCTCTGCAGCGGATTCGCCGCGAGATCATTTTTATCGGTGGCGGGAGAGGGCCACCGTGATCCGGTGCCCTCCGCCGCTTACCGGAGCCGTCGGTAGCGGCGGAGGCAATCGCGTCTGGGCCCTTGTTGTGCCTGGAGACGAGTGAGGGTAAGATGGTGCCCACTCGTCTCCATGACACTGCAGGGCGGAAGCGATGTCAAAACGTCACTTCTGCCCATACGTCTTAAAGGCACATTTTTTTCAATGTAATTTTTTTCAATTACTTTTTTTTTTTTTTTATTGCATTTTAGTGTAAATATGAGATCTGAGGTCTTTTTGACCCCAGATCTCATATTTAAGAGGTCCTGTCATGCTTTTTTCTATTACAAGGGATGTTTACATACCTTGTAATAGGAATAAAAGTGACACAATTTTTTTTTAAAACAGTGTAAAAATAAATAAAATCATGTAAAATAAATAAGAAAAAAAAACAACTTTAAAACCCCCGTCCCGACGAGCTCGCACGCAGAAGCGAAACGCATATGTGAGTAGCGCCTGCATATGAAAACAGTGGTCAAACCACACATGTGAGGTATCGCCGCAATCGTTAGAGCGAGAGCAATAATTCTAGCCCTAGACCTCCTCTGTAACGCAAAACATGCAATCTGTAGAATTTTTTAAACATTGCCTATGGAGATTTTTGAGGGTAAAAGTTTGACGCCATTCCACGAGCGGGCGCAATTTTGAAGCGTGACATGTTGGGTGTCAATTTACTCGGCTAACTTTACTGTTGTCTTATTTTTTTATTCAAAAAAAATGAATTTTTTCCAAAAAAAGCGCGCTTGGAAGAACGCTGTGCAAATACGGTGTGAAAAAAAGTATTGCAGTGACCACCATTTTATTCTCTAGGGCGTTAGAAAAAAAAAATACATAATTTGTGGGGGTTCTAAGTCATTTTCTAGCAAAAAAAACTGTTTTAAACATGTAAATACCTAAATTCCAAAACGAGGCTAGTCCTTAAGTGGATAAATTCTGCACTTTGCATGGCTGTAGAAAAAAATTGTTACAGATAAACAGGCACAACTTATATAGGAGCATTTGTTTTGTCTCTGTGTATCACCTGAGGCTAGTTACTTCACTGGGTATATGTGAGGCTTTACAACCACTTTAAATGAGTGTGAATGTCACCTCAGATGCCATACAGTGGGAGAGGAATCCTCACCTTCTGCCTCCAGCTGATTCCTGCTCCTATGCTCTTTGGGGCCAGGATTGGGCTTATACAAATAGTTTGGAGTAAAGGGTAAGGTTTACCACCTGGTACACAAAGATAAACATGGTCATGGGCACCTTAGAATAGTGGTTTCCACGTTTTTCTGTAAATTTTAAATAGTGACGTTACCTTAACACTATTCTCTTGTGTTTGCAGGAAGAGTGTTTGTCCATGAATGGGCTCATTTAAGATGGGGTGTCTTTGATGAATACAATAATGATGTTCCCTATTATATTTCAAGTGGTCTTACAATAGAAGCTACAAGGTAAATGTATGATATCCAACATTTATGCATTATCAAATATGTCTTCACCTTATATTTCTCAGCATTTAGGGTAAACCTAGGGGTTTGATAAATGTTTGATATCCTTAAAGGGGTTGTTGTTTCTTGTTTTTTTAAATAAAAATAATAAACGTGCCTATAATTACCTGCTATGTGCAATCGTTTTGCACAGAGCACCCCCACACCTCTTCTTCTAGGGTGCCCCATGGCGCTCCTCCTCTTCATTGGTGCCCCCTGGGAAGGCTGCTTTCCCTGGGGGCACCCGTGCGGGCCTGCTCCCGGGTCCCGCTGCTGCGTCCATTGACACAGAAAGTGGGACTCGCCCCGCCCCCCCGGCTCCCGTGTCAATGGATTTGATTGGCATCAACAGAAGCCAATGGCCCCTGTTGCTATTAATCTGTCCAATGAGGAGAAAGACAGCGGCTGGAGCCACTGCGCTCGTGCACATGGCTGGATCGTATTGGGTTCAGGTAAGAAAAAGTCTGGGGGAGCTGCAGCACAGAAGGTTTTTTACCTTATTACATTAAAATGCATTAGGTAAAAAACCTTGAGGCTTTACAACCACTTTAACAACAGTTTTTTATTTTAGGGGGTTTTGTGAAATATTTATCATTTATAACTGCTTTTAAAATTACTATTGAATTTAAACTAGAACTATGGGCAAAACGTTTTTTTTTTTTCCGTTTTGGATAGAGTAAAGTAGAGTTATAACCCCTGTCAGATTTTTTTTCGCCATCTGTGTCCATTGCAGAGATTTTCCTTCACTTCCTGTACCATAATCAAACAGGAAGTGGGAGGAAATCTCTGAAAATTAAGGGAATTTCTAGGGGACCCCCAGGTCACCAGAATTACTGTCCTCATTGGAAGATTTCCACTCTATTACTTTTCTGGGGACAACACAATAGTCTGGATTTTCTTTTACTTTCACTTTTAGTGATAACAGTAAACAGGACAAATAGAGAGGGTAAAACTCCCTAATGGGGGCACAGACAGCAATAAAAACTGACAGGTGTTCTAATCCATCTCCACTCTGTCCAAAACTAAAAAAAAGTTTTGCCTTTAGTTACACTTTAACTTAAAGTGATTGTAAAGTCTTGTTTAAAAAAAATAAAAATAAATAACAAACATGTTATACTTACCTTCTCTATGCAGTTGGTTTTGCACAGAGCAGCCCAGATCCTCCTTTTCTCTGGCCCCTCTTTGCTGCTCCTGTTGAGTGCCTCCACAGTCAGCAGCTTCCTATGGGGGCACGGGAGCCAAGTCACAGCTCCATTTGTCCATTCAGACACCAAGCCCCGACCTGGCCCCGCCCCCTCTCTTCCCTAATTGGCTGACTTTGATTGACAGCCGTGGCAGCCAATGGCACCCCTGCTGTGTCTCAGCTAATCAGCAGGAGTGTCCTGAATGGCTTAGACAATCGTGGACATCGCTGGAGAGAGATGTGGCTCAGGTAAGTAATTAGAGGGTGCTGGGGAGGCTGCTACATAGAATGCATTAAGATAAAAAACCTTCTGCCTTTACAATTCCTTTAACCACTTCAATACAGGGCTTTTATATACCCTTCCTTCCCAGACCAAATTTTAGCTTTCAGCGCTCTCACACTTTGAATGACAATTACTCAGTCATGCTACACTGTACCCAAACCAAATTTTTATCATTTTTTTCTCACAAACATAGCTTTCTTTTGGTGGTATTTAATCACTGCTGTTTTTTTTATTTTTTTGCAATATAAGCAAAAAAAGAGAGAAATTTTTGAAAAAAAAACACTTTTTTTAAATTTTTATTGTAAAATTTTGCAAATAAGTAATTTTTCTTCATAAATTTGGGCCAAAATGTATACTGCTACATATCTTTAGTAAAAATAACCCAAATTAGTGTATATTATTTGGTCTCTGTGAAAGTTATAGAGTCTACAAGCTATGGTGCAAATCATTGAAAAATGATCACATCTGATCACACCTGATGTACTGAAGGCCTATCTCATTTCTTGAGGCCCTAACAAGCCAGGAAAGTACAAATACCCCCCAAATTACCCCTTTTTGGAAAGCAGACATTCCAAGGTATTTAGCAAGAGGCATGGTGAGCTTTTTGAAGTTGTAATTTTTTCCCACAATTTTTGGAAATTTTTTTTTTTTTTTTGCACAAAATTGTCATAAAAACAAGTTATTTCTCTCACACAGCACATGCATACTTGCAATGACACCCCAAAATACATTCTGCTACTCCTCCTGAGTATAGTGATACCACATGTGTGAGACTTTTACACAGCCTGGCCACATACAGAGGTCTAAAATCCAACTAGCACCGTCAGGCATTTTACGAGCATAAATTGCACATCTCATATGATGACAACCTATCACACTTTTGAAGGCCCTGGAGCACCAGGACAATGGAAACGCCCACAAAATGACCCCATTTTGGAAAGCTAACACCCCAACGTATAATCTATGAGGCATAATTAGTCTTTTTAATGGTTCATTTTTTTCCCGAAGTTTTTGGAAACTGTGGAAAAAAAATGAAAACGCTTTTTTTTTACACAAAGTTGTCAATTCATAAGATATTTACAACACATAGCATGTACATAGCAAAAATGACACCCCAAAATACATTCTGCTACTCCTCCTGAGTATGGCGATACCAAATGTGTGAGACTTTTACACAGCCTGGCCACATACAGAGGCCCAACATTGAAGTAGCAGCTTCAGGCATTCTAGGAGCATAAATTACACATCTCATTTCTCAACCACCTATTACAATTTTGAAGGCCCTGGAGCACCAGGACAATGGAAACGCCCACAAAATGACCCCATTTTGGAAAGCTAACACCCCAACGTATAATCTATGAGGCATAATTAGTCTTTTGAATGGTTCATTTTTTTCCCGAAGTTTTTGGAAACTGTGGAAAAAAAATGAAAACGCATTTTTTTTACACAAAGTTGTCCATTCATAAGATATTTCCAACACATAGCATGTACATAGCAAAAATGACACCCCAAAATACATTCTGCTACTCCTCCTGAGTGTGGCAATACCAAATGTGTGAGACTTTTACACAGCCTGGCCACATACAGAGGCCCAACATTGAAGTAGCAGCTCCAGGCATTCTAGGAGCATAAATTACACATCTCATTTCTCAACCACCTATTACAATTTTGAAGGCCCTAGAGCACCAGGACAATGGAAACGCCCACAAAATGACCCCAATTTGGAAAGCTCACTCCCCAACGTATAATCTATGAGGCATAATTAGTCTTTTGAATGGTTCATTTTTTTCCTGAAGTTTTTGGAAACTGTGGGAAAAAAATGAAAACGCATTTTTTTTACACAAAGTTGTCCATTCATAAGATATTTCCAACACATAGCATGTACACAGCAAAAATGACACCCCAAAATACATTCTGCTACTCCTCCTGAGTGTGGTGATACCAAATGTGTGAGACTTTTACACAGCCTGGCCACATACAGAGGCCCAACATTGAAGTAGCAGCTCCAGGCATTCTAGGAGCATAAATTACACATCTCATTTCTCAACCACCTATTACAATTTTGAAGGCCCTGGAGCACCAGGACAACGGAAACGCCCACAAAATGACCCCATTTTAGAAAGCTAACACCCCAACGTACAATCTATGAGGCATAATTAGTCTTTTGAATGGTTCATTTTTTTCCCAAAGTTTTTGGAAACTGTGGAAAAAAAATGAAAACGCATTTTTTTTACACAAAGTTGTCCATTCATAAGATATTTCCAACACATAGCATGTACACAGCAAAAATGACACCCCAAAATACATTCTGCTACTCCTTCTGAGTATGGCGATACCACATGTGTGAGACTTTTACATAGTCTGGCCACATACAGAGGCCCAACATCCAAGTAGCACTGTCAGTTGTTCTAGGAGCATACATTACACACAAATTCCTGCCAACCTATCACATTGTTGAAGGCCCTACATATTTCTAACACATAGCATGTACTGTACAAACCAATTACAAACCAAAATACATTCTGCTGAGTAAAGGGTAAAGAAAAGATTACCTGCAGTTTTAGTAGTGCAGTGGTCCACAGAGAAGAGCATCGGTCCAGGCAGCAGGCAGGAACGTGGACAGCGACAGCAAAACAGGCAGCAGGCAGGAATAGTCAGTACAGGTAGAGATGTCAGCACAGCCAAAGCATTAGTCCAGATAGCAGGCAGGGATGTGGTCAGCAGCAGCAAAAGGATCAAAGGATCGTCCATGCAGCAGGCAGGAATACTGCCCATAGTTAGTACATGCAGCAGGCAGAGGTATGGTCAGCACAGCCAGAGTATTTGTCCAGGGAGCAGGCAGTACCATCAAGCTTAGGGCATTGGTCAGGAAAGAATGGGGACAGGGGTAGAGGCTTCTCCCACCCAAATCGCTTTGAAGCCTCCGGGCAACCAGACCCTGTTATGGGAACACAGAAAACCAAAAACTGGTTTTCTGAACTCCGAACACTATTCTGGAGCCCCTCACATATGTGAGACCCCTGTGTAGCAGGGTGAAAGATCAATCCAAGGGGCAGGCAAAAACATGGTCGACAGGCCGAGGTCAGTGCAGGTAAAAGGCAGAAATAGACGGTAGGCAGAGGCATAGTCGACACAGTCCAGGGTCAGTTCACGTGAAAGGCAAAAACATGGCGGAAAAACAATGCAGACGGTAGGCAGAGGCATAGTCGAGAAACAGGCCAGGGTCGGTTCACATGGAAGGCAATAATATGGTTGGTTGAGGAAGGTAAATATTCAGGACAGAAATTAAAAACGGGGAAATGGCAGTATTAGAAATATGGACTAATAATTTTCCAGAGTGTGATATCGCCTGAAGCATTCTCCGATGCAAAGGCCAGGTTGGGAGGGACAGTCGGTACAATGGAAGCTGGTATCTTTCCTAATTCCTCTTTTGGTGCACACCCGACATTTTTTTTGGCGTCGTCTTCCGGATCCTGTTGGTGGAATATGGTCTGGGAAATGGCGCTCATGTAGTCTGCTGACAGAATCGGAGCGAATGCTTTCTGGGGGGGATACTTGCTGATGAATCAGGGCAGTGACAATGTCTTCAAAAAACTTTATTAAGGTGGTGGGTGTTTCTGTGGATTTTTGGTATATTATGAAAGAATTTAAAAGGGCCAAATGAAAAAAGTAAATTCCGACTTTTTTGTACCAGAATAAGGATTTTCTTGTTGAAAGATAGGGCTGCAACAACTGATCGTTTAAATCCACCCCCCCCCATGTATTTATTGTACTCAGTGATACAGGTAGGCTTGCGAACGGTACCGCGTCTTCTGTGAAATTCCACCGAGGTGTCATCGTGGATGGTGGACATGATGTACACGTCTTTTCTATCCCTCCACTTCACAGCCAACACTTCTTCGTTCCTCAAGCTTGTCGATTCCCCCCTTGGAATGTTTGTGGTGACAAGACACTGTGGGAAGCCCTTTCAGTTTTTTCTAGCTGTACCACAGGCCAAAGTTTGTTTGAGATGTAGGTGGCGGAGAAGGGGCAAACTCGTATAATAATTATCCATATAAATATGGTACCCCTTTTGGAGGAGTGGGAATGCCAACTCCCAAACAATTTTCCCACTTATTCCCATGTACGAGGGACACTCAGGGGGCTGGAGCTGGGAATCTTTCCCTTCGTACACGCGGAATGCGTACACATAACCGGTGGCACTTTCACAAAGCTTGTTAAGCTTCAAGCCATACCTCGCCCTCTTACTGGGTATATATTGTTTGATTCCCAGCCGGCCTGTGAAATGCACCAGGGATTCGTCCACAGATATATTTTTTTCAGGGACATAAACTTCGACAAACTTCTGGGAAAAAAAATTAATTAGGGGGCGAACTTTATATAATTTGTCAAAGTTTGGGTGATTTCGGGGGGGGCACTGTGAGTTGTCATTGAAATGCAAGAAGTGCATTATGATTTCGTATCGGGACCTGGACATGGCTGCTGAAAAAATTGGCATATGGTGGATGGGTTTGGTCGACCAATACTTATGAATTTCATTTTTTTTTGTAAGCCCCATGTTCAGGGTTAGGCCTAAAAACTATTTTAGCTCCACTACTGTTAGCGGTCTCCACTCAAAAGGGCGGGCATAGCTGGAGCTGGGGTTGGCTGCAATAAATTGTTGGGCAAACAGATTAGTTTGGTCCACGATGCCTTGAATCCAATCGTTCGGGAAAAATAAATTAAAAAAATCCATTTGTGTAAATCCTGCAGTGTTGACCTGCACACCAGACTGTGCTGTAAAAGGGGGGATCGTGGCTGACCCTGTGGTAGAAGGCAGCCACAATGGGTTTGCAAAGGAATCTGGAAGATGGGTTTGGGCCCTACTTCTTTGGCGTCCACTTGTGCTGGGTCTTTCCTCCTGGGGTCTAGCAGCGCTTGTACTGGGCCCCTCCTCCTGGGGTCTACCGCCGCTGGCACTGCTGGTAGCTGCCTGGTTTTCAGACCGTCATCTTTTTGAACGGACTACTTCCTCCTCTAAATCTGATCCTGATGTGCTGCCTTCGGGGGGCTCATATTCCGAATCAGAACCAGAATCTGAACTGAGCGGTGAGAGCTCCCCGTTGCTCTCATCGGTCAGACTCAGGATCTGGTATGCCTCTTCTGGGGTGTACATCTTTCTGGACATAGTGGCTGACTGGCTGTATGTACTCTGGTGGCAAGTGATGAGGTGGCGGGTACTCTGGTGGCAGGTGATGAGGTGGCGGGTACTCTGGTGGCAGGTGATGAGGTGGCAGGTACTCTGGTGGCAGGTGATGAGGTGGCAGGTACTCTGGTGGCAGGTGATGAGGTGGCAGGTACTCTGGTGGCAGGTGATGAGGTGGCGGGTACTCTGGTGGCAGGTACTCTGGTGGTGAGGTGGCGGGTACTCTGGTGGCAAGTACTCTGGTGGCAGGTGATGAGGTGGCAAGTACTCTGGTGGCAGGTGATGAGGTGGCGGGTACTCTGGTGGCAGGTGATGAGGTGGCGGGTACTCTGGTGGCAGGTGATGAGGTGGCAGGTACTCTGGTGGCAGGTGATGAGGTGGCGGGTACTCTGGTGGCAGGTGATGAGGTGGCGGGTACTCTGGTGGCAGGTGATGGACAGGTACTCTGAGATGACAGGTACTTTGAGGTGACAGGTACTCTGAGGTGACAGGTACTGAGGTGACAGGTACTGAGGTGACAGGTACTGAGGTGACAGGTACTCTTTATTTAGGAGGGGCGATCTGGGCACAGTGGTACATGTAATTAGTAACTCACTGTTAGCTGATCTCTTCTCCTCACACTGGATCGGTGTGTGAGGAGAAGAGCCCAGCAACAGCAGTTACTGTGTGACTGTGTGTGTTTGTTTACATTAGTGACCGGCTGTGATTGGACACAGCCGGTCCTGTGTTGCAGAGCCATGTCATTGGCTACAGTGATCGGGGCTGAGCTGTATCCAGGGGAAAAGCCTCAGCCCCGATCACCGCTCTGATCACTCCTCTTCCGCCGGAACCCGCCTAATACACGCTTCCCAATGCCGCTCTGCATCCGCCGTTACCGACACTCCGCCGCCCGCCGCCCGCCGCCGCCGCTTCAATACCCCCATCGGGGAACGGCTGTGTCCTGAGGGACACAACGGTACCCCGATCGCCGCTCTGCGGGCCCCCGGGGGCCCGCAGTAGCGGCGGAAAGCCGAGGCCGTCATATGACGCCCACCCAGGATGGGAGATCCCATCTGTGGACGTCATTGGACTATGGCCAGGTATTGAAGCGGTTAAAGCCAAACTCTGGGAAACTTTAAAGTGGTATTAAACCCAAAAGCAAACATTTATTATATTACAGATTCTTAGAATACGCAAACACCGTTAAAGTCTATGGGACACGAACATGAATAATCAAAAGTGCTAATTTTAAAGGCTTATATGCAAGTTATTGTCATAAAAAGTGTTTGGGGACCTGGATCCTGCCCCAGGGGACATGGATCAATGCAAAAAAAAGTTTTAAAAACTGCCTTTTTTTCAGGAGCAGTGATTTTAATAATGCTTAAAGTCAAACAATAAAAGTGTAATTTCCCTTTAAATTTCGTACCTGGGGGGTGTCTATAGTATGCCTGTAAAGGGGCGCATGTTTCTCGTGTTTAGAACAGTCTGACAGCAAAATGACATTTGGAAGGAAAAAACACATTTAAAACTACCCACGGCTATTGCATTGCCGACAATACACATAGAAGTTCATTGATAAAAACGGCATGGGAATTTCCCACAGGGAAACCCCGAACCAAAATTAAAAAAAAAAAATGACGTGGGGTTTCCCCTAAATTCCATACCAGACCCTTCAGATCTGGTATGGATTTTAAGGGGAACCCCGCGCCAAAAAAAAAAAAAAAACGGCGTGGGGTCCCCCCAAAAATCCATACCAGACCCTTATCCGAGCACGCAACCTGGCAGGCCGCAGGAAAAGAGGGGGGATGAGAGTGCGGCCCCCCTCTCCTGAACCGTACCAGGCCACATGCCCTCAACATTGGGAGGGTCCTTTGGGGTAGCCCCCAAAACACCTTGTCCCCATGTTGATGAGGACAAGGGCCTCATCCCCACAACCCTGGCCGGTGGTTGTGGGGGTCTGCGGGCGGGGGGCTTATCGGAATCTGGAAGCCCCCTTTAACAAGGGGACCCCCAGATCCCGCCCCCCCCCCCCCTGTGTGAAATGGTAAGGGGGTACTTACCCCTACCATTTCACTAAAAAACTGTTAAAAATTAAAAGAGACAGTTTTTGACAATTCCTTTATTTAAATGCTTCTTCTTTCTTCTATCTTCCTTCATCATCTTCTTCTTCTGGTTCTTCTGGCTCTTCTGGTTCTTCCTCCGGCGTTCTCGTCCAGCATCTCCTCCGCGGCGTCTTCTATCTTCTTCTCCTCGGGCCGCTCCGCACCCATGGCATGGGGGGAGGCTCCCGCTCTTCTCTTCATCTTCTTCTTCATCCTCTTCTCTTCTTCTTTTCTTCTCTTCTTCTCTTCTTCATTTTCTTCTCCAGGCCACTCCGCATCCATGCTGGCATGGAGGGAGGCTCCCGCTATGTGACGGAGTCTCCTCGTCTGACGGTTCTTAAATAACGGGGGGCGGAAGAAGGAAGAAGAAGAGGAGAGGATGAAGAAGAAGATGAAGAGAAGAGCGGGAGCCTCCACCCATGCCATGGGTGCGGAGCGGCCCAAGGAGAAGAAGATAGAAGACGTCGCGGAGGAGATGCTGGACGAGAACGCCGGAGGAAGAACCAGAAGAGCCAGAAGAACCAGAAGAAGATGAAGGAAGATAGAATAAAGAAGAAGCATTTAAATAAAGAAAAACTGTCTCTTGTCATTTTTAACAGTTTTTTAGTGAAATGGTAGGGGTAAGTACCCCCTTACCATTTCACACAGGGGGGGGGCCGGGATCTGGGGGTCCCCTTGTTAAAGGGGGCTTCCAGATTCCGATAAGCCCCCGCCTGCAGACCCCCACAACCACCGGCCAGGGTTGTGGGGATGAGGCCCTTGTCCTCATCAACATGGGGACAAGGTGTTTTGGGGGGCTACCCCAAAGCACCCTCCCAATGTTGAGGGCATGTGGCCTGGTACGGTTCAGGAGGGGGGGCGCACTCTCGTCCCCCCCTCTTTTCCTGCAGCCTGCCAGGTTGCGTGCTCGGATAAGGGTCTGGTATGGATTTTTGGGGGGACCCCACGCGGTATTTTTTTTTTTTTTGGCGCGGGGTTCCCCTTAAAATCCATACCAGACCTGAAGGGTCTGGTATGGAATTTAGGGGGAACCCCACGACATTTTTTTTTTACATTTTGGCCGGGGTTCCCCTTAATATCCATACCAGACCTGAAGGGCCTGTTATGGAATTTAGGGGGACTCCCACGTCATTTTTTTTTTTTTTTTTTTGATTCGGGGTTTCCCTATGGGGAATTCCCATGCCGTTTTTATCAATGAACTTCTATGTGTATTGTCGGCAATGCAATAGCCGCGGGTAGTTTTAAATGTGTTTTTTCCTTCCAAATGTCATTTTGCTATCAGACTGTTCTAAACACGGGAAACATGCGCCCCTTTACAGGCATACTATAGACACCCCCCAGGTACGAAATTTAAAGGGATATTACACTTTTATTGTTTGACTTTAAGCATTATTAAAATCACTGCTCCTGAAAAAACAGACGTTTTTAAAAACTTTTTTTTGCATTGATCCATGTCCCTGGGGCAGGACCCGGGTCCCCAAACACTTTTTATGACAATAACTTGCATATAAGCCTTTAAAATTAGCACTCTTGATTTCTCCCATAGACTTTTAAAGGGTGTTCCGCGGCATTCGAATTTGCTGCAAACACCCCAAATTGTTCGCTGTTCGGCGAACTTGCGAACAGCCAATGTTCAAGTCGAACATGAGTTCGACTCGAACTCGAAGCTCATCCCTACTGGTGATCTAGCCAGTAAGTCTCATGTTTTTCAACAGAACACGCTCTCCTGTAAGTGTAGATGTTAGAGACAAACTGTTTACCACTAACAGGGGTGCTTACAATAATCAGCTTTTATTTATTTATGTAAAACCTTTACCCCAAAAGAAACACAATTGTTGCTCTAACTAACTCAATTTGTTAGTATATCCAAATCTGCTAGTGCATCTAACACTCCCCTCACTGCAGACTGCCGATGCTGCTGTCCAAAGGTGTTTCTGTTGCTCCTTTGTCCAGAGTGAGGGCACTCTATTACAGGAGGTGTGTTACTGGACAGATCACCAGATGAAGACAGAGAGAAAAAAGCCTAAAAAGGAAAACAAATGCAGCCATCACATCTAATGATTTGTAAGCTGCAGTATATTAATGATTGGCTGTAACAGCAGTCAGATGATCTGAAAAACTCCTGATAGCAAGCAGCGATTGGGAGCTTTCCGTGAGCTGTCGGTCACTATGCACATGCACGCTCTCGGCACAGCTCTGTTGGTGCTATTGCGCGCAAATATGCGGCTCCTCGGTGCCAAGGCCTGGGCGCCAAGAGGCCGCATATTTGCGCGTGCTTAATGCCAACAGGTTAAATGTTTGTTTTTGGGTTAATACCGCTCTAAACTTCTCCCTTACAGTGGCGCTGCACCTGCAATGCAAGGGTTAATTCCTCGTTTAGATCTAGGGGACACAGAAAAGAAGATTTACTTACCCACTTATGTCAAAAAAGGAGGCTATCCCCCAGAGGGGTTTTCTAGGCAGCAAGAGATAAAATTATGTCAAAGAATTGTGTAATAATTGGAATTCTTTATTTTTATTATAACAAAGTATCAAAAAGTAGCTGTTTAAAATATATATAGTCAAAACATGAGCTGTGGTACATATATAAAAAGCAATGTCACTAACATGACGGTATACAATGATGATGCACCATGGTCAAACACCATAGGGAAAGGTGATATATATATATCTTGTATTTGAATGCTGACGCGTTTCCACCCCAACAGGTCTTCTTCAGAGGATTATATAAACTGTAAAAACGTTACCATATGTTGAAATTTTTAATTGATAAAGAAAAAGGGAAGAACAAACAGTAATAAACACTTTCCTATATTTACCAATCATGGTATGTTGGACAATATTCAGTGCTCTCTGTATGAAAGTGGCCCCCTTGCACGATCTCAGCATCTCTCAATGGTCGGCACAGTCAGCAAGAGGGGAATCCACTGCTCATGCGCGCTTTACGAGGAGTCACACGATGGGAAATCCCAGGCAATTGGCAATTGGGGAGGCCTGAGGAGAGGGACGGGCGGAGCCTGTAGTCAAGGTGTTATATATAATGTATTAAATGGACAGCTCAAAAAGATGGTGAGAAAGTATAAGTCTGTATCTACACACTAATCTATGGTCTATGTACTATACGTATATTGTGTATCAATTGCTGCGGCTTGGATGGTCTGTGTAAAAAGTCAGATAGTGGGGGCAAGGAAAGTGAGGGAAGGAAATGAAAAAAAGGGAAGAAAGAAGGAAAAAGTGCATGTGTGGGACAAGAAGGGGGGAGGGTAGGTGGGGGAAGGGGAAAAAAAAGGGAGGGGTTGGTGTAAGTGAGGGATAGATAGGAGGATTAGAAGGAAAGAAAAGAAACACAGACCAAAACCGGTGGCAACGAAATGAATGTATTGTAGGGATAAATTGTAGTTAATTGTAGCGAATTAAATTCAGGGTAAGTGAGTGTGAAAAGACCAATTGAAGAAATATATGAGAGTGAATTGGAAGGAAAGAATGTGAGAGTGAAATGAGAATAAGGGTGCAAAAAAGTGTACCAATGCGCAACACAACCGTGACAGACCATACTAACAAAAGACAGTGGACCTCATGTGACTGCAAAATGCCCGTAAGCTGTGAATGGGAGAAGGCAGGGAAAAGAAATGCAATCTGGGTGGTGCTGCCACCCGGTGGATGCATAGGGAGGCGCAGGGCCCTTGCGTCTCCCCACCCTGCCAGGAAGGAGCACTGCGGTGGGGATCCTACTCCCGCTAGGCTGGCAGACCAGGGACAGATGGTATCGCTGGTTGGGGGGAGAGAAGAAATGAAGAAAGCACAACAGAAACTAAAGTAAAAGACCAATAATCACAAATGCATGACATATATTGCATAACCATCAGTACGTCATATATTAATGTGTGCCATATATGCACCACCAATGATAAATATGCCCAATTGTGGGTGACAAACATAACACAATTATTAAAGAGAAATCAATTTAAATTTAAAGCTGTGAGCTATATGGTGCAATGCAGAGTCCATATGTCATTAAGGGTGATTATATTACAGTTAATAAAGTTAAAGTTAGATACATATCAGTCATAAGGAAGATAATGTAGGGCCGCCTGCAGCAGTGCCTTCATACTTGTCCAATTAGTGGGTATGGGGACCTCCAAGAACTGATATGTTGAGATGTTAAATAGGGAAACCCATCCTAACTCTGTATTCAGTGTTTATAACTAAAAGAAGGGAGGATAATATGGGTGGAAACATATGAAATACCAGACAAATTGTCAGGGAGTTCAGGAGTAATGGTAAATGATGAATACAACTATTATATTGATTGAAATGGCATGTCCACCCCCAAGCGACCATTCCCAAATATGGGGGTACTGGGACATGGACACGTCCTTCTCCCTTCCAGTGGCACTGCACCTGCACTGCAAGGGTTAATTCCTCGTTTAGATCTAGGGGACACAGAAAAGAAGATTTACTTACCCACTTATTTGCTCCTTCACACTGCTGGAGCAGTCCCTGCAGTGTCTTCTCCCCCCACACTCCAGTCGTCTAAGGTTCTGATGTCATCAAAATCAAAGCAAGGTCCATAGCCCTGTATTGAACGTAATGATACTGAGAGACAGTCCACTGCCGGAGCATGGGGAGAGCCATTCACCTGGACAGCAGAGGATCGGGTAAGCTTCCCCTCTCCCCTAGACAAAATAAGCAGTTAAAGTGTAAGTAAGCACCCCTATCATTTTCAGCCAAGAAAGCTGCCATCTTTGCCTCTGTTTAATCTACAACTGCCATGATGCTGCACATGTGATGAGTTATGACACCAGCCATTGGATGGTTTGACAGTTTGGTTGAGTGCACAACCAATGGGAGTGTTAGATTTCCGGCACGTGCTTTATGGATGGGTTTACTACCACTTTAAACCTTGCAGCCAATGCCCTCCCACCAAGTAAATATTATATATATATATATATATATATATATATATATATATATATATATACAAAATTTTATTTTTTTCCTTTTTTGGAGGGGTGGGGAGTAAAGTAAAAAAAAAGGTAAAAAAAAACAACTTTTTATTCTGTCTCATGTGTTGGGAAATTTAAATGTACTGTAAAACATTTACTGTCCCTGAATGGAAATGAGGAGAAAGCTATTACTGGAACAGGTTTGCCTATAGAGAGATGATCTCCCTACTTGATGCAACGACAACTGTAACATTTTGGATATTTTCTTCACTTTCTGTCCAAGAGTCTGTGGTCACCAAGGCAAATAGAGAGGGAATCTCCCCAGAGGGACACAAGCAGCAATAATAACCTGATCGAGGTTCTGACCTTTCCACACGCTATCCAAAACTAAAGAAAATGTAACTATAGATACACCCATGTAAATGTGATCACTTTTTCTTGAACATTACTTACTGGAAGAGAGAACTGTCATTATTCTCAAAAATGGCTCCATCTAAGTACAGTCCTTTACTTATACTATCTTATTATTTCTTTAATAGGTGTCCAACTGAACTTAAAGGTATTTACAGAGAATATAAATGTACCAATAAGGAATGTAAATGTGCCCCTCAAATGGACACTGGACTGTATGATGATGACACTTGTGTCTTTATACCTGATATAAGCCAAACTTCCCAAGAATCTATAATGTATTTACAGGCATTAAATGATGTACGTATGTCATGACAAGATATCAAAATTGTTATAATGAGCTGTGCAGGATAATATTTATTCTTTGTAATTTGTCACATATAATGTGTAAACTATTGGCGCTATATAAATCCTGAATAATAATAATATTAATAATAATGATAATAATAATAATACAATGACATGATGACATATTTAACCACTCTCAGTCTTAGAGGTGGTGGGGGACCGATGTTATGTGGTACAAATGCCTTATACATATGTACTCATTATAATACTCATGTTAAATGATCATTTTTATAAAAACCACAATAAAGGTGCTATTACTGTATACATTGTTAAAACTGTATATATAGCAAATCATTTTCTATTTGCTTGCTGGCTTTCAGGTGGTGGCTGCTTTGTTACACCTGAGAGGTCTATTAATTAATGTGTACATATATATATATATATATACAAAATTTTATTTTTTCCTATTTTTGCGACTGCCCCACGTACATTTACTGCAGCAGAGTGACCGCTCTGAGCCAGATCACTTATCTAGTACGTGATCTGACATTTCCGGGTCTGGGGCGCGCGCTGACGACGACCCACTTCTGCTGTGATTGGACACAGCAGGTCTGGCGGACTCGATGTCCATCAGGACCCACCGATCATTCAGGACACAAGCAGAACGGCAGTCTGCCTGTGTAAACAAGGCAGATTGTCGTTCTGTCAGTGGGGAAGGCTTTGATCCTGTGTTTGTAGGAACACACATCTCTGTCTTCCCCTAGTCAAAGCACCTCCCCCACAGTCAGTAACCCCTTCCCTGCCAGTGTCATTAGTACAGTGACAGTGCATATTTTTTAGCATGGATCACTTATTAGTGTCTCTAGTCCCCAAAAAGTGTCAAAAGTGTCTTTTAGGTGTCCAATTTGTCCTCCGCAATATCGCAGTCCTGCTATAAGTCACTGATCACCGCCATTACTACTAAAAAATAAAAAATAAATAAATAAATAAAAATATCCCATAGCTTGTAGATGCTTTTGCACAAACCAATCAATAAATGCTTATTGGAATTTTTTTACCAAAAATATGTAGCAGAATACATATTGACCTAAATTTATGAAGAAATTCGATTTAAAAAAAAATAAAAATTATTGGGTATGTTTTATAGCAGAAAGTAAAAATTATGTTTTTTTTTTTCAAAATTGTCGGTCTTTTTTTGTTTATAGCCCAAAAAAAAAAAGTACGCAGAGGTGAAGTGGTTAAAAAAGCTTGAAGTGAAGTGTAATGTAAAAATACACAGCTCCTTTAAGTAACATGCCTGGGGGATGCCTTTAACTTGCCTGTGAAGTGGCACATCTGTACACAATCTACTACAGTTTTTAAACATATGACTGGGGATTACCCTCGATACCAGATATCTTAGATGAGGATCTGCTATAGATGTTAATGGGGGGGACCACACGCACAAAAAAGGTTCCCCCTAAAAATACATATCATAATCTTATCTGTGATGAGGGTCTGGTAAGGATGTTTGGTGTGGGGTCTTCTTCAAACTTTATAGATTTTAAGGGGGACTCCCTGCAAAAAAAAGGGAAAAAAAACATGGGTTCCCCCCAGCGCGCAAGCAAAGAGGGGTGAGTATGCAGCCCCCCAAACCATAACAGGCCACATTCCCCTCAACATGGGAAGGATACCTTGTGGGGGTGGTTCCCCAGGGAAGGAATCTTGTCCCCATGTTGATGAGGATAAGGGCTTCTTCCCCACAACCCTGGGGGAAATCTGGAAGCGCCTTTAAAAATAAGGATGCTCCCCCCCATTGTACCCTGTACCCCTACTCATTGCAAAAAAAGTAGGTAGTAAATAAAGACACACTTTTTGACAATTATTATTAAAAAAAATAATTATTAAAAAAAACAAAAATGTCCCTTTTATATAAATTGATCCATCGTCAATCATGCAATGATGCAGATTCTCATCAATCAAGATGAAGAATGCCCGCTGACTTGCAGAAAGAAAAATCTCACCAACATATCTGATCATGTGAGGACACAATAGCTCCCGGTCTCTGCAGTGGAATATAAACAAAGGGGGGGGGGGTCTCCTGGGTGATGTCATTGACCAAATATGGACATGACTTATTTGGTCAATGATGTCATGGGGCATCCCCAGGCCACAATCTACTTTGACCATTCGCAGAATCTTCCAACAAGCAAAATTCAGTCTAAACATTGGGTTCAGACTGAACCGGGAGCTCATCCCTAATGATAACCACACATGACTGTTAAGGACTGCTGATGGACTCATAATTGTTAAAAACAAAATCAAATATTCTCTGCAGCCACGATAATGTTATAATATGGTTCCAGTTTTAATATCAATATAACCTCATTATTATCAATATTTTTGTAGGTAACTGCATTTTGTGATTCTACAAATCATAACGCGGAGGCACCAAATTTACAGAATAGGATGTGCAACTATCGCAGTACATGGGATGTGATCAAGAACTCCAGTGATATACTTTCCACTCCACAAACAACAGCCACTGTTCCTGAACCCACCTTCTCATTGCTGCAGGCTTCAGACAGAGTGGTGACTTTAGTACTTGATGTCTCAGGAAGCATGGGCAATGTAAGCAGCTTTTATTTATCAGAATATTCTGTGTACACTCAGATTTGTGTTTTATGATCCTGAACAAATGTTGACAAAAAATCAATACAGAATGTAGAAAGTTATTATTTGTTTTGGAATACTGCTTGATATTACTGGAGTGTTTTACCTAAGGAAGTAATCTGTACGGGGTTTGTATGTCTTCTCCGTGGGTGTATGGAATGGCTCCAAGTTGTCAGGTTTCATACTATAAACTAAAAAGCATGGTGGAGAGATAGCTAACTTGTGACAAAATGGCCTTAGTGTATGCACGTGTGCTTTTTCTTTTCTTTTTTTATTCTGTGTTAATTATTCTATGTTGTATTTAAATAGTATAGATGGTTTATTAGAGTAAAGTTTTAATTTGTTTTATTTGGTGCTAATTGCTGTTGTTGGTAATTTTGTTGTGTCATTGTGTCTTGTTCTATTAATTGTTGTGATCTTGTGTTATCTTTGTTGAGTGTGGCTGTGTCATAATAATTTCCCTTTGCGATTAATAAAGTATTCTGAATCTTAATTTATGGCAGTGGTAGGAAGAAACATGGATATTGGATTAATGCTAATTTATCAATTACAGTACAAGCGCATTGAGAGGCTGTACCAGGCTGCAGAAGTATTTCTCATTCAGATCGTAGAACAAGGATCATATGTTGGAATTGTTAAATTTCAGAATACCGCTACAATACTTTCTCCTTTAGTTCATGTTTTCAGCGATCAGCATCGGCAACAACTTAAAGCACTTCTTCCTCAAACAGCAGGTGGAGGAACAAATATTTGTGCTGGACTAACAAAGGGAATTGAGGTAAGTTACTATTGAAAGATTTGTCAATCTCTAGCAAAGTTTTAAGAGTCAGGAATATGTAAAATGTTCAGTCCTTATTAAAGGAGACATATAGCCAAAGCTCTTTCTGCTGTACTTCTCATATGGAACACAGGAGTGCAGTTCATTCTGCACTCCTGTGTCCCTTTTTCAGTTGAAAACAGAGCAGAGAGCAGTGACTGACAGTCACCAGCTCTCCACTCACGGAGCACTGAGAACTGAGTGATTAGCGGTGTTTGATCGCTCGGTTCTCAGTCTTAGAGCCAACAGGGGACAGATGCAGTATCGGACTGATGCTGCATCCATCTACACTGAGCAAAATTATAAACGCAACACTTTTGTGTTTGCCCCTATTTACCATGAGCTGAACTGAAAAATCTATGACTTTTTTTATGTACACAAAAGGCCTATTTCTCTCAAATATTGTTCTCAAATCTGTCTAAATCTGTTAGTGAGCACTTATCCTTTACCGAGATAATCCATCCACCTCACAGGTGTGGCATATCCAGATGCTGATTAGACAGCATGATTATTGCACAGGTGTGCCTTAGGCTGGCCACAATAAAAGGCCACTCTAAAATGTGCATTTTTACTGTATTGGGGGGTCCGGGGGGTCTGAAAACCAGTCAGTATCTGGTGGGATCACCATTTGCCTCACGCAGTGCAGCACATCTCCTTCGCATAGAGTTAATTGTGGCCTGTGGAATTTTGGTCCATTCCTCTTCAATGGCTGTGTGAAGTTGCTGGATATTGGCAGAAACTGGAACACGCTGTCGTATACACCGATCCAGAGCATCCCAAACATGCTCAATGGGTGACATGTCCGGTGAGTATGCTGGCCATACAAGATCTGGGATGTTTTCAGCTTCCAGGAATTGTGTACAGATCCTTGCAACATGGGGCCGTGCATTATCATGTTGCAACATGAGGTGGATGAATGGCACAACAATGTCCCTCAGGATCTCGTCACGGTATCTCTGTGCATTTAAAATACCATTAATAAAATGTACCTGTGTTCATTGTCCATAGCATATGCCTGCCCATACCATAACCCCACCACCACCATGGGCCACTCGATCCACAACGTTGACATCAGCAAACCGCTCACCCACACAACACCATACACACTGTCTGTCATCTGCCCTGTACAGTGAAAACCGGGATTTATCAATGAAGAGAACACCTCTACAAAGTGCCAGACACCATCGAATGTGAGCATTTTCCCACTCAAGTTGGTTACGATGACCAACTGCAGTCAAGTCGAGCCCCCGATGAGGAAGACGCGCATGCAGATAAGCTTCCCTAAAAGTTTTTTGACAGTTTGTGCAGAAATTCTTTGGTTATGCAAACCGTTTGTTGCAGCAGCTGTCCGGGTGCCTGGTCTCAGGCGATCTTGGAGGTGAAGATATTGGATGTGGAGGTCCTGGGCTGGTGTGGTTACACGTGATCTGCGGTTGTAAAGCCGGTTGGATGTACTGCCAAATTCTCTGAAATGCATTTTAAGATGGCTTATGGTAGAGAAATGAACATTCAATTCAAGGGCAACAGTTCTGGTCGACATTCCTGCAGTCAGCATGCCAATTGCATGCTCCCTCAAAACTTGCAACATCTGTGGCATTGTGCTGTGTGATAAAGCTGCACATTTTAAAGTGGCCTTTTATTGTGGCCCAAAGAAAACAGGGGAGCAGGCTTAGCACATATTGATCCACTTCAACAAGTGAGGTGGTCACTCATATATCATTCACCGTGTAGGGTACTATATCACAAACAGAGGTCCAGTATAGAACACCAGGAAAGAGTTACTTGTGGCAACAGAAGTAGATCATATTAGAGTATCAAAAATTCAAAATTTATTGTATTAAAAAAGATTTTGGCACAATCAGGGGCCAGTGTCAGAGAAAAAAACAGCTTCACAATGATTGGCCTCTAACCAGTCACTGTTATGAATTAATCATTACACATACACACAGACACTACATATAACAATTAAAAAGAAGCGTACGGACGCCGTGTAACAACGCACAGGTAGGCTGTCAGATAAAAGAAATCATCATCATAGATTTTATCTTTAAGAAAGAACAACAATGGCTATATCAATAAATGACAGCTTGACCCGTGTGTGGCTCCAAGGAAGGATAGGTTGGGGAACATGGAATGGAAAGAGGAAGGCTAACTGATGTAAATATAATTATCAAAGAGCATAGTCTGCTCTGAGGTGTGTGGTAATGGGGGACATTGATCCGGATCACACCATCGGAAAGATGACCATGGTAGCTTTGCTCTAGAGCTAAAGGAAATGTCAAATGGAAGTCCAATATATGTATAAGGATTTGCTCATGAAAGTCCCGGTACCAACGTCAGCAGTATTTAAGATGATAAATAAATTCTTGTATGGGCGATTGCATACTTCTGGTACTATGTGAGCCTTAGTTTGGTATTTAGTTTTGGTCCCTTCAAGGTAATGCAATCTGGATTATGTCATCATGCCCTTATAGGATGGGGGATAGGGGACTTCGTATATGCAGATAGTATGGCATGGAGTGTCCTGTTATGGGCTTAATGCGGTCGCCCTATAATGGAGATACTTTACCATCCTGTGCGATGGAAATACAGGCTGCCACCGTCCTCCGTAATCCCTTCCATGGGTTATATATGACCGTGTCTTTCACACAAGTGCCGATGCATGCGTGTCTATTGGTTGTCCAATGCGTTCGGCTGCTTGCCGTCCATTATCAGATGTTTCCCCGCCACTGTTAGCATCCTCAACTCAGGGAGCTTTGCAAGAGCGGTGTTTGATGATCTTCAAAAAATGGCCAGTAAACGCTGATAGATTCTAAGTCAGCTTAAATCATAATTTGATTAGCTTTTCTAATATAAACTATCAACCTTTAAGGGTAAGTAGCAGGAAAGAAAAAGAAAAGAGAAAAGGAAGGAAGAAAAAAGAGGGAGAGAGAAAGTAATAACAGAAAAAACAGACAGGGGAAGGATAAAAATACATGTGGGGGAAAGGAAATTGTCAAAACTAGGACATTTAAACCGGTATGAACTTACTCATATCTTTGGATAGAGGGGTTAACTCTCCACGTCCTGTTAGGGAGTCATCCCAGTAGAAACATAGATTCCCTTAGATGACCACCCAACTTTTGGTTATATAGTGATCCAGTTTTGGGGGATTCAACTGGGTCACTGGGACCAAATGTTGTTAGCTCTCCAAGAAGACTTTAAGGTTCAGGTCTGTGTTGAGGCCCACTGGCATTAGGGATTTTAACCTATATATCCCCATTTTTATTTTTGGAGGAGTATATGGTCAAAGTCACCTCTTCTGGTGGGTAATTTCAGGACATAAATCCCTTTTACCTTCATGCCTGTAGAGCTCCCACCATGGCATTGAGCAAAATTTTTGCCAGGGGTCTTTCTGGATTTTTTTCCCTAATTTCTCTTAGGTACTCGCCTATCCTCACTTTTAATGTCCTTTTCGTTTTCCCTATATAAATTTTAGGGCACGAGAAGGTGGTCATATAGATCACTCTCGCTGTTGAGCAATTAATTAAAGTGGATTTCCACCAAAAAATGGAACTTCCACTTTTTGGATTCCTCCCCCCCTCCGGTGTCACATTTGGCACCTTTCAGGGGGCAGGAGGGAGCAGATACCTGTCTAATACAGGTATTTGCTCCCACTTCCTGGCATAGACCACCGCGGAGCTTGCGGTGACCTACGCCACTTCCAGCGCCTATGCTCTCCTCCACCGCTGTGTTCTGTGAGACACAGAACACAGCAGGGACCAGAGAGGACGCGCATGCGCAGTAGGGAACCAGGAAGTGAAGCCGCACGGCTTCACTTCCTTATTCCCTCACCGAGGATGGCAGCGGCAGCAGCCGAAAGCCGAAGGATTGATCAGCTTCGGCTGCCGACATCGCGGGCTCCCTGGACAGGTAAGTGTCCATATATTAAAAGTCAGCAGCTGCAGTATTTGTAGCTGCTGGCTTTTAATACATTTTTTTCAGCGAACCTCCGCTTTAAGTCCCTGATTTCAAAACTTTCTTGTTTTAGGGTGCCTATAAATGTCTGTGTACTGTCTACAAAGGGACAGATCTGACACTTATTACAGGGGAGCATTCCTTTTGTCCTAGGGTAAATCGACAGCCAGTTAGAATCTGGTTCCTTT
The DNA here is from genome assembly GCA_037952835.1 of Lithobates septentrionalis. Classification (NCBI taxonomy): domain Eukaryota; kingdom Metazoa; phylum Chordata; class Amphibia; order Anura; family Ranidae; genus Lithobates; species Lithobates septentrionalis. The sequence continues at coordinate 1,261,927 of JBBDGP010000825.1, forward strand.
GTGAACTCAGATTGTATTAGCATATCCCCTAGATTTTTGGCACGGCGGGCTACCATATTAGGAGTGGTGCCCACTATTTTCATTAGGCCGGGCTATTTGTCAATATCCCCCGGTGTCTTTCCAGGATATTGCGTACCAGATTCCATTGGTCTCCAAAAGCTGTTGTTATTCTAACTGGGCCACTGTTTTTTGGAAATCCCATATCCTCATTGCTGTTCTCTTTTTGTAGTAGACTTTCCCTACAGTTTTCTACACAAAACTACTGATAGTTTTGTGTAGAAAACTGGAAAAAGTTGTTGAGCAAAGCAAATTCCAGCAACTCTATTAGAAACTCATTCTGTGGACCAAACTGTGGGTAGTGGGAATCTAGAAAGGTCTCAACTGCCTGAATTCCACAGGAGTGGGGGATCGAGGTGTAGAGTGATTCCACATCAATGCCTACCAACCACACCTCGTCTCCCACCTGTAGGTCAGTAATTTTGACGGGTATCCTGAACAAATGACTTCAAGTTTTTAACCATCGGTCTACCTGGTGGATTCAATAGGCTTTTATGCACCTTGAGTATGATATAGAGGGTGGGTACATTGTATTCCCTCACTTGAAGGTGCTCATATTCACATGTAGTCAGGAGACCCGCCTCTCTAGCTTCATTTAGTTACTGATTTAATTGTCGAACAATCTCAGGGAAGGGGTTCCCATTCATTAGAATGACATTACCTCCCTTATCACTTCTCTCAATGATGACGTTTTTTGTTTCCCTGAGTTTTTTAAGTGTTCATCTTTCCGCATGTGTTAGATTGTCTGTGCCCAGTCAACCCCATTTAGGTCCACTTGGACCATTTCCAAAAAAAGGTTTAACCACCTCTTCTTGGACAAGGGGGGCATTTATTTTCTTAGATCGAATCCCTAATATTGCCATTCTCTTATTACGATTTGAGGTCTCGGGGGTATCCTCATTTTCTTCTAGGAGAGAATTGAAAATTTCCAAGGCTTTCTGATCCTCCACGTCTAGATGAAGTTCACCAATATTGGTGGTGTCTTTCCTCTCATATAGAGATCTCAGAAAGACTTTCCGAAGGAAGAGTGTTATGTCTTTATAGACGATAAACTCATCCATATTGCTGACTGGTGAGAATGACAAATTGACAATATTCATGACTTTTTTGTCCTCATTCTCAAGAGGAACATTATTTTTGTCTAGCGTCTTTTCTGACTCCTTGTGTACGATCGCTCAGTGCTTGTTTTTTGTTTGTTTTTCTTTGATTTGTAGCTTTAATTAAGTTTTGGTTTTTGATGTTACTTTTGGAGGTGGAGTATGGTCTATGGCCTGCTCCACCCCCTCTTTCTCTAAAAAAGTTACTGTCTTAGTATTCTCCTCATCGGTGTCACTAGTAGATTTTCTACGCCTTGATTATGACCCCCCTCCCCAAGATCTGCTCTGTCCTCGTTGGACGGTCAAATCAAAAACTTCGTCTTTTTCAAAGTCAGTTATGTCCCTTTTAAATTTACTCTGTTTTGTAGTTTTTAAATTGAATTGAACTCTTTCTATCTCTTTTTTAAGTATTTCATTTTGTTTTGAAAACTCTCCTGTTTCTTTTCGTATTGTGGCCAGCCTAAGGCACACCTTGGCAATCATCATACTGTCTAATCAGCATTATGATATGCCACACCTGTGAGGTGGATGGATTATCTCGGCAAAGGAGAAGTGCTCACTAACACAGATTTAGACAGATTTGTGTATTATTTCTAAAACAAGAAACAAAAAAAAAACCCACACTTCTCTTTTAAAAGCACTATAGACTTTATTGACTAAAGTGCTATTATTGATGGCTTGGGTGTTAGCATTCCCAAATCACAGCATAGTCACTGGCTGTATTGCGTTTCTATGTTCTCTCATTATGTAGAGTTTTTAATTGGGTATTCTGGTTTTCTACTGAAAACATGTTTTCAGATAGGTGGCATTTGGCCAAGGTTACTAGACTGTGAGCTGAGGGGCATGTACTTATGCAAATGGTTTTATCCAGTCTGTAAATGACTCTGTTAAATGTTGGTGCCATAAATTCATTGTAAAAATTCATACACGTATACTCGTATGCTATGTGCAACCAGCACAAGTGTGATTCCAACACATTAAAAAGCTGTTGCTTGGGAAATTCTAGCCTGTCTGTTAATAACCCCCTGATATTCCAAATCTGGTAATTAAGGCAGAACTATACTCACCTCCCCTCCAGCAGGTTCAAGATCTTTGGCCATCTTGATTGGCCTAGCCAGAATGACATAACTCCCACGCATGGGAGTTCATTCATCCTGACACCGCGCAGATGGCAGAAAGTTTGTGAGGTGGAAGTTAAGAATCCCTTTTTTTCAGAAAAATGTCTCCTCTGCATTTAAGAAAAAACCTCCTTCTCGCATTTTTTTTTTTTAATCTAAATTTTTGCTATAAGGCTGAAGTGCAGCCTTATTTTGTCTTTGGTGGTAAATGCTGTCATGAGATTCCAGAGCACCAGCACACATCATACAGCTAAAGTAAATGGTATAATTTATGACGTATAACAAATTAATCTGATTTCTTGGAAATACAGGAACTTCCATTCCTGATTTGTGTGATCTGTTTTTGAAGGTGCAAGACTCTAACTTTGTATTCAGCATGCCACTGGGCTGCTTTCACTGTCTTACCAAAGTTTTATTCCTGCCTATTGCCAGTGACTGATTTTCAATCTGGATGACAGTTAGCATTATCTATTTTTCTTTAACAGCAGCCTGCCTGTCAGAGGCACACCCCCTGTAGTCCTTCTTGTTATTATGTAGATGACATACATTGAGGGTTGCCTGCGTGCTAATGCAGATCACCTAGTACCACCCATTCCCCACCCATTCCCTTACCAGATGCTTGTATATTTTCAGAGCCCTGACATTTAGACCCCTTGCACATTGGAGGCATTTTTCAGGCACTTTAGCGCAAAAAAATAGCGCCTTAAAAAAGCCTCATCTGCAATCCCAGTGTGAAAGCCCGAGGGCTTTCACACTGGGGCACTACGCTGGCAGGACATCAAAAAAAGTCCTGCAAGCAGCTTCTTTGAGGCGCTTTAGGAACGGTGCTGTAAAGCATCGCTAAAATGGCGCTTTACTGGCGACACCCCCGTGCTGGCAGTGTGAAAAAACTACTGGCATAATAGGTAAGCTTACAGAGCGCCCTGTGCTCTCGGGCCAAACCGTATAAAGCTATTTAAAGTATTATCACTTTGATAAAACTGTAATTGTGGTATTATTCCTCTGGTATGGTTAGAGAACAGAATCACTTACCTACTCTGATCAAAGCCTCAGGGATGGAAACTGCAAATGCTACCTTATTACTCCATATGCTACCACCCCCAAGCATGCCTAGAAAAAGGAATACACCTGAGCTCTATGGTGATTCTTGAGTCATTTTGAATCTGTCTAATATTTTGCTTTTATAACTTCCAGGTAAATAAAGGAACCAGTGATAAGTCTTCTGATGGTACAGAACTTGTTGTGCTATCAGATGGAGAAGATCCATCTTTCCCTACTGCCTGTTATTCTGACTTAATAAACAGCGGGGCAATAATACATGTTATAGCTCTTGGACCAGATGCTGCAAAGGGACTTGAACAAATTACACAACAAACTGGCAAGTTTTCTTTTCTTCTTTTCTTCAATAATACACTCATTCATTTTAATGACAAGGTATGGTAACTGTCAATGCTAACCAAAGCACAAAAACATGCATACGGATTAGGCATAAAAAAAACTGACACAAACGATGTTGATGCATGGACTAATTGAATGCTGGTTCTCCAGCATGAACGTACAACAGAAACTGATTGTTAGACTGGCTTCTGTTGCGCAGACAAGCTGTACACATGAACTGAAAGATTTTCTGCCCACGTTTACCGGGCTGAAAGTTTCCCTCGATGGGCGGCAACAGTAGCTCAAACCATAGATACAGTAAACAGAAAAGAACCAGGCCAAAACTGGATAAAAGAGTCTAAGATCATTTTAATTGTTGGTAAAAAAGGGTCATATAAAGCAGCCAACACATTACAGGAACAACACTATGCCCCCCCCCCCCCCCAACAAGGAACAACACAGGATAAAACTTGGATGCTATGTTGAGCCCTGATGAACATAGTGGCATTGCCCCTGAAGCATGTTGGTTGTGCTTATATGGCTTTTTTTTACCAACAATTAAAGTGGAAGTAAAATGACATTGATTATTTGTACCTATAGGTAAACCTATAATAAGGCTTACCTGTAGGTACTGTAAATACCTCCTAAATGTGCACCATTCAGAAGATATTTACTGTATATGTAGCCAATGACATTATTGATGCATGCGCTCTGAAGAAACTGCTACCTGTGCCGTTTCTTCAGAGCCCTGTGCCATGACTGGCAGCTCCCACGCGCATGCTCGGCAGCGACGTCATGTGGCTCCGGCCAGTCACACAGCCGGAGTCCGTGGACCCGGAAGGAAGACAGGTGATGATGGATGCGGCCTCCAGCGGTGACAACGAGGGCTTTGTTTGCAGGTAAGTTTCACTTAATGTGCTAGTATGCAATGCATACTAGCACATTATGCCCCTACTTTGCATGTCAGAAAAAAAACCCATCAGTTTACTTCCTCCTTAAAATGATCTTGACTCTTTTTTTACCAGTAATCTTGAACTCTTTTTGTTCTTTTATTTGGCGCTTCTTTCTGTATTTTAAATATAAATGAGACAGACAGTTTGAAGCTTAAAGCCCAAATGGTTTCAGTCAGTGCTTGCTGAGTGCACAGGTCACTGCTTTACAATTACTCTGACATGTAACTTGTTAATCCAGCACAAAATACTTTATTTGCCTAAAACTGAGAACTGGAAACTGGAACTAAAAAAATAGTTGCAGAAATGTGAAAAAACAGTACAGAAATAAACTTAAACTCGCCATACACCATACAATTTTCCTGTTCAAATTTCTTTAGATTTACCTTCAACTATGTAGTACAAGGGCCTGCCTGATTGCATCCAAATTGAAAGTGTTTAGGTTTGACCTCCTATTATATGGTTTTGGTAAATCTAAAGGAAAGTTGAACAGGAAAATTGAATAGTGTATGGCCAGCCATAGTATGCTACATGCATTCTTTCTTTAAATATAGTTAAAATCCATATTTGCAAGTGTAGCACCCTCTACCAATAGGTAGGTGCTAGTAAGGATTATTTTACTAGGTTGTTCAGCACAGGCAAATTTAGGCAGGCCTATGCTGCAAGCTAGAGCTATCTGTTTTGATCTGGGGCTGGGAGTGGTTAGAGTAGCAGTGGGTGTGACCACCTGTGCTCCAGTTCTGAGGCGCCTCCCCTGCTTCCAGGGAGAGTGTTCTGGAAGAGGAGGCTGGGCTTAGAGCTGGAGTGGCAGGCAACTCATGTGGGAGCCCTGACCAATCCCTAACTGGTGTTGGCAGGGGGCGGGCCTCCTATATAAGTTTCCCTGTTATGGGCACTGGCAGTGGCAGCATTTGATGGGCACAGTGTCCTTATTTGATGGGTACAGTGGGGGCATTTGATGGCACAATGGCTATATTTGATGGGGCACAGTGGCTACAATTGATGGGCACAGTGGCTGCGTTTGATGGGCACAGTGGCTGCAATTGATGGGCACGGTGGCTGCATTTGAGGGCACAGTGGCTGCGTTTGATGGCACAGTGGCTGCGTTTGATGGGCACAGTGGCAGCGTTTGATGGGCACAGTGGCTGCGTTTGATGGCACAGTGGCTGCGTTTGATGGGCACAGTGACTGCGTTTGATGGGCACAGTGGCTGCGTTTGATGGGCACAGTGGCAGCGTTTGATGAGCACAGTGGCTGTGTTTAATGGGCACAGTGGCAGCGTTTGATGGGCACAGTGGCAGCGTTTGATGGGCATAGTGGCTTCAATTGATGGGCACAGTGGCTGCAATTGATGGGAACAGTGGCTGCAATTGATGGGCACAGTGGCTGCGTTTGATGGCACAGTGGCTGCATTTAATGGCACAGTGGCTGCGTTTGATGGCACAATGGCAGCATTTGATGGGCACAGTGGCTGCGTTTTAGGGCACAGTGACTGCGTTTGATGGGCACAGTGGCTGCATTTGATGGCACAGTGGCTGCGTTTGATGGCACAGTGGCTGTGTTTGATGGCACAATGGCTGCGTTTGATGGGCACAGTGGCTGCGTTTGAGGGCACAGTGGCTGCAATTGATGGGCACAGTGACTGCATTTGATGGGCACAGTGGCTGCAATTGATGGGCACAGTGACTTTGTTTGATGGGCACAGTGGCTGCATTTGATGGGCACAGTAGCTGCGTTTGATGGGGCACAGTGGCTGCATTTGATGGCACAGTGGCTGCATTTGATGGCACAGTGGCTGCGTTTGATGGGGCACAGTGGCTGCATTTGATGGCACAGTGGCTGAGTTTGATGGGGCACAGTGAGGCTGCAATTTATGGGCACAGTGAGGTCCCCCCCCCCCCCCCGTGATAGCATTAAAACTCAGCAGCTACAAATACTGTAGCTGCTTACTTTTAATATTAGGACACTTACCTGTCCAGGGATCCAGCGATGTCGACACCTCAGCCAATTTTTGGATTGGCACTCGGATTTTGCCACTATCATTCATGGTAAGGGAAACCGACCGGTTCCCTACTGCACATGTGCGAAGCGCGTTGCACTTTCTGAATGGCCCAGTGGAGGAAGGAGGAGGGGGGCAAACTTCAGAGGGGACAGCGCAGTCTCCCGGAAGTGGGGAAGGGTACCTGTCAAAAACACCCTGAAAGGTGCCAAATGAGCCTAAAGAGGAAGGGGTGTGGTTTACAGATGATAGGGTGGGTCTTAAACAGGAAGGGGTGTGGCCTCGGCAGGATGAGGTGGGTCATATTTAAATTAGGGGGGTGCATGAGTTTAGTCAGGCCTAGGGCAGCACAAAACCTAAATACACCACTGGTTCCTACTGAACATTTTTGCTGTTTTAAGGAATACCAAGTCTAGGTACTATACGTTTCAAAGCTCCTCCTCCTCCTCCTGACCTGTTTGTGTTCCTGTTCCTAAACTGGTCACATAGGGGGTTAATTACGAAAGGCAATTCCACTTTGCACTGCAAGTGCATTTGGAAGTGCAGTCACTGTAAATCCGAGGGGGACATGCAAGGAGAATAAAAAAGAGCATTTTAGCTTGCACATGATTTGATGGTAAAGTCAGCAGAGCTTCCCCTCATTTCAGATCTACCCCGCATATCTACAGTGACTCCACTTCCAAGTGCACTTGTAGTGCAAAGTGGATTTGCCTTTCGTAAATAATCCCCATAGTGTACATTACACTCAGACAGACTGTGCAATCTCATTTATGTCAACTATGCATTGTACAGTCTGTGTAGATCTACCAGAAAATAGGTGGTGCAAGGACCTGATTGACGGAAGATAAATTGAACTGATTGCTTAACCCCCCGGCGGTATTCCCGAGTGTGGCTCGGGGTGAGATTTCAGTACCATTAGCGGTAACCCCGAGCCACAATCGGGATCGCATCGCTGGATCCTGGAAGAGGTTACTTACCTTGTCCCCGGAATCCCGCGATATACTCCCACTGCGTATGGCAGCCGGATATTCCGCCCGATACACTGTGTGCCCTGGCCTGGTTCCCTGCGAGCGTCGTGACGCAGGGGGGTGGAACCGGCAGCAAATTCAAATAGTATAAAGCACAAACACACTGATACATTGTAATCCTATTGGATTACATTACTAAATAAAATAAAATTGACCTTAGTTTGCCCCCGAGTGCTTTATCAAGTGCCCTTGCCTGCAGTTTTAATGTACCGTATATACTCGAGTATAAGTCGTTCCGAGTATAAGTCGAGGCCCTAATTTACCACAAAAAAATGGGAAAAACTTATTGACCCGAGTATAAGACGAGGGTGAGAAATGCACAGCTACTGTAAGTGGAAAAGAGGGTCAACAATGCCCATTTGCAGCATCACTGTGCCCATTTGCATGCCTCACTGTGCCCATTTGCAACCATAGGTCCCCTGAACTTCAAACTCGGTAGTTAAGGTTTCTCAGATGCCCCCTAGCTGCAGCCAAAATTTGGGGTCTCTGAACCCAAAGGGTCCCGAGATGACATTGCTGCAGATGGACACAGTTGACCGAATTTGGGGCCCCGTATCTCGGGGCCACTTAGTGCTAGGAACCCCAAATTTGGTGTGCAAACCCAGTGGAACTAGCACGATAAAATTTCCAAAGCTGGGATTTCTAGCACCAAGTGGCCCCGAGATACAGGGCCCCAAAAATCAGTTCAGAAAATGTCAAGCACTTTTCTGCAGCAGAGAATGACATTTTCCGAACCGGTTTTGGGACCCCATATCTCAGGGCCACTTGATGCTAGGAACCCCAGCTTTGGATATGTTGTGGTACCAGTTCCACTGGGTTTGCACACCAATTTTGGAGTTCCTAGCACCAAGTGGCCCTGAGATACGGGGCCCCAAAATCGGTTCGGAAAATGAAATTTTTTGCTGCAGAAAAGTGCTTGACTCGAGTATAAGTCGAGGGGGCACTTTCAGCACAAAAAATGTGCTGAAAAATTCGACTTATACTCGAGTATATACAGTACTTTCTGTCTGGAAACTGCAGAACGACCATGGCATCCAAAAAGCGCATCTCTACCTCAAAATCAGCATATGAACTGCTGGAAAACAGCGACAGCAATACAGAATCGCTTGCAGAATTGAGTGATAGCGATTCGTGGGGAAGTTTGTCATCAGTCACGAAAAGCGATTTCAGCGATGATCCTGCGACTGTGCCCAGTGATGTGCGGACTTGGGGCTCGATTGACTGCGGTACGGAGCACGCAGCGCCCCCAAGATTCCGTTTACTGGAGCACCTGGTATCAAAGTGGAGGTTGAAGATGACAACCCCTTGGCATACCCCCAACTCTTTTTGACCGATGAGGTTATAGCTGCTACGGAACCAGTGACCAAACAGGACATCTGGAAGTTTCTGGGCCTAATAATTCTTCAGGGAGGGGTGGGGAAATCCCTGCAGAAGTGGTATTGGACAACCAACAAATTACTAGCCCCCCTTTTTTTTGGCACGGTCATGTCGGAGTACAGATTTTCTCTGATAATGAAGTATTTGCACTTTCAAAATAATGAAGAATTTGATGAGACTTCTCATCCAGCACCAAAACTGAAAAAGATTTGGGAGGTTTATCAAATTATTCAGAAAAATTTCCAGCAGACATATGTACCAGATAGAGACATCAGTATCGACGAAAGTCTAATGGCCTACAAAGGAAGACTCAGCTAGATACAGTATATCCAGCACTGGTTACATATCTAATTCGGTCCTTTACACCAGGAAAGGAACCAAATTCAATGAAAGATTCAGTAATTATGGAATGGCAACCGCTTAAGTTCTTACTTTGATTGAAAAACTGTCAACACCTCCATGGGAGGTGTTGACAGAGCTGACCAGGCCATAACATTTTATGCAGCCATGAGAAAGCAACAAAAAAAATATTACAAAATAATCTTCAGGCATCTTCTTGAACAGTGCCTGTGGAATCCCTTCATTCTTCTAAAAAAAAGAGTGACAAGCCTGTGGTTCATGCGGACTTTGTTTGGAAAGTTGCCAAACTTATATTTTTCAAGCACCAAACACCAACGACTGTAAATAGATCTGGACGTCGTGCCGCTGTCATTGTGAACCCGGAACGCCTGACTGGTCGTCACTTTATGGACCACATTCCACCAACGGAAAAGAAGTCAGCACCCACAAGGATGTGTGTGGTTTGCTGCTCTAAGCGTGACGACACTGGAAGGAAAATCAGAAAAGAAACCCGGTTCTACTTTCCTGACTGTGACGTCGGACTTTGTGCTGCACCATGTTTTAAAATTTTTCATACCCGGGACGTTTACTGAAGCAATATGACTACTAATATTGCACCCCTGTTTGGCAAAAAAAATGTTAGTGTTTTTGATTATATTATTTACTAAAATGTATTGAATAAAAAGTATTATTATTATTATATTATTATTTGTTATTATTTATAGTTATTTATTATATTATAATTTATGATCTTGTGTTTCAAACTTTATCATACCCGAGATGTCTACTAGACTCTGGTTTGGACAGATTTAAGTGAGTTATTCCTAAGAATTACAGGCCTACAATATAAAACGCCAAATTTCCATGCAAAATAATGGTACCGCTTTCAGCACCTAAAATATGAAATAATCATACCGCCAGGGAGGTTAAAGAGGCCCTCGTGTTTTTTAAACCAAATAAAAAAGACATAGAAGAGTTTTTATTTTAGGTAATAGCAGACATCTTGCTTTATCTGCACTTAGGCAAGACCTTTATGCTGTAAAAGTAATATTCTGTGTACAGATTCCTTTTATATTATTCTCCAAATTTACAAGCAAATCAAATGTCCAGCAAAAATGACAATAACATTTGGAACAAAAGATATAATCCTTTGCACAAATATAGTGAACATTTTGGTTGTTCAGCCTGGCTTGCTGGGGCTATTATGTATTTTTCTTTTAGGATTAATAAATTCGTTTTTTGGGGTGATGTGCTACTGCTTATATATCATTTTCTTAGGTGGATTAAACTTTTATGCCTCAGATAATGTTGACGCCAATAGTCTGATTGATGCATTCAGTGCTATGAAGTCTGGAAGTGGATATGAAGTTGATCAAACTATTCAGGTGATGCATTATTTTGTTACGCTGATATCATGTGGCATCTTTTAGTGTCTTGAATTTGAAAAATTGCAGCATGCTAATTCCTTATTGAACTGATGGTGGCTACAATGTCTCACTATGAAAGTCAAAAGGACATCTCTAATACTGGCAGATTGAAAATGTTACTACTGTACTGATGTGCATAGACTTTATAAGTTATGTGCATAAGACAAGTTATTGAATGAAAATGTATGAATACTTTCTTAATGCTGTGCAGAAGGATACAACACCAAATAATGAGTCATGAATGGAAATTGTTTCCAGTCATGCACATATCATGCGTTATAATTATCTACTGTATGCATGTTTAACAGAATATGTAATTAGTGAAATGATTAGCATAGTTGCCAACATTGTAAAAAAATGGAGAGAGAGAGAGACACATCTGGCGCCCGTCAGATCATAAGGCTTCCACGCCGAGCCCTCTGCCGGCCTGCAGATGCCGCTCCGGGACCGTTGCCGCCACCCGAGGTACCTCTGCTTCTCCCAGTGGTGGCCGTCCTGGGAGAGGGGCCCGCACCAGTGCCCGCAGATCATCCACACTGCAGGGGAAGGCCCTGAACAGCATGCTGCCGAGTCCCGATCCAGCACCGGGGGAGGCCTAGAGGGGGATGGGGAGGAGACCCTCCCGGCCGGGTCCCGCCGATGCCGAGGATTCCTCCCAGCCCCCGCCGAGGGAGTAGGTGCGGGTCTCTTTGCCCTGGGGGCTGGAGAGTCCGAAATCGGGCTCCTTGTGCGGCGGCTCACCCTGGGGGTCACATCGGGGCTAAAGCACGTAGGAGGCCGAGACCTCCTCGCACGTAGCGACACAGGGGCTGGAGTAGCAGGTACCTGCCCTGACCCTTGAAGCACAGCAGACAGCTGGGAATTCTGCCACTGCAAGTCATTAGCCAGGACAGCCGAGCGCAGCTGCCCCAGGAGTCTGTCCAGATTCTCCATAATGTGAGCAGCACAGAAAGAAAGAAAAAACTTCCTGTGCTCTTACCTCTCTGTCCTGCTGCCCCCACCTAATGAAACTACCACCCCTGCCCCCCCCCCGGGATAATCCAATACCTAGGCCGCACCCCCTACCCTTCCATTGCTCTATTGTAAGCCACCACCCCCCCCCCTGACCTGTACATTCACAAGAACTGGCCAGTGCAACCTGCCCAGCGACCCCCAGTCATGTGGGCCCTTCACTTAGGTTCCCTTTGCTCCGGGCCTTTTCTTTACTACCATGGTTTTGTGAAGTTTGAAAATTGCAAATTTTGGCCGAAATGTTTCAAGATTTGCCACCAGAAATACACAACCCATAATGCAGTGCATGATGACCTTTACCCCTGGTCATCTGAGTCAAAAGAGCCAATAATTTGAAGCAATTGATAACCCAACCCCCTTTCCACTAAAGGGTGGGCTACAGCAAAGCCATATTGTCAGTGTGTTGGAGCTATTAGGAAGAGATGACAATTCTGTATAGGGAGAGACACTGCTTTAACCACTAGGACTGAGCCTCTTTCTGAGATTTGGTGTTTACAAGTTAAAAACATTTTTTTTTTTGCTAGAAAATTACTTGGAACCCCCAAACATTATATATTTTTTTTTTCTAACACCCTAGAGAATAATGAGTAACAGAAGTTCCGCGCTTAGGAAAAAGAAAATGAAAATAAAACGGGACTGCTGCCCCCCTAAAAGTGAAAAACACCGAGGTGAAATCCAAGCTAAAAAATATGTTCTAGACAGGGGAATTGGCGCTGTCCTACTGTATATGTATGAGTGATAATTCTTCTCAAGGATACAAAACAAAGTGTTGGCTTATAAACAAAAGTCTCATAAATATCAGGAGAAAATTAATGTGCAAAAAGAAATAGTAAGTGAATCACCTGTGAGGTGAAATAGAAAGAAAGTGCAAAGCGTTCTAAAGTGCATATAAAAACGCATGTACAAAAAATCGCATGTAAAAAATATATATATATATATCATAAATGTCTATATACAACAAAAAGTGCTTGGGAAACAAAAACCAGTAAAATTGGTGTAAAAGGCATATATGATGATCCGCATAGACAGTAATTAAAACACATACAGAGTGGAAACCTCAAAAGGTTAAAAAACTTTGTGTGGGAGAACCTTAGTGTGTGTGCAAACACAGTTCCAATAAAGGCAATCAAGGCAGACCACTTCAAAGGTGTAAAAACACAAACAGTGGATAAAAACAATCAGTAATAAGTTCTTTGGAAAAATTTGCAGCAACAGTTCTAGAAGTATGTCCCACTAGTGAAGGAGAAAAGTAGTCACAGTTTTCAACCGTTGGTGTTCCGACCTCCACTGCACCCCCACTCGTGTGTACACTTACCGGACTGCCTAACCCCTGCAGGGGTAAAAGGCGTATGCAGACAGTCCTGCGATGGCAACAACGGAAAGTGGTCCTCCGTTCAAGGGTGCTATATCCTGCTCCGGCGTGAGGTCAGTCCCAATGACAGGTATCCGTGCAAAGTGAAAACAAAAAGCACTTCATAGTGTGAATCCATAAAAGGTAGGAATTTTATTGAAAATCCATAAGATTACAATCCATAAACTGGAGCTAAAAAACGAAGCTAAAAACACTGTGCAGATAACCGACTAACAGCCGAGGGGCAGCGTGGTGTGGCGTGCGTTCCACCGCCCGACAACTGAAAGCGGAACTGACACGAGCTGGAAGAGAGCGGTGCTGACGTATGCGTATCACGAGGCCACGCCTTACGCGTTTCGTCATCAAGACGTCATCTGAAGCGCCTCAGATGACGTCTTGATGACGAAACGCGTAAGACGTGGCCTCGTGATACGCACACGTCAGCACCGCTCTCTTCCAGCTCGTGTCAGTTCCGCTTTCAGTTGTCGGGCGGTGGAACGCACGCCACACCACGCTGCCCCTCGGCTGTTAGTCGGTTATCTGCACAGTGTTTTTAGCTTCGTTTTTTAGCTCCAGTTTATGGATTGTAATCTTATGGATTTTCAATAAAATTCCTACCTTTTATGGATTCACACTATGAAGTGCTTTTTGTTTTCACTTTGCACGGATACCTGTCATTGGGACTGACCTCACGCCGGAGCAGGATATAGCACCCTTGAACGGAGGACCACTTTCCGTTGTTGCCATCGCAGGACTGTCTGCATACGCCTTTTACCCCTGCAGGGGTTAGGCAGTCCGGTAAGTGTACACACGAGTGGGGGTGCAGTGGAGGTCGGAACACCAACGGTTGAAAACTGTGACTACTTTTCTCCTTCACTAGTGGGACATACTTCTAGAACTGTTGCTGCAAATTTTTCCAAAGAACTTATTACTGATTGTTTTTATCCACTGTTTGTGTTTTTACACCTTTGAAGTGGTCTGCCTTGATTGCCTTTATTGGAACTGTGTTTGCACACACACTAAGGTTCTCCCACACAAAGTTTTTTAACCTTTTGAGGTTTCCACTCTGTATGTGTTTTAATTACTGTCTATGCGGATCATCATATATGCCTTTTACACCAATTTTACTGGTCTTTGTTTCCCAAGCACTTTTTGTTGTATATAGACATTTATGATATATATATATATATTTTTTACATGCGATTTTTTGTACATGCGATTTTATATGCACTTTAGAACGCTTTGCACTTTCTTTCTATTTCACCTCACAGGTGATTCACTTACTATTTCTTTTTGCACATTAATTTTCTCCTGATATTTATGACACTTTTGTTTATAAGCCAACACTTTGTTTTGTATCCTTGAGAAGAATTATCACTCATACATATACAGTAGGACAGCTCCAATTCCCCTGTCTAGAACATATTTTTTACCCTAGAGAATAAATTGGCGGTCATTGAAATACTTTCTGTCACACTGTATTTGCGCAGCGGTCTTACAAGCGCACTTTTTTTGGAAAAAATACACTCTTTTGAATTACAAAATAAGACAACAGTAAAGTTAGCCCAATTTTTTTAAATTTTATGAACGATAATGTTACGTCGAGTAGATTGATACCCAACATGTCACGCTTCAAAATTGTGCCCGCTCGTGGAATGGCGACAAGCTTTTACACTTAAAAATCTCCATAGGCAACGTTTAAAAAATTCTACAGGTTGCGTGTTTTGAGTTACAGAGGAGATCTAGGGCTAGAATAATTTCTCTCGCTCTAACAATCGCAGCGATACCTCACATGTGTGGTTTGAACACCGCTTTCATATGGGGGCGCTGCTCACGTATGCATTCGCTTCTGCGCGCAAGCTCCGCGGGACAGGGAGCGTTTAATTTTTTTTTATTTATTTATTTATTTTACCTTTTATTTTTATTTTTTACACTGTTCTTTTTTAAAAAAATGGTGTCACTTTTATTTCTATTACAAGGCATGTAAAAATCCCTTGTAATATAAAAAAAAAGCATGACAGGAACTCTTAAATATGAGATCTGGGGTCAAAAAGACCTCAGATCTCATATTTACACTAAAATATAATAAAGAAAAATGTAATGTCTTTTGAAAAATTTTTTTTTTAAAATGTCTCTTTAAGAGCTATGGGCAGAAGTGACGTTTTAACATCTCTTCCGCCCTGCAATGGTATAGAGACGGGTGGGTACCATCTTCCCCTCACTCATCTCCATGCCACACACTAGAGAGGACCCGGTCGCCTCCGCCGCTACCGACAGCTCCGGTAAGCGGCGGAGGGCCCTGGAGCGCGGCGGGAGGGGCCTTCTCCCGCCAACGATAAAAGTGATCTTGCGCCACCGCAGAGACCACTTTTATCTTAAAGCGGACTGCCCGCTGGAGAAGAGGATACCGGGGTCATGGTAGCTAGCTGCTGCTATAACAACGATACCCCTCTTCAAAGTACCGACGTATAACAACGGCGGGTGGCCCGTAAGTGGTTAATATTTTTTTTTTTTATAAGTCCACTATGGCAGTGCCGGACTTCCCATGTCTTTTGTTTGACAATAGTTTACTTATTAGCCCTACAAATGGGCAGAACTGAATAATAAGATTTGCCACCCGATAGACTTCAATTGGGTTTGCCCCAAAATTACCAACCTTTGAACCTCGAACAAGATTTACCAACCTTTGAACTGTCCACAAATCAAACCCAGACACATTCACTCATCCCTAGTTAAGTATTTTTCATCTCTAACCTTGAATCAAACTTCAGTAAAGCACATCTGACTTTTTCCTTAAAGTGTTATTAAGCATGCTTGTTCTACTCACTGTGGAACCTAAGGGGTTAATCCTCTGCATTGTGTAAAAAGGCTGTTTGATCCTCTCTTCTCTGATCCTCCCCTCCTTCAACTTTCCCCTAATAATTTCCTGATAACACAAAGTCTATGGAGTCAGGCTGCACATGCTCAGGTTGGTGAGTATTGCTAGAGAAGTTTTTTTTTTCTTGGGAGAGTGCATGTGATGAGCACAGGGCCAATCAGCACTGTCCAGACAGAGGTTTAGGGGTATTGCAGTCTCATAGGACAGTCAAAAAACTCCTTCTACAAGCTTTAACCAGTACTTGGCTGGACACTGATAGACGTCACAAGACTGCTATAACTGATGATGAGAAAAGGTATTTAACAGTTTATATTTACTAAAATAATTGCATTTCCATGTTCTGTGTACTGTGGGAGACCAGATATAGTGAATGCAGGGTCCTGGGTTTAGTAACACTTTAATTCCTACAATAATTTGCTTTTAAAACTGCATTTTAGGTATGGATGTTAAAGCATAGTTGCCTTGGTTAATCTTGGACCAATGTATGTATGCATATGCCATACCTGTGGGAAACCTGTGGAGGCTGGAAATCACTGTAGTAGTTAGAGTTACTACAGTGATTGCCCTGTCTTTTGGGTCCCGTGCCGAGCAGCTGTTCTGCTGCATAGAAACTATAGTGGGTCACCTGTTCAGCAGAGCGCCATTCACAGAATGCTTTGCATTTTTCTCAATGAATGCAAGATGTTCTCTCATTGGGCAAGGTGGAGAAGCAGAACTGTGATGTCACAAACTCTACCCAGTCCAGTCAAAGAACTCTTGCATTGATTGAAAAATTCTGTGAATGGCAACCGCATCTGATTAACCACTTGCCGACCAGCCACCGTCATTATACTGTGGCAGGTCGGCACGATCTTGTGAACGGCTGTAGCTGTATGTCGGTCCCTTTAAGCAGGGTAGCAGGCGCGCAAGCTCTCTGCACTGCAGGGGTGCGGATGCTCGTGAACGCTGGCCACGAGTGGTCGCGGGCACAAGAGGCAGAACAGGGACATGTGTGTGTAAACACACACATCCCAGTTCTCTTAGGAGAGGAGAGAGAGATTGTGAGTTCCTACGAGCAGGGAACCACGATCTCTCATCTCCTCTAGCCATTCCCATCCCTCCCAGTTACAACACACAAATAGGGAACACAGTTAACATCCTTGATTGCCCCTAGTGTAAACCGCTTCACTGCCAGTGACATTTACACAGTACTCAGTGCATTTTTCTTGCACTGATCGCTGTATAATTGCCAATGGACCCAAAAATGTGTCAAAATTGTCCTATATGTCCACCTTAATGTTGCAGTCCCGATAAAAATCGCAGATTGCCGCCATTACTAGTAAAAAAACGAATAATAATAAAAATGCATAAAATATAAATCTATCCCCTATAATAAAATAAAAAATATAAATCTATCCCCTAGTTTGTAGACGCTATAACTTTTGCGCAAACCAATCAATGTACCAAACAATATACGCTTTTTGCAATTTTTATTACCAAAA
This sequence comes from Lithobates septentrionalis, assembly GCA_037952835.1. Classification (NCBI taxonomy): domain Eukaryota; kingdom Metazoa; phylum Chordata; class Amphibia; order Anura; family Ranidae; genus Lithobates; species Lithobates septentrionalis. The sequence goes on from JBBDGP010000825.1 coordinate 1,279,417, forward strand.
ATATGTAGGAGAATACCTTTCGGCCTAAACTGAGGAAAAAATTAACTTTTTTAAAAAAAATTGGGGTTATTTATTACAGCAAAAAGTACAAAATATTGTGGTTTTTTTTTTCAAAATTGTCGTTCTTTTTTTGTTTATAGAGCAAAAAAATAAAACCGCAGAGATGATCAAAAGAAATTTGTGGGTAAAAAAGGACATAAATTTTGTCTGGGTACAGCGTTGCACAACCGTGCAATTGTCAGTTAAAGCGACGCAGTGCCGCATCGCAAAAAATGGCCTGGTCATTGAGCAGCCAATTCTTCCGGGGCTGAAGTGGTTAAGCAACGTTATTAAGCTGACGACAGGATTTAAAAATTGGATTGGAAAATTTGTTACTAACTATATATTCTAACAATCTCTTTTGCATAGCTGGAGAGCACTGGGGCGTCACTCCCACAATCAGGCTGTCTAAAGGGCACTGTTTTTATTGATAAAACAGTGGGAAATGAAACCTTTTTCTTGGTAACTTATCAGACTGCAGTGCCCAGTATTGAATTGCAGAATCCAAAGGCAGCGTTATACACTGGAAAGGACTTCAAAGATGACACTGCCACTAAATCTTCCAGGCTTCAGATTCCAGGATCTGCTGAGGTAAATCATCTGTTTATTCTTATTTATCAAAATTGCTAAAAAAAAATGAAATGCTAGTATAAAATAGGATCATATATCATTTAGAAACACATTTTTAGCCACAGCGCGGACCTGAATTTCCGGGAGGCCGTCATATGACGGCCTCCCCTTTGCACGCTCCCTGCGTGCGCACGCTGTGATCACAGAGTCGCTGAGACTCGGGTGATCACAGATCCGAGTAAGGGGCCGGTCCCGATCCCTTACCACGTAATCAGCTGTCAGCCAATGACAGCTGATCACATGATGTAAACAAAAGCTTGGTAATCTTTTTTTTTTTCTCCTCACGCTAAAAAAAGCCAATCACCAGCTTATCTGCAAGGGACATCGGTCCCGAAGAGGGAGAGGCAATTATGCCTCATCTGTGCCCACTTGTACCCCCTGCCAGTGCCCACAGTGCCCACCAGTGCCGTCTATCAATGCCCATGAGTGCCACCTATCAATGCCCACAAGTGCCACCTATCAGTGCCCACCAGTGGTGCCAATCAGTGCCACCTAGCAGTGCTGCCTATCAGTGTAACCGATCAGTGCCCATTATTGCCACCCATCAGTGCCCATCACTGCCACCCTTCAGTGCCCATCACTACCACCTTTTGGTGCTCATCAGTGCCGCCTCATCAGCTCACATCAATGATGGGGGAAAAATGACCCGTTTGCAAAATTTTATAACAAAATATATAAGAAAAAAAATTATTTTAAAAATTCTGTCTTTTTAAATTTTTTTAACAAAAAATAAAAACCGCAGAGGTGATCAAATACCACCAAAAGAAAGCTCTATTTGTGGGAAAAATTATAAAAATTTAATTTGGGTACAGTGTTGTATGACCGCGCAATTGTTATTTAAAGTGCGTCAGCGCTAAAAGCTGAAAATTGGTCTGAACAAGAGGGGGGTTTAAGTGCCCAGTAAGCAAGTGGTTAAAACTGCTAATCTTTATCTTGCCCAAGTTAAAACTCTACTATACTGTGGCAAAGAAATATATTCTAATTTTATCTATCTGGCTATTCACTCCAGTGCAGAAGTGTTCCCTTTTCTGTCCACTTGTACTTACCTCACATGTCTCATCCTCCTGTAGTGCTCCAGGTTGGCAGCAAATGACATATCACCTCCTGCTAACAAAGAAAGCTATTTCACTTCCTACTTGCTTGGAACTCTGTTTTTGACTTACCATTAAAGCTGAACACAGGTATAAAAAAATAATATCTAAATATAAGAGGCATGTGTATTTTTTTTTTACATTAAACAAAGGTTTTATTAATCAACTGGTGCATACATGTTCTGTTTGCTTTAACATATAAACTTGGTAACTCGTACATTGATTATTATACAGTCTGTACATATAATAATTGATACATTGTTCTTGTCATGTGAGAATATTCTATATGTATACATTTAATGCATAGAAACTACACATCGAGGCGCGCACCCAGGTAGTCATTCCATAATAATTTGGTTTCATTATACACAGGTATCAGACTCTTGGAGCCAACGATCCCATATCTTGTTGTACTTGGCAGGGCAACCTTTATTAATATATATGCATTTCTTATAGGGCAAGGTATTATTCACCTCCACCTTCCACTTCACTATTTTGGGAGGCGTTTGTCTCATCCATTTTTTAGCTATGATCTTTCTTGCTGCAAAGAGTGTCTCATGGAGAAATGTTTTGGTATATTTGTCAATTGTGTCTGGAATTATACCCAGAAGGCATTGTTTTGGGTCTAATGTTAGGGGTGAGCCCATTGTATCGTGTAGAAATGTCACAATTTGTTCCCACAAACCTTGAATCTTAGGACATGTCCAAATCAAGTGGAAGAAAGTGCCTGTCTCTCTCCCACACATCAGGCATGTAGTAGATTGTGTGCGTTTGTATCTTGCCACTCTAAGGTGTGTGAGGTATGCCCTATGAAGAATGTAAAGCTGTGAGAGGCGATCTGATAATTTGGGGGACACAGCCTTACAAGACTCCAGCGCCTCCCCCCACTCCTCATCCTCCATTGGTCCCACTTCTCTTTCCCATCTTGGTTTAAGATCATATGCTATTCTAGTAGAGACGGGGGTTGAGAGCATGTTATAGAAAGCTGAAATCAGTTTATGGGGGTCCGTGCTCTTAATTACTGCCATAAGGACATTAGGTGTAGGGTTTGGGAGGGAATCAGGAAATTGCCATTGTGCCGCATGACGGATTTGCAGAAATCTAAAGAACATTTTGTTCTGAATTGTAAATTTTTCTTTAAGTGAATCAAAAGTTTTCAGATGCCCGTCTTTTAGTAAGTGATGCAGATAAAATATTCCCTGCATGGACCATAAATTTGTGTCATGAATTTTGTTAAATTCAGGAAGATTCTTGTTGTGCCATACCGGTGTGTAATCATTGAATTGTGGGATTTCCAGTTTGGAGGCGGCTAAGTCCCATATTTTCCTATAGTGATATAGCATGGTATGTCTATTTTCCCCTAGTTCCATCCCCCCGAGCCCGATGCTATTGCATATATCGAGTCCTTGGTGTGTTGTGCCCATCTTGGACATAGGAGCGTAAGAAATCTCTCACTGTCCGTTTTATCTAAGTGGAAGAGCTGTGACAGTTGTGATGCAATGTAGTATAGGTTAAAGTCAGGAAGAGCTGTGCCACCGAGGTCAGTCAGGTTCTTGAGAGTTTGCCATGCCAGTTTGTGTCTGTTGGTACCCCACACAAATTGCTTGAGAAGGGACTCTAAAGATTTAAAATGCTTCAGGGGTAAGTAAACTGGAGTATGCCAGAGAACATACAGTATTTTAGGGAGTAAGATCATTTTAATTAAATTTATATGACCCCAGGTCCCAAGTGGGAGTCTGGACCAAACCCGTACTTTATTTTTAACCATGGAAAGGAGAGGGTCTATATTGAGGGATACATAATCTGCAGGGGATCTGGATATATGGATCCCTAAATATTTAATGACATCAACTCTCTGAAGCGGTAGTCTGGCTTGGGCTTCTGGGGATGGGAAGCTATCAATTGGTAGAATTTGGGACTTATCCCAATTGATTTTCAGTCCTGAAAATATTCCGAATTGTTTGATCGTGTGGAGTGTGGTACATAAAGATGGGCCCAAATCCGCTAAATATAGCAGCGCATCTTCTGCATACATACTGCTTTTTCAAGTAAATAGCCCAGTATTAGTCCTTTAATCTCCGGGTTCGTTCGGATGGATATCGCAAGGGGTTCTGCCGCAAGGGCATACAATAGTGGGGATAAGGGGCAGCCCTGCCTCGTGCCTCTACTGAGGTCGAACATCCGAGACGACCAACCATTAGCCACCACCCTGGCCCTGGGTGCCTGGTATAGCAATTGAACCCACTTAATAAATTTCGGACCGAAGCCATAGCCCTCCAAGCATCTCCATAAATACCTCCACTCCACCGAGTCAAATGCTTTTGCTGTGTCCAAAGTCACCACAACTCGTGACCCAACCTCCTCATGTGTAGCCTGTATATTCATATATAATTTCCGGAGATTAAACGAGGTGTTGCGACCAGGCATGAAACCTGCCTGGTCTGTATGTATTGGTGATAAAATGACCTGATTAAGCCTAATGGATAGTACTTTGGCCAATATTTTGATGTCCACCTGTAGAAGGGATATTGGACGATAGGATTCTGGTCCTTCCCTGGTTTGGGGATGAGGACTATTGTTGCCTCTGTCATGGATGGGGGTAAAGTCCCAGTCTCAGAGAGATGATTGTATAAAGCTAGCAGTTTAGGGGTTAGTATTTCGCTGAATTGGGAATAAAACTCAATTGGGAGCCCGTCTGATCCTGGGGATTTAGACCTGGCAAAACTGGCAATAGCAATTGTAATTTCGTCTGTGGTGAGGGGTGCCTCTAGTTGATCTATCTGTTCTTTTGTCAGCTGTGGGAAAATCACCTTCTCAAGAAAGAGGGACATTGATTGTGTCTCAGTGGGAGCTGTCGTTTTGTACAAGTCAGCAAAGAAATCTCTGAACATAGAAGTTACCCTGGGTGGGTCTGTTATTTGTTGTCCTCCAGGGCCATGTAGTGTGATAACCACCGGGGGCCTATCTTCACTGTGCACCAAGTATGCCAATAACTTGCCTGCTTTTTCCCCATATTCAAACATTTTTTGTTTGGAGAAAAAAAGTTTTTGTCTTGCTTTCTGATATTGTATCTGGGTAACTACTCTAGTTTGTAGTTTAAGCAGGTTCGCATTCGCCGGGGTCGGGGTGGCGGCAAAGTCTCTTTCAGCAGAGGACAGGTCCTCCAGCGCCTTACCGAGGGCACTGGAGGAATCTGTCTTGATTTTATTGATAGCAATAATTAACGTGGAGCGGGCGAATAACGTAGCCTCCCTGGCGGTTTTCCCGAGTGTATCCCGGGGTTACATTTCAGCACCATTAGCGGTATCCCCGAGCCACACTCGGGATTACATTGCAGGATCCTGGTGTGGCTTTACTTACCTTGTCCCCGGGATCCTGCGATGTCCCCCGCTGTGTCCGTGGGCTCCGTCCTCCTCCGAAGCCTCTCCGTGCCAGGCTCCATTCCCTGCGAGCATCGCGACGCACGGGGGCGGAGCCTGGCGGCAAATTCAAAAAAATGTAAAAATCATAACACATACAGTACTGTAATCTTACAGATTACAGTACTGTATGAAATGATTTCACATCCCTTTTGTCCCCAGTGCTTTGGCCCATGCCCTGCATGCAGTTTTATGTTATATATACTGTTCTTTCTGCCTGGAAACTGGAGATTGTCTATAGCAACCAAAAAGTGTCCCTTTACGTCAAAAGTGGCTTTAGATCAGCTAGAAAACAGCGATAGTAAATTAGAACACTTGCAGAATTGGACGATAGTGAATCGTGGGGAAATTTATTTTATTATTATTTTTTTTTTTTTTAATTATTTATTTTTATTTATTATATTATAATTTATGTTTTTGTGTTTCAAACTTTATCATACCCGGGATATCTACTAGACTCTTGTTTGGACAGATTTAAGTGTGTTATTGTTAAGAATTACAGACCTGCAATATAAAACGCCAAATTTCCATGCAAAATAATTGTACCGCTTTCAGCACCTAAAATCCGAAATAATCATACCACCAGGGAGGTTAAAGGAGTCCCATACTGCGGAGGGCGAAGCTGTCTTGTCATTCTCCAAAAAGTACAGTCTCCATTTATCCGTGAGCTCATCATCCTCCGGTAGGAGAGAGAGCCAAAATGGGTTCAAACGCCAGGACTGTGGTGGTTTTGCCATAGGGATGCTCAATGTAATTCAGTAAGGACTGTGATCCGAGAGTATTCTGGGGCAGAATGCAGCCTCTGTTAGTCTTGGTGTCAATCTGTGGGAAATAAGTATGAAGTCTATGCGGGACATGGAGTTATGAGAAGATGAGAAGCACAAGTACGATTTAGCCTGTGGGAACCTGTGGCGCCATGTATCTGTTAAATGGAAGGTGGAAATGAGCTTAGAGAACCTGGTTTCATTGGGAGTATTTAGGGTAGGTGGAGTAAGTTGTAGCCTGTCCAAAGTCGGATTTAGTGTGGTATTAAAGTCGCCTAGCCAAACTGCAGATATAGCAGAGTGGCGGGCCATGAATGATAGTCCCTCTTTAATTATAGTAATGTTAAATGGGGGTGGTACATAAAAAGCCAGTATGAGTAGGGGTTCTCCATATAATTTAGCTAGGATAAATACGTATCGTCCCTGTGGGTCAGTGGACAGTTCACATAGCTCAAAGTGTACCGATTTAGCTATCAAGACTGAGACTCCCCTGGAATGGGATGTGTGGGTAGAATGATACGTCCACCCAACCCATGGCCGACGAAGTGCCATCTGGATGCTCCCCTCAACGTGCGTCTCCACCAAGGCTATTACATCAGCATGCTGTTTCTTGAGGAATGTGAAGAAATTAAATTTCTTGCGCATGCCCCTCACATTCCACGTAAGAAATTTTAGAGATGCTATGCACAAAACCTTTTAAGATCTAATGAAACAGTTATGTTGAGCAATTTGCTCTTTATACATGAGGCACATAGGTTCCTAATATTATTACCTGGATGTATCAACATTGTATCACATAACATACATAAACACTCACATGACCATAGCATTCGAAATGTTACCTGTTTTCTGTGGTTAGTATGCACAATCAAGTTTAACAAAACTATAAACAAATGAACTCCCACCCCCCTCCCTGCCCTAAACTGTCCCAAACTGGTGCGGGCATATTCCCTTAACTTGTGTCCAACTGGGAAAAATTCCATCTTCCAGGTTATGTGGAAAATGCAGAACATCTGGCTAAGTCCCTGGGGTCTGAGTAGAACAAGAGATAACATCCATACCAGTTGTACAAGGTATGGCATGGTTTTCCGATCCCCTTGTTTCCTGTTGAATGCATCTATCATGTTCCAGAAAAGACTCCAGTAATCATGGTACTGCTTCCCAGTGGTGTGTGGGGTAAAGTCTCGCTGCACGATGCATGTGGTTAGAAGGACTTCTGCCCCTCCGGAGCCCCGGAGAGTAAGTGGACACTTATACTGTAAATGTCCAGGATTTGTACTCTGTACTCGCGTTGGTTCATAAACAGTTCCATGTCGCATGCAAACATTTTTGTGTGTGGTAAGAAATGGTGTACATCAAGAAATGGGTGGTGTCAAACAAGGTTCCATGCAACTGCAAGAGACAGTGCACCCATGCGACTGTGAAGAAAATTTGCGCTGTACATGAGTTTGGCCATAACAGTTAGACCTTCATATATCTGGGACTTGATCAATCAGCTCTTTCAGAGATTGCACGACGTTCCAACCAGGAAATCACTTCTTCAGGATCCTCAAAGAAGACTGCACGACCATCATGTTCTATTCTGAAGCGGGCAGGAAAGAGCATGGAATTTTTGTAATGTAAGTTCCTCAGTCTGCGCTTGGCCTCCGCAAAGCTCTGGTGACGGCGTTGTACCTCCGCTGAAAAATCTGGGAAAATAGCTACTTTAACATTCCCTACTGGGATGTTGCCTTTCTCCCTCGCCATCCTCAGGGCTGCATCTCGATCTTTGAAGTTGAGAAGTTTAGCTATGAATGTGCGAGGGGGGGCTCCGTGCGGGGGGGGGGGGGGTCTGGCTGGCATGCGGTGTGCCCGCTCCACTGCAAACATCGGGGAAAAGGCTTCTCTCCCACAGGCATTGATTAGGAGTTGTTCCAAGAACGTGGTAGTGTCCTTGCCTTCAGTCCCCTCTGGCAGGCCTATCAGGCGTAAATTACATCTTCTCAGCCTATTCTCCATATCATCTTGTTTGGTGCGGAGTTGGTGTATTTGTTGTTGCATGCGGTCTGAGGATGTTTGTAAGGGTGGAATGGCATCCTCCACCGTGCTCAGCCTGGTCTCAGCTTCCTTCACTCCATCCCTGAGCTTTTGAAAGTCCCGCCGAACAAGGGAAATATCCATCTTGACCTCCTCAATTTGTGCTGTGAGGGAAGTTCTTCAGAAAGTGATTGCTTCAAGTAGTCTGTCAGTATCGCTCGCCGTTCGTTCTCCCCCCCGCTTTCTCAGAGGCTCCATCTTCCTCCATGTCCTCCTTGTCTTGTCGGCAGTACTGCTCGAGTTTTGCCGCCGCTGCCTTCTGTGATTTGGTTGGTGACATGCTGTGAGGGTCTGGGGTGTCGCCCAGTGAGTCCCCAATCTTGTGTTGGTAAAGTTAGTAGCCTGCGGGAAGGGAGACAGTGCTGGCTATGGCCTCAGAGCCACCAAGACGTCCGGGGGAAAAATCTTCCCAGATGCGGCAAGTGCGTGACAGACTGCTGCTCCTTTTGGGATGCTGGTAGTCTGAAGGTGTGGTGGGGAGTGTGAAAGGTCCCAAAAAGGACCGAAGTAAATCAAAAAGGGCAGCAGGGTGGAGATGTAGCACAGGCCGGGTGTATGGGTGTACAAAGATGGCCGCAGACCTCTGTATGTAGGCCGAAGCCACGGGCTTGCCTAAATGCGGCCGCCGCTCCGTCTGGGGTACTGGGTGTCAAGGGAGGCTGTATGGGTAGGGAGAGATGTGTTCCAGGTTCCCAGGAAGGTTTCCCAAGAAAAGCCAGGCAGCAGCAGGGTGTAACTACCCTGATATAGATAGGGTGTACAGGAGGACCAAGATGGCCGCGGACCTCCGGGAGTAGGCTGAAGCCGCGGACTTGCCCGAATCGGGCCGCCGTGTGGAGGATCGCCGCTCCGTTCAGACCGCCGCTGATCCGTCACTCTGATGGTCAGCACAGGGGATAGTACAAGTCCCAGAAGAGTCAACCCAGCGGATGGTGAAGTATTAAGAGTGCAGGATTAATGTCAGCAGGAGTAATGGACGGAGCTCAGGGTATGCACGTCCTACACCATGCTGCGTCAGCCCACGCCCCACAGGCATGTGTATTTTTACTTGGATCTTGTTGTTCATTGTGTAATTCTTTCCAGTGTTAATTTCGTCAACGAAAATGTTTCATCAGTGGCATTTTTACAGTGACGAAAACGTAACAAAAAGTACAGCACATTTTCGTCCACTGATGAAAACTATGATAAAAATCAAATCTGTTTTCGTTAACGAAAACGGGATGAAAATGGCAAGGAGAGACATTTACCCTCGTGAACTAACTTCCGGTTTTCACAGAGCCCTGCTTGCTTCCGCTCCCAGAAAGCAAGCAAGCGACTGTGTGCACCGTGACTGTCAGAGATCAGAGCTGTGCGATACAGACAGCCAGGCCTCCCGAGTCCTGACAAGACTGTCCCACTCCCGAATCCTGACTCATGAGACGACCACCAGCCAGGTGCCCACGTCCAGAGCAGACTGTGAGTGTGTAGTACATTACAATTACAGCAGGCCTGAGGCCTCCCCTCAGACCACTATCAATCCAGAGAATACTGTGTGTGCATTACACAGGCCTCCTCTGACCACTGGCAGTGGCATCCAGAGCACTGTGGATTACATGCCATCCCTCAGACCACCATCCAGAACTGTGCACCATTACAGGCCTCCTCTGACCACTGGCAGTGACATCCAGGGCACTGTGCATTACAGGCCATCCCTCAGACCTTCCTGAGACCAACCTCCAGAGCACTCTGCAGCATTACAGGCCTCCTCAGACCACCGTCCAGAGCACTCTGCAGCTTTACAGGCCTCCTTAGACCATTGTCCAGAGTGGCGAAATCTGGATCTGTAAGTTTGTTCACACCTTAATACCATAAATAATGACATGATATTAGATTTTTTTACTCCAGGAGTGTATAATGAGTTTTGCAATTCTAGAGAAATGCTTAAACAATGCATTATTTAACCACTTGAGCCCCGGACCATTATGCTGCCTAAGGACCAGAGGTCTTTTTCCAATTTGGCACTGCGTCGCTTTAACTGCTAATTGCGCGGTCATGCAATGCTATACCCAAACGAAATTTGCGTCCTTTTCTTCCCACAAATAGAGCTTTCTTTTGATGGTATTTGATCACCTCTGCGGTTTTTATTTTTTGCGCTATAAACGGAAAAAGACCGAAAATTTTGAAAAAAAATGATATTTTCTAATTTTTGTTATAAAAAAAATCCAATATACTCAATTTTAGTCATACATTTAGGCCAAAATGTATTCGGCCACATGTCTTTGGTAAAAAAAAGCGTATATTTATTGGTTTGCGCAAAAGTTATAGCATCTACAAACTAGGGTACATTTTCTGTAATTTACACAGCTTTTAGTTTATGACTGCCTATGTCATTTCTTGAGGTGCTAAAATGGCAGGGCAGTACAAACCGCCCCCCCCAAATGACCCCATTTTGGAAAGTAGACACCCCAAGGAAATTGCTGAGAGGCATGTTGAACCCATTGAATATTTTTTTTTTTTTCCCAAGTGATTGAATAATGACAAAAAAAAAAAAATATTTACAAAAAGTTGTCACTAAATGATATATTGCTCACACAGGCCATGGGCTTATGTGGAATTGCACCCCAAAATACATTCTGCTGCTTCTCCTGAGTATGGGGATACCACATGTGTGGGACTTTTTGGGAGCCTAGCCGCGTACGGGGCCCCGAAAACCAATCACCGCCTTCAGGATTTCTAAGGGTGTAAATTTATGATTTCACTCTTCACTGCCTATCACAGTTTCGGAGGCCATGGAATGCCCAGGTGGCACAAAACCCCCCCAAATGACCCCATTTTGGAAAGTAGACACCCCAAGCTATTTGCTGAGAGGCATATTGAGTCCATGGAATATTTTATATTTTGACACAAGTTGCGGGAAAGTGACACATTTTTTTTTTTTGCACAAAGTTGTCACTAAATGATATATTGCTCACACAGGCCATGGGCATATGTGGAATTGCACCCCAAAATACATTTAACTACTTCTCCTGAGTACGGGGATACCACATGTGTGGGACTTTTTGGGAGCCTAGCCGTGCACGGGACCCCGAAAACCAATCACCGCCTTCAGGATTTCTAAGGGTGAAAATTTTTGATTTCACTCTTCACTGCCTACCACAGTTTCGGAGGCCATGGAATGCCCAGGTGGCACAAAACCACCCCAAATGACCCCATTTTGGAAATTAGACACCCCAAGCTATTTGCTGAGAGGCATAGTGAGTATTTTGCAGCTCTCATTTGTTTTTGAAAATGAAGAAAGACAAGAAAAAACTTTTTTTTTTTTTCTTTTTTCAATTTTCAAAACTTTGTGACAAAAAGTGAGGTCTGCAAAATACTCACTATACCTCTCAGCAAATAGCTTTGGGTGTCTACTTTCCAAAATGGGGTCATTTGGGGGGGTTTTGTGCCACCTGGGCATTCCATGGCCTCCGAAACTGTGATAGGCAGTCAAGAGTAAAATCAAAAATTCACGCCCTTAGAAAGCCTGAAGGCGGTGCTTGGTTTTCGGGGTTCCGTACGCGGCTAGGCTCCCAAAAAGTCTCACACATGTGGTATCCCCGTACTCAGGAGAAGCAGCAGAATGTATTTTGGGGTGTAATTTCACATATTCCCATGGCATGTTTGAGCAATATATCATTTAGTGACAATTTTGTGCAAAAAAAAAAAAAATTTGTCTCTTTCCCACAACTTGTGTCGCAATATAAAATATTCCATGGACTCGACATGCCTCTCAGCAAATAGCTTGGGGTGTCTACTTTCCAAAATGGGGTCATTTGGGGGGGGTTTTGAACTGTCCTGGCATTTTATGCACAACATTTAGAAGCTTATGTCACACATCACCCACTCTTCTAACCACTTGAAGACAAAGTCCTTTCTGACACTTATGCCGCGTACACACGAGCGGACTTTACGGCGGACTTTGCCCGGCGGACTTTCCGACGTACTTTCCGACGGACTTTCTGAATGAACGGACTTGCCTACACACAATCCACCAAAGTCCGTCGAATTCGTACGTGATGACGTACGACCGGACTAAAACAAGGAAGTTCATAGCCAGTAGCCAATAGCTGCCCTAGCGTGGCTTTTTGTCCGTCGAACTAGCATACAGACGGCGGACTTTTCGACCGGACTCGATTTCAACGGATACATTTTAAACAAGTTTCAAATCTAAGTCCGTCCAACTTTTGAGAAAACAAAGTCCGCTGGAGCCCACACACATCGAATTGTCCGACGAAATCCAGTCCGCCGCGCAAAGTCCGCCGTAAAGTCCGCTCGTGTGTACGCGGCATTATTGTTTACATGAAAAAGTTATATTTTTTTTGCAAAAAAATTACTTTGAACACCCAAACATTATATATTTTTTTAAAGCAAATGCCCTACAGATTAAAATGGTGGGTGTTTCATTTTTTTTTTTCACACAGTATTTGCGCAGCGATTTTTCAAACGCATTTTTTGGGGAAAAAACACACTTTTTTAAATTTTAATGCACTAAAACACACTATATTGCCCAAATGTTTGATGAAATAAAAAAGATGATCTTAGGCCGAGTACATGGATACCAAACATGACATGCTTTACAATTGCGCACAAACGTGCAGTGGCAACAAAATAAATACATTTTTAAAAGCCTTTAAAAGCCTTTACAGGTTACCACTTTAGATTTACAGAGGAGGTCTACTGCAAAAATTACTGCCCTCGATCTAACCTTCGCGGTGATACCTCACATGCATGGTGCAATTGCTGTTTACGTTTGACGACAGACCGCCGCTTGCGTTCGCCTTAGCGCGAGAGCAGGGGGCGACAGGGGTGCTTTTTTTTTTTTTTTTATCTTTATTATTTTTTTGCTTTTTTATCTTATTTTTAAACTGTTCCTTTCATTTTTTTTTTTTTTTCTAATCATTTTTATTGTTATCTCGGGGAATGTAAATATCCCCTATGATAGCAATAGGTAGTGACAGGTACTCTTTTTTGAAAAAATTGGGGTCTATTAGACCCTAGATCTCTCCTCTGCCCTCAAAGCATCTGACCACACCAAGATCGGTGTGATAAAATGCTTCCCCAATTTCCCAATGGCGCTATTTACATCCGGCGAAATCTAAGTCATAAAATGCTCGTAGCTTCCGGTTTCTTAGGCCATAGAGATGTTTGGAGCCACTCTGGTCTCTGATCAGCTCTATGGTCAGCTGGCTGAATCACCGGCTGCATTTTCAGGTTCCCTGTTGAGACAGGAGAGCCAGAGAAAAACACGGAAGACGGTGGGGGGGGGGGCATTCCCTCCCACGGCTTGTAAAAGCAGTCTAGAGGCTAATTAGCCGCTAGGATTGCTTTTACATGAAAGCCGACCACTGGCTGAAAAGAATGATACCAAGATGATACCTAAACCTGCAGGCATCATTCTGGTATAACCACTCAAAGTTGTGAATGGCGTACCTGAAGACAAAAAAATGGTTAACAATAAAGCACAGTAAACGGTAAAGTATAAAAAATTGCATACCTGAAAAGCAAACATGATAAAACATAATAACAATAAAACATTGCAGAATAGAATACAGTAAAAAAGAGCAGAACAATAGAGAGAATAGAGAGAGAGAGAACAATAAAACGACAACTATTTTTTTTTATTTTATATATATATATTTTTTTTTTTTACACTTTTTTTGTAACTAACTTTTATAACTGTAACCGGTTCCAGGTTCGGGTCTCTCAAAATGCGATGGCATCTTGGGAGACCCTGTGAAAGTGTGTCCTAGTCTGTGCAATGCTGTACCCTACGCTAATACTCAACTAGTGCATAGTAGCGTTCAAAACATTCACCAATGCAAAGACCAGGATTGTCAGGACAGGAGGGACAATAATAGCGGGTGTCACGCCTATATCCGCGCTTGCTGCAGACACAACATCTTTTTTGGGGGGGTTCGTTGGGTAGGGGTACTCGGGAGGACATAAAGAAAATGCCTCTCATGCAGCCGACCGCATTTGGTTGGGGATGTGAATGGGGGAAGTACGGGCGCTGCAGAAGCGGTGGGTTCCCAATTAGGATTGGCGAATGCAGCAGGAAGGGCATTATGGGCACGACGGGCCTGTGTTTGTCAGCTTGAACTGCACTTATGGGACTCGCCACGTCACCAAGTGTTACTGCAGTGCGGGTTTGACTACGACCAGGGTGTACTAGGCCACTGGTGCTTGACAGTTCAATAAAAAGCTACCAAAAAAACTGTTAGCGATCGCAGGGATCAGGCCCGACTCTGCGAACGCTGCAGTTGTGTGTTTAGTGTTTTGTAAGTAATAGTGATCGATCGATACTGCACTTGGGTGGGCTGGGCTGGGCCGGGCGGAGGGGCAAAACGCAGGTGCTAGCAGGTATCTGTGCTGATCCCGCTAACACTGCGTTTTTGGGAACCCTAAACTGCTGGGGACGCTAGTATAGATCTGATCGGATCAGATATTGATCCGTTCAGATACTATACCACTAAGGGAGGTGTACGGTGCGTGCGTGGGTGTTAGTGCTACTGGCGCTAACCTGACGCTGCCTGGGGCTGGTGCTTGCCAGTTCACCAAAATACTACCAAAAAAACTGTTAGCGATCGCAGGGATCAGGCCTGACTCTGCGAACGCTGCAGTTATGCGTTTAGTGTTTTGTAAGTGACAGTGATCGATCGATACTGCACTTGGGTGGGCTGGGCGGAGGGGCAAAACGCAGGTGCTAGCAGGTATCTGGGCTGATCCCGCTAACACTGTGTTTTTGGGAACCCTAAACTGCTGGGGACGCTAGTATAGATCTGATCGGATCAGATATTGATCCGTTCAGATACTATACCACTAAGGGAGGCGTATGCTGCGTGCGTGGGTGTTAGCGGTACTGGCGCTAATCTGACGCTGCCTGGGGCGATGCATATCACCGCCGGGCGATCAGGGGGCTAAACCTTTATTCGGTAATAAACGGCGGGTGCCCTGCCGTTTTAAAAAATAAACAAACTAACCAGCGTCACCCGTAACACTTATACGATGATCAGTGGTGAAAGGGTTAACTAGGGGGCCATCAAGGGGTTAAAACATTTATTAGGTAGTATATGGGGGTCCCTGACGCTATAAAACGCTGACGGCGAACCTAAATATTTACGTCCCTAACTAGCGTCACCAGCGACACTAATACAGCGATCAGAAAAATGATCGCTTAGTGACACTGGTGACAGGGGGTGATCAAGGGGTTAAAACTTTATTAGGGGGGGTTAGGGGGGTACCCTAGACCTAAAGGGGGGTAATACTCACTGTCCCAACACTGTAACTGTCACAAACTGACACCAATGCAGTAATCAGAAAAAAAAACTGCTTGGTGTCAGTTTGTGACAGGGGGGGGGGGTGATCGGGGGGGGATCGGGGGGCGATCGGGGGGGGGATCGGGGTGTTTAGTGTGCCTGGCATGTTCTACTGTGTGTGTGTAGTGTTGTGCACTCACATACCTGTCTTCTCTCCTCGGGCCGGAACGGAAACTACCAAGCCGAGGAGAGATGACATAATTTCCTTTGCTGCTGTTTAGCATACAGCAGCAAAGGAATGATTCGATTGGCCGGCGGCGATCGCGAGGGGGGGGCCACGAACGGATGGTCTCCCCCTCACCACTGATCGCCGCTGGACAAAAGACGACCGCCTCGGGCACCGGGGGGGGTCCGATCGGACCCCCCACCCGCGGAAGGCAAATCACGTACATGTACGTGATTTTGCCTGTCCGTGCCACCTTGCCGACGTACATCGGCGTGAGGCGGTCGTCAAGTGGTTAAAGCGGGGGTTCACCCACACCGCCAAAAAAAAAACTATTAAAAGCCAGCAGCTACAAATACTGCAGCTGCTGACTTTTAATACATGGCCACTTACCTGTCCCGGGGTCCAGCGATGTCGGCAGGGGACGCCGAGAACCCGCTCGGTTCTCGGCAGCTGCCGCCGCCATCCTAGGTGAGGGAATCAGGAAGTGAAGCGTTGCGGCTTCACTTCCCGGTTCCCTACTGCGCATGCGCGAGTCGCGCTGCGCGTCCCTAGTGGTCCCCGCTCTCTCCTGGAAGCTGTGTGTTCCCAGCAGACAGCGCAGTGGGGACGGGAAGAGGCATAGACTCCCATGGGAGTCTATGCCGGAAGTGGGTGCAAATACCTGTCTTAGACAGGTATCTGCACCCCCCTCCCCCCTGAAAGGTGCCAAATGTGACACCGGAGGGGGGGAGGGTTCCGAAAAGCGAAAGTTCCATTTTTGTGTGGAACTCCGCTTTAACTAAACACATTAGATTATAGTCAACTAAAATTATTTTGGTCTACTAAAATGTACTGGAGATTTTAGTCGACTGAGATTTGGTTGACTAAATATGACTAAAACTAAAACAATTGCAGAACACTAAAATGGGACTAAAACTAAAATGCCATTTTAGTCCTAAGACTAAAACTACATCGAAATTTGCTGCCAAAATTAACACTGGTTCTTTCAGATTAAAACGTTGTGCAGGAGCTTCCTGTAATGAAGATCAGTCACTGCCTCTCTCTCTCCCTGTGCAGGATGACTGGGTTTGTATTCGCCCCCTCCTGTAGTTTTCTACATTCACCCAGTAGTGGGTGGGTCTGCTGGGTCCCTCCCACTGTCCTGCTCTCTGTACAGACTATTATGCAGCCCAGGGATGGTGTCACTACTGAATTTACAAGGAAAAACTGGGTCTGCAAAGGCATTTGGTGCACACAAAGTGGATTTATATCCTTTTTGGTGATTGTGGAATGTATTTAAATGAAATACTGTATATCCTGCCCACAGCTCAGCTTTAGGAGGACAAAAGTGGGCTCAGAGTAGAGTAAAGCTGGGTGCACACTCTCAGTTTTTTTCATTCAACCATCGGTTAGAACGAAACAAACCTGACAGATAGCTGCATCAATACAAATGATGTTGATGCAGTGATTTCTCTCGTTGTGTCTTTGTATTCTGATAGGGTGGACCCTCGTCAGAATACACTGATCAGTGCTTGCAGCCATTGGCTGCAAGAGCTGATTGGATGCTGGTTTGTCAGCCTGTCCCTTTGGCAAAAGCCAGTCATTAGACCAGCTTCTGTCGGACAGACAGTTGTACACACTGGCTGAAAGTTGGCCGGTTCAGCAGGAAACAGACAATTTTCGACAAGTGGGTACCCAGCTTTAGGGACATGCAGCGTTTACCATCATTCAACAAAAGTGTGATCACTACTAGTTGCAAGAACTTACTACCGTTACACCCAATACTCACAAGTCACCACCACAGGGCGCAGACTTACCACTGCTACTACAGTGCCTTGCAAAAGTATTCACCCCCCTTGTCTTTTTACCTATTTTGTTACATTACAGCCTTTAGTTCAATGTTTGTTTTAATCTGAATTATATGTGATGGATCAGAACACAATAGTCTAAGTTGGTGATGTTATGAAGCCCATAAAAGCTCTGGTGCAACCAATTACCTTCAGAAGTCACATAATTAGTGAAATGATGTCCACCTGTGTGCAATCTAAGTGTCACATGATCTGTTATTACATATACACACCTTTTTGAAAGGCCCCAGAGGCTGCAACACCTAAGCAAGAGGCACCACTAAACAAACACTGCCATGAAGACCAAGGAACTCTCCAAACAAGTAAGGGACAATGTTGTTGAGAAGTATAAGTCAGGGTTAGGTTATAAAAAAATATCCAAATCTTTGATGATCCCTAGGAGCACCATCAAATCTATCATAACCAAATAGAAAGAACATGGCACAACAGCAAACCTGCTAAGAGATGGCCACACACCAAAACTCACGGACCGGGCAAAGAGGGCATTAATCAGAGAGGCAGCACAGAGACCTAAGGTAACCCTGGAGGAGCTGCAGAGTTCCACAGCAGAGACTGGAGTATCTGTACATAGGACGACAATAAGCCGTACGCTCCATAGAGTTGGGCTTTATGGCAGAGTGGCCAGAAGAAAGCAATTACTTTCCCGCCCAGCACCACCATCATGCCGCCCAGGACCACCAGGATGGCCATTCACACTGGACCACCAGGTATGCCCCCCAGACCCCCAGGGAAATACTAATTTGTGCCCAGGCAGCTGCCAATCAATGCCCAGGCAGCTGCCAATCAGTGCCCACTCACAATGCCTACCACTGCCAGTGCCACCAGGGATGCCTATCAGTGCCTCATATCAGTGCTACGTATCAGTGCCCATCAGTGCCACGTATCAGTGCCATGCAGTGCCGCCTATCAGTCCCCAGCAGTGCCGCCTATCAATGCCACCCATAAGAACCCATCTTTGCAGCCTTTCAGTGCCCATCAGTGTCGCCTATCAGTGCCCACCAGTGCCACCCAGTGCCACCCATAAGTGCTCATCAGTGCCGCCTATCAATGCCCATCAGTGCTGCATATCAGTGCCACCCATCAGTGCCGCCCACCAGTGCCCATCAGTGCCGCATATCAGTGCCCATTGTCAGTGCCCTCTCATTGGTGCCACTTCATCGGTGCCGCCTTATCAGTGCCTGTCAGTGCCGCCTTATTAGTGCCCATCAGTGAAAGAGAAAACTTACTTATTTACAAAATTTTATAACAGAAACAAAAGCAAAACTTTTATTTTTTTCAAAATGTTCAGTCTTTTTTTATTTGTTTAGCAAAAAATAAAAACCGCAGAGGTGATCAAATACCACCAAAAGAAAGCTCTATTTGTGGGAACAAAATGATAAAAATTTAGTTTGGGTACAGTGATGGATGACCGCGCAATTGTCATTCAAACTGCGACAGCACTGAAAACTGAATATTGGTCTGGGCAGGAAGGTGTATAAGTGCCCTGTTTTGAAGTGGTTATTGTCACTACAGCAAGATAGTGATGACTACCATGATCACTGCTCGATCCAGGAGTGACCACCAGCCATATTTTATCAAGTCTATGAGCTAGCTGACTCCCCATGGGGTTGATTTACTAAAGGCAATAGGTTGTTCACTTTGCAATACATTTTTCACTTATTTTGTGAATGTGTTGAAAATTCATGTTGCAAAGAATAACCAATCATATGTAAGGAAAATTTTAAAAAGAAACAGAATTTTTGCTTGCACATAATTTGGATGATAGTAGTCAGCAGAAGTTAAAGTGGAGTTCCACCCACTTTTACAACTCTTCAGCATCCCTTACTAAACTGTGCACTGTAAACGAATTGGATATTTTTTTTTTTTTTTTCTCAGCACATACTGTATATCTGCTGTATTCATTTTTCACTTCCTCCTCCCTGGCCGTGGCCCATCGCATCATTTCCTGTTTGCAATACCTTCTGGGAAGTGGCGGCAACTTCCTCTGACACTGCCGTTGCTATGGAAACCTGACCTGAAACCTATTACACTGCTTGTGCTGCACTGAGCATGTGCGAGATCTGCAAGGATGAGATCCAGGAAGAAATACAGTCTGGCTTCAGATGCCCACACTTAAGATGGCCATGGCCTGCTGTAGGTTTATAAAATAGTAAACTACTGCTATAAACTAACAAAACAGACCTTAGTTTACAGACTAAGTTTACTAGAATACATTAAGCTTGTGTATTATAGGGGTATTTTTATTTAAAAATATAATTTCGGCCGGAACACCACTTTAACCTCATTCATTAAGCTAAGGGTGTGTGTGTGATATTTACTATGTCAAGTATTAATGGGGTTGTAAAGGTAAGTGTTTTTTCACCTTAATGCGTCCATCGGGGGGTGTGGCCGAGTCCTGCATTCGGCATCTATGGATGCCGAATGCTGGACTCAGGAGCGTGCCCGCAAGGTAACCCCCCGGGAGAGCGCTTCTCCCAGGGGGTTATCTAATGAGGGGAGGAGCCGAGGGAGCCACCGAGGGACCCCAGAAGACCAGGATCTGGGCCACTGTGTGCAAAACAAGCTGCACAGTGGAGGTAAGTATGACATGTTTGTTATTTAAAAAAAAAAAAAAAAATTAACTTTAGTGTCACTTAACCACTTGCCGACCGCCGCACACAGATGTACGTCGACAAAGCGGCACGGGCAGGCATAAGGGCTTACCTGTATGTCCCTGCCTGCCCGCGGGTGGGGGGTCCGATCGGACCCCCCCCCCCGGTGCCTGCGGCGGTCGACAAATGTCCCCCGGCGATCGGTGGTGAGGGGGAGGCCATCCATTCGTGGCCCCCCCCCTCGCGATCGCTCCCAGCCAATGGGATCATTTCCCTGCCTCTGTATTGTACACAGAGGCAGAGGAAATGATGTCATCTCTCCTCGGCTCGGTATTTTCCGTTCCGGGCCGAGGAGAGAAGACTGTAATGTGAGTGCACAACACACACACACACAGTAGAACATGCCAGGCACACATTACACCCCGATCCCCCCCCCGATCGCCCCCCGATCCCCCCCAATCACCCCCCCCTGTCACAAACGGACACAAAGCAGGTTTTTTTTTTTTTTTTCTGATTACTGTATTGGTGTCAGTTTGTGACAGTTAGTGTGTTAGGGCAGTGAATGTTAGGCCCCCTTTAGGTCTAGGGTACCCTCCTAACCCCCCCTAATAAAGTTTTAACCCCTTGATCACCCCCCGTCACCAGTGTTGCTAAGCGATCATTTTTCTGATCGCTGTATTAGTGTCGCTGGTGACGCTAGTTAGGGACATAAATATTTAGGTTCGCCGTCAGCGTTTTATAGCGACAGGGACCCCCATATACTACCTAATAAATGTTTTAACCCCTTGATTGCCCCCTAGTTAACCCTTTCACCACTGATCACCGTATAACTGTTACGGGTGACGCTGGTTAGTTAGTTTATTTTTTATAGTGTCAGGGCACCCGCCGTTTATTACCGAATAAAGGTTTAGCCCCCTGATCGCCCGGCGGTGATATGCGTCGCCCCAGGCAGCGTCAGATTAGCGCCAGTACCGCTAACACCCACGCACGCAGCATGCGCCTCCCTTAGTGGTATAGTATCTGTACGGATCAATATCTGATCCAATCAGATCTATACTAGCGTCCCCAGCAGTTTAGGGTTCCCGAAAACGCAGTGTTAGCGGGATCAGCCCAGATACCTGCTAGCACCTGCGTTTTGCCCCTCCGCCCGGCCCAGCCCAGCCCACCCAAGTGCAGTATCGATCGATCACTGTCACTTACAGAACACTAAACGCATAACTGCAGCGTTCGCAGAGTCAGGCCTGATCCCTGCGATCGCTAACAGTTTTTTTGGTAGCGTTTTGGTGAACTGGCAAGCGCCAGCGGCCTAGTACACCCCGGTCGTAGTCAAACCAGCACTGCAGTAACACGTGGTGACGTGGCGAGTCCCATAAGTGCAGTTCAAGCTGGTGAGGTGGCAAGCACAAGTAGTGTCCCGCTGCCACCAAAAGGACAAACACAGGCCCGTCGTGCCCATAGTGCCCTTCCTGCTGCATTCGCCAATCCTAATTGGGAACCCACCGCTTCTGCAGCGCCCGTACTTCCCCCATTCACATCCCCAACCAAATGCAGTCGGCTGCATGAGAGGCATTTTCTTTATGTCCTCCCGAGTACCCCTACCCAGCGAACCCCCCCAAAAAAGATGTTGTGTCTGCAGCAAGCGCGGATATAGGCGTGACACCCGCTATTATTGTCCCTCCTGTCCTGACAATCCTGGTCTTTGCATTGGTGAATATTTTGAACGCTACCATGCACTAGTTGAGTATTAGCGTAGGGTACAGCACTGCACAGACTAGGCACACTTTCACAGGGTCTCCCAAGATGCCATCGCATTTTGAGAGACCCGAACCTGGAACCGGTTACAGTTATAAAAGTTAGTTACAAAAAAAAACCACATACAAAAATATAAAATAAAAAAAAAATAGTTGTCGTTTTATTGTTCTTTCTCTCTCTATTCTCTCTCTCTATTGTTCTGCTCTTTTTTACTGTATTCTATTCTGCAATGTTTTATTGTTATTATGTTTTATCATGTTTGTTTTTCAGGTATGCAATTTTTTATACTTTACCGTTTACTGTGCTTTATTGTTAACCATTTTTTTGTCTTCAGGTACGCCATTCACGACTTTGAGTGGTTATACCAGAATGATGCCTGCAGGTTTAGGTATCATCTTGGTATCATTCTTTTCAGCCAGCGGTCAGCTTTCATGTAAAAGCAATCCTAGCGGCTAATTAGCCTCTAGACTGCTTTTACAAGCAGTGGGAGGGAATGCCCCCCCCAACGTCTTCCGTGTTTTTCTCTGGCTCTCCTGTCTCAACAGGGAACCTGAAAATGCAGCCGGTGATTCAGCCAGCTGACCATAGAGCTGATCAGAGACCAGAGTGGCTCCAAACATCTCTATGGCCTAAGAAACCGGAAGCTACGAGCATTTTATGACTTAGATTTCGCCGGATGTAAACAGCGCCATTGGGAAATTGGGAAAGCATTTTATCACACCGATCTTGGTGTGGTCAGATGCTTTGAGGGCAGAGGAGAAATCTAGGGTCTAATAGACCCCAATTTTTGCAAAAAAGAGTACCTGTCACTACCTATTGCTATGATAGGGGATATTTACATTCCCTGAGATAACAATAAAAATGATTTAAAAAAAAAAAATGAAAGGAACAGTTTAAAAATGAGATAAAAAAATAATAATAATAAAGAAAAAAAAAAAATAAAAAAATAAATAAAAAGCACCCCTGTCCCCCCTGCTCTCGCGCTAAGGCGAACGCAAGCGTCGGTCTGGCGTCAAATGTAAACAGCAATTGCACCATGCATGTGAGGTATCGCCGCGAAGGTCAGATCGAGGGCAGTAAGTTTAGCAGTAGACCTCCTCTGTAAATCTAAAGTGGTAACCTGTAAAGGCTTTTAAAGGCTTTTAAAAATGTATTTAGTTTGTCGCCACTGCACGTTTGTGCGCAATTTTAAAGCATGTCATGTTTGGTATCCATGTACTCGGCCTAAGATCATCTTTTTTATTTCATCAAACATTTGGGCAATATAGTGTGTTTTAGTGCATTAAAATGTAAAAAAGTGTGTTTTTTCCCCAAAAAATGCGTTTGAAAAATCGCTGCGCAAATACTGTGTGAAAAAAAAAATGAAACACCCACCATTTTAATCTGTAGGGCATTTGCTTTAAAAAAAATATATAATGTTTGGGGGTTCAAAGTAATTTTCTTGCAAAAAAAAAAAATATTTTTTTATGTAAACAATAAGTGTCAGAAAGGGCTTTGTCTTCAAGTGGTTAGAAGAGTGGGTGATGTGTGACATAAGCTTCTAGATGTTGTGCATAAAATGCCAGGACAGTTCAAAACCCCCCCAAATGACCCCATTTTGGAAAGTAGACACCCCAAGCTATTTGCTGAGAGTCATGTTGAGTCCATGGAATAATTTATATTGTGACACAAGTTGCGGGAAAGAGACAATTTTTTATTTTTTTTATTTTTTTTTGCGCAAAGTTGTCACTAAATGATATATTGCTCAAACATGCCATGGGAATATGTGAAATTACACTCCAAAATACATTCTGTTGCTTCTCCTGAGTACGGGGATACCACATGTGTGAGACTTTTTGGGAGCCTAGCCGCGTACGGGACCCCGAAAACCAAGCACCGCCTTCAGGCTTTCTAAGGCCGTAAATTTTTCATTTCACTCTTCACTGCCTATCACAGTTTCGGAGGCCATGGAATGCCCAGGTGGCAAAAAAACCCCCCAAATGACCCCATTTTGGAAAGTAGACACCCCAAGCTATTTGATGAGAGGTATAGTGAGTATTTTGCAGACCTCACTTTTTGTCACAAAGTTTTGAAAATTGAAAAAAGAAAAAAAAAATTTTTTTTTCTCGTCTTTCTTTATTTTCAAAAACAAATGAGAGCTGCAAAATACTCACCATGCCTCTCAGCAAATAGCTTGGGGTGTCTACTTTCCAAAATGGGGTCATTTGGGGGGGGTTTGTGCCACCTGGGCATTCCATGGCCTCCGAAACTGTGATAGGCAGTGAGGAGTAAAATCAAAAATGTACGCCCTTAGAAATCCTGAAGGCAGTGATTGGTTTTCGGGGTCCCGTACGCGGCTAGGCTCCCAAAAAGTCCCACACATGTGGTATCCCCATACTCAGGAGAAGCAGCTAAATGTATTTTGGGGTGCAATTCCACATATGCCCATGGCCTGTGTGAGCAATATATCATTTAGTGACAACTTTGTGCAAAAAAAAAAAAAAAATTTGTCACTTTCCCGCAACTTGTGTCAAAATATAAAACATTCCATGGACTCAACATGCCTCAAAGCAAATAGCTTGGGGTGTCTACTTTCCAAAATGGGGTCATTTGGGGGGGTTTTATGTCATCTGGGCATTTTATGGCCTTCAAAACTGTGATAGGTAGTGAGGAGTAAAATCAAAAATGTACGCCCTTAGAAATCCTGAAGGCAGTGATTGGTTTTCGGGGCCCCGTACGCGGCTAGGCTCCCAAAAAGTCCCACACATGTGGTATCCCCGTACTCAGGAGAAGCAGCTAAATGTATTTTGGGGTGCAATTCCACATATGCCCATGGCCTGTGTGAGCAATATATCATTTAGTGACAACTTTTTGTAATTTTTTTTTTTTTTTTGTCATTATTCAATCACTTGGGACAAAAAAAATGAATATTCAATGGGCTCAACATGCCTCTCAGCAAATTCCTTGGGGTGTCTACTTTCCAAAATGGGGTCATTTGTGGGGGTTTTGTACTGCCCTGCCATTTTAGCACCTCAAGAAACGACATAGGCAGTCATAAATTAAAGGCTGTGTAAATTCCAGAAAATGTACCCTAGTTTGTAGACGCTATAACTTTTGCGCAAACCAATAAATATACACTTATTGACATTTTTTTTACCAAAGACATGTGGCCGAATACATTTTGGCCTAAATGTATGACTAAAATTGAGTTTATTGGATTTTTTTTAGAACAAAAAGTAGAAAATATCATTTTTTTTCAAAATTTTCGGTCTTTTTCCGTGTATAGCGCAAAAAATAAAACCGGCAGAGGTGATCAAATACCATCAAAAGAAAGCTCTATTTGTGGGAAGAAAAGGACGCAAATTCCGTTTGGGTACACCATTGCATGACCGCGCAATTAGCAGTTAAAGCGACGCAGTGCCGAATTGTAAAAAGTGCTCTGGTCAGGAAGGGGGTAAATCCTTCCGGGGCTGAAGTGGTTAAAGTTAGGACAGGGACAAAATAATTGCACTGAACTACAGTGAACTTCCTTTAGTGCCTAATCCACAAAAACAAAATTATATTTATGTAGTTGAAAAAACAAAAACAAAATACAAACAACCTTAACCTCTAGAAAATCCAAACCAGGCCATATTTTGCCTTTTGGCGCGGTGTTACTTTAACTGACAATTGCGCAGTCATGCAACAAACAAAACAAATTGAATTTAATTCATTTTTTCCCCACAAATAAAGTTTACTTTTAGTGGTGTTTTTATTTTTTGCGCTATAAACGTAAAAAGACAGACAATTTTGAAAAAACAAACAAAAAAAAAAATATGTTTTACTTTATAACACACAAATACCAGGGTTGAAAAAACAACACTGGTCCTAGCGCTCAAAATGGAAAAAAAAAAAGGAATAGTAGAAAAAATCTACCTATTACATAATTCTAGCAGCTGTTATAAAGAAAACAAAGGTAAAAAACAAAATATACTCTCTTAGAAAAGATAGTATTAACAGCGCTTGATAAAATTAAACATAAATGGACAAAAGCTCATATGCTGCTAAAGTAATCTGACAAACTGCAAGCATGCAATACCTTCATAAGCTGCTAGAATAATCTGTCAATCTAAAGGCATGTAATCCCTTTTATCTCTCAAATGTTAGACTCTAAAAAAGGAAAACATTCAGTACAGTGAAAAAGAGATCAAATGTCCCATTCAAACAAATACCAGCAGTGGCATATAAATCAATTGCAACCACTGCACTGACTCAGAGACTTCCTATGCATAGTTCATTGCAAGCAGTGGACATCAGTAAAAGGAAGAAAAGGGATCCTATTCCCTCTGGAGTGCACACATTCAAGGGTCACTACACCTTCACCACATCACCGCGTGAACAGCCCCCTCTGAGTGTAATCTTACCAGAGGTAAGAAATAGACAAACCTGTCATATCCTTTCTCCCATGGATCAGCTCCTCCGCTGCCAAAGTACCTCAGTCCTCTTCAGTTTGGGTAATTCAATCTCATGGTATTATCATGTAGGAAATAGAAGGGGAGGTTTTCCATAGTGTAAAAGCGTTTATTGTAAAAAGCCCCCCTTATAGATATATGCTTACACAGTAAGAAATGAAAAACAGCATGACAGGTTCAGTGTCGGCTCACCGCTGGTCAGAGCTCCGAACGGTCCACCCACCGCAATGAGTCCCGGGATGACGCTGCCTGTCTCAAGCTGGTAGGTCGTGTGGTCACGCACTGACGCGTTTCGTAATTCCATCTTTTACTTTATGCTATAAAACACATCCCATAAAAACATTTAATAAAATCAAATCTCTTAATAAATTTTGACCAAAATGTATTCTGCTACATGTCTTTGGTAAACAAAAACCCAATAAGTGTATATTGATTGGTTTGCGTGAACATTATAGCATCTACAAACTATGGGATATGTACTGGAACTTTCTATTTATTTTTTATTTATACTAGTATACTAGTAATGGCGGTGATCAACGACTTATAGCGGGACAGCACGCAATCTGACACTAACTGACACTTTGTGGAAACTAACTGCCACTGACATCATCAGTGACATTATTACAGTGATCAATGCTAATAATACGAACTGTCACTGTACTAATGACACTGGACAGGAAGAAGTTAACATCTAGGTTGATCAAGGGAATAAATATGTGCCTAACAAGTGTTTATGTGTGTACTGTGTGCTGCTGTGTGCTGCTTTTACTAGGGATCTAGTTGTTTTCATTCCCTGCTTAGCAGGGAATGAAAAACCAACTAGATCCCCTGTCACTGAACACAGCTCTGTGCTGTTTACACTCACATAGCTGTGTTTCATGAGACTCAGAGCAGATCGCTGGGCGTCGGCATTCAATCAGTGGCCAGGACCCAGTGATTGCCATGTGCTGTAATGAATCACAGCACAGCCTAGTGGGTGGGCACGCATGTGCATGCCCCCTACACAAAAATACTGTATATGTGATTTTTCACAGTTGGCCTACACTGTAGCCGTATATGTACAGTGCATGGTCGGCAAGCGGTTAAGCTAAAAATCTCTTAAAATATGTGTTCACTGAAATTGACATGTGTGTTTGCCTTTAAAGTGTGCACATTCCCTTTCCAGCAGCCCAAGTCCTAAAGCTCTGGTGCTTTGCTGGTTGGCGACTGCAGGTATTTTAAACTTCCAGGTGTGTTGAATACCTGCTTCATCTACCAAACGCTGTTGTTCTTCCCATTGCCTCACAAGTCATGTAGTGCTATATGAGCTGGTGAAAGGTAACAGTGTTTGTAAGACAAGGACCACTGGACAGGTAACCATAGATGTTCTTCTTTTACAGAATGCTTAGCTTACAAATGACCCTGATATGGGACAGAGCCACAATAATCATAATAGAGTTTACATAATTCAAGATTTACCATCCACTTTGTTATCTTTAGTCTTTGTACTCAAAACTGTTTAACAAAAACACATTTCAAAGACAAATCTGCATGTTTGAAGCTTTCTGGTGTGTTCTCACGAGCAATAATGCAAAAAGATAAATCTTTTTTCACTGTTATACATCCTCGTTAAAGTATTACCTTTTTTCTACTTGCAGATAGGACCCTGGCGCTATACTATTTGCAATACTCTTACAACGACTCAAGCTATAGGCATCACTGTGACTTCCAAAGCAGTAGACAAAGATGTGCCCCCAGTTACTGTAAATGCACATATGGATAAAGATGCTAATAACTACCCCAGCCCCATGGTTGTCTATGCTTCTGTCAATCAAGGGTTTGTGCCTATAATAAATGCAAAGGTCACAGCAATCATTGAACCAACAACTGGAGCTCCAATTACTTTAGAACTTTTAGATAATGGATCAGGTAAGTTTGAAAAGTTGTTCCACCTGAAAAAAGAATACTTTCTCAGACTAAAGCTATTGCTATAAAGCAGGGGTATTGAATTAAAATTCACGGAGGTCCAGTCACTAAAAAAATTTTCAGCAGAGGTTCGAATCGCTTGTTTGATTCTTAATGGGACTTCAAGGCATCGGCAAATGCTGCACATTTTTGTGAGCACTAAAACTGTTTGGTGCAGCACAATTAAAAAAAAGGTCAGAAACTTCTTTATATTCCTAGCCTAACTCCCCCTTTATATCAGCCCCCTCCTCTTCCACATTACTATCCTCAGCCCCCCTTCATAAAACCCCCACCTTCACATCCCTGTCATCACCCCCCCTTTGTATAACCCCCTTCCTCCTTCAAATTCTTGTTGTCACCCCCCTTCATACCTCCCTCCTTCACATTCCTGTGGCCCCCTTGTGTCACCCCCCCTTCTTTTTTACATTCCTGTCCTCACCCCCTTCACATTCCTGTCCTCACCCCCCTTCACATTCCTGTCCTCACCCCCCCCTTTGTTCACATTCCTATCCTCACCCCCCCATTCACATTCCTGTCCTTACCCCTCCCCATCATACTCCTGTCCTAACCCCCTCTTTACATTCCAGTCCTCAGCTCATCCCCTTTATATCACCCCCCTCCTCCAGATTACTGTCTTCGGCCCCCCTTCACACCATCCTTGGCTTCCTCCACATTCTTCACAGCAGTGACATACTGTTGCTCTCTTCCATCTCCTACCTACACAGTTTTTTTTGTTTGTGAGGGGGCTGAGCAGCTGTGATTGTCATAATTAACCCTTCGCGCTCTAATTGGGCCAGCTGCGGGGGAAGGAGAAGGGGGTCAAACTGCCATGGCGGACTCAGCCGGAAGTGAGAGCAGGTACCAGGTACCCGCTCCCCCCCCCCCCCAAAGGTGCCAAATGTGGTAGTGGAGGGGGGAATGAGGCAGATAAGTGGAGTTTCCCCTTTTGGATGGTGCTTTGCTTTAACTTTTCTTATTTGCTCTCTTTTTAGTCTATTAAGCAGGACTGAACCCTCCTATTGTTTCCATCTAAGGAAGCTACAATCTTAGCTTCTGTTTGATCTGTAACTGCCGTGATGTTGCACATGTGATCAGTTATGACACCAGCCATTTGATGGTTTGACAGTTTGGTTGAGCACAAGCAAATATGACAGGTATCATTCCCAGCATACCTTGAATGTAACTGTTGCATGAGTGGGTTCATTTCTACTTTAAATATTTAATCGAAAGTGTTTTGTTATATCTGAAGTTATGTAGAAAAATATCTTATCTCTTGATCCTGTCAGGAATCCATAGCTGTCCTGGGTCTTGTGCACCAATTACTCCTCCTAGTTCTTACCTTGAACACCTTCCCCTATGTTGTGGAGATGAGGAGAGGAGGAAGTATTCTGTAGTTCAGCACAAGAAAACTGTGCAGGGCTGACACCATTCCTTCTGATTTCAGTCCAGCAAAGGCACTGAGTTGCCAGCTGACAACAGGAAGTTATAAGCTGAGTGCATTTCTGCCAAAATCCACAGTATTTGTAATGTAGTAGCAGGACCTTTAATGAGTTAAAACACGGGAAGATGTGCATACATTTCAGAGATGTCCCTTTAATTTTACCTTTGTTTATACCTCAACATAGTTGGCCAGGGCTCCTGGTTTGCTTTCCAACACTGTCATCCTGTTATATTATAAATAGGGATGAACACTGCTCAAACTGAACCCAGGGCATTTCGCTCACCGTTAATTATGAAATGAATTTAAACCTCTTCAAATTCTTTAACAGTTTTACTATGTTTTAGGATTTTGTGCACTGAAGGTGTCCTGATTTATTGCAGGTCCTGACATTGTTAAGAATGATGGTATCTACTCTAGATATTTAACAGCTTTCACAGTTAATGGAAGATATGGTTTAAAAGTCCGCGTTGAAAGTACTGATAATAAAGCCAGATTGGCACTGCCTCGAAATCGTGCTCTGTATGTCCCTGGCTATGTAGATAATGGTAAGACTATTGTATGCAAATATTACGTTGACTTTACCTATTTGAAGCATGAAAGGGCTTTCATTGACACACCTATTACACAACTTATTAAAGCGAAAGCAAACCATCCTTTCTGCTAAGAATAGTGAGATCTAAGCCTCTAATTACATTTGCAGGTGCCATGATGCTACACACATGCCCAACTGTGACACCAGCCTGGGGGCTTGACAGAGCTGACATAAGCACACTGGCAACTGTAACAGTTATCACCAAAGGCATGGTTTACACCATAAATCGCACAGGAATGGGCTGTATGGGATGTTATTAAGTTAACATTGACACCTACTCCCATACGGGTAGACAGTTACTGAATTGCAGGAAGTGTCAAAGAACTTCGAGAGCATTCATCAGCACCTTCACAGTTCATTCAGAAGTTCAAGCCGTCCGTCGGGGGTGGAAGACAGGACTTGTAGTTCATTCATTAACAGATTTGTGTGAATGAATGAAGCAGCTGTGTGAGTGGAGCCCCGCATTGCCTCTCATTGTAAAGGATTTCCTGGGGATCTCCTGCCCACTGTCACAATGGGGGGTCGGGGGGTGAGCAGAGCTGCTGCCTTAGTAACACAGTACATGTTACACCTTAAATAAGGGTGTAATATGTAACACATTACTAAAGGTGAACTTATCCCTTAATTGCTGTTTTCAAGAGATCCTGTTTCCTTTCCTCTTGTTTCCTCTTTGCTGTTCACCTAATGACTTTTTGTAGCATATAGATAAGACATGGAATACATGTGTTTGTGTGCATGTTCATGCATCTGCATATAGTTCATTATCATGTAACACAAAGTTTACCATACCTGGTAAGGCATACAGCCTTTTTTTTTCTTTTTTAAGGTAACGTTACTATGAATCCTTCAAGGCCTGCAATCAGCGAAGAGGATCTCAAAGTGGGATTATTCTCTAGAACTGCATCAGGTAGTTCATTTGTGGTATCCAATGTGTCTACAGATCCCCAAGAAGACATCTACAAACCTGAGAAAATAACTGATTTAGTAGCAAAGATAAAAGAAGAAACAATTGTGTTATCCTGGACAGCAACAGGTGATGATCTGGACCAGGGTAATGGTAAGTAGTCCTTGTACAGTGCCATTCCTGCCCCAAAGGTGTATTAATGAGGTAATGTACAGGGGCATGGGTTGTCAGCTTCTTCAGGAAGATTCTGTACTAGCAACTAGTACGAGACATGCAAAAACTTTCTGTTTTAAAAATACTGTACTGTGTATCATCACTGTGCAAATAAAAAAAAATAGTAAATGCAGTGCTAATCTCTCAATAGATTTATAAGAAATTAAGAGAAAATGGACAACAATAAATAACACTTGTATACATGAAATTAACACTATCACTTCTCCTTTAAAATTATGCCAATAATCACAAAAATGCATAATCTTAACCATAAAGTCCAAAATTCATAAAGTGTATATTAATAACCACTAAGTAAAAAGTTATTTAATACAATTGATCAGTTCAAAGTCCAGTAATATAAGTGTGAAACAGTCCAAGCTCCCTCCTCCAAACACCACTGTTATTTTCTCATGAGCACCTGGCTGGTGGTAAACTCACCTCCTACATTTGACCACTTAAACTAATAAGATATTGGCATCACAAGGTTCCACCTCTATCCTTGTCACAACAACATACATGCTGAGGGCGCACACACAGGGTTTTGAAGTGGTGCACAACAACCATATGAGTTTGAACAATTATTATTAAGTACTGGACATTAAGCACCAGAGGGTTTACATGCATTCTTAGCTGTTTTTATTAATGGTTTAATAAAGATGTCTGGGCAATGAGCCTTCTGTCTTCCCTTTTTTTTTTGCTGCATGTTGGATGGAGGTTATATAAAAGGATATTAGTGGCTATCCATCTTCCTGGTGTTTCCTGTTTGGCTGAAGGAGTATATTTACTATTGCTTTGATTGACCATGTTATTAGTTTAATGCCCTGTACACAAGATAGGATTTTCCGACAACAAAACCGTGGATTTTTTTCCAAAGGATGTTGGCTCAAACTTGTCTTGCATACACACGGTCACAAATGTTGTCAGAAATTCCCGAACGTCAAGAACGTACAACACGTACGACGAGCCTGGAAAAATGAAGTTCAATAGCCAGTGCAGCTCTGCTGCTTCATTCCGAGCATGCGTGGGCTTTTGTGCATCGGAATTGTGTACACACGCTCAGAATTTCCGACAACAAGTTTTGTTGTCGGAAAATTTGAGAACCTGCTCTCAAACATTTGTTGGCGGAAATTACGACAACAAATTCTCTATGGAGCATACACACGGTGGGACTTTCCGACAACAAGCTCACATCCAACATTTGCTGTCGGAAAATCCCATCGTGTGTACAGGGCATAAGTGTTACAATGTAGGAAGTAAATTTACCACCAAACCGAGTGCTGATTGGAAAATAATATTAATGTTTGGAGGAATGGGAGCTTGGACTGTTATATTCACACTTATATTAATGGAGTTTGTACTGATCATTTATATTAACAGGCTTTACACTTAGTGATGATGATTATTATTATGCGCTTTATAAATTTTGAACTTTATGGTTATGTATATGCACAGTGATTATTATCATAATTTGATACAGGATGTGGTTTTATTAGTTTGAAGTTTATTAGTTTTAATTCATTGTTGTCCATTTTCCCTAAAGCAGTATTAAACCCAAGAGCAAACATTTATTATGTTGCAACTTACTAATTCCTAAATGTGATCGCTGTTTTAGTTCCCTTTTTAGGCTTTCTTTCATTTATTTTCATCTGGTGATCCAGCCAGTAGGTCTGTGGTTTTTCAACAGAAAAAGCTCTTTTGCAGTTACAGGGGTGAGACAAACCATTTAACACCAACAGGGGTCTCCAAAATCATCATCTTTTATTTTTTTATCTAAACCCTTTATCCCAAAAGGAAAAAAATGTTTGCTGTAACTAATTATAAAGTGTGAGCATGAGTCTTGCTTCATTTTGTTAGTGCGTTCAAATCTGCTTGTAGTTCTAACACTCTCCAGACTGACAATGCTGCTATCCAAATCACCTTTGCTCATTCATCCAGAGTGGTGTCTGTTTAATACAGGAAATATGTTACTGGCCAGATCACCAGGTGAAAATAAAGGAAAAAAGCCAAAAAAAAGCTGCTATATATAAAATTTTTGTTTTTGGGTTTAATATCACTTTATTTCATATAGATCCATTGGGGTATTAGCACTATCTTCTACGTTTTTGTATCATTTATACCTGTTTGATAGCAACTAGGGTTAGATTTCAGGATACTTGGAGGGGGACACTGTTTTTTTTTAATATAGTTTATTGTGCAAATTTTGTGTGAGGGCTTGTGACACAGGTTGCAAAGGCTAATGCGCAGCTTTCATGCATGGCAGCACGCAGCCTTCCATTTCACCCAGAGTATGAGTGGCCTGGGCACTTTCAGTACAATCACTGGGAAATAAATGAATGATTCTGTTTCCTTCTTTTGCATTGTTTTTCAAAAAGCAAGCCTGGAGGGGACAAAAGCCCCCCTCCAAATTTAATAACGGCAATATGTAATTTAAGCTGAGATAAAAATTATTGGGGAATGTTTTTCCCACCCCATTCAGTAGAAAACAAAAAAAAGACATATGTATACTGTAAGCAGAGCCGTCTTTAACGCAGGGCAAAAGGGGCAGCTGCCCAGGGCCCAGTCATTTTTGTTGGGCCCAAAGCAGCTGCCCCTTGAGCCTACACCAGTGTTGCCATACATTATACATTTTTTATATATTTTACCGGGTGCAGCGACACCGCTGTTGTCCAGCTACGGCAGTCTCAGCTCCTGCTCTCCACTGCCAGGCCAGCAGTGGTTGGTTGCTAGGACCGCCCAGCGTCTAGCAACCAACCACATGGTTACTATGACTCTGCGCCCCCGGCATTCGGGGAGTAGGATTTTCTCCTGCAGTCCTGGGCTGGCTGCTGCCACGCCTCCCGACTCACACTTGCAGCTGTCAGTGGTTGGCTGTTAGCAACCAACCACATTGTTTGCCTAACTCCACCCCCAGTGTGGAACCTCCTCTTTCACCTGTCTGCTGCCAGTGCCCCGCCTCCCCTGTGCTTCGCATGTTATGAACTCAAAAAAGGTAAGGAATGGCTGGGGGTTTATATTTAATGTTAGCTCTGGGGTCCCTGATACTGTAAGAGGGGTGGACCTAAGGACCCTGATGTAAGTGTGGGGAATTTCTGGGGACCCTGATGTAAGGATAAGAGCTCTGGGGACTCTGATGTAAGAAGGGGGGCTCTGGGGACCCTGATGTAAGAAGGGGGCTCTGGGGACCCTAACCTAAGAAGGGGGGCTCTGGGGACCCTGATGTACAAAGGGGGGCTCTGGGGACCATGATGTAAGGTAAGGGGCTCTGGGGACCATGATGAAAGAAGGCAGAGCTCTGGGGACCCCAATGTAATGAAAGGGGGCTCTGAGGACCCCAATGTAATGAGTGGGGCAGTGGGGATCCTGATGTAAGGAGCAGGGCTCTGGGGACCCTGATGCAATGAGGGGGCTTTGGGGACCTTGCTGTAAGGAGGGGAGCTCTAGGGTCCCTAATGTAAGAAGGGGGAACTCTGGGGGCTCCAATGTAATGAGGGGGGCTCTAGGGTACTTGATATAAGGAGGAGGGCTCTGGAGACCTTGATGTAACGAGGGGGGCTATATGAACCTTGATGTATCCTCGCTCTGTTGACCCTGATATAAGAAGGAGGACTCTGGGGGCCCTGATAGAAGGAGGAGGGCTCTGGAGACCTTGATGCAACAAAGGGGGCTCTGGGGACCCCAATGTAATGAAGGGAGCTCTGGGGACCCCAATGAAATGGGGGGGGGGGCTTTAGGGACCCTAAAGTATGGAAGGGATAACTCTGGGGACCCTGATGTAAGTATTGGGGCTATAGAGACCCTGATGAAGGGGGGAGATGTATAGACCCTGATGCAAGGGGGGTGGATCTGAGGACCCTAATGTGAGGGTGGGGAAACTCTGGGTACCCTAATCTAAGAAGGGGGGCTCTGGGAACCTTGATATACGGAGGGGGCTCTGGGGACCCTAATGTATATATAGAGGGGATAGCTCTGGGGACCCTGATGTAACTATGGGGGCTCTGGGGACTCTTATATAGGGTGGGGTAATTCTGGGGAGCCCAATACAAGGAGGGGATAACTCTGGGGACCCTGATTTAATTATTGGGGCTCTGGGGACCCTTATATAATGTGGGGTGGTTCTGGGGAGCCAAATACAAGTAGGGGATATTTCTGGGGACTCTGATGTAAGGAGGAGGGCTCTGGGGACCCTGATGCATGGTAGGGTGGCTTTGGGGACCCTAATGTAAGGGAGGGGGTGGCTCGGGGGCCCTGATGAAAGAGGGAGGGCTCTGGGGACCTGATGCATGGGAGGGTGGCTCAGGGGACCCTAATGTAAGGGGTGTGGCTCAGGGGCCCTGATGTAAGAGGGAATGTGGCTCAGGGGGACCCTAATGTAAGGGGGTGGTGGCTCAGAGGACTATGATGTAGATGGGGGGGCCTCTGAAGACCCTGGAGTAAGAGGGAGGGAGACTCTGGGGACCCTAACGTAAAGAAGGGGGTGACTCTGGGGACTTTGACATAAGGCGGAGGACTCTGATAAAGAGAGGGGACTCTGATGGGGATTTGTGATGTCAGGAGGGAGTTTGATGTGAACAGGGTGGCTCATCCTGACTGCTGCACTCTATATATTGTTTTGTACAATAGACTTGCTTCTGATGAACAGTCCTGCAGCATTCAATTAGCACATGTAGCCAGTGACTGCAACGCTGATCAGTGTATTCTGACAGTGGGGGAATCCCGCTGTCAGAATACAAAGACACAGCAGGGAGGATTTCCCCATCCACCTTGAATGTGTGGGTGGGGAAATGTATTCAGTTTATTTTGTTCAGCTGGCTGGCTGAATGAAAAAACGGAACCATGTATAGCCAGCTTTACTCATGGCCCCTGTACTCTATACATTATGTTATACATTACATAGTCCAGGTGCTCAGTGTCCCAACAGTTGCTGGTTTTAATGAAGTTCTTCCTTAAAGTGAAAGTTCAGCCTAAAACTAACTTTCTCTTATGCCGCGTACACACGAGCGGACATTACGGCGGACTTTGCCCGGTGGACTGGATTTCGTCGGACAATTCGATGTGTGTGGGCTCCAGCGGACTTTGTTTTCTCAAAAGTTGGACGGAATTAGATTTAAAACTTGTTTTAAATTTATCCGTTGAAATCGAGTCCGGTCGAAAAGTCCGCCGTCTGTATGCTAGTTCGACGGACAAAAAGCCACGCTAGGGCAGCTATTGGCTACTGGCTATGAACTTCCTTGTTTTAGTCCGGTCGTACGTCATCACGTACGAATTCGACGGACTTTGGTGGATTGTGTGTAGGCAAGTCCGTTCATTCACAAAGTCCGTCGGAAAGTACGTCGAAAAGTCCGCCGGGCAAAGTCCGCCGTAATATCCGCTCGTGTGTACGCGGCATAAATCTACTTGCAGCCACAATCTAAGACTAACCTATCTAGCCTTGTAAAACAAAACTCGCTATACATACCTTTTTTGAAGCCGATGCGGTCCGGTCTCCATCGGCAGAAGCTCTACAGAGGAGACAGCAGACAACGGCTGTGAATGAATGGGAAGTGACGTCACCCATAGACTTACTATGAGGCTTCCATTGATGGACATGTCCTCTGCACCCACCTACACAGCGAAGCCACTGCTGACAGCTCCGGATCGGAGTGGGTTCAGATAAGGTATGTATAGCAATTTCTTCTTTACAGGGCTAGATAGGTTAGTCTTAGATTGTGGATGCCTGTAGGTTTAGAGATTTCAGTTTTAGGCTGGACTTCCACTTTAAAGTAGGTTCAGTCAGACAGTGATCAGTTTCTGTGCGAAATAACGAATATGGGATGGAAACATTTAATTGAAAAAAAAATTACCATTCATTCTGAGGTTTACTGTAGATTTGTCTGTGAAACTGTTACTTGTGTCATAGTAACTAGTAGTATTTTGTGGTACAAGGACTGGGTATGTGTGTGCAGTGTATACAGCGAGGAGACACAGATTCTGTTCAATCACCCCCCTTTAAGCCCTGTTAGCTGGGTACATACTTAAAGTGGGAGTTAACTCACATACGCATGAATTGTATTCTATAATAAGGCCTATCTATAGGTACTGTAAATATCTCCTAAACGTGCACCGTTTAGGAGATGTTTACTGCACGTGCAGCTGGTGATGTCACCGATGCATGCACTCTGAAGGAACGGCCATGTGGTCTGTTCCTTCAGAGTCTTGTGCCGTAAACGGTGGCTCTCGCAAACGCGCAATGTCATCGTGGCTCCGGCCACTCACACAGCTGGAGTCCACAAACCCGGAAGGAAGACAGGTGAAGATGGAAGACTTGTCAGCGGTGACAGCTTGCCGCTGGAAGGACTGCCACTGATACCATCAACCGCCCAGCACTGCCACTGAGCCCATCAACTCCCCAGCACTGCCACTGATCACATCCCCCCAGCCCAGCGACCCATCCCCCCCAGCACTGCCACTGATCTTACCCCCCCACCACCACTGCTATTGAACCCCCAACCCCCCCATAGCCCCAGCAACTAATGGGTGAGTAATAATGGTGTGTAGTAACCTCTAACAACCAATCAGTGAGCAGTAATAATGTGCAATAGCCTCTAGCAACGAGTCAGTGAACGGTAATGTTGTGCAGTAACCTCTAGCAACCAATCAGTGAGTGGTAATGATGTGTAGTAACCTCTAGCAACCAATCAGTGAGTTGTAATAATGTGCAGTAACCTCTAGTAACTAATCAGCAAGCTAAATGTTTGTGTTGCAACCTCTAGCAACTAATCAGTGAGCCGTAATGTGTGCTGTAACCTCTAGCAACAAGTCAGTGAGCGGTAATGGTATGCTGTAACCTCTGGCCTGCTATTTATTGTATGTCTCAGAGTGGGTGGAAAGAAATTGCATGGTGGGGGGTGGGGTGGGGCAAAAAAATGTTTGCCCAGGGTCCAATCAATATTAAAGATGGCCCTGACTGTAAGGGACACCAATACTGAACAAAGAAATCAATATATAATTAGAAAGTGAAAGGTGCACATAAGGTAAGAAACTAACAGAACAATACAAAAACTCCCCAGAATTTGGCTGTCAGCACAGAAAATATGATTATAAATTGTTTTTAATATTTATATTAAAGAGAAAGTGAACACTGGTAGCTGTGCTCAAGACAAGGCAGGCAGAGGGAAAAAGACTAGTCACCAGTATTACCTGTGGTTTTCCTTCATCTGAACTTTCTCCATTATTTACTTGCTGTGCTGTATTTTGCACTGTGGGGGAGATTTACTAAAACTAGTGCACACAGAATCTGGTGCAGCTGTGCATGGTAGCCAATCAGCTTCTAACTTCAGCCTGTTCAATTAAGCTGTGGCAATACAACATGGAAGTTGATTGGTTTCTTTGCTGAACTGCACCAGATTTTGCACTCTTCAGTTTTTGTAAATCAACCCCTGTGTCTCTATTGGAAAGTAAACATCTTGGTCGAGGCTTGCTTAAATGTGACGGACCACCCAGCACCCCACCTGGTCCTTCCGCCAAGATACAGCTTCCTCCACTCTGGAACCAAGTACAAGTTTTTATAGCAGAGCATTGCACCCAAGAATCAGACGACACTAGCTTAGGTGCAAACTGGAACTGACTTTATTGTAAACTCACACAGAATATATACAACACAAAATCAGGTAAGAGCATTGATCACATTATCCTAAACAATAAAGGAAGACAGAGCGCACCAGCTCCTAGTGCAGCACTGTTTATTCAATACAAATAAAAAGTAACATTGTATCAAAGAGCACCCATGTCAAGCTGTAGTTACGCTCCAGTGGTCAGGGCTCCACTGGAGCATAAATACAGCTTGACATGGGCGCTCTTTAATACACACTGGCATGTGAATGCATAGTGTTACAAAGTTACTTTTTATATGTATTGAATAAACGGTGTTGCACTAGGAGCCGGTGCACTCTGTCTTCCCTCTATGTTTTTGCTGTTGTCAGTTTCCCGCTGGTCTATGGAGCTGCACGGTGCAGTGCATATCATATTGAGTTAACCCCATTCCTGGTGGATTTTAGAGACATTTTGGCTCAAAGGATTTACCCTTTAGTGGGACATTTTTGTGACTTTATTTGCTCATCAAAGATCTCTTGGACATTCGTGCTAGACTTTGGTCTTAGCATTATCCTAAACAATGCAAACTGTAAACAATATCATCAGTACATCTAACAAACAGCCAACAGTGATCTAATTAAATAGTAAGCTAATTAACAACTAGTCACCTAGACAAGCCTAGGTCACTCAGACCAGTGCCCGTCCAGACAGTTCAGCACTAGTCCCACAGATATACAAAGTACATTACACATGCTGTCTGTCAGTTGTTGGCTTTCACTGGTGTAATCTGTACACTACAAAATTCATCATAGGACAAAACATACAATGTTCCTGCAGTCTGAAAAAGTGGAATTAATTTATCTTCATAGACTTCTTGAGGGATATTGTTAATAAATATTTCTGTCCCAAGTGGAGGAGCTTCTCCAACCCAGTCTGCAGGAAGGCCATCATATTTCTTCTGACCATTTACCTGTACAAGATTATTATTAAACCTTTCCATCCACTGCAGAAGTGAAGCTGTATTGCCTTTATTCAGAGAATTAATCCAAGCCTTGTTCTCAGCGTTTATAACGTTGTTGTCCGTCATTAGAGAATAATCTGCTCTCTCCATGGGATCAAGGGCCAAACTGAGCTCTTTTCCATGCTCTGACCGGGAGAAGCAGATAAAATCCCTGGTCTCCTCAATGGGCCATAAGCATTGGGCAGAAGGCTAGCCCCTAATCCACTCCAAAAGCCCCTGTCTAGGTTGGGTTTGTCACAAGGCATGCTTCTTAATTTCAGAGATTTCATTAAGAACAGTGGGCAGCACAGTAGCATTGTCACCAATTCTTACTCCAAATCTCCTGAGACTAGCAGTCAGAAGCAGCAGTGCTGTAGATACACAATGCAGTAATACAGCTATAGGACTGTAGGTACAGGAGTACCTAGGCACTCTAGGATGTGCACTGATTTTTCTTAAAGGAGAAATTCCAGAAAAAAGTACAAGTTTCAGGGTACTGATTAGGCACAATTAATACTTCTAGATATTCCCTTGAAACTTAGCAAATTTTCACATTTTTAGTTCATTTCCACTTTACAAACCAGTTTTTGCTGTATACTTTTGAGAATGTATAACACAAAAAAGTTTAGTAAGGTGGTATTTAGGGACCACAAAACCCTCCACTGAAGCAGTGCATAGCACAGTAGAGCCTTTTTTTTTTTTTTTTTTATAACAGAAGGTATTAATATGTCTTATTCCAATGCAAATCTAAAAAATAAGGTTGATTATTCCTCATTTCAGAATTGTGGATGGAGCCACACAAATCATTCCTTTATTCACAATGACTAAGTGTAGATCAAGAACCGCTGATGTAAAACCCAGATACAGCCTAATTTTATAGGGCCATTCATTCCAAACCAAGTACAGCTGTTTCAGGTTTGTTGGTGAACAGTATAACCCAGGGAAAAACTGTGTAACCTAGTGAGAAACAACAAAAGATACCAAAAAGCCCCCCAATGAACAATTGTGAATATATTGGCCTCATTGATACAAAAGTGCACTGCTGCAAAGTGTGATCCCTAAAGTTGAACTCCAGGGCAAACAAAAATATTCCCTTGCAGTGGGACTTTACCTGTACTGCAGGAGTTAAATGCTCATCTAGGTCTAGGGGACCACAAAAAGCTGTTTTTCTTACCTGATTCTCCACTCTTGCAGGGCCCTCTGCATGGGAGGATTTTTATTCTCCCCAGAAATGGGCTTTATAACTTTCTATAGTTCCTCTGGGACATATGCATAGCACTGAATAAATTGAGGGCAGGTTTAACTTGAAGGAACATACTAGATAATCAGACCTGCTTAGGCAGCTGAAGACCCCCCCCCAGTAGGAGTCTATACCAAGTACAACAAAATAAACAATGGCATCTGCTCTAATACATTTATAACTTCACTTCTAGTGTGTTGTTGTGCATTTAGGTAGGACTGGGCCACCTCCAATGTAAGTCTGTTTGCAATGTATTTATTGCTATGCATGGCCCATTTAGT
The DNA here is from genome assembly GCA_037952835.1 of Lithobates septentrionalis. Taxonomy (NCBI): domain Eukaryota; kingdom Metazoa; phylum Chordata; class Amphibia; order Anura; family Ranidae; genus Lithobates; species Lithobates septentrionalis. The sequence continues at coordinate 1,320,740 of JBBDGP010000825.1, forward strand.
TTTGAGTTAGGACCACAATTTGCAGGGTTGCCTTTTCATGACAGTGCAACCTTTTATATTTTTAAATGTATACAAACCCTGTCTTTAATCTAAATGTTAGAAACAGTTTATAATTAGGTTTTCATTGGTGATAATTGGGTTTGAGTGCTGAGAAAGTTTTATTTTGTTAGGAACACTAGTACCGATTTCATCAAGCATCTGCATAGTAATCCCTAATAACTGCTGATAAAAGTATCAGTACAAATATATGAGATCATTTATTTCAATTTGCTGTATATGTATTGTAAATACTAATAATAACTTATTTCTCAGCTACTAGATATGATTTAAGAATGAGTGTCAACCCCAGGGATCTCAGAGAGAACTTTGACAATGCAACCCAAGTTAACATCTCTAGTGTTACACCTCTTCCAGCTGGGTCCACTGAAACCTTCACATTTGTACCAGAAAATATAGCTATCAAGAATGGCACTATCCTTTACTTTGCCATAATTGCTTTTGATAAAGCTAAACAGAAATCTGATGTGTCCAATACAGCCCAAGCAGCTCTCTTCATTCCTTCAACACCTGAACCTACAACGCCTGAACCTCCAACAACGCCTGAACCTCCTGCAACGCCTGAACCTACTCCAAATGACAAATCAGAAAACCAGAATTTAGTAGCAATGGTAACACTGATAATATGTTCAACAGTTATTCTCATCTGCATTATTATAAGTATAACCATCTGTTGTGTGAGCTGTCACAGGAAGAAAAGACAGCCAGAAATGAGAATATGAAACAAATTGAGCTGCTATAATTGAGCTGATTGTACAAATATGAACCTGGTAATCTTATGTAACTTGCTTCATTCTATGCATGAACAGGAAATGCTTTAGGCCCCTTTCACGGGACTGTCCGATCAGGTCCACCTGCCAGTTTTTCAGTCAGACCTGATCAGACCCTCCAGTCTCTTCTATGGAGCAGCAGATGTCAGCATACACATGTCCACGGGCACCCGACGCCACCCGATCCAGTCCTGTCCGCCAAAAGCAGATGGTGGTCCTATTTCCCATCCGTCTGACAGGTCAGATTAGATGGCATCGGATGGAAACAGACAAACAGGCGGTCTCTTTTCATCCTACTGCCCCATAGACGAGAGTGGGAGTGTGTCCATGTCTGCTCTGCATAGCGGAGCGGACACTGACCTGTCATCTGCTTGCTCAGCCGGGATCAGCAGAGAGATACCCCTGTGAGCAAGTGGATTTTGCTTCACGGAGGCACCTGTGTGAAAGGGGCCTTAGGTGAGATTGATCAAAGTGAAAAAAAAACCCCAAAAACTCTCTGCTCTCCATCACAGGCAGTCACATGCAGTCTTCTTTCATTTCCTTTCCCAAACTGGAGGAAAAAAATAAGAATTAGAATGGAGTCCATTAGGAAACTTTCTCTTTAGAGTTGCATCCTGACAGTTTTTCACTTTGTCTCTTAGTGATGGAAACATTCATTCAGTAGCAAGTACTTCTAGCAGTTAGGAAAAACTAGACTTTGAGGGCCACAATCAGTGTTGCCAACCGTCAGCATTTTTACTGGCAGCCTGTAAAAAATGGGCACTTCCTATGCCTGTAAATGCCAGTGACAGGAAAAGGTTGGCAGCTAAAAATATGGCTGATGCTCGGCTCAGAACTGCGCATGTGCTGGCTGAGGTAATCCAAGTGCCTGCTACAGTTGGTCCAGGCAGCAAAGAGTCTTGCAGAGGCAGTGCCTGAGCATGTTGTGTGATGTCATGGTGCAGGGAGCTGAGCGGAGTGGCCGGAGCCTCATGTGCGGGTCTGCGGTACAAGAGCAAGGCAAGCTGGAAGTGGGACTGTGAGTGCTGTTTGGACTGGAGTGTATTGAAGAGACCGCCTGGCATGTAGAAAGACTGTCACTGTGACTCAGGAGGGAATTGTCATGTTGATGAGGTGTCGCCATCTATGCTGCTGCACACAGCTGTCAGTGTCACTGTGAGAGTCAATTTCATGTGTGTGTGTGCCTGCCCATTCTAATTTCTTGCCCTCCTGAGCTACTTACTTACTATAGCGAAAATAAAATAATTTTTTTTGCCTTAATAGCTACCTTAAATCACATTGCTAAATTGCATATTGTACTTGTTTGTAGCCTAAAAACGGAAATGTGCATGTAAAACTGTGCCTTTGCAACTTTTGGAAATACCAGTAAAAAGTTGGCTATGTCAGTAAATTTTGAGTGTCGTGTCAGTTAATTTCAACCTTATGTATCTACTCTTTATCATATTAAATATTTGCCTCTGCATTTAATTATAACAGTTTTCTTTTTAATTTAAGTAATAATTAGCTCAGAGTTCAGGGGTGTGATGTGTATAGAGGGCAGGGTTTGGGAGCTGCGCTACATACAGAATGCAGAGTTCAAGAGTGCACTACGTAGAGAGCGCAGGTTTCAGGGGTTGCGCTGTGGACAGAGTGCAGGGTTCAGACAGTGCGCTGTGGACAGAGTGCAGGGTTCAGAGGGTGCGCTGTGGACAGAGTGCAGGGTTCAGGGGGTGCGCTGTGGACAGAGTGTAGGGTTCAGAGGGTTCACTGTGGACAGAGTGCAGGGTTCAGGGGTTGTACTGTGGACAGAGTGTAGGGTTCAGAGGTTGCACTGTGGAGAGTGCAGGGTTCAGGGTTGCGCTGTGGACAGAGTTCAGGGGTTACACTGTGGACAGATTGCAGGGTTTAGGGGTTGCACTGTGGACAGAGTGTGGGGTTCAGGGGTTGCACAGTTGACAGAGTGCAGGGTTCAGGGTTGCGCAGTGGACAGACTGCAGGGTTCAGGGTTGCACAGTGGTCAGAGTGCAGGGTTCAGGGTTGCACTGTGGACAGAGTGCAGGGTTCAGGGTTGCACTGTGGACAGAGTGCAGGGTTCATGGGTTGCACTGTGGACAGAATGGAGGGTTCAGTGGTTGCACTGTGGACAGAGTGCAGGGTTCAGGGGTTGCGCAGTGGACAGAGTGCAGGGTTCAGGGTTGCGCAGTGGATAGAGTGCAGGGTTCAGAGTTGCACTGTGGACAGAGTGCAGGGTTCAGGGGTTGCACTGTGGACAGAGTGCGGGGTTCAGGGGTTGCACAGTGGACAGAGTGCAGGGTTCAGGGTTGCGCAGTGGACAGAGTGCAGGGTTCAGGGGTTGCGCAGTGGATAGAGTGCAGGGTTCAGAGTTGCACTGTGGACAGAGTGCAGGATTCAGGGTTGCGCTGTGGACAGAGTGCACGGTTTAGGGTTGCGCTGTGGACAGAGTGCATGGTTTAGGGTTGCGCTGTGGACAGAGTGCATGGTTTAGGGTTGCGCTGTGGACAGAGTGCACGGTTCAGGGTTTAGGGGTGCACTACACACAGAGTGCAGAGTTCAGGAGTCGCGCACGTACAAAGTGCAGGGTTCAAAAGTGCCCTGTGTACAGAGTGCAGGATCCATGGGTGAGCTACATGCAGGGTTTAGGGGGGTTCAGCTCACCCCACCAACTATCGCTCCTCCATTACCAGATCCCCCACCCCCAACTACTGCCCTGCCACTCACCACTAGCAGACGCCCCCACTGACAAATCACCACCCCCCAACTAACGCTCAGCCCCCCTCACTAGCAGACCACCACGCACCCAACTACTGCCCCCCCCCCACTACCAGACCACCACCCCCTGTGAAATCCCCAGGAATAAGCACTCAAATTTTGGCATTCAAATGGTTCATCCAGCCTGTGTGTCCTCTGTTCCTGCCTGTGCCTGCATGTCCGGCTGACCGCTCAGCATGTAAAGAGTTAATTTTTTTAAGCTGCCTGTTCGGCTGCAGCATCTCCATGCTCGGCTTGTATAGCCTGAAACCGGCGCATGCGCAGTAACAGGAGGCGGGACTCGCCGAGATCATAGCTGTCACTGGAAACACAGAAGTTCATGTGTTTACAAGTGATGGGTGGAAGAGCTGGAGGTGGCGGCCGAAGGCCGCTGCGGGCCACATGGCAAGGCTTGGCAGGCCTGGTTCAGCCTAAGGGACTTGTGCTGTAATGTATGTAATTTGTAATAGCATGTTGCAGTGCCATTCATTTCAAATGGCACCCCAACACACCAAAGTAAAGCAGTTTCAATGCTCACATGCTGCTGTGCAGCACAATGCACGGTTTTGCATTACTATGCCTTGTGGTGGACTGTATCAGAAAATGTTTTTTGTCCATTCTTGTACTTTAGCAGCCCATTCAAAGATAACACTTGTTAACGTGTGAGATAACCCATGTTATCACAAACCATGAGGATGGAAATGTGTGAATGAGCCCCAACTCTTTTTAAGTGCTTCACTACATTTATACATTACCAGCTATAATCAGTTAGTTCAACAGTTAGAAAGACCTGGTTACATAATTACAATTTTGGAGCAAAGGCACTGCTGCTGAATGTTGCTCATTTGCTAAGAAATCAACCCCAAAAATCCACTGGGAAAAAGACCCCCTCCTAGGAATGTCAAATTAATGCAGTTAGGTATTCAAACGATCATTAAAGGTATTTATAACTGCAAGCAATGTAAGTATCCAAATTAAACTTGGTGTCAACCTCTATCCCCTATATGGCAAACCCAGGCTAGGAAAGCGAGGGCCCATTCAGGCCCCATTGCATTTATCTGTGCTGACACAAAACATGCTGACAGGAGGAGAGAGCAGTATGAGCAGAAGGATGAGCTAATCAGTCTGCCACTACTCTTTCAGTGGACAGTCAAAGACTGGGGTAGTGAGATGATTAAGCTGTATTTTTAATGACAATAGATCAAATGTATATTTAAAGTGCATATTTAACACGAGGGGGGGGGGGGGGGGGGTTGGAGGAGCCAACTCTAATGACACTGTCATAAAATGTTAGTGTAATACATACACTTACTGCTTCACAGGGAGGCGGTGTCCATCAAGGGTTGAGATGTCCTGGGACGTGCTGGTGCTGAGGTGCAAGCTTCGGTAGTGATCCTTCGGCTCTGGGGATATTTAATCCTGGTTTGAAAGCTGTTCAGTGGTGTCCATTGTATGGAAGCTCCACGCTAACCACCCTGGAACGTGGAAGCGGAAGTGACAACAGCATTGCACGGCAAGCATCCAGACACAGATTAGAGATTGTACAGGCTTCGCGCTCGGGGCTCACAGCTCCTTCTACTGGCCTGTTTGCTCTCAGGAGGAGAACAACTTAAATCTGGTTAAATCTGGCAGATGTCCCGCACTTGCATTTAAGTTGCTCTCCTCCTGAGAGCAAACAGGCCAGTAGAAGGAGCTGTGAGCCCCGAGCGCGTAGCCTGAGTGCATAGCTAACACTTCTTAAGCAGTTACAGAAACATTTTTTATCTTTTTTTTTTTTTTTAACTAAATGAAAAAAATCTGACCATTTTAAGCACCCTTTGTGATGAAACATGGTGCCAGACCACTGCCTTTCTCAACAACTTGTGACAAAAGACCAGTCAACCTCACAACACACTGTCACTTACACAACGACACTCTCAGCCATGTCCTTCACAAACATTTTTCAGCTTGCAGGACCACAATTTAAGTGCCAACAGACTGAGATTGATTGTCACTGGGTTAAGTTAACTAAGCAATTAACCCTTTTAAACTGTCACCAGATTTTTTGGGCCTATCAACCCTTCATAACAACAGCAATGACACTTATGATTTTTGAATAAATGTCTGTAACACACACTGTCACCACAGACAGGTATGTTCAGAGGGTTATACTACAGTAGAGCTCTTCAAAAGACAGGGATTATTTTAGTTTGCCTTAGCGCACTTAGAGACAGCTTTAACACTTTTCAAAATATAGTTTGATAATGAAAAGGGTAAAATGGTGGGCACGGTCATAGGATGACGTCATCCGGAGGCCCCGCCCCCATGTTACCACCCGGGGCATGATGGGTCCGTGATGTCGCAAGGGGGTGGGGCCTCCGGATTACATCATCCGATGGTCACGCCCCCATCATTATCTAAGAAATGCTTGACATCGGCGCAGACAGTTCAGTGGAATGCAGCATAGGAGGGGGGTCGTCAGCGGCATTGGAAGAAGCACATCGGACAAAGAAGACCAGAGTAGAAGAAGAGCGGAAGAAGAAGCGGGAGAAGGAGAAGCTCGGAAAAGGAAGATGCGGGAGAGGATGCAGGAAGGCCGGAGGAAGAAGAAGATATTTTTAATAAAAGACTTGTCAAAAACTGTCTACTGTATTTTTCCACACTACACTACTTTTTTGTAGTGAATGGTTAGGGGTACAATGTACCTCATCATTCACATAGGGGGGAAGGCCAGGATCTGGGGGGCCCTTGTTAAAGGGGGCTTCCAGATTCCGATAAGCCCCCCGCCCACAGATCCCGACAACCACCGAGCAAGGGTTGGCGGGAAGATGCCTTTGTCCCCATCGACATGGGGGCAAGGTGCTTTGGGGTGGGGGGTGCAGAGCACCCACCCTTCCATGTTGAGGGCATGGCCTGGAATGGTTCGGGGGGGCTCTCGCTCGTCCCCTCCCTTTCCTAATCTGACAAGCTTCATACTCGGATAAGGGTCTGGTATGGACCTAGGGCTCCCCACGCCATTTTTCTAAAAATGTTGGCGCGGTGAATCCATACTAGACAAAGGGCCTGGTATGGACCTGGGGGAGGGGAACCCCATGCCGTTTTTTTTTTCACAATTTTTTTCTTTACTGGCAATCCCTTTTTTTACATTTAGCCGGGGTGCCCGCTAACAGCTGATGACTCATCGGTTGTTAAGGATGCGCCGGCCGGCTTCCCGCCCCTGTTCCTTGGCAACCAGTTATATACAGTGAATGTACAGCTAAAAAAAACCCCACAAATCGCAAAACGCAAATCGCTGCGAAATCGCTGCAAAATCGCTGTAAAAACGCAGTACTTGTGTTTTGGATGCGGGTCCATTGAAGTCTATTACATGCAAAACGCTGCATTTTGTGGGAAAAAAGTCCCCGACCCTTTCCAAAAATGCTGAGGCACAAAAATGCATTGATGTGAACGTGTTCCATAAGAACTCATGTTAAAAAATTCCCCTGTATTTCTGCAAAATGCAAAATGCATCAAAAAATGCATTTGTGTAAATCGAGCTTAACAAGATTTTTCCCCCAGGAGGAGGCAAGAGATAGCATGAGAGGCAGAGACACCCTGCTTCTAAATGCAAAAACTCCAGGAGATCTTCCCCCAGGGGCAGCTCTAGGGGGTTACCCGACGCTAAATCAAATCACTTCGTGTTTTTGCTTTTCAGGTCTTTCTTTTCCTCCTTCCACTGAGGTCACCCCATCACACTCTGACCCAATCTGGGGGTTTCTCATTGCCGGGTCTGCTGCCCAGACACGCTCCCTCAGCTTCGGACCCTGGCATTGCGGGTGGGCTCTGCATTCAGGGCTGCGCCGCCTTTGCACGGATGCAATTGTAAGTTCATGGTCTTTGTGGAAGAATGTGGAATTTTATGTTTTACATTTGCCCACTCGTCCTCTAAACTACTCTAAATATTGCTAATTTCCCCTATTTATAGGTGATTAATACGGTTATGCTCCTGATGAGTGGCTATAAGGTCCTGAAACGGCGTAGAGCTTACAACTACCGTTATTTATACACCATTATTAGCTATGTATGGACGTTCCAATGTTATTGCATTTTGTCTTTGCCACTTTTTTCTAGTGACACTGCATGCCACATATCTATTGTTATGTATTTTTTATTCATATCCTCATATGTTTACATAGAAGTCCTTGTTGGAATGTATTTTATGATTGAATACAAATTATATTTATTGAGCTATGTGCCTATAAATGTAAACTTATGAATTTATGTATTACTTTATATTAAAAAAAAATTGAAACTTTATTCTAGTTTGACTTTTGCTCCTGTGTACCTCACTCAAAGTCCCACATCTGCTCTCTTTTTTAGTTTTTATAAATCAAATCAATGTTTGGTGTGACCTTCAAAACAGCCTTCAAAACAGCATTAATTTTTCTAGGTACACTTGCAATAGTTTTTGAAGCCACTCGTCAGGTAGGTTATTCCACAGATCTAGTCATAGAACTAATGACAGATCTTCTGTGGATGTATTCTGCCTCAAATCCTTCTGTCTCTTCATGTAATCTTAGACATGATGTTGAGATCAGGGCTCTGTGGGGTCCAAATCATCACTTCTAGGACTCCTTGTTCTTCTTTACACTGAAGATAGTTCTTAATGACATTAGCTGTATGTTTGGGGATGTTGTCCTGCTGCAGGAAAAAATTGGGACCAATCACACGCCTCCCTAATGGTATGGCATGATGGATAAGTATCTGCCTGTGTTTCTCAGCACTGAGGACACCAATAATCCTCTCCAAAAAACACTCCAGTGCTAGATCCAGGGAGTTTTCACTTCCACAGTGCTATAATGTGCAAAATACCTCTTTGGGATGCAACCCTCCTCAGACTAGGGAATCTTCAACAAACTGCAAAAAACACACACAGGAGTGCACAAACACCTTGTGTATTACCATAGACAGATTTATTTTGACAAATGGATACTCACAAACAGTTCAAATCGATTAGCATAAGAGTGGAGGGAAAAGGAGGGAGGGAGAAGAAGGTGGGTGATGATAGGGATTATATCTCCTAAAAAGAGTAGTGCATCAGCGGCGTATAACAATATCTTGTCCTCCAGGTCACCTCTATGGATCCCATTGATAGTGCAACTGTCCAATAGCAATTGCAAGGGGTTTCCTCTTCCAGTGCAAAGAGGAGCAGTGACAGGGGGCACCCCTGTCTAGTAAACAAAATGAAGAGACAGTGCTGTGCTAACAAATACTAAAATAAGAATAAAAAATGTCCTGTGCTTCATAATATATAAAATACAGCCTTCTCAAAAATTATTTTCGATTACAAGCTTCAGTGCTGATCAAACCACTTTGGGAAAAATGTTCACAATATGCACTCTCAGAATACAGTATGTGCCTGTGTTGATCACCTTCATAAATAGACCTCTATAATCAAAGAAGGTCTACAAGTGCTTTTAAATATAACAGGGAGATAGAGTACCACATTTTCTCCTCAATTGCAGCTCACGGTCATAGAAGGGTTAAAATCCATAGTGGTATCTCAGCTCCACAATAGCTCAAAGAAAAAAAAAAACATACCAGGCCTTTAAACAATATACAATATTCAAAGCCAGTTGATAAAATAAGGGCTAGACCAAAATGAGAAGGAGCCTCCTATAGCTAAGACCACTCAATGCTGTAAAATGCTTTGGCAGCATTGAGGGACAGGAGATCTCCATCACCCTCATTATCATCAGGAATATGCATATTTAGAAATACCCTGCTAACAATGACAGCCATCAATCTTGTGGAGATGGATCCCATAGCTCCCAACTGTCCCTGATTTTGAGGGACTGTCCCTGATTTGGAACAAAGTCTCTCTGTCCCTCTTTCCTCCTTATTTGTCCCTCATTTTGGTCTGATCTATATAGCTTTCAATAAAATGCACTTTTTACCTTACAAAAAGTGTTTTAAAGTGCAAAACCTTTCACCCAATTTCTAAATTGCTGCATTTGTAAATTTTAAAAGCCAGTATAAAGGAATAGTAGTGATAAAAAAGCACTTGTGTTGAGTATATTGTAGGCAGGTGCTTCCATGAAGATTCTAAAGGGTTAACAGTTTTCCTTTGCTGTGTTCATGCACTGGGGTTAACCAGGTCAAATGTGTTGCAAACTGTTACAAAGAATAAATGTTGCACTGTTGTGTTTTAAGATTGACCTGCTGAGCTGGTAGAAGCAAGGTCTATTCAGAAGGTTTGCACCCCCTGCAGGTCATACCAGAGAGAGGGCTGGGAAAAGACTGCCAAGATGTAGTCATTATTCTGATGGTCTGTGCCCCCTTCTAGGGAGCCCATTTGGGGTTCCCAGATGGACTTATGGCTGCCAGTCATGGACTTACTGCCAGGGGCGTCGGGAGGGGGTGGCTAGGGGGGGCTGAAGCCCCGAATTCTTAAAAGACCCCTGAAATCTCCCCCTTGAGACAGAGAAAGAGACAGAGGATAGTGATTCCCCAGTTCCTTTCTCTGCAGCCTCAGCTGCGGAGAGCGGCTCCTCTCCATTCATAAACTGAGACATCGTAATCACAGGAGATTACAATGTTTCAGTTATGTGAATGGACAGAGTCAGTGATCACTGACTCTGTTCATACAGAAAAGGAAGGAGGATGACATGGAGAGCAGCAGAATGGAGGGGGACACGGAGGAAAACTGGAGGGGGACAGCAGCAGAAAGGAGGAGGACAGCAGCAGAACGGTGGGGGACAGCAGCAGAATGGCGGCGGACACGGAGGAAGAAAGGAGGGGGACAGCAGAACGGCAGGGGACACGGAGGAAGAAAGGAGGGGGACAGCAGAACGGAGAGGGATATGGAGGAAGAAAGGAGGGAGACAGCAGAACAGAGGGGGCATGGAGGGGGGCTGGAAGAGGATGTGGTGACAGTCAGCGGTGATCGTGTGGGGGAATTACAAGCACCGATCACCGCTGTATAGATTTCACTAAAGCAGCTGAGAGGGGGGGGAAGCTTGTAACTCCCCCACTCACCGATCACTGCTGACTGTCCAGGTATCAGGTGAAGTATCGGGAGCATTTGCCCGAGTACAGATATACGCTGACCTTTCACGTGAAACTTTAACCACTTTCCGCCCACGCTATAGCTGAATGACGACTACAGTACGGGCTTCTAGTGCCGGCAGGGCGTCAATAGATGTCCTCAAGTGATCGCGCGGGCAGCGCGCTCTGTGACTGTGAGTCTTCCAACTCAGCTGATCACAGAATAGAGTAAAGGGCCAATCGCAGCGGGCCCTTGACCACATGATCAGCTGTCAGCCAATGACAGCTGATTACAGAAGTAAACATCGGCTTTTTTCCTCCCAATCAGTGTGAGGAGAATAACAGAAAGCCGGTAACCGGCTTCTGTTACAGGGACATTGTCCCTGCCTCAGTGCCCACCAGTGCCACCTATCAGTGTCTATCAGTGCTGCCAATCAGTGCCAATCAGTGCCTTATCATCCGCGTCACCTGTCAGTGCTTCCTATCAGTGCCCATTCGTGCCGCCTATCAGTGCCCATGATTGCCACCTATCACTGCAGCCTTATCAGTGCTTCCTCATCAGTGCCCACCAGTGCCGCCACCTCAGTGTCCATCAGTGCCGCCTCATTAGTGCCCATCAGTGCAGCTTCATCAGTGCCCATCGGTGGCACTTATCAGTGTCGCCTCATCAGTGCAGCCTCATCAGCACACATCAGTGAAGGAGAAAAATTGCCTGTTTGCAAAATTTTATAACAAACTACAACATTTTAAATTTTTATTTCTAAATTTTCAATCTTTTTTTGCTTCTTCAGCAAAAAGTAAAAAAAAAAAAAAACAGTAGTGGTGAAATACCACCAAAAGAAAGCTCTATTGGTGTGAAAAAAATGCTAACAATTTAGTTTGGGTACAGTGTTGCATGACCGTGCAATGGTCATTCAAACTGCGACAGCGGTCTAAGCTGAAAATTGGCCTAGACAGGAAGGGGGGTTTTTAGTGCCCAGTAGCCAAGTGATTAAGGAGAAGGAGACATGAAAAACCCCTAGTGGAATTAATGCATAAGCAAGATCTACAACATAACTGGAATTTTCCAGCATGTCTGTTAGGACGGAAAGACAATAGATCAGCGAAATTAAGATACCCGGAGGAATTACAAGATTTCTGTAATAAATTAGAACTTCCTGTGCCAGAGATGCCTGATTGGACAAAGAAAAGGAAGGAGAAAATACAACTATCTGATGATCGATGGCGACTGGTTCCTAAAAAAAAAGAAACGGGGGACCTTAAAGAAAAAATAAGAAAGGAAGAATATCAATAGGGAATCCAGAAGGACAATGGGGGACTGTGGGTTTAGTAAGGAGTAGGCGGGGGGAGAAGAGGTTAAAATAAGTGAGTATACGGGATCCCTGGGTACCTAATGAGCTCTGGACCTCAACCTAGAAGACGGGGGGGCTTACTCAGCGTGCCAGTCAGAGCACAAATCATCATAGAAAAACTAGATTGTTGTTCTACCTCCGGGGTACCGACTACCAATCTACTGGAATATCACGGGAGGGTACGGGACCCCAAGGTTCAAAATCATGGGGTGGGGGGAGAGGGGACGAAAGAAAGGGGGGGAGGGTATAGGGGTAGAATAATTAGGGTCAAATTTGAGGAAAACTCATATGGTTATGTCTCACCTGTAGGTCTCCGATCTCTTCTCCCTTGTAAGAACCCAATGGGTCCCCAATTAGTAAACGTGTGGAGAATTTTACATCTGTGGGTAAGAGACTATTCCTTTTACTCTTCAGTGCATGGGATGTACACAAGGCTGGATTACATAATGATAGATCATAGGCTGCTAGAACCAGTGGTAAAAGCATCCATAGAAATAATTACAGTATTAGATCACGCCCCGGTAATAATGAAAATAAAGGGTATAAGACCCCAGGAGAGTAAAAAGATGTGGAGATTAAAACGAAGACCTTATACAGGACGTAGAAGTAGAAGGATTAATAAAAAAAATTAGAGCAATATTTTATACAGAATGATACCCCGGAGGTGTCGTAGGCCACGAAATGGGAAACTCCTAAGGTCTAAATAAGGGGAGCATTAATTTTGATAGGCTCTAGGAAAAAGAAGGAAAGAATAAATTAAAACAAAATAGGCTAATAGCAGAAATATATGAACTGGAAGAAAAACATAAAAAGAAAGCAGATCTAGAGATACAACAGGCCTTAGTAATGACAAGTAGGGATGAGCCGAACACCCCCCGGTTCGGTTCGCACCAGAAAATGCAAACAGACCAAAAAATTGTGCGAACATGCAAACACCATTAAAGTCTATAGAAGACGAACGTGAAAAAATCTAAAGTGTTCATTTTAAAGGCTTACTTGCAAGTTATTGCCATAAAAAGTGTATAGGGACTCGGATACTGCCCCAGGGGACATATATCAATGCAAAAAATAAGTTTTTAAAACTGCAGTTTTTTCAGGAGCAGTGATTTTAATAATGCTTAAAGTAAAACCATAAAAATGAAATATTCCTTTAAATATCGTGCCTGGGGGCCCCCTTAGTCTGCCTGTAAAGTAGCGCATCTTTCCCATGTTTATAACAGTACCGCAGCAAAATTATATTTCTACAGGAAAAAATGTCATTTAAAATTGCTCGCGGCTGTAATGTATGGCCGGATCCCGGCAATATACATAAAACTTTTTTGAAAAAAACGCCAAAATTTAAAAAAAAAATGGCATGGGAGTCCCCCCAAAATCCATACCAGGCCTGGTTTGGATTTTAAGAGAAACCCCGCGCCAAAATAAAAAAAAAAATTACCAGGCCACATGCCCTCAACATGGGGGGGGGTGCTTTGGGGTCCCGCCCAAAGCACCTTTTCCCCATGTTGATGGGGACAAGGATTCCACCCCCAGTACCCTGGCCATTGGTTGTGGGGGTCTGCCGGTGGGAGACTTATTGAAATCTGGAAGCCCCCTTTAACAAGGGGGCCCCCAGATCCCAGCCCCCCTATGTGAATGGGTAGGGGTGTCAGAAACCATGAACCAGACCGAGACAGAAGTATAGTAAAATGACACTTGTTTATTAATAAAAATAAAAGGATAAATAGAGTAAGCGTAGTCAAAGCATAGCCAGAGTCCAGTAACCGGATCGGGTAGTCAGCCAAGCCAGAGTTCAGTAACCAGATCGGGTAATCAGCCAAGCCAGAGTTCAGTAACCAGATCAGGTAATCAGTCAGGCCAGAAGTCAGGGATCCAGTTAGAGGAACAGCAAGCAGGATAAGGAGCCAGAAGGGATGTCAGCAAAGCCAGTCTTTAAACAGGAACGCATGAGATGGTTTCTTGTGATGTGACCAAGGCAAAGGCAGGAATGAAGTGAGCTGGAGATCTTTAAGTAGGCGGGACTGACGAGAAGATCCACAACAGCTGGTTAACTGTGGAGAGAGATGAGAGCTGGCAATTAGCCGACAACTGAGCGGCCAGCTCAGAGAAGGAAGAAGGAAGGGCCAGCCCTGACAAGGGGTAAGTGTCAAAATAGTAAAAACGACAGGAGACAGTTTTTGACAATCCCTTTATTTAAAAAAAATCACAGCATCTGACGGTCCTGAGACTGTCCTTTTGACAGCTGTTATATACGCAATATATACTGGTTATAATATACTGGTTATGTCACCAGATGGCCCCGCCCTTGGCTATATAACAGCTGTCACCGAGAAAAGACTGCAGTCGGTGGGACGCCTCCCATAGAGGCAGAGCTTTTTTCTTCTTCTGTTTTTCAGGTCCATCGGCCCTGTAATTGAAGAAGGATGGACACCGTGGGACACTTTTTAAAAAATTTCTTAATAAAGGAACACTTTTTTGGTGAATGGGTAGGGGTACAATGTATCCCTACCCATTCACATAGGGGGACCCCACAACCACCGGGCAAGAGTTGTGGGGATGAGGCCCTTGTCCCCATCAACATGGGGACAAGGTGCTTTGGGGTATGGATTTTGGGGGGACCCCCAAGCCATTTTTTTTGGCGTGGGGTTCCCCTTAAAATGCATACCAGACCCGAAGAGCCTGGTATGGATTTTTGGGGGGCACCCACACCATTATTTTTTTAATTTGGCGTGGGGTTCCCCTTAAAATCCATACCAGAGTTGAAGGGCATGGTATGGATTTTGGGGGGACTCCCACGCCATTTTTTAAAAATTTTGGCGCACTTAACCACTTCAATACACTGTATTATATAAACTACACTGCCTGCATTGACTGAATATAGCGTCTACACTAAATATCTAGACTACACTAAATGCAGAGTATCTATCTATCTATCTATCTATCTATCTATCTATCTATCTATCTATCTATCTATCTATCTATCTATCTATCTATCTATCTATCTACACTAAATGCAGAATATATATATGCACACATACACACACACTAGACTGTATATATATATATATATATATATATATATATATATATCAAATACACTGCCTGCATATATATATATATATATATTAAACTGTATATATATTTAAAATACACTGTCACTAACTAACCTGCCTGTCTAATCTAGCTCAATCTATCTCTATCCACACACTATACACAGCCGCTATGTAAGCAGCCTTATATAGTGTGTGGTGTGGACCCCCTGAGCCATGATTGGCCACCCTGCCTTTTGCCAATTATGGCTTTCTCAGCACAGTGTGCTGTGATTGGCTAAAGCATGCAGGGCAGGTGCATGCTTTGGCCAATCATCATACAGCAATGCACTGCAATCTCGCAGTGCATTATGGGGCGTTCTGCGGCGCTCAAATTTCCCATGAACGCCCCATAATATTCGCTGTTCAGCGAATATCGAGCTCATCGAACGATGTCATCAAGCTTATCACTAATGAAAAGAGATAAGGTAAAAGATGTAATGGTGGGGCAATGTCCAGTTGTCAAAGAATTCTGGAAGAACATATTTCTTATGGCCTCTAAAGCCTTGGAAATTACAATTCCTCCAGATCCCACTATGGCTCTCCTAAACCTAAAACCTGCTATGCTCACTCACACTCAATTTCAGTTGTTTATTCAACTTAGTACTGCAGCTAAACAAACCATTGCCAAAGCATGGAAGTCTCCAACTCTAATGCCCCGTACACACGGTCGAATTTTCCGATGGAAAATGTCCGATCGGAGCGTGTTGTCGGAAATTCCGACCGTGTGTGGGCTCCAACGGACATTTTCCATCGGATTTTCCGACACACAAAGTTGGAGAGCAGGAGATAAAATTTTCCGACAACAAAATCCGATCGCGTCAATTCCGACCGTGTGTGGCCTGTTCCGACGCACAAAGTGCCGCGCATGCTCAGAAGAAATTCCAGCACGGACCAGCTCGTTCTGGTAAACTTAGCGTTCGCAATGGATACAGCACTTTCGTCACACTGCAATGTCAAAAATGGTTTAATACAGCGCACTCTCTTCTTCTTTATAATGTGAGAAGAATTAAGTAGTTTTGCTGCTCATATTCACACACACTTCTCACAAACTTTTTTTTTTTGTTTTTTTATTGGGATTCCCTGAATATATTGTTAGTTGTCACATCTGACAGAATGATTTTTTTTATTTATTTATTTTTTTTTGGATTTTAAGCTTTTTTTGTTTTAGATTTAATGTTTGTATTTTTTCCAAGGCTGATCTTTGTTTAATGTTATTTTTACTCCAGAATATTTGTGTGTGTTTTGTGTGTCAAGTTACCCCAACACCATTGATATCTTTTATTATTTAATCTCAAGGAGATTGTTTGTTGTTGGTGTCCCTTGTTCATTTCACATTGTATATTTGAAATGTACCTGAATCCTCACAAACAAACTGTCCTTTTTGAAGTAAAACACATAGGAGAGTATAATTCAAACAAAAAATCCTTTATTAAGGGCTCAGAACCAAACAAAGAGGAAGGCAACACTGGATCAACAGGAGAAATTAGCGAAGCCTGGGACCCCCACGGCAGACATCAATTCTTGAACATCAAAATTGGTGGCCTGAGGAGTCCATATGTAAGGGAGGGCAGTCTGGTCCGGGATTCGCAGAGATCGGGAAAGCAGCAGATGACATCTGTGTCCCCAGGCTGTGGTACCACAAGAGGCTGCATTTTTTGGCCGACCAGACTGGATCCAGGGTCCTCACTTTCTGGTCTTCCTTCCACACTTCCTTCCCGGCTGTGGCTGTGCTGTTTGAGATGTGGCAGGAGGAGGAGTAGGACCTGGAGGAGAAGGAGGACTGGGAGGACCTGGAGGAGAAGGAGGAGGAGGACCTGCAGGAGGAGGACCATCGCAAAGGTGTGTCTGAGCTGTAATTTGGCCCCTCATACCTTTCTTAAGAGCCTCCAATATGAGCGACTCACACATGACTTGTTGTCCCTCCTCCATCCTCTGCATTTTATAGGCAATGATGGCAGCAATGTCCTCCTCCACGGTGTGTCGTGCTCCCAGGACCTCTGTAGCCCTCCAAAAGAGTCCTCTGCCAGCCTCCTCTAAGGCACTCCTCCTCCTGCCACTTTCTCTTTCCAGGGGGGGTGGAGGGACCTTGATATCAGCCAGCCGGCTCGGCCCGGCCACCTCCTGGCTGAGACTTCCCTGTGTATGAAAAAGGGACATGGTTTTAGTTTTTGCATCATCAATCACAATCATAAATTAGTACTCCCAACTAACATCTAGTTAACATCATTGATTGTACAAGCAGAAATATTTAGAGGAATGCTATACCTGGCTCAATCTGGGCTCCTCCATGTGTTGTTTCCTGGAAGGCCCAGGTTGGGCATCAGAAGCCTCAGCCGGGGGGGAAGGAAGCATGGAAGGAAGACTGGAGAGGGATGGCCTGGGTTCAGTCTGGCCTGCCAGAAAATGCAGCCTGTCGTAGTACCACATCCTGGGGACATAGATGTCATCTGCTGCTCTGGATCCGAATCCAGGACCTTCTTGCGCTCCCTTACATATGTGCTCCTCAGGCCACCAATTAAGTTCTTCAAATAGGTAATGTCTGCTGTGGGGATCACCTGCTTTACAATTTCACACAATTGCTCCAGTGCTGCCTTCCTCTTTGCTTGGTTCTTGTAATGTGGGTGTTTAATCTCCCACAGACATGGCAGCTCCCTTAACATATCAATGAATAATGACATGAAGTCATTGCCTTTCACTAGCATATCCATGTTCACTGCAAGACACAACACAAGACAAAGCCGGATGTCAGACAAAACTCTCCTAATCTTGTTACAATATAGGCCTCAATGTAGAAGCAGTATAGGCACAAGTTTGTCTCTTACCTTCGTTCTTACGATCGGCGCATCCAATGCTCTTCCTCCGCTCACAGATTGTACGTAATATGCACGTGTGTTACGCTTTATATACACTGCGCATGCGTGTAACTCCGCCCGCCCCTGACGTTCTTTCTATTCTATTCCCCGCCCCTTTTCGTTCAGCGCAGTGGGGGAAGAGCACATGGCGAAGTCACAGCAGGTGCGTGATAATTACAGGAACGAGGAGGAGGAAAGCCCAGATCCGGACCCGTCCCGATCCAGAAGGAGACATTTTAAGGCCACAAATATGTCCTTTGGGGAGATGTTGGAGATGGTCGACATAATGAAGAAGGCCGACTATGACATAAAGTATTGGCCTTACCCCAACCCCAATATCAGAAAGGCCAAGATCATGGCGAAAGTGATCAAAAGTCTTCAGAGGAATTTCGGGGTACGACGATCGAAAGATCAGCTCAGGAAGCGGTGGTAGGACCTTAAATTAAGAGAGCCAGAGCAGTACCGAAAGATCCGGAGAGTGCTGCAAAAAAGTAAGTAGTTGTGCTGTGTTCCTATTCTTTTTGTCTTTATTACGTTCGTGCTGCTCCATATGCTTTTCTTAATTGTACAGTTTAAAAGGGCAACTTTAATGTTCATGGGCCCATTATTCATTCGTATCAAACATTTTTCTTTCGGCCTCTAAAACACCATTGTTTAGGCCATATGCATTTTCACACATTTTTTAGGGCCTACTTGGATGCCAAATATTTGTTTGTGTAGATGGGTTTGTTACTAGAATGAAATGCAAACTAGATTCTGTGTAAGGAGAGGACACTCAGCAGCAGTTTTCACATCTGGACACTGGAGCACTAGTGTGGGACACAAGAACACCATTTTTATTAGGGGGGCCACACAGGTGCACCAGTGTATACTATAGGGGGGTCTCCATCTGTGAAGCTTGTACTAAACAGGTAAAGTATTGCAGCTTGACAAAGGGCAATAAAAAAAAGACATCTTGGAACTCTGCTAAAATTGACAATTGTACCCCACTTCCAAGCAATGTTTCCTATTTATAGTTCTTCCATCAAATATCTGTGTGCTAATTATACCATTTTTGTTTTACATAGGGGATAAAAGACTCGGAGGACACCCCTCATCCGAGGAGATCACAGACCCCCCACCTATGGAAGAAGGTGAAATACCACCAACTCAAGAAGAGCAGGAGGAAGAAGAAGACGTGGTGGAAATTGGCACCACAACAGGTGAGTGTCTGCGACCACAGGCTCAGGTAAGAGATGGATGGTGGAAGATTTTTGATACCATTTTTTGTTTGTTTCCTCTCTTTTTAGGTGATCGTGATGTTAGGGATCGAGATCCTTTCACATCTGAAAGTGCCCAGATCCTGTTCGGGGAGATCATGGGGTGTAATGTAGAATTGCAAAACATCCAGAAAAAAATAAATGATGTGATTCAAAAAAATAATAACATCATTAATGTTTTGGGGCGAATTTAAAACCCCACAAAATCACTTTTTTTATTGTGGTCCAATGTTTTAAATATTTTTGCAATGTTTTGAAAAGCCAAATTTGGAGGATGCACACAGTGTGCCAACATGTGCTATCTGCCATCACGGGAGATCAATGTAGGCGTTTTGGGGGTGCAACCCCTTCCTCAATAATAAAGTAGCTGAGAGGAAGGGCTTGCTCCCCCAAAACACGTCCCTTGATCCCCCGTGATGGTAGATAGCACATGTTTACATTGGTAAATTGGTGTGCATCTTCCAAATTTGGCTTTTCCAGGGGTGATTTCCCCTCATGTGAACACAATATCAAACCCAGTTCCTAAATACTGATGTCTGATATAGCCTTCAGGTTTTACCATATGTGAACTTTGTAAGTTCAAATTTTTTCTCTTTCTTGTTGGTTTTACACAGGTCTGTTTTATCGTAAATGGACATTTCTATTTTTGATAATGCCACCCCAAAAATTGTTATACAACAAACATGTTGGTTTGTTTTAAAAACCTTTGGTAAATGCACATGTGATTGTGCAGGTATTAAAAAGTGTGTTAATCAAGAATGTGTGGATTATTGTCTCAACACTACAACACTTTTGGGGTGATGTAATTGCTGTTTTCTGCGAAAATGGGGGTTATTTCCTAAGGGCAAATCCTCTTTGCACTACAAGTGCAGGTTCAGTGCAGTTGCAAGTGCAATTGTAGTGAAATGTGTTCTTGCATTTAGTAAATAACAGCCAACAGTGCTTTGTATAAGGTTACACAATCACGCCATTTTCTGCACTCAACACATTTCTGTCAGTGTCAGCTAAAACAAACACAAGCAGTAAATGTCCACAAAGAATTTCGTTTTTTATAATAAAAAGGCTTCACATATTTGCTGGCATATTGATGGCCCCCCTACCCGCAAAGAACTCCTGGTAGCGTAACCGGACATCACGGGCACTCAGGGAGGTCAAGCCAGGGCGGCCGCTTTCAGGCGCCGTCAGTGTGGTTTCATGTATCATTCCGGCCTCAGGCCCAACTGAGCCAGCATAGTTGGCTGAATGTTTCCTTAAAAAGTTATTGAGAATACAGCACGCCAGTATAATATGGTTCAGTTTATACTCTGCCATATGGATGGGTGTCATAAATAGGCGGAACCGGCTGGCCAGGATTCCAAATGTGTTCTCCACCACTCTTCGGGCGCTGGCCAGCCGGTAATTAAAAACCCTCTGTTCCACTCAAATTTCCCATGAACGCCCCATAATATTCACTGTTCAGCGAATATCGAGCTCATCGAACAATGTCATCAAGCTTATCACTAATGAAAAGAGATAAGGTAAAAGATGTAATGGTGGGGCAATGTCTAGTTGTCAAAGAATTCTGGAAGAACATATTTCTTATGGCCTCTAAAGCCTTGGAAATTACAATTCCTCCAGATCCCACTATGGCTCTCCTAAACCTAAAACCTGCTATGCTCACTCACACTCAATTTCAGTTGTTTATTCAACTTAGTACTGCAGCTAAACAAACCATTGCCAAAGCATGGAAGTCTCCAACTCTAATGCCCCGTACACACGGTCGGCTTTTCCGATGGAAAATGTCCGATCGGAGCGTGTTATCGGAAATTCCGACCGTGTGTGGGCTCCATCGGACATTTTCCATCGGATTTTCCGACACACAAAGTTGGAGAGCAGGAGATAAAATTTTCCGACAACAAAATCCGATCGCGTCAATTCCGACCGTGTGTGGCCTGTTCCGACGCACAAAGTGCCGCGCATGCTCAGGAGAAATTCCGGCACGGAACAGCTCGTTCTGGTAAACTTAGCGTTCGCAATGGATACAGCACTTTCGTCACACTGCAATGTCAAAAATGGTTTAGTACAGCGCACTCTCTTCTTCTTTATAATGTGAGAAGAATTAAGTCGTTTTGCTGCTCATATTCATACACACTTCTCACAAACTTTTTTTTTTGTTTTTTTATTGGGATTCCCTGAATATATTGTTAGTTGTCACATCTGACAGAATGATTTTTTTTATTTATTTATTTTTTTTTGGATTTTAAGCTTTTTTTGTTTTAGATTTAATGTTTGTATTTTTTCCAAGGCTGATCTTTGTTTAATGTTATTTTTATTTTTACTCCAGAATATTTTTGTGTGTGTTTTGTGTGTCAAGTTACCCCAACACCATTGATATCTTTTATTATTTAATCTCAAGGAGATTGTTTGTTGTTGGTGTCCCTTGTTCATTTCACATTGTATATTTGAAATGTACCTGAATCCTCACAAACAAACTGTCCTTTTTGAAGTAAAACACATAGGAGAGTATAATTCAAACAAAAAATCCTTTATTAAGGGCTCAGAACCAAACAAAGAGGAAGGCAACACTGGATCAACAGGAGAAATTAGCGAAGCCTGGGACCCCCACGGCAGACATCAATTCTTGAACATCAAAATTGGTGGCCTGAGGAGTCCATATGTAAGGGAGGGCAGTCTGGTCCGGGATTCGCAGAGATCGGGAAAGCAGCAGATGACATCTGTGTCCCCAGGCTGTGGTACCACAAGAGGCTGCATTTTTTGGCCGACCAGACTGGATCCAGGGTCCTCACTTTCTGGTCTTCCTTCCACACTTCCTTCCCGGCTGTGGCTGTGCTGTTTGAGATGTGGCAGGAGGAGGAGTAGGACCTGGAGGAGGAGGAGGACTGGGAGGACCTGGAGGAGAAGGAGGAGGACCTGCAGGAGGAGGACCATCGCAAAGGTGTGTCTGAGCTGTAATTTGGCCCCTCATACCTTTCTTAAGAGCCTCCAATATGAGCGACTCACACATGACTTGTTGTCCCTCCTCCATCCTCTGCATTTTATAGGCAATGATGGCAGCAATGTCCTCCTCCACGGTGTGTCGTGCTCCCAGGACCTCTGTAGCCCTCCAAAAGAGTCCTCTGCCAGCCTCCTCTAAGGCACTCCTCCTCCTGCCACTTTCTCTTTCCAGGGGGGGTGGAGGGACCTTGATATCAGCCAGCCGGCTCGGCCCGGCCACCTCCTGGCTGAGACTTCCCTGTGTATGAAAAAGGGACATGGTTTTAGTTTTTGCATCATCAATCACAATCATAAATTAGTACTCCCAACTAACATCTAGTTAACATCATTGATTGTACAAGCAGAAATATTTAGAGGAATGCTATACCTGGCTCAATCTGGGCTCCTCCATGTGTTGTTGCCTGGAAGGCCCAGGTTGGGCGTCAGAAGCCTCAGCCGGGGGGAAAGGAAGCATGGAAGGAAGACTAGAGAGGGATGGCCTGGGTTCAGTCTGGCCTGCCAGAAAATGCAGCCTGTCGTAGTACCACATCCTGGGGACATAGATGTCATCTGCTACTCCGGGTCCGAATCCAGGACCTTCTTGCGCTCCCTTACATATGTGCTCCTCAGGCCACCAATTAAGTTCTTCAAATAGGTGATATCTGCTGTGGGGATCACCTGCTTTACAATTTCACACAATTGCTCCAGTGCTGCCTTCCTCTTTGCTTGGTTCTTGTAATGTGGGTATTTAATCTCCCACAGACATGGCAGCTCCCTTAACATATCAATGAATAATGACATGAAGTCATTGTCTTTCACTAGCATATCCATGTTCACTGCAAGACACAACACAAGACAAAGCCGGATGTCAGACAAAACTCTCCTAATCTTGTTACAATATAGGCCTCAATGTAGAAGCAGTATAGGCACAAGTTTGTCTCTTACCTTCGTTCTTACGATCGGCGCGTCCAATGCTCTTCCTCCGCTCACAGATTGTATGTAATACGCACGTGTGTTACACTTTGTATACACTGCGCATGCGTGTAACTCCGCCCGCCCCTGACGTTCTTTCTATTCTATTCCCCGCCCCTTTTCGTTCAGCGCAGTGGGGGAATAGCACATGGCGAAGTCACAGCAGGTGCGTGATAATTACAGGAACGAGGAGGAGGAAAGCCCGGATCCGGACACGTCCCGATCCAGAAGGAGACATTTTAAGGCCACAAATATTGTTATGGAAATGATTAAGAGCTCCAATCGAGCCCAAGGTTATCTGCTGCTGTCTCTAATTGAAAAGTGTGGATATGCATGCATATAAAAGTAAACACTCTGAGACACGCTCAGCACCGTTACTTCTTACACTTCTAATTTATTCAAGGCGGTGCTAATATTTTATACACAAAAATACGTCATTGCTATGTTAGTCTAATAGGTACATCTAATTGGTTAAGATAAAAAAAAGAAGATGGAGAATCTTCATAACGAGGTTTGGCTGTCCTTGGTTTTATCTTCAGTTCCGCGTTCTTCTGATGTGTGGGATTTAGGGGGTACCCGCCATTTTGAGAAAAATATAGGAACAGAGCAAACCTGTATACTTATATAATGAGTAAGGAGAAAAATATGTATGCACATAAGAAAATAGACATTTTCAGATTATTATTAACATCACATTCCTTCACAATCCCCCCTAAAATGACTATTTTCTCTTTTCTGTCCCTAATACTAAAGGTCCCACTTTGGCCTGGCCCTTCTCCTCAGCAACTCTTTTAGGCTGTATATAGAATTGGGCAGCAACTGTTCACTTCCCTCCTCGATACAGCTGGAGAGGTGCAGTCAGGCGCTATCTATCCCTAAAACCCTATAGGATTGTGAGATTATGGACAGGGAGTGACTGTAGGGGAGTGAAGGGTTTGTCATCTTCCATCATAAGGGGGTCCTCTTCTTCTTGGTGGAGAAATGTAGGTGTGCTATTGTCTACAGCCTTGCTCATTAACTTTTTACAAAAGGTAGAATACAGCATACAATCAGGGCTAAAAGAACCAGGATTATTAATACCGTTACCCCTATCTGGACGAGCACCTTCTGCCACCCACTCATCCAGCTAAAGTATTGATCCCATGGGTCTGTGATACCTGAGTTCTTCAACTCCAATGACAGATCTTCTAATTTCTTTATAGCTAAAGTAACCTTACCATTTGGCCCAGTATTATCGGGAATGTATGTACAACAGGTTCCCGTTTTTTCCTATGATTTTACAAAACACCTCCTTTCCCAGATAGCACCATGTCTAAGGCCATCAGGTCTTGGAATGTCATGTAGGAAGTGGGGGCTAACTGGTCAGCAATTCGCTGGAGGGCATCTTTAGAGTAATTTACAAATCTCTGTTGGTTATAATATGTGTAGTGTCAGGTCACCTAGAGGCTGGGTGACAAATGCACACTGTCGGGATCAGGAGTGCACCGCAAGGTAGTGGACCCTACGGCTGACTGCTGTGGCTTAAACCCTGGGAGGTTCAGGAATCAGGTCTACTGGATCACTGACACAGATCCCACTGGGAGCTAGAGCATAGATTCCCCAGGGCGCGGAGTCTAAGAGCCAGCAGGTGTTCACCAGAGCCTTTAATGGTAAGGATGGACTGCGCTGCAGTCTGGCTCCAGGTCGCGGCTCCCGGGGTCTCACAGCTCATGCTCACCGTAGACTACAGGAGAAGAGGAAGGAGGCAGCAGGCTGGAACATCAGGGTCACAGGCAAACAGGGATGGTCGGGAACAGGCCAAAGTCGGTAACAGGAATCAGATGTAGGAAACACAGCAAGTACACATAGAGGCTAACACACAATGGTTGATCAGCACTGCTGGCTTGCAGTGCACAGGTTAATATAGGGTTCCCTGATAGGGCCTGGGGTGGGGCCATGCTTAGAGGAGAGGTTACAAAAGCAGTCAGGTGAGGGTCAGCTGGTCTCTAGAGATGAACACATGGAGACAGGTATGCTGATCGACAAACTCTATTGCATAACCATGACATGTAGTTAATCCAATCTACATTCTTGCTGACAGTTGTTATGGGGATCAAAGACTCAAAACCAGCTTTTACCTGCTCCCTGGCTTTAAACTCATCAGGGACCCCCCTTGTAACCCCTATGATATGTATGTATACATGAGGATCAAAGCTTCCGGAGAGAGCTGCTCGCTTCCTCCTCTGACTGCGTGCTGGGTCAGTGTATGTATCAGGGGTATCTTCGGTTAGGATATGGGGGGGCATAATGACCTTTGCAAGGGCACATTCACTGGTCCAGATTACCTCTAGATCAAACTGAAAAAAGGATATGCAGCACCCGAAAACACGCTCTCCTGCAGTGATAAGCGTGCATTCAGGTGTTCTTCCTGGCCAACTTGACTGAGGTGGCTGTGGTCAGCAAAACTTGGAATGGACCATCATAACTTGGCTCAAGTATCTGGGGTGGGGCCATGCTTAGAGGAGAGGTTACAAAAGCAGTCAGGTGAGGGTCAGCTGGTCTCTAGAGATGAACACATGGAGACAGGTATGCTGATCGACAAACTCTATTGCATAACCATGACATGTAGTTAATCCAATCTACATTCTTGCTGACAGTTGTTATGGGGATCAAAGACTCAAAACCAGCTTTTACCTGCTCCCTGGCTTTAAACTCATCAGGGACCCCCCTTGTAACCCCTATGATATGTATGTATACATGAGGATCAAAGCTTCCGGAGAGAGCTGCTCGCTTCCTCCTCTGACTGCGTGCTGGGTCAGTGTATGTATCAGGGGTATCTTCGGTTAGGATATGGGGGGGCATAATGACCTTTGCAAGGGCACATTCACTGGTCCAGATTACCTCTAGATCAAACTGAAAAAAGGATATGCAGCACCCGAAAACACGCTCTCCTGCAGTGATAAGCGTGCATTCAGGTGTTCTTCCTGGCCAACTTGACTGAGGTGGCTGTGGTCAGCAAAACTTGGAATGGACCATCATAACTTGGCTCAAGTATCTCCAGACAGTAGTTGGTGTGTTCCTGTATCTAATTCAGGATCTGGAATGGAAGAAAACACCTGGACATGCATTCAGGTTAATTCTCGTGATAAAGTGGTTACATAATTAGTCAACACATCAGACTGCAACTGTAGCTGTTGTGGAAAGTAACAACCAAGTCTGGGAGCTGAACCAAACAAAATTTCATTAGGGTATAGGGCATGTTTCCCCCGGGGGTGTGTCTGACACTGAACAGGGCAATGGGCCAACTCATGTTAGTCTATTGGGCCATCTTTAACATCCTGTTTTTAGTGTCCCATTCATCCTTTCTACCCTACCGCTACTTTGAGGGTGGTATGGGGTGTGTAGTGCCAACTGAACCCCCAGTGCTGCCCAACTCTCTTTAGTAAGGGTTGCTGTTAAGGCTGGTCCCTGATCTCTCAATATCACCTCTGGGACCCCAAATCTACATACTATCTCACTTAGTAGTTTCTTAGCTGTGGTCCTGGCAGTCGTGACCACTTCCACTAGAGTGTATTTGAATCTGCCACTTCTTGGCACTTGAGAATGATCAATTTGCATCCTCTGGAATGGGGTATAGGGCTTTTGCCAGGTGCTTCTTGTGTTTTTTCTGTGCGTCCTGGGTTACATTTGGTGCAGATAATGCATGATCTGCAGAAGTTGTCGGTCAGTGGAGTAACTCTTGGTGCAACACTTGTTGATAAGAGAGTTCATAAAAGTCTTTGTCAAGTGGGCAGCTCCATGTGCCCATTGCACCACGGCTGGGTACATACTCCTGGGTAGACAAGGCTTCTTGTTGTACTCGAATAGTCCATTTCTGAGAGTTGCTCCTCTCCGTTTCCAGCTTTCCTTCTTATCCGGACTTGTTGTTTCCTGTAGTTCTTTTAGATAAACTCTGTCCACTGGGAAAGTCTGTAAGGTAAGCACGGGGTGGTCTTCTTCTACCACCCTACTGTCCACTTCCCGTGGACCACCAGCTGTCTGTTTGGCAGCTGAATTGGCTAGATGATTGCCTTAAGCTTCCTTTGAGTTCAGTTTGTCGTGTGCTTTTACTCATAATAGTCACTTGGGTTGTGAGAAGCAAGGCATCAATCAAGTTTTCACAGGTGTTCCTGCAGCCATCAGGAATCCTCTGTCCTAGATAACACCATAATTATGGGCAATGCTGAAAGCATATCTTGAGTCCATATGAATGTTGGCTCTTTTTCCCTCTGCCCATTTACATGCTGTAGTAAGTGCTTACAGCTCTGCCTCCTGTGTAGACATCACCGGTGGTAAGGCTTCAGCTTGTAGAACAGTGTTTTCAGTGGTGACCGCGTGTCCTGTGTGGTCATGGGGTCACAAGTCAAGACTCTACTCCTCCTCCTCCTTTCCCCCCTCGAGAAGTGGAAGAAGTGTGGTAGGGTTCAGTGTTTGACAACTTAATAGAGTAATGCTGTCCAGTAGGAGGGAACACAGGAGTCTCAAGTGTCTGGTAGTGGACAAGTGTTTCGGCTGGATCTTGGTTGAATATGGCAACAACGTCATGGGGGGCAAGCACAACGAGGCAGTGTCCGAGGACCAAGTTCAAAGTTTTGTCAAGCAAGGCTTATGTAGCAAATCCAGCTCGCAGACACAATAGGCCTCCTCTTGCTACCGCATCCAGCCGACAGGAATAATATCCTATGGGGCGTAGGCTGATGCCGTGTGATTGGGTGAGTACACCTGCAGCATGTCCCAGACGTTCGGATACAAAGAACTTGAGCGTTTTGCCGTAGGCTGGGAGCCCTAGCGCCGGGGGTGGCGCACTTAAAGGCTTCAAACTTTAGATATTTCTTCAGGAGACATCTGGAAGGGGTCTGATTGCAGAGCATCAGTAGGAAGGCTTCTGGAATCCATGCTCTGCACTAGGAAATTAGTCCAAAGAAAATGACAGGTGTTGAGCACCACTGCAATTTGGGCTTTGAGGCTCTGCAGCCCTGGTTGGCAAGATAGCACAACAGGCTTTCTGAGGTGACTTCAACAGGGGGTAAGTCAGCTGCACAAAGGAGAAGGTCATGAACATGTTGGAAGAGAATCACTTCCGGGTGTTCCTCCTGTCATGTGTCAAGGATGATAGCCATAGCTTTTGCAAACTGGCTTGGAAAGTTCTGTGCCACAACTGTTTAGGTATGTTGCCGTTTCTTTCCGTGGATGAATGCAAAAAGGTACCAGCAGGAGGGGTGAAGGTGGACACTGAAGAAAACTTTTGTAAGGTCCACCTCTGTGAGGTACTTTGCAGTCAAAGGCATCCACAGCAGGTTCCTGGTTCTCCTTTAGGATTCTCTTCTTGGGGTTATTGTGGTTTCCGGGGCAATGAAGCGCCCTCTTTTAGCTTGACTGAAACTGGTGGCACCTTTAATTGACCGTTGTCTTCCGGTCCTGTGGACCATAGGCACGCAGGGATTCTGTCAAGTACTTCCTGCAGTATTGAACTTGAAGTTTTTGCTTCATTAAGTGTCATCAGGAGAGGCAGAGAACACAAAGCAGATGAGTCTTCTAAAGATAGGGGAGTATGTAACTTCATCCCCCCTTCAGGCGTGTCCTGATTGAGGCCTGTAGTCTGGACAACACATCAGCTCCTAGTAGATTCAAGGGACATGTAGAGGACACCACAAATCTGGAAAGCAAATCAGGAAATGTCCCCACTTGGAGTGGCTCTACAAATGGACTGGAGCGGAGCACCCCATCCACTCCCACGCAGGAAACGTGTGTGTCTCTTTTCATAGTGGAAGAAACTCAGATCATCAAAGGCCTGTACGAGTTTAGTATGATACTTCTTCACAGACTCCCCTTTATCTTGGGTAATATCTTGGATTGTGGTGGTCTGATCCGTCAACTTCTCCTTTGCCCAGTCGTGGAGTTGTGTACAGAACTCCACGCCTGAGGTGTAGGAAGTGGCACTTGTCAGGCAGGCATCATTGAAGGCCATCTGCATGACTGGCCAAAAGACATATCCTGCTTTGATTTGGCATAGGCTGATCAAGTCTCTCCAGGCAGCTGAGTAAGTTTCTTGTATCTGCACTATCCTGTGGTAGAAGGGAATTGGCTGCTTCTCTGGGTCAGGCAGACTTGTCACTAAGGCCGCTGTTTGTGATAGAGTAAAAGCGACATACATCACTGGTGCCCCTTCTGGTAACCGAGACTGTTGTTGGGGCGGGGGCTGGCAAGAGGCACTGTTCCTTACGGTTGCCAGCATGTGTTTGAGATCCTCTTGGAACTGAGAGTCTGGAGCCGGATTGGGGGTTAAATCAGTGGGTGGCTTTGCTGCCTGCTGTTGGGCTTCCCACTCAGATGCTTCTTCATCATTAGCATATCCGGCCTGGGAATGTGATGCTCCCGTATTGGGGAAGACAGGTGTGTGGTATGAACCATCTTGGTTTAAAACAGGGAGGGCTGGGTACAGGCTGTTTAAGCTTACTGGGTGTACCAAGATGGCCGCCGGCAGGAAGTGCACTGGACTGGGTAGAAAGTGAAGGCATGGGTGCACTAAGATGGCCGCCGGGCTGAGTTGTCACAGTGGGTTGTGCTTGGGTGGTGAGAAAGGAGTGGTTGTTAGACGGAGGGCAGTGCTGTCCCTCCCCTCCTTTGTTTCAAGTTCCAACATATCATCAGCTCTGTGATACACATACATAATACAATCGCCATCTTTCTTAACTTCCTTTATCCAATTTTCTTTATCACACAGGATTTTTCTCCCTGTTTCTTCAGCAACATAACTTTCGCCACTTCTTTCAACTTTGTTAACTATTTCAACATCTTATCTCCTCTTCACTATCACATTCTTTTCTCTCTCTGTTTCTTGGCTAACGGCTTGAGAGGAGAATACATACAACCAAGGGGTTAATATTCTTTCTCAGTGTTCTTATCAACAAATTCCTTGGGTGGGAGTACATAAGACTGCGCTCCTAGCTTCTACTGTTTGCTATAACCCTGTAATGTACGGTTAATCTCAGAACAAGAACAAACACGTCAGTGGTAGTGAGGAGCAACGGCCCGCGACCCAACAGATCCCCCGGGCAGCCCCCCCTCCGACCTTAACCAGTCCCCAACCCCTCTCGTGTATAGCAAACAGTAAACCACAAATACACTCACAACAGGACATTACACCTGCCACTCTTCGAACTGCAAAATTTCAGCAGGCTAAGATAACCCCAGGGGCAGACAACTCCCCTTAAACCCAGTTAAAGGCCGTCATTACAGTTACTCCCAGAGGCCGACAGCACATCTGGGGGTGATACATCTGTAATGCTTTCAGACTGCAACGCCAGCAGCTGAGATAACCCTCAAAGATTCGACGAACCCAGAGTAACCCGTCCCATAACCGACTACCACAATAACCCATCTCACTCCAGAGGCCGACAGCTCATCTGGAGATGAGAACACACATGTAGCACTTTTAGACTGCTGAGTTTCGTAGCCCAAAGAATGGCAGACAGTGAACAAATACAGTCAGCAGAAACCCATTGACAGGTTCGTTAAAACAACCTCAGGCGAGGAAATACCTGCCTCTAAGACAGTCTCAGCATACCGACAGGATCCAGCCGTCAACCGAAAGATAAGAAAGTCGTACAGTGGTAAGAATATAAATCAAACTTACCGGTACTGTTAGGGCTGCACAAACCCCACTCTTATCAATCAATTAACGCCCGAATGCTTATCCCGGTACGGCTTCGACTGTAGCCTGAGGTCCCGGGTTTCGGCACCATCTGTTATGGAAATGATTAAGAGCTCCAATCGAGCCCAAGGTTATCTGCTACTGTCTCTAATTGAAAAGTGTGGATATGCATGCATATAAAAGTAAACACTCTGAGACACGCTCAGCACCGTTACTTCTTACACTTCTAATTTATTTAAGGCGGTGCTAATATTTTATACACAAAAATACGTCATTGCTATGTTAGTCTAATAGGTACATCTCATTGGTTAAGATAAAAAAAAAGAAGATGGAGAATCTTCATAACGAGGTTTGGCTGTCCTTGGTTTTATCTTCAGTTCCGCGTTCTTCTGATGTGTGGGATGTAGGGGGTACCCGCCATTTTGAGAAAAATATAGGAACAGAGCAAACCTGTATACTTATATAATGAGTAAGAAGAAAAATATGTATGCACATAAGAAAATAGACATTTTCAGATTATTATTATTATTATTTACATCACATTCCTTCACAATATGTCCTTTGGGGAGATGTTGGAGATGGTCGACATAATGAAGAAGGCCGACTATGACGGAAAGTATGGGCCTTACCCCAACCCCAATATCAGAAAGGCCAAGATCATGGCGAAAGTGGTCAAAAGTCTTCAGAGGAATTTCAGGGTACGACGATCGAAAGATCAGCTCAGGAAGTGGTGGTAGGACCTTAAATTAAGAGAGCCAGAGCAGTACCGAAAGATCCGGAGAGTGCTGCAAAAAAGTAAGTAGTTGTGCTGTGTTCCTATTCTTTTTGTCTTTATTACGTTCGTGCTGCTCCATATGCTTTTCTTAATTGTACAGTTTAAAAGGGCAACTTTAATGTTCATGGGCCCATTATTCATTCGTATCAAACATTTTTCTTTCGGCCTCTAAAACACCATTGTTTAGGCCATATGCATTTTCACACATTTTTTAGGGCCTACTTGGATGCCAAATATTTGCTTGTGTAGATGGGTTTGTTACTAGAATGAAATGCAAACTAGATTCTGTGTAAGGAGAGGACACGCAGCAGCAGTTTTCACATCTGGACACTGGAGCACTAGTGTGGGACACAAGAACACCATTTTTATTAGGGGGGCCACACAGGTGCACCAGTGTATACTATAGGGGGGTCTCCATCTGTGAAGCTTGTACTAAACAGGTAAAGTATTGCAGCTTGACAAAGGGCAATAAAAAAAAGACATTGTGGAACTCTGCTAAAATTGACAATTGTACCCCACTTCCAAGCAATGTTTCCTATTTATAGTTCTGCCATCAAATATCTGTGTGCTAATTATACCATTTTTGTTTTACATAGGGGATAAAAGACTCGGAGGACACCCCTCATCCGAGGAGACCGCAGACCCCCCACCTATGGAAGAAGGTGAAATACCACCAACCCAAGAAGAGCAGGAGGAAGAAGAAGACGTGGTGGAAATTGGCACCACAACAGGTGAGTGTCTGCGACCACAGGCTCAGGTAAGAGATGGATGGTGGCAGATTTTTTATACCATTTTTTGTTTGTTTTCTCTCTTTTTAGGTGATCGTGATGTTAGGGATCGAGATCCTTTCACATCTGAAAGTGCCCAGATCCTGATCGGGGAGATCATGGGGTGTAATGTAGAATTGCAAAACATCCAGAAAAAAATAAATGATGTGATTCAAAAAAATAATAACATCATTAATGTTTTGGGGCGAATTTAAAACCCCACAAAATCACTTTTTTATTGTGGTCCAATGTTTTAAATATTTTTGCAATGTTTTGAAAAGCCAAATTTGGAGGATGCACACAGTGTGCCAACATGTGCTGTCTGCCATCACGGGAGATCAATGTAGGCGTTTTGGGGGTGCAACCCCTTCCGCAATAATAAAGTAGCTGAGAGGAAGGGCTTGCTCCCCCAAAACACGTCCCTTGATCCCCCGTGATGGCAGATAGCACATGTTTACATTGGTAAATTGGTGTGCATCTTCCAAATTTGGCTTTTCCAGGGGTGATTTCCCCCCATGTGAACGCAATATCAAACCCAGTTCCTAAATACTGATGTCTGATATTGCCTTCAGGTTTTACCATATGTGAACTTTGTAAGTTCAAATTTTTTCTCTTTCTTGTTGGTTTTACACAGGCCTGTTTTATCGTAAATGGACATTTCTATTTTTGATAATGCCACCCCAAAAATTGTCATACAACAAACATGTTGGTTTGTTTTAAAAACCTTTGGTAAATGCACATGTGATTGTGCAGGTATTAAAAAGTGTGTTAATCAAGAATGTGTGGATTATTGTCTCAACACTACAACACTTTTGGGGTGATGTAATTGCTGTTTTCTGCGAAAATGGGGGTTATTTCCTAAGGGCAAATCCTCTTTGCACTACAAGTGCAGGTTCAGTGCAGTTGCAAGTGCAATTGTAGTGAAATGTGTTTTTGCATTTAGTAAATAACAGCCAACAGTGCTTTGTATAAGGTTACACAATCACGCCATTTTCTGCACTCAACACATTTCTGTCAGTGTCAGCTAAAACAAACACAAGCAGTAAATGTCCACAAAGAATTTCTTTTTTTTTTTATTATAAAAAGGCTTCACATATTTGCTGGCATATTGATGGCCCCCCTACCCGCAAAGAACTCCTGGTAGCGTAACCGGACATCACGGGCACTCGGGGAGGGCAAGCCAGGACGGCCGCTTTCAGGCGCCGTCAGTGTGGTTTCATGTATCATTCCGGCCTCAGGCCCAACTGAGCCAGCATAGTTGGCTCAATGTTTCCTTAAAAAGTTATGGAGAATACAGCACGCCAGTAGAATATGGTTCAGTTTATACTCTGCCATATACATGGGTGTCATAAATAGGCGGAACCGGCTGGCCAGGATTCCAAATGTGTTCTCCACCACTCTTGGGGCTCTGGCCAGCCGGTAATTAAAAACCCTCTGTTCCGGGGTTAGGGTCCTCATCGGGAATGGCCGCATAAGATGGTCCCCCAGCGCAAATGCTTCATCCGCAACGAAGACGAATGGCAGTCCTTCCACATTCTCTTCTGGAGGTGGCAAGTCCAAGCTGCCATTCTGGAGATGCCTGTAAAACTCCGTCTGGGCAATGACTCCACCATCGGACATCCGGCCATTCTTCCCCACGTCCACATACAGGAAGTCGTAATTAGCCGACACCACCGCCAACATCACAATACTATTGAACCCCTTGTAATTATAATAGTACGACCCCGAGTTGGGTGGTGGGACGATGTGGACGTGTTTCCCATCAATTGCCCCTCCGCAGTTAGGAAAGTCCCACCGCTGAGCAAAGTGGGAGGCCACAGTCTGCCATTCCTGTGGCGTGGAAGGAAACTGTTGAGGAAAAAAAAAACCATTACTCTTTTTGATCAGAAACATGGCAAGCAGATTAGGCACAAACATTATGGGGCAACCTCCAGATAGCATTTATTAAGGGGAAATTAACAACACCAAAGTATAAGGTACACCTATCATATTCCCCCCCCCCTCTCATGGGCCATTTCTAACATTATAGGGGGGGCGATCTTGGACAGGTAACCCTCTTCACCTCATTGAGAGATGAATGCCTAAATACAGGGTATTATTTGGAACAGCCCCTCCTTAGTTACACTATTGGCAGCCCACTGGACAGGTAAGAAGTGTCATAATACAAAGATATAAATACACATTGTACACATTTGAGGACATTTGGACATTCTGCTATTGCCTGTCAAGATAATAATAGGATACAAAAACTTTAAACAGTACCATTTGAAAGTATACAGGCAGGCCCTTGCACTACATGCTTTGGGGAATTCATCCATACATCTGACCACAAAAGAAATGGGTATAGTGTGTATGGGTTTGGCAAAGTCAGCAGATAGATGATTGAGGATAGATAGAGAATTGGTATCAGCTGACTTAGCAGTTGGGGGGAGGGAGGGTTAATAAAAATGATTTGGGGACACTACAAAAAAAAAGCCTCTGGCACTCTGCTAGAATTTAAAGCTAAAATAACATTTCCAAACATTTTAGGGGGTGTTTGGGGTAAAGCACTACTATGGAGCTGATAAAATACATTTTTAAGTGACTACATGAGGTGAATATAGGGGCAGGAGAGCATGTTGGGGAGGTTATTGAAGGACAAATATGTATGAAGGACCTAAAATCATAATTACAGAAAAATCCAGCATGCATGAGGAGAAAGGGGACATTCACAGCATATTCCAATCATGGTAATTAGGGAATGAGGAAAGAAATACAATATATTAGCAAACATTCAATACAATAAAATGTGATATTAAAGGATAAAAATCTTACCTTCATATACTCCTTCTGCAGGACCTGGATGATGGCAGAACAAGTCTCTGGGATAATGATCCCCAGAGCCTGGGGGGAGATGCCTGTCGAGAACTTGAGGTCCTGCAGGTTTCTCCCTGTCGCCAAGTCCTGCAGGGTAGCGACCAACCTCTGCTCCGGAGTGATGGCTTGCCTCATGCAGGTATCCTGCCTGCTAATATAAGGGGTCAGCGAAGCCAACAGACGGTGAAACACGGGGTCCGTCATCTGAGAATAATCCTGATGATTTCAGGAACTTTCTCAGCTGATCTCACGGAGCAAAGGCATATGAGAGAACTGGTCACGCTGAAGCAACCAATTCTTGGTCCATGAACTCCTCCCTACCCTGTTCATGGACTGGACTTGTGTCAAGGTCAGGACCCCAACACCAAGCCCCTGCACAGCACGAACTCTACGAGGAGTACGCATACGAAACATGGCTAGAAAACGGTCGGCTGCTCAGAACGAAGTAACAGAACGCACTGAAGAACAGCAAGGCCTGTGAAGAGCGACCTGAAAAACAGTAACGAACGAACAAGAATACAATGACTAATTAAAGTCATGCGGAACTTGCTGCACGCACTGAAGAGCAGATACAAACCCACAAGCACAAACTGAACAGAAGAACACGATCTGAAAGCCACGAGTCTGAAAAAGCGCGAATTGTCTCTCACCAAACTTTTACTAACACGAGATTAGCAAAAGGAGCCCAAAGGGTGCCGCGCTTGGTTCTGAACTGGCCTTTTCTAGTCTCGTCGTACATGGTGTACGTGACCGCATGGCTGGCGATCGGAAATTCCGACAACTTTGTGCGACCGTGTGTACGCAAAAACAAGTTTGAGCCAACATCCGTCGGAAAAAATCCTAGGATTTTGTTGTCGGAATGTCCGAACAAAGTCCGACCGTGTGTACGGGGCATAATTGTACACAAAGCTAAACACAGAATGAACAAAGCACTCATACACACAAAGATGACAGCTATTGAAGAGAATAAGATCAATAAATTTTGTAAGATCTGGCAACCATGGGTTAAACACTATTTCCCCACCGACTTTGACCAATCTTTGTTACTACCACACTAGGTTATATAGTATATTCACTAATTAAAAGTGTATATCTTCTGTGAGCCAGGCCGCCACCCCGGGTATCCCCTTCCTTCTTTCTTTCTTCTCTCCCCCCCCCCCTTTTACTATTCTCTATGGTGTATGCAGTATGTAAATAAGAGATACTTACTCTTAATCAAACTCTCTTATATTGCTCACCTTACAACCAGACAATTATATTCAGTCTGACCATTTAATGTTTAGCTTTATTCCTATGTCTTACTTTACAATGTGTATAACGTAATCATAGTTGTAAGACGATTTTATATATAATATTATACTGTAAAGAATTTTGAATATATACTATGTATCCATGTATTATATTCTTTTATTTTTTATTTTTGAAAACTCGATAAATACATTTAACAAGAAAAAGATGTAATGGTGGAAGAAGCAAGACAGGTCTTCAATAGAGTGGCTAAAGAGAAATTATATATGAAAAAAATAAAAGGGGGAAATTGTACATTCAACAACAGAAATTGCTAGAGCGTTTCACAGTTATTACAGTCATATACTGTCAGGCAAAAGGGGGAGCTAGGAGAAGAACTAAAAAGAAAACAAAAAGATACAGGAATATTCAAAAGGGTGACGTTACCCAAAACCTCAGCAGAAAAGTTGCAGGCCCTAGAAGAACCAATAACATATGAGGATATGCAATTGGCATTAAAAAACACAACGACTGGGAAGTCTCCAGGACCTGATGGGTTGACGAATAAGTACTATAAAAAATGTAAAGGTCAATTCATTCGCAAATTATGCTCATATATGAATTGGGTGAAGGAAGGAAATGAGATGAGGAAGGAATCATTGCAGACATTCGCCTGCAATGATTCCTTTCTCATTTCATTTCCTTCCTTCAGTGATACCTAAAGAAGGGATAGATGCAACTTTGTGTTCCAGCTATAGACCAATCACACTTTTGAATGCTGATACAAAATTATATGCAAAAGTCTTAGCTACCAGATTAAAAGAGTGGATGCCAAAATGGATACATGCTAATCAGACGGGAGTTCACCCCAGGAAGGGAGGACAAAGATAACGGAGTAAGAAGGCTGCTTCTATTACAAAAATTGAGAGGAGGAAAGACCCCAGACCTGCTCTTGTCAATAGATGCCAAAAAGGCATTAAACAGAGTAGACTGGGGATTTATGATGGAAACCATAGAGAGATTAGGTATAGGTCCTAGGATGACTCCATGGATAAAAGCTTGATATAATTGGCTCACATCGGTGGTGAGGGTAAACGATAGCTTATTGCTCTACTTTGAGATGTCTAATGGTACAAGACAGGGGTGTCCGCTCTCTCCCCTGTTGTTTGTGTTGTCACTGGAACCATTATTGGCAACTATAAGAAGCAGCACAGACATAAGGAGAATGAGAATAGGAGAGGAAGAACATAAAGTTGCGGCATGCGCCAATGACGTATTGTTTTATATAACCAACCCCAGAATATCTCTTCCAAATTTGATTAAAACATTAAAAAAATGTCAAACTTAAAGATAAACCCTGTAAAATCGGAAATCCTGAACATAGGTTTGTATAAAAAAGAAGAAGTAGCTCTAAAGACAGAGTTTCCATTTACATGGGGGAAAAAAGGAACTAAAATACCTGAGGATAAAAATAACACTGTCTTTAAGAGATCTATATCAAGCTACCGGTAACTACATTCCATTACTGAATGAGATAAACCTAGAACTTAAAAAAATCTCAAATTGCACACTCTTGGATGGGTAGAATAAATATGGTAAAAATGGTAATACTACCGAAGATATAATACCAATATCATTGCCACAGTTGTATTTTAAAACATTGAAAACAATCTTTTTAAAGTTTATATGGCAGAATAAGAGGCCAAGAATACAGTTAGTAAATACACTTAGTAAAGGGAAAGCACAGGGGATTGGCAGCACCAGACATAAAGAAATATTATCACGTGGTTATATTAGCACGAATGATAGAGTGGACTAAAACGAATTCTGAAAAAAGATGGGTAGGGATCGAAAACACATTAAGTAGAGTTATGATATAGGATGATATGGGTACCACAAGGGCATAGAAATTTAGATGGGAACACACATGAGTTGACGAGAAATGTTTTTAAGATTTGGGATATGATTTACAGACAAGCAAAATGGGAATTTACAGTAACTCTCCTTTATTATCACTGGAGGGTACAAATTATTTTTTACCTGGGAATGAGACACAGTATAGTAATCGGATTAAAAATACACAGCTAATAGATAAAATAGAAAGAGGATGGATACGTCCACATGAAGATTTGATTCACAAAAGGGACGTAATGGTACTGAATGAATGCAGGTATTTGCAGACGAAGCACTTAGTAGAAACACTAACGCAACCTATTAAGTTGGAGAAAGAGTTAAACTTAATGGAAAAACTCTGTAATCCATTAACTAGTGTAAAGCACGGTGTGGCTCAGATATACAAGATACTAACGGAGATGGCGGAAACTGAAATACCTCCATTCATTGGTATTTGGGAAAAGGAAATAGGAGCATGGGTGAATGAACAAGTTAGCAGAATATTGAGAGCTGTGCATGGTACGGCTGCTGATAAAAACGCAATCAAAATGAATTACAAATGTTTAGCGAGATAGTGCATGACACCTGTAAGAGTAAAAAAATATCAGCCAGAGACTTCCCCTTTGTAAAATCCGGTAATATTGGCAAAAGGTGCAACGGATTATAAAGGCGATAACAGATGGATATAGCTGATGCCCCTGGACATGCCTATTTCATAGTACAGATAAGACCAAAAAAAACAGTATAAAGATTCACTATTACCACATTTAATAAATGCCACGAAGGGAGCAATATAAAAAAAATGGAGAGACCCTAAAAGACCCACTATAAGGGATTGGTGTAATAGAGTTAAATATATTTATAAGATGAAATTATTATGTAGAGGAAGATCATTCAGAGAATCTTTAGAATAACTGGGGGAAATGGGAAGATTTAAAGGAACTAGATACTATGTGTAGATTTGGCAGGGGGAGATAGGGTGATTAGATGAAGAAAATACATTAAGGAGAGTGAGAAAATGTAACAGAGGAAGTAAAGGGTTTTTAGAAAATAAATAAAATGTGATCATTGTAAGCACCTATGTCAATGGTAAATGGGTTGCCTCATTCCTTCAACTGCTACATCTGCAAAAGAGCTTTTGAAAAACGTCATAAAATACATAAAGCCTAATAAACAAAACTTGTAAGGGATGGGGCAACAGGGGGTAGGGGTGGGGGGTGTAAGGTAGGCAGGTGATGATGGACCTTTCCTCCATGCTTCCCATTAACTTCATAGATGCTAAGTTCTGGGTCGCATTAGAGGACTACCCTTGGGGTGGGTTCTTTAGGCTACGCCAGGTGCTGTCTGGGGTCACTCGTGCTAGCACAGGAGTAACACCTCACTAGAAGGCATTTTTACCAATGCCCAGGACTTTATATGACCAGGCCATGGTAATGTGAAAAGTCAAACATTAAGGCAGTCCCCCAACTTAGAGATGAGCCACTTGTGCATAGTGTTGTGTGTGGAGTTCTTCCAGAAGATGTTGATCCCTTGAACTACAAAATTGCACAGCTGTATGTGTTGCATTAGGATGGGCATGTTGAGCCTATGATAAACAAAAATCTCAGAAAAAAATTATATATGTATGTGAAATAAGAGCCAGCATATAAAAAAGTGACTAAAGATGATAGCCCATCAAACAATGAATAAAATATAAAAAATATGTGAAAAAAATATTGATAAAGTAATGGTGAAAAACAGTCTCACATAAAAGACTAAGGCAGATGGCTCAAAAAATGTAAAATCATAAAAAACAGGTACACAGAGAACATGCAAACTCCAGACGACGTCCTATCGGGACGCGTAGGGTGGAGCCTGTGACGCTGACGTCATTACGTTTTTTTCTTGGTGACTGATGGGACGCACACAGTAAGCGGGAGGAAGTTCGTGGAGACGCCGCAATCTTTACCTTGACATATGATTACGCTTTTATAGGATAGAAATTTTTGTAAGTACAATTCAATCAGCCTAATAAACAACGCTGTTTGAACTATTACACTATGGGAGCATTTTTTGTTTTTGTTTTCTGAGTATCACGATTTCAACTGTGGATGTCGGCATAGGTTAGTGGGAGACCTGAAATTTCCCAAATGCCTGGTGAGACTACTGTTATGGTGGTCATCTATAGCTGGTAAGGAGCCTCAACTCTCACTTGGGTGTGAACTACCTTGGATGTTGGACTTGCCTGTCACCACTTTTCCTTTGGAATTTTACTCACATTGTATATGGATTATTCAGCTTGGAAATCCTTGCACTATTTGCCACTGGGACTTTACTTGCACATTTTTTTGGGATTCTTTTTTCCCTTTTGTGGTTGATATTTTATTGTATTTTTACACATTATTTTATATGTTCTCATTTGAACATTGTTTGTGTGTTTTTTATGATTTTACATTTTTTGAGATATCTGCCTTAGTATTTTATGTGAGACTGTTTTTCACCATTACTTTATCAATATTATTTTTTCACATATTTTTTATATTTTATTCATTGTATTAATGTTTGATGGGCTATCATCTTTAGCCACTTTTTGATATGTTGGCTCTTATTTCACATACATATATAATTTTTTCCTGAGATTTTTGTTTATCATTATTTTTCTTTCACATTATTGTTTTAGCGCTGCACTTTTATTTTATCTGATATATTGGAGTTTAGTATTGGACTTTTTTTGTACTGGCGGCTTCTTCACATTTTATCATCCATTCAAATCCTTTTTTAGCGCAGTTACCTCACTCTCAGTAACAGAATGGGGTCCCACCGAGCACTTAGCGCGGACCTCATGTGTGCTCTCACTTAACTTTTGCCTCACGTATCTAGTAGGGATGCACCAATGCCATTTTTTTACAGCGAGTACGAGTACCAATACTTTTTTAGTACTCGCCGATACCAATTATCGATACCTGGCAGCAACTGTTTTGTTTACACTTCAGCTATCAGCAATGGTAGAAAGCTTTAAAAAGTTATTTACAAATTAAATACATGTATTATTTTTTAATTTTGCACTTTTGTTCATGTGAAACGTGTAAATATATATTAACCACTTGCCTACTGGGCACTTAAACCCCCCTCCAGCTTTCGGTGCTCTCACACTTTGAATGACAATTACTCAGTCATGTAATACTGTACCCAAATGAATTTTTTGTCCTTTTTTTCATACAAATAGAGCTTTCTTTTGGTGGTATTTGATCACCTCTGGGTTTTTTATTTTTTGCGCTATAAATAAAAAAAGACCGAAAATTTTGAAAAAAAAAATGCATTTTTCTTAGTTTCTGTGATAAAATTTTGCAAATTATTAATTTTTCTTTAGAAATTTTGGCCACAATTTATACTGCTACATATCTTTGGTAAAACCAACCCAAATTAGTGGATATTATTTGGTCTTTGTGAAAGTTAGAGAGTCCACAAGTTATGGTGCAAATCATAAAAAATTGATCACACCTGAAGTACTGACGGCCTATCTCATTTCTTGTGACCCGAACAAGCCAGGAAAGTACAAATACCCCCCAAATGACCCCTTTTTTGAAAGTAGACATTCAAAGGTATTTAGTAAGAGGCATGGTGAGCTTTTTGATGTTGTCTGTTTTTCCCACAATTCTTTGCAAAATGAAGATTTTTTTTCCCCCCACAAAATTGTCATTGTAATAGGTTATTTCTCTCACATGGCATGTGTATACCACAAATAAGACCCCAAAATACATTCTGCTACTCCTCCTGAGTATGGGGGTACCACATGTGTGGGACTTTTTCACAGCCTGGCCACATACAGAGACCTAACATGCAGGGAGCGCCATCACGTGTTCTAGGAGCATAAATTACACATCTAACTTGTTGACTACCTATTACACTTTTGAAGGCCCTGGAGCACCAGGACAATGACACGTGACACTGATGACAGATGGCACTGATACGTGGTACTGATGACACTGACGTGGCACTGACACGTGGCACTGATGACACTGACATGGCACTGATGACAGATGGCACTAATATGTGGCACTGATGACATTTGGCACTAATACGTGGCACTGATGACATTTGGCACTAATACGTGGCACTGACAGATGGCACTAATACGTGGCACTGATGACACTTGACACTGATGACAGATGGCACTAATATGTGGCACTAATGACACGTGGCAGTGATGACAGATGGCACTGATGACAGATGGCACTAATACGTGGCACTAATGACACGTGGCACTAATACGTGGCACTCATGACAGATGGCACTAATATGTGGCACTGATGACACGTGGGGAGGGATGGCAGTGGGGAGGGATGGCAGTGGGGAGGGATGGCACTGGGGACAGATGGCACTGGGGAGGGATGGCAGTGGGGAGGGATGGGAGTGGGGAGGGATGGCAGTGGGTAGGGATGGCACTGGGGACAGATGGCACTGGGGAGGGATGGCACTGGGGACGGATGGCACTGGGGAGGGATGACAGTGGGGACGGATGGCACTGGGGAGGGATGACAGTGGGGACGGATGGCACTGGTGACAGACAGTGGGGAGGGATGACATGTTTACATATGAGATCCTCTCTCATTGGCACCGCCGATCGCACTGTAAACGGCCGCTGTCATTGGCCGTTTACAGCGATTTGTGACTGGCTGTGTCCGAGGGACACGGCCAGCACAGAACTTCCGCGATGCGCGCCCGCCTGAGCGCGCATTGCGGAAGTAAACAGTTGGACGTCCAAGGACATCCACCCAGCAGATAGCGTCCACGCTGCAGCCGTCTTTCGGCTATAGCGCGGGCGCGAAGTGGTTAAAGGTGTAAAAATATTAGCAAATAAAAACAATATAAAAGTTTTAATTAGTAATAATTTTGTTTATAAAATAGAAGTGAACAAAATCAAAATCAGCAGGAAAACTATAATAAAATGGAGAAGGAGAATAAGGGGATATGGCTGATTAGAGTAAATTAAGAATAATAAGGGGTTACATTAAAACAGGGTTCCACACAAATTTTTAACTTAATCTTACCCCCTTCAGTTAATTGCATAGATGTTCAAATGCCGCACAAATTTTTTTTTTATCGCTGTAATTACCTCTATATTGTACTTTATTGTGGCACTTCCTGTCTCTCCTCCCATGGGATTAGGCGTGTTTATTGCCTTTCCCCAGCGCCGCACTGTCTCCTGGGAGCTTAGTGTCAAGCTTCCCAAGATTCAGTGCGGGAAACATTGATCATGCGTGAGAACAAGCTGTGAATGAACAGCATTCACCGCATCCAGGAAATCAATGCTTGTGGGCTTCACATGCCCACAAGCAAGATGGAAACAGCCAGCATCACATTTTTTAAGTTATTCTTCAGTACGAAAACAAACAGAGGCAGAAATATTACACCCAAACTGTGAGTATTATTTTGGGGTTAGCAAAGTGTCTCAATGACCTAAAAAAAAAAAAAAAAAGATTGGTCGCCGGACTCCCACTTTAAGGAACT
The DNA here is from genome assembly GCA_037952835.1 of Lithobates septentrionalis. Lineage (NCBI taxonomy): Eukaryota > Metazoa > Chordata > Amphibia > Anura > Ranidae > Lithobates > Lithobates septentrionalis. Next base: position 1,364,497 of record JBBDGP010000825.1, read on the forward strand.
TAAAAAAAACCAAAAAAAAAACAGATACAAAATGAAACAATGCTTTTTTTTGTTCAAAGAGGAACCCCACTGACAGCTGAATGAGCCATTGTTTAAGGACACGACTGCCACCCTCCCTAATAACCGGTAATTGACAGCAGTCAAATTTTTGTTGTTTACATTTCTGCTGTCAGTGGGGTAATCCCGCTGACAGCTGAAAGAGCCATGCCTGAAAGTATTGGTTTCAGGTATCGGAGCATTTGCATGAGTACAGATGCTCATGCAATAAATTTGTATCGGCACCGATACTGATACCGGTATCGGTGCAACCCTAGTCCATATTTAATCAGAAACAATTAGCTGATGATCACAGAACAAATTGCTCAGTGGCAGCCCATCAATAGGAGGCACTCACACATAGGTTGGACTTGATGGCGTTTTTTTCAACCTCGCCTACTATGTAAGTATGTAAATATGTAAATAGCAGCACCGACCGTCCGACGGTCTCAGTGGGCCGATCCTAGGGTCAGCGGCGCCTGGGTGCAGAAATATTTCTGGCGTCCCTACACGGGCGTGGTCATCTTACCAACTTCTCCCCTTTACAAATGTTTCTGTGGCAACGAATCAAACACAGAGATGCTCCCCTAAGAAGAAGAGACGGTCAGAGACTGCAATCGTAGTACAGGAGATGGTCAGAGACTGCAGATATAATACAGAAGATGGTCAGAGACAGCAGACATAGTACAGGAGATGGTCAGAGACTGCAGACATAGCACAGGAGATGGTCAGAGACTGCAGACATAGCACAGGAGATGGTCAGAGACTGCAGACATAAAACAGGAGATGGTCAGAGACTGCAGACATAGTTAGTACAGACACCCCCTCCATTAGTACAGACCCCCCAGGACAGACCCCCCCCTCCATTAGTACAGACCCCCACATTAGTACAGACCCCCAGGACAAATCCCCTTCCATTAGTACAGACCCCCCAGAACAAACCCCCCCCCATTAGTACAGACCCCCTCCATTAATGCAGACCTCCCCATTAGTACAGACCCCCTCATTAGTACAGACCCCTCTCCATTAGTACAGACCCCCCTCTATTAGTATATTAGCACAGACCCCCCTCCATTAGTACAGACCCCCCAGGACAGACCCCCCTCCATTAGTACAGACCCCCCTCCATTAGTATAGACCCCTCCATTAGTATAGACCCCCAGGACAGACCCCCCTCCATTAGTACAGAGCCCCCAGTACATACCCCACTATTAGTACAGACCCCCCAGGACAGACCCCCCTCCATTAGTACAGACCCCCTCCATTAGTACAGACTCCCCAGGACAGACCCCCCTCAATGAGTACAGACCCCCAGGACAGACCCCCCTCCATTAGTACAGACCCCTAGGACAGACCCCCCCTCCATTAGTACAGACCTCCAGGACAAACCACCCTCCATTAGTACATACCCCCCTTCATTAGTACAGACCCCCCAGGACAGACCCCCCTCCATTAGTACAGACCCCCCTCCATTAGTACAGACCCCCCTCAGTACAGACCCCCCCTCCATTAGTACAGACCCCCCCCAGGACAGACCCCTTCCATTAGTACAGACCCCCAGGACAGACCCCCTCCATTAGGACAGTCCCCCCCTCCATTAGTATAGACCCCCAGGACAGACCCCCCTCCATTAGTACAGACCCTCCAGGACAGACCTCCCCTCCATTAGTACAGACCTCCCTAAGTACAGACCCCATCCATTAGAACAGACCCCCCCAGGACAGACCCCCCTCCATTAGTACAGACCCCCCAGGACAGACCCCCCTCCATTAGTACAGACCCCCAGGACAGACCCCCCTCCATTAGTATAGAGCCCTCTCAGTACAGACCCCCCTCCATTAGTACAGACCCCCAGGACAGACCCCCTCCATTAGGACAGACCCCCCCTCCAATAGTATAGACCCCCAGGACAGACCCCCCTCCATTAGTACAGACCCTCCAGGACAGACCTCCCCTCCATTAGTACAGACCCCCCTAAGTACAGACCCCCCTCCATTAGTACAGTGATGGCTGTATCAGCCCTGGCATACAGACAGTACACAGTCTGTCACACACAGTCATTTCCCAGCTTCTCTCCCCACCAGAGCAGCCAGTGCAGACTGGGCCCGGGCATGACCATGCGGTTGGAGGAGCAGAGAGAGAGAGATCCTTCCTGTCCTGTAATAGTCAAACAGTATACACACATCTTCCTTCCTGATTGTATATGGAGACCTTCCTCCATCATCACTGTGACTGCAGAAGTACAGATATACTTCACATGTCCTGTTACTATGTATATAGCTGTATAGAGGACAGATGACGTATACCTGCAGTCAGTGACGATGGAGGAAGGTCTCTATATACAGGAAGGAAGGTGGGTATAGCTATATATATACACCAACCATCTCCCTTTCTGTAGATGGACACCTTCCTCCATCATCACTGACTGACTGCAGGTATACATCATCTGTCCTGTATACAGCTATATACATAGTAACAGGACATATAATGTATACCTGCAGTCAGTAATGCTGGAGGAAGGTCTCTATATACACTGTGAAGTGTGTATACCAACAAAAAGCATTTACACCTATAGAGAGTGTAAGTAAACTGCCATGCAAGATAGCTCCTGTTGGGTAGCCACAAAGCATGACCTATGGGTATGTGTTATATGTGCATACGTAAACAAAGTGAAATAGTGACATGTGGGTCCCAGCAACTAAGCCAGGATATAGACCATAATAAAATAATATAGCAATAGTAAGTGCCTGGTGATAGTGCAATGAAAATTAATTGTATCACAGTGAAAATAAACTGAATTAAACCACTACCAGGCATGTCATGTCAGAAATATCAAACATAATACCCTGATACATAAAATATACCAAAATACCAAAGTGAAGGCACATGTCAAAAGCATGTATGAGTCCGTTACAGTGATGGGAATTGGGTTCACATATAAGTGGATATCTGACAGTTCATATGAAGTGTGAGTCTGGCAATGTTCAGATATATGGCAAACAATCTAATGGTGACTTGAGTGCTCACAATATCCTTGGGTGACTTTGTTCTCCCCTTCAAGGGTCCCCACTCACCGAGTCCACTCACCCCAAAGGGGCAATACGCATATGGATAAGGTCACTGTAACCAATTTGCCACAATAACTGTAATGTTTGCTCCGGAAACACACCTCTGACTTCAGATGGGTAGGACGTAATCCTTAATAAGTCCCTCATAGGAGAAAAAAATATAGGCTCCCATAGTGTAGCAAGAATGCGTTCATTAATTTATAAAAATCGGTAAAAAACAGTAAAAAATATTGTTTGGTTTTTTTCAATATATATATATATATATATATATATATATATATATATATATATATATATATATATATATATATATATATATATATATACATATACATACATACATACATACTACACCCACCATCTTCCTTCCTGTATATGGAGCTTAATTTTTCTTTTTGTGCCCCCCCCCCCCCAGGGTTGCCACCTGTCCGGTTTTGACCCGGACAGTCCGGGATTTGAATCCTGTGTCCGGTTTTAAGTTCATCTCAAAACCGGACAAATCATTAAAACTGGATTGTGGCTTTCTCCATTGCTGCCTAATGAGGAGAGGATGTAGTGCCCCCTAGTGGAGAGCAGGGGCAGGGCTGTGTCTCTGAAAGCACAGTAAGGACAGAGTGTGACCACGGAGGACACCTCCGGCCGGCTCAGGTTACAATCTTCTTTCTCAGTAACAGAGACGGTCATGCTGGCTCAGCTCTGGAGGTAGGGGAGAGATCATCTGATGTATCACCATAGGGTGTAGCTCCGTGTGTCTATTAGTCAGACAGTGTGTAGTGTCCCTGGGGTGGAGGAGGAGCGGAGGAGGAGCTCTTTATTATTCAATGCTCTCCAGGTGTCAGGAGTATCATAGACCTGTGTCCTGCTGGGGTGTCCTCTGCTGTCACTGTCCAGGTCTCCTCTGCCCACACTTCCCCTGACTTGTCCTTAGTATAGTCTGAGCTGTGATCTGTCATATGGAGGGCTGTATGGCAGTGGCGTAACTTAAACCTTCAGGGCCCTGATGCAAGAAATCATGAAGGCCCCCCTGACCCCTGGACAGCGCTTTTCCTAGGGGGGTGAAAAAAAAAATCAGTCCTGATTGTACACATATAGGGTGTCAGGATTAAACGTGCATACATAAAATGTGCATACATATATCTAAACAGTGGCGGCTGGTGGTCAAAATTTTTTGGGGGGCGCAAACATTTTTTGAAAAAAAATCATCAAATGCAGCCAATGTGCCCATCAAACACTACCACTGTGCCCATCAAATGCTGCCACTGTGCCATCAATTGCAGCCACTGTGCCATCAATTGCAGCCACTGTGCCCATCAAACGCTGCCACTGTGCCATCAAACGCTGCCACTGTGCCACCTAAATGCTGCCAGTGTGCCATCTAACGCAGCCACTGTGCCATCAATTGCTGCCACTGTGCCCATCAAACGCTGCCACTGTGCCACTTAAATGCTGCCAGTGTGCCATCAATTGCAGCCACCGTGCCAAACGCTGCCACTATGCCCATCAAACGCAGCCACTGTGCCCACCTAACGCTGCCAGTGTGCCCATCAAACGCTGTCAGTGTGCCCATCAAATGCTACCACTGTGCCCATTAAATGCTGCCAGTGTGCCCATCAAATGCTGCCACTGTGCCATCAAACGCTGCCACTGTGCCCATTAAATGCTGCCAGTGTGCCATCAAACGCAGCCACTGTGCCATCAATTGCAGCCACTGTGCCAAACGCTGCCACTGTGCCCAAACGCAGCCAGTGTGCCCATCAAACGCTGCCTGTGTGCCCATCAAATGCTGCCAGTGTGCCCATCAAATGTTACCTGTGTGCCCATTAAATGCTGCCAGTGTGCCCATCAAATGGGCACCAACAATACAGACCTGATAACAGATGTGGAAATACGGGGCAATTTAGGTAACAGCGATCACAGGTCAATTAGTTTCAGTATCAATCACACAAATAGGAAACATGAAGGGAACACAAGGACACTGAATTTCAAAAGAGCCAACTTCCCTAAACTACAAACCTTGCTAAAAGGCATAAATTGGGATAAAATATTAGGAACAAAGAATACGGAGGAGAGATGGGTTTGCTTTAAGAGCATATTAAATAAGGGCATTAGCCAATGTATCCCATTGGGTAATAAATTTAAAAGAGCGAACAAAAATCCTGGATGGCTTAACTCCAATGTAAAAATGCATATAAAAGCAAAGGTAAAAGTATTCAAAAAATACAAGGTTGAGGGATCATGCTCAGCATTCAGAATTTATAAAGAATGCAATAAGAAATGTAAGGGTGCAATTAGGATGGCTAAGATAGAACATGAAAGACACATAGCGGAGGAGAGCAAAAAAAATCCCAAGAAATTCTTTAAGTATGTAAACAGTAAAAAAGGGAGGACAGACCATATTGGCCCCATAAAGAATGAGGAAGGACATCTGGTTACAAAGGATGGGGAGATGGCAAAGGTATTGAATTTATTCTTCTCCTCAGTCTTCACGAGTGAATCGGGGGGCTTCAGTAACCAAAACTGCAGTGTTTATCCTCATGACACAACACAGGAAGCACCTACATGGTTAACAGAGGACGAAATTAAAATTAGACTTGAGAAACTTAACATTAATAAATCACCGGGACCAGATGGCTTGCATCCGAGGGTACTTAGGGAACTCAGTCAGGTGATTGCCAGACCGTTGTTCCTAATTTTTACAGACAGTCTATTGACTGGAATGGTACCAGCTGATTGGAGAAAAGCCAATGTAGCACCAATATTTAAAAAGGGCCCAAAAAACATCCCTGGGAATTACAGACCAGTTAGCCTAACATCAATAGTATGTAAACTCTTGGAGGGGATGATATGGACTATATACAAGATTTTAGTAATAAGAATGATATCATTAGCAGTAATCAGCATGGATTCATGAAGAATCGTTCTTGCCAAACCAATTTATTAACCTTCTATGAGGAGGTGAGTTGCCATCTAGATAAAGGAAGGCCCGTAGACGTGGTGTATCTGGATTTTGCAAAAGCATTTGACATAGTTCCCCATAAACGTTTACTGTACAAAATAAGGTGCGTTGGCATGGACCATAGAGTGAGTACATGGATTGAAAACTGGCTACAAGGGCGTGTTCAGAGGGTGGTGATAAATGGGGAGTACTCAGAATGGTCAGGGGTGGGTAGTGGGGTTCCCCAGGGTTCTGTGCTGGGACCAATCCTATTTAATTTGTTCAAAAACGACCTGGAGGATGGGATAAACAGTTCAATCTCTGTATTTGCAGGTGATACTAAGCTAAGCAGGGCAATAACTTCTCCGCAGGATGTGGAAATCTTGCAAAAAGACCTGAACAAATTAATGGGGTGGGCGACTACATGGCAAATGAGGTTGAATGTAGAAAAATGTAAAATAATGCATTTGGGTGGCAAAAATATGAATGCAATCTATACACTGGGGGGAGAACCTCTGGGGGAATCTAGGATGGAAAAGGACCTGGGGGTCCTAGTAGATGATAGGCTCAGCAATGGCATGCAATGCCAAGCTGCTGCTAATAAAGCAAACAGAATATTGGCATGCATTAAAAGGGGGATCAAATGCAGAGATAAAACGATAATTCTCCCGCTCTACAAGACTCTGGTCCGGCCGCACCTGGAGTATGCTGTCCAGTTCTGGGCACCAGTCCTCAGGAGGGACGTACTGGAAATGGAGCGAGTACAAAGAAGGGCAACAAAGCTAATAAAGGGTCTGGAGGATCTTAGTTATGAGGAAAGGTTGCGAGCACTGAACTTATTCTCTCTGGAGAAGAGACGCTTGAGAGGGGATATGATTTCAATTTAAAAATACTGTACTGGTGACCCCACAATAGGGATAAAACTTTTTCGCAGAAGAGAGTTTAATAAGACTCGTGGCCACTCATTACCATTAGAAGAAAAGAGGTTTAACCTTAAACTACGTAGAGGGTTCTTTACTGTAAGAGCGGCAAGGATGTGGAATTCCCTTCCACAGGCGGTGGTCTCAGCGGGGAGCATTGATAGCTTCAAGAAACTATTAATCACCTGAATGACCGCAATATACAGGGATATGTAATGTAATACTGACACATAATCACACACATAGGTTGGACTTGATGGACTTGTGTCTTTTTTCAACCTCACCTACTATGTACTATGTAACTATGTAAATGCTGCCAGTGTGCCCTTGAATGCCCCCAGTGTGACCCCCGACCGCTCACCGGCACTTACCCTGTCTTGGTGGGGCAGTGGGTGACGGCGACGAGTGGGGTCCTCCATGCGTCTCCTGCTGTCCTCACCTCCTGTGCTCTCCTCCTGATAGGAGTCCAATATCGGCGCCTGTCATTTCAGCCAATCAGGTGACAGGTAACAGACCTGAGCACCTGATTGGCGGAGAGGCAGTTTAGTGTTAGGAAAGCGAATAGTCATTCGCTTTTCTAACACAGCTGAGTGACCTGTGAGGTCACCTTTTTTGATGCCTATTAGAGCCTATGGCTCTAATCCGGTGCTTCAAAAACACCCCCCGCCGCTGTAATTCAGGTTCTCTGCACCCAAAAAGGGGCTGGGCGCCTGAATAGGGGGTGGCAGCGGCGGCCATAGATAGATTCATGCAATGCATGAATCTATCTATTGGTGATAGAGGGGTGGCTGAAGAGAGGGGCAGCGCCCGTGCGCCCTTAATGCATGGGCCACCACTGCATCTAAACACACACATACACATAGATAAACACACACATAAAATACACACACATATTGTATATACACACACAAACACATATACATGTATAAATACACACATAAACACATGCAAACACATACACATACATGAACACACATATAAACACACATAAGAACACACACATATCCAGATAGCCTTTTCAAAAATGGCAGTGCTTTACCTTACCTTTTCCTGCCGGGTACTGCACTGTAGGGGGAGACAAAGAGCACAGCACACACTGCTTTCACTTTAGATCAGTGTGACAAGCTCCCCGCACAGTGCCGATTACAGTTCGGCTGACGATCGGGGAGATCGATCTCAGCTGCCCCGCTCCTATCAAGATAAACAGGGGGGCCCTCAAGGGCCCCCTGCAGCATGGGGCCCAGTCGCCATGGCGACCTCAGCGACCCCTATACTTCCGCCACTGCTGTATGGGGTCAAAGCCCAGATCTCTGCATGGATTATTCTATGAAATTTACTCATCTTCTGCCTTTTATGGCAAGTTTTCTAGAGGAGTTGATATGACAGCTATGTGTGGTGGTGTAGGTGTATTTCTGCAGTCAGCCACTCCATCCGCTTACGCTTACAACGCATCGCATCGCATCTGTGTAAATTCTGACAGCACAGCGTGTCACTTTACATAGTACTCATACCTAAGCATTGTACTGTATCGCACAATATTCACATCCATACATTGCGCTGCATCATACAATATTCACATCTGTACATTGTGCTGCGTCATACAGCACTCACACCAATACATTGTACCGCATTGCTATACACTATGCCACATTGCACTATATTGAACATTACATACTTCTCTCACCAAAGTGTTCATTGTCTTAACAGTAGCTGGTCGCTAAGCAGTCCCTGACTATTTTAACCACTTCAATACCAAGCACTTTCACCCCCTTCCTGCCCAGAACAATTTTCTTCCCACAAATAGAGCTTTCTTTTGGTGGTATTTGATCACCACTGGGGTCTATATTTTTTGCTAAACAAACTAAAAAAGACCGACATTTAAAAAAAAAATGTTTTTTTAATAGTTTCGGTTATAAAATGTTGTTTTCTCCTTCACTGATAAGTTGTCACTGATGGGCACTGACAGGCAGCTGTGATGGGCACTGACAGGCGGCACTGATGGACAGCACTGATGATGAGGTACTGATGAGGTACTGACAGGTGTTACTGTAGGGCACTGATTGGCACTGATATGGGCACTGATGGGCACCTAAAGCCGTTTCTGATGGGATACTGACTGGCAGCTGATGGGCACCTTTTTGGCAGCTGTGGTGGCACATCTAATGGGGCTGTGCTGATAATCAATGTGCTGATTATCAGCACAGACCGCCCCTCTGACAGGGAGAGCCGCTGATCGGCTCTCCCTGTCAGTGGGAACCGAGGAAAGCCATTTACAGGCACTTCCTGGTTCACGCGATGATCTCTCAGAGGCTCCTTACCACGATCGGAGATGCCGCGTGTCAGACTGACACACTGCACTTACGATTGCTGCACTGCACGATCGCCGCACTGTGCGCCGGCATGTTGTCTTCCTGGACGTCATGTGACGTCTAGACAGGATAACAGAAACACCGCCAGGCCGTCATTCTGCTATAGGCCGGACGGGAAGTGGTTAACTAAGGTCGGCTCAGATAAAATGTTAGCTCTGATTAGTTTCAATGTACACAAAATTATATGTACTAGAAGAGCTTTTTTTTAAAATAATTATGCTGAAGTTTATACATGCCTGTGAGACACTTACTTGAGGCACAACAAAGTAAGATTATTTTATGGACACAAGAATGCTTTTGTTTTCTTTAACAATGCCCCTTCCACTGTTAACACAATGTGGCCACACCCACTCTTCGCTGTGGTGCGCTGTATGCGCCACATTACTATTCTCCTTGGGGCACCCAAATATGTCCCAGATCTTTTACAATCCTATAGTGTGCACTACATAAAAAAAATCCTACTCGTTGCTAAAGTGTTTGGCTTTGGCCTGGACAAAAGGTGGCAACCCTACCCCCCCCCCAAAAAAAAAATCAGCACCAGCCGCCACTGACATTGCTCATTCATGAAGTCCCCAGAATTAACAAAATAATCTACACACAGCAAAATTCTTTCTGAATCACCACTACACCACATAAAGCCCCCCTGTGAAGAGGCAAGAAATGTTCAGCCCACACTTACATCATCCTCTGTCCAGGTAATGAAGCAAAGGTAGTTACAGCCACTACAAAACTCTGCAAGTGCTTCAACAGCACTTCACAAACACAATATAAAAATGCTTTATAAAATTCACACTTCATGACAAACAAAATTATAGAATTTTTTAGCATGTACAAGCATATTGTAGGTGTAGCAACCATTCTCATATGATATAACTTTGTTTCTTAGGTCTGCCACTAGATGGTAGTGTTTTATTTGTGTATAATGTAATGTCCTTCCTTGCAGAACTGCATGGCTATGATGTACTTCCCCATCTCTGTGTTTCCAGCAACATCTTGACTGATAAAAGTCATGTCTGCAGCAATTTTCTAACAGGTTATAGGCCCAATTACACCTAACATACTAAACACTGGTGCAAATACAGATATAGCTCCGAGTTACAGCAAATTGTGCTCACATCATGCAAGTGAGAAACTGCAAAAAGTGTGAGGAGCTACAGAAAGCACGCGAGAAAGGAAATCTCAGCAAAAAAATGGCACATAATTAGAAAGCTATACCACTCTAAGTTGATGAACAAGCAGCACATGCAGCACTATATAAGATGTATTTTAGATATGGTTGAACAAGAAATAGTAGAAAACCTGTGAGCTATAGGGGAAGAAACAAAAGACTTTCACATAGAAGGACTCAGTAGTCCCGCATGCAGTCAAATAATGAAGTGTACCAGCTGCATTAAAAGGGAAAAATAATCAGGAAATCTTTTCCTGAAACATCAATAGCAAGGCCCACCAGCCCCTGAATTTAAATCACTCAGATCAACGTGATGTCACGAAAGCTCAGACTCCAGGAAAGTAAATTTCTCACATCCATCGATGACAACTCATGGTATACTGTGCTCTACCTGTTACACAAACAAGGTAAAGTTCCAGAGAAACATGAATAATATCTTTCCTAATAAGCAACACATTTGGCAAAATACCTAAAATACTCTGGGCACCTAATGGTACAGAGTACACAAGTAATAAAACACAGGCTATTCTGAGGAAGCATCGAATTATGTTCCAGACTACCGTGCCATACAATCCAGAACAGAATGGTGATGCAAAGAGAATGAACCACAATTTGTGTGAAAATGGCAGAAGCATGCTAAAACTGCTAAACTGAAAAAACTCAATATGAGATATAGATAGAAAAAATAGCCTGACCTCAAATACTGTACATCAAAACTTTTGGAGGCACAATATCAGTACCTAAATCAAATTGGAAAAATTCTGTGAGCCACAATGATCTTATGCCTTGCTTGTGCTACCTCCAGCTGCATGCGCTAATCATGCTTCATATAACGTGCATAGGATAAATTTACAAGTTATGAGCTGCGCTTGGGTGACCCCAAAAACAAAATTAATATTAACCAACTCTGTGCTTACTAGTGCGATAGTATTAAATACAAATAATATAAATGTTGAATAAATGTTAAATGAATGTTGAATAAATAAACAAGGTGTGAAAAAACAAGTGCTTGGAAGATGGCTGCCTAATCTCATAGCTCCACAGCGAGGGAGAACACCGGAACGAATACCGCCTGACAGACCGGAGCGATTCGCCCCAAAATCGCTACACAGCTTCCCGCAGTGCCGACCGACAATGTCCCGCAAACGGATGGGAGAAAGAGGAATCAGAAAACTTACTACGTTCCTGTTTCCCCAGGACAAGGTCAGTGCTATCCAAGATGGCGCCGGCGGCCTGACAGACACCAGTGAGGCTTACACAGATCTCCCTGACGCCATCCACAGTGAAATGGGCACAGCTCCTCTGCCTACATCCCCTACCCATGACCCTGGATCTGATCCCCTTACTTCCAGCCCTGCTAAAGCTCGGATGCGGATGGATACACCGCAACCACACTCTCCTCATATCAGCACTGCAGTACAGGCCCAAGCCTTCAACCCCTTTCAGTCTAACCAGGCTCTGCACAACTCCATGGCATCCTTCCCCACCTCAGGCCAGCCAGTAATAGACACAACCCTGAAAGAGATGCTGATGTCCCTGCAAACCTCTCTGATGACAGATTTATCATCCCTATTCAATAAAATCTCCACAGATATGCACTCTATGGACAATAGAATCTCTAATATGGAAAGGGGAATGACAGAATGCTCAGCCACAGTGAATGACATTATAGACGCGGTGGATGACATTAAAGATGAGCAACACTGGGTCCGAGCCAAGCTGGCCGATTTGGAAGATCGCTCTCGACGTAACAACGTCAAATTGCGAGGGGTTCCTGAGTCCATACCCCCGAATGATCTCCCCAAGTACGCCAAAGACCTCATACACACTATTTTACCCGACGCGGCTCCCAGAGATATCGTCATCGATAGAATTCACAGGATTGCCAAACCGTCTCATCTAGCAGCATCAGTACCAAGAGACGTACTCATGCGAATCCATTTTTTCCACATAAAAGAAAAAATGATGTCAGAAGCCAGAGCCAAAGCTCCCCTGCCCAGACCCTACGAGGCAATACAGATCTTTCCAGATCTTTCCAAGTTCACCCTGCAAATGAGGAGGAAGCTCAATCCCATCACAAAAGGCCTCTCCAACCACAAAATCCCATATAAATGGCGATATCCGGCGACCATCCTCATGAAAAATGTCACTACTCACGTTGTCAACGACCTAATGAAGGGGCTGCGCCTTCTGCATGAATGGGGCATCATCTTGGAACCCCCAACAGATGGGATCCCCCCTCTGCCACAACGGAATTCTTCCCACAGGCGCAACAACCAGAACCCCAAGATCCACCATACCCACACGAATACCTGAATAAGTTGGGCTATAATCTCTACAGCTCATTTCTCCCTCGCTGTCTTGAGCAATGCTCCTAATTGTTCTATTTCTCTCCTTTTGAACACTAACTGTTTTCCCCCACCTGCGGCATAGCTTCTCATAAGCTCTCTGTTCTTTACGCCGCCACGCTTCCTATACAGCGAGTTTGCAGTAGAAAGTTAAATCTATTATCAATTCTTGTTCTAACTGTTGGCTCTTCCAGCCTTTTAATTTGTTGCCTCCCTCCAGTTCCCTCCTGCGGCTTCCGATCTAGATCTTCAACACCACGCAAGTGACCATCCATCCAGCAACTTAACCACCGACAACATCGCCAACATCCCGCAAGCTACAAGCAACTAACTGTAAGTGACTCTTCTACACTCAACACACTCCACCCACTATCCTCTGATCATGCCCTGCAACATTGTGTCCCTCAATGCCAAGGGCCTCAACCACCCGGCAAAACGTCATTCTCTATGGCACACTGCGGCAAAATTGGACTGTGACATCCTCTGTGTCCAGGAAACCCACCTGCTCCCCACGGCAACAACCCTATGCCATAATCGGCAGTACCCCCAAATATACCACGCCACTTATAGCTCCAAGAAAAGAGGAGTTCTCATAGCGATCAAACAGGGGCTGGACTTCCAACTGCTACAACAAACCCCTGACCCCAACGGTAGATATCTCATTTTATCCTTCACCCTCAACAAAGTCAGTTATACATTAATGAATCTCTACGCCCCCAACACCCGCCAGATCAGTTTCCTGAAGAAAGCCCTCACTAAGGCTCAAGCAGTTTGCAAGGGTAATTTGATAATCTGCGGAGACTTCAATTTAGTTCCCGATATCCATATGGACACTACTTCTCCTGCGAAAAGAAGAGAGTCACCCCTGGGGCGGCTCCTCACGTCACATGACATTTTTGACGTGTGGAGATGCCATCATGGGTCCGAAAAAGACTTTACCTATTTTTCACCCCGCCACAATTCCTATTCTAGAATTGATTTGTTCCTCACAGACAAATGGCTACTACAAAACATCAGCGCATCTGTAATCCACACCGTGACGTGGTCAGACCACGCCCCAATCTCTATTTCCATCACCGACATGCCACCCCAGCGGAATACGTTCCTCTGGCGAGCGAATAATTATATCTTACAACACCCCACCTACTCCTTAGACATAGAAAAACATATAAGTGATTATTTTGACTTAAACAAAGGGTCAGTGGGGGATCCCGTGACGGTGTGGAACGCGCACAAAGCGGTTATTAGAGGTATTGTCATGAAACTGAGCTCTGTATGTAAAAAAAGGAGGACGCAGCAAATTGACACCCTTACCTCCCAAATCGCGACTCTTGAATCCCAGCATAAGACTAACCCAGACCCGAACACCCAAGCCCAATTATTGACCCTAAGACGTGACCTGCGCTCACTTCTTCTCCACTCCTATGAACTGATCCAGCGTAAGCTTAAAGCTACCACATACTCCACTTCCAATAAAGCAGGTAAAAGACTAGCGCAACGCCTCAAAGGACAAAGGATCAAATCCAAAATTCCGACTTTATCCTACCCGCACTCAACTGACACTCTGACTAACCCCCAGGACATAGCGAACGCCTTCAGCGACTACTATAGTAAGCTCTACAACATCAAACATGACCACACTACTTACCAACCATCCCCTGAAGATATCAACAACTTTCTTCAACAAATTAACCTACCAAAGCTGACTGACTCTCAACTGACCTCCCTCAACGAACCATTTTCAGACAGGGAAATTCTTGATACAATATCCTCCTTGCCAACGGGCAAAGCCCCAGGACCAGATGGTCTCACGGGGGAATACTATAAAAGGTTCTCTAGACACTTACTTCCCCAACTGACAGAATTCTTTAATATTGCTGCCTCCTCCTCCACATTCCCTGATGAATCGCTAAACGCTCTTATCATTACTATCCCGAAACCAGGCAAAGCTCCTACCTCCCCCCAAAACTTCCGCCCTATCTCCCTATTGAATCTTGACGTAAAAATATATGCCAAAACGATTGCCAGACGCCTTATGGCTGTTATGCCTGATCTCATACACACAGACCAATCAGGATTCATTAGGGGCAGGCAAGCCCCTGATGCCACAAGAAGGATGGTGAACATAATACACCATATTGAATCCAGCGGAATGCCTTCTCTGCTCCTCTCTTTGGACGCAGAGAAGGCGTTCGATAGGATACACTGGTCTTACCTCAGAGCAGTACTAACTAAACTTGGTTTTAAAGACCTCATATACAACGCAATCTTGGCTCTATATACTGTCCCAACTGCGAAGGTATACTCCGCAGATATGCTTTCACAAACATTTCACATCACAAATGGCACTCGCCAGGGATGTCCATTGTCCCCGCTGATTTTCAACATGCTCATAGAACCACTAGCGGAACACGTTCGCTCAAACCCCCTACTCACAGGAGTCACAATAGGGAAAACATCACACAAAATCAGCCTCTTTGCTGATGATGTCATACTAGTACTCACCAATCCAAATTCCTCCCTTCCTGAAGCCCAAAAATTGTTAGACTGGTTTGGTCGCGTATCATATTACAAGCTCAACGTAACTAAGTCCCATATTCTAGACCTTAAACTAGACGCTACTTCTCGAAACCTGCTACAAGCACAATTCCCCTTTGCTTGGGCCGACCACAGCATCCCATACTTAGGAATCCACCTTACGAAATCAGTTAAACTCCTATTTGCAGCCAATTTCAAACCTCTCCTCGCCACTTTAAAAATAGAAGCACAGGCCATAACCAAACACAACCTTTCCTGGTCAGGTAGACTGGCAGCATTCAAAATGCTACACCTACCCCAAATCCTATACCTGTTCAGAACTTTACCCGTACCCCTACCTAAATACTACTTTAAATCATTGCAAGCCATACTTAACAAAACCATATGGAATGAAACCAAACCTAGATGCGCACATTCGACACTTAGAAATCACAGATTGGCGGGGGGCTCAGGGACAATAGATTTCGAAGACTATCACACGGCAGCGATACTGGACCAGCTCGGTGAGTGGTTCCGCACAAAACCTAATAAACTTTGGAGCTCAATAGAACACTCCCACCTGCTTCGCCCAAACCTACAATCTTGGTTGATGAGCTCACCCTGGGGTCCAAAATTGTCGGCGGCAACACCTCCCACCATGGTAGCGTCAGTCTCAGCATGGAAAAAACTAATACAAAACAGCGGCGACACACCCGATAATCCTCCCACTCCTATCCCTATTGAAACCCTCCATCACCTCTCCCCAGACCTAAATTTAAACCAATGGGCCAAGAACGGTATCCGAACCTTACAACACATTCTACTCATAGACAAACCCAAATCTTTTACCCTCTTGAAACAAGAGTATAACTTACCCCAAACAGAACTCTTCACCTACCTCCGAGTCACCCACTGCCTTAGAAACTCCCACCTTCAGTTGTACACTATACATCCTAAAGCATGGGATTTTCTAACGTCCTCCATCCCCAAACGCAAGGGGATATCCCTACTTTATAATATCCTACACCATAAACAGCAGTTTACCAAGAAACCCCCTCATATTCACTGGGAACATGACTTAGGTCAGACCTACACGGAACACCAATGGCAAAAAGCGATCCAGTCAGTATATAAATCCACAAAATGCGCCACGCTCTGGGAAAACACCCAAAAAATACACCTCAGGTGGTACCTAACCCCATCCAGAATTGCTAAATTCAATCCTTCTATCAGCGATCAATGCTGGCGCGGGTGTTCAATCAGAGGTGATATACTTCACATTTTCTGTACATGCCCACGATTGCGTAATTACTGGAACAAGATCTTCCAAATACTATCAGACGTTGTACACCAAGATTTACACCCAACACCTGATCTAGCTGTGCTGAACCTCACTATTGAAACAATACCAACACCTTACAGATACATAGTGACCCATATTCTGTTAGCTGCAAGATTATGTATCGCAAGACTATGGAAAACGGATGCTACCCCCTCCGTTGAACATACTCTAGATACGGTGAACCTCCACTACAGCTTTGAATTGATGATGGCCTCTAGTTCGGGCCTTACACACACTGTGAAATATAACTGGAGGCCATGGGAGATGTGGACTGGAGCCGCATCATTCCTTTCATGACCAATCACCTGACGATCCAGAAACCTTTCTTATTTTCATGATAAGCAACATATCGTTACCGCTTTTTCTTGATAATTCTTCTTTTTTTTTTTCTCCCTTCTCTTGAATATTCCTACTGCTTTTACTTATAGACTCTGTTTTACCTATGATCTATCTAAGCCGGAGACTGTCCACGCAGAGTGCCACCCCCCCCGGGTGAAAAGTGTTCCCATTAGGGCGCCTGGGGTAGTGCTACTCATGCCATAATTAACCTCCGATATCGGAAGCGGCATTTTGACAGCTCTCTGCTATATGTTATAGCATTAATCAGATAATCTTTTTCATTGTATACATCTAAACGACTGTACTGTACCTAATATACAATGTGCACATTGTATTGTTATATACTCTTTGCAAAAATTAATAAAAAACCAATGATGAAAAAAAAAAAAAAAAAAACAAGTGCTTGTTACACCATAAATTAGTGCTTATTAGTGCTTGTTACACCATACATAGTGTCTTAATAAAAACATAAAAAGTGCTTAGTGCTCAATATAAAGTATCCTGCTTGTCTAAATGAATAAATGAATAAATAATGAAAAAAGTTCTCTTTAGCACTCTAAATAGTGTGTGCAAATAATGTCCAGCAGTGATAATAAAACAATGCGTGCAGGTGGTGTTCAGCTGTGACAACAATCCAACATCATGCCGAAGATATCCTGAGTGCTGCAAAACATGCTTCGGTGCACCTTCGTGACCCCCTTAAGCTAATGTGCTCACCTCAGAGCATGTGACTCAGCTGCTACCCTGAGTCCAAATACGCTTTGGAGCCACCCCTGGGCTCAGTCTCAGTGTCTGCTGCACTCCTCCAGCTGGAAACAATGTGGCTCCATACATATAAATGAAAAGGAAATTATATAGTGTAATATAGTCAAAATACTTTTATTAAAAGAAAACGCTCCCCATCTATAGCTGGCTATCGCAGTAAGCGGCATTGGAGGGTTAAAACAGGTAACAACAAAGCCTGGGGAATGCCCAGGAAAAAACCAAAGCCTACTTACCACCAGCTCGCAGACAACAGAATAAACCTGTCTAACAGTATGCGTTAAAAACAGGGGTTTAGTCCGCACATATTTGCAAATGCATGGGTGAGCCACAGAGCCACGTCACAGCATCCTGGTGTCTGTGGTCCTAACACTAAAATATGAGTGTCCCCACAGTGGAGGCACATGCATTCTGATGGATAAATGAGGGCAGGTGGACTGAAGGCGAGCCAGAGCCCACCCCTTCTTAAAGGTACAGGAGCACATCAAACACTCAGCAAATAGCACAATGGCTGCAAAGGTGGATAAATCTACATATTATGCAGAGCCTGGACAACTGCACTGTAAATATAACTATAAATATCTAAATATACTGTAAAATTCTAATGGATAGATCTACATATTATGCAGAGCAAACCCTCAATGCTGTGGACATAAATAAAGGGGAGTGCTGTGAGTTGCAAGGAAAAAGTGATGCAAATAAAAAGACCTATGGCATGGACAAAACATAAAACATTACCTAAAGTACAGGATGTGAACATGTGCATAGGACTATCCCAACAAATGGGATATATATTGTTTACCAATAAGTATGTCCTCCATGTGTGAAATGGGTGTTTCCTCTTTTCACATTGTCTTTCCATTTCACACATGGAGGACATACTTACAGGTGAGCAATATACAGTCAGGTCCATAAATATTGGGACATTGACACAATTCTAATCTTTTTGGCTCTATACACCACCACAATGGATTTTAAATGAAACAAACAAGATGTGCTTTAACTGCAGAATTTCAGCTTTAATTTGAGGGTATTTACATCCAAATCAGGTGAACGGTGTAGGAATTACAACAGTTTGTATATGTGCCTCCCGCTTTTTAAGGGACCAAAAGTAATGGGACAGATTAACAATCAATCATCAAACAGGATAGTTACCACCGCTCTAGGTGATCGGGTTCAAGCTTCCCGTCCTCCGCTGTGTGGATGATTGTGAGAGCCCCAGGTGCCGGCAATTGCTATTCCAATGGTATGTGTGTGATGGAAAAATCTGGACAGCCGCACTCCGGATTGGAAAAGTGAAAAATAAAATCCTCTTTATTGAAAAAGTAATAACATGATTAAAATCCGTACATGGCTTTGTTGGGATAATGCAGCATAACTGCTAACGCGTTTCACGCTCCCATAGAGCGCTTACTCATAGCTGGTTTGTACGAAAGTGATCACCACTTATTTACATATAATTTATCTACCACATGACTGCATATAGATTATCTGATTTTAAACAGCTGATCGTTAGTCTGTGTGGGATCTTTTTGGCATAGATGTGATTGGATGTGCGTCCTATAGTGGATTCACTAATGAAGACATAAATATATAAATGAAATGTATTCATATTGGCAAATGTCAACATATATAAATAATAAAAAATTCTATTCAAGGTTTTTGAAAAACATGTTTGTTATTTTTCCAAAACCACAAGAATGAGATGGGTGCTGGAATTTGACGTTCAAACGTATAAATTATCATACGGATAGGCGCAAGTATGGGCAAACTATGTGAGCTGGTGGCTGCGGTATAATGTAAACGGTGTATAGAATGAGAATTGGAATTAGGTCTATATGCATGTGATAAAAAGATGTGCATCCAACACCACTATCAGTGTCTACAAGAAAAGACTAAATATGTGTGTATGGTGCATAAATATATGCAAAAAATTTTTAAACTGCTGCATTATCCCAACAAAGCCATGTACGGATTTTAATCATGTTATTACTTTTTCAATAAAGAGGATTTTATTTTTCACTTTTCCAATCCGGAGTGCGGCTGTCCAGATTTTTCCATCACACACAATCAATCATCAAACTTTCACTTTTTAATACTTGGTTGCAAATCCTTTGCAGTCAATTACAGCCTGAAGTCTGGAACACATAGACATCACCAGACGCTGGGTTTCATCCCTGGTGATGCTCTGCCAGGCCTCTACTGCAACTGTCTTCAGTTCCTGCTTGTTCTTGGGGCATTTTCCCTTCAGTTCTGTCTTCAGCAAGCGCAATGCATGCTCAATTGGATTCAGGTCAGGTGATTGACTTGGCCATTGCATAACATTCCACTTCTTTCCCTTAAAAAACTCTTTTGTTGCTTTCGCAGTATGCTTCGGGTCATTGTGCATCTGCACTGTGAAGCGCTGTCCAATGAGTTCTGAAGCATTTTGCTGAATATGGGCAGATAATATTGCCCGAAACACTTCAGAATTCATCCTGCTGCTTTTGTCAGCAGTCACATCATCAATAAATACAAGAGATCCAGTTCCATTGGCAGCCATACATGCCCACGCCATGACACCACCACCACCATGCTTCACGGATGAGGTGGTATGCTTTGGATCATGAGCAGTTCCTTTCCTTCTTTATACTCTTCTCTGCCCATCACTCTGGTACAAGTTGATCTTGGTCTCATCTGTCCATAGGATCTTGTTCCAGAACTGTGAAGGCTTTTTTAGATGTTGTTTGGCAAACTCTAATCTGGCCTTCCTGTTTTTGAGGCTCACCAATGGTTTACATCTTGTGGTGAACCCTCTGTATTCACTATGGTGAAGTCTTCTCTTGATTGTTGACTTTGACACACATACACCTACCTCCTGGAGAGTGTTCTTGATCTGGCCAACTGTTGTGAAGGATGTTTTCTTCACCAGGGAAAGCATTTTTCTCTCATCCACCACAGTTGTTTTCCATGGTCTTCCAGGACTTTTGGTGTTGCTGAGCTCACCAGTGCGTTCTTTCTTTTTAAGGATGTTCCAAACAGTTGATTTGGCCACACCTAATGTTTTTGCTATCTCTCTGATGGATTTGTTTTGTTTTTTCAGCCCAATGATGGCTTGCTTCACTGATAGTGACAGCTCTTTGGATCTCATATTGAGAGTTGACAGCAACAGATTCCAAATGCAAAAAGCACACTTGAAATGAACTCTGCACCTTTTATCTGCTCCTTGTAAATGGGATAATGAGGGAATAACACACACCTGGCCATGGAACAGCTGAGCAGCCAATTGTCCCATTACTTTTGGTCCCTTAAAAAGTGGGAGGCACATATACAAACTGTTGTAATTCCTACCCCGTTCACCTGATTTGGATGTAAATACCCTCAAATTAAAGCTGAAAGTCTGCAGTTAAAGCACATCTTGTTCATTTCATTTCAAATCCATTGTGGTGGTGTATAGAGCCAAAAAGATTAGAATTGTGTTGATGTCCCAATATTTATGGACCTGACTGTATATCCCATTTGTTTGGGATACTCCTATGCACATATTTACATCCTGTTCTTTAGGTAATGATTTATGTTTTTTTTCCATGCCATAGGTCTTTTTATTGGCATCACTTTTTCACTTTTTCCTTGCAACTCACAGCACTCCCCTTTATTTATGTCCTTTTACCCTTGAGCCATGCCTTCCACTTGCGTGTTCCCCCCAGTGGTTTGCTGTCGGCTGCACCCCTTCAGCTCCTGGGCCGGATACACTCCGTGGCTGCCTCCTGGGAGATCACTTTTTGGAACCTCGGCTTTGCCAATTTGTAAGTATGGGGCTCTACCAGGGCCTCTATTTCCAAAAGATATTTTCTCTGACATATACTTTCAATTGATACTATTTTTTTAGATATACTGCATGCAAAGATCAACTCCTGAAGAAGCGAGCGGTGGATCGCGAAACACTTTGAGTTTTGGATGCTTGTATAACTCTACATATTCTATATAACAACACATGTGAATGTTTTTAAGCAATTTGTCATCATGCTACCTCATCAGCTTGGCTTTCATGTTTATGTATTTACTCAGGTTTTAAATAAAACATGTTACTATGTTTACTCCACTTTGTTGGCCCCCACGCCTCATTTAAAGTCCCATGGGCTATTTTCCTCTTTGTTTTTTTTTAACCAATACTATTCCTTTATATTGGCTTTTGAAATTTACAAATGCAGCAATTTTGAAATTGGATGAAAGGTTTAGCGCTGGGAAAGACTTTTTGAAAGATAAAAAGCGCATTTTATATACAGCCGTGGCCAAAAGTTTTGAGAATGACACAAATATTTATTTTTACAAAGTCTACTGCTTCAGCGTTTATAGATCTTTTTGTCAGATGGTACTATGGTATACTGAAGTATAATTACAAGCATTTCATATGTGACAAAGGCTTTTATTGGCAATTACATTACGTTTATGCAAAGAGTCTATAATTGCAGTGTTGACCCATCTTTTTCAAGACCTCTGCAATGCGCCCTGGCATGCTTTTAATCAACTTCTGGGCCACATCCTAACTGATGGCAGTCCATTCTTGCATAATCGATGCTTGGAGTTTGTCAGAATTTGTGGGTTTTTTTGTTCACCGCCTCTTGAGGATTGATCACAATTTCTCAATGGGATTAAGGTCTAGGGAGTTTCCTGGGCATGGACCCAAAATGTTGATGTTTTGTTCCCCAAGCTACTTAGTTATCACTTTTGCCTTTTGGCACAGTGCTACATCATGCTGGAAAAGGCATTGTTCGTCACTAGGGATGAGCTGAACACCCTCCTGTTCAGTTCGCAGCAGAACATGCGAACAGGGAAAAAATTCGGCAGAACACATGAACATCGTTAAAGTCTATAGGACACGAACATGAATAATCAAAAGTGCTCATTTTAAAGGCTTATATGCAAGATATTGTCATAAAAAGAATGGGGGGGCCCTCTAAAATCCATACCAGGCCCTTTGGGTCTGATATGGAAATTAAGGGGAACCCTGCACCAAATTTTTTAAAAAATGGCGTAGGGGTCCCCCCAAAATCCATGCCAGACCCACCAGGTCTGGTATGGATTTTAAGGGAAACCCTGCGCCAAAATTTAAAAAATGGCGTAGGGCCCCCCCCCAAAATCCATACCAGACCCTTATCTGATTTTAGGTGGACCCCCAAGCAATTTTTTTTTTTAATTTTGGTTCAGGTTCCCCCTAATGTTCATACCAGACCCAAAGGACCTGGTAATGGACTGAAGGGGGATCCTATGCTCTTTTTTTCGATGAATTTTATCTATATTGTCGAGACCCGACAATTTATTACAGCCGCGATCAGTTTTGAAGGACAATTTTTCCTTTAGAAATGTCATTTTGCTGTATTACTGTTCTAAACACGGGGAAAATGCGCCACTTTACAGGCATACTATAGACACCCCCAGGTACAATATTTAAAGGAATATTTCATTTTTATTGTTTCACTTTAAGCATTAAAAAAAATCACTTCTCCCAAAAAAACGGCTGTTTTTGAAAAACATTTTTTTGCATTGATACATGTCCCCTGGGGTAGGACCTGGGTCCCCAAACACTTTTTATGAAAATAACTTGCATATAAACCTTTAAAATTAGCACTTTTGATTTTTGATGTTAGTGTCCCATAGACTTTAACGGTGTTCCGGCAGCTTTCGAATTTTCCGCGAACATATTGTTCGCTGTTCGGCGAACAGGCGAACACCCGATGTTCATCCCTATTCGTCACCAAACTGTTCTTGGATGGTTGGGAGAAGTTGTTCTCTGAGGATGTTTTTATACCATTCTTTATTCATGGCTGTGTTCTTAGGAAAAATTGTGAGTGAGCCCACTCCCTTGGCTCAGAAGCATCCCCACATATGAATGGTCTCAGGATGATTTACTGATTGCATGATACAGGATTGATGGTAGATGGTAGACTGATGGTAGATTTTTTTCTGCATGCCTCAAACAATCGAAAAGGGGATATATCAAAGAAAATGACTTTACCCCAGTCCTCAGAAGTCCAATCAACGTACCTTTTGCAGGAGAGAAGTGCCCTTCTTGACACCAGGCCATCCTCCAACAGTCTTCCACTCACTGTGCGTGCAGATGCAGTCACACCTGCCTGCTGCCATTCCTGAGCAATCTCTGCACTGGTGGAGCCCCGATCCCACAGCTGAATCAACTGTAGGAGATGGTCTTGCCACTTGCTGGACTTTCTTGGGCTATCTGAAGCCTTCCTCATAAATGCAGTGGAAATGTTTTTTATGGGATTAAGTTAATTTTCATGGAAAAGAGGGCTTTGCAATTAATTGCAATTCATCCGATCACTCTTGATAACATTCTGGAGTATATGCAAATTGCTATTATAAAAACTGAGGCAGCAGACTTTGTGAAAATGAATAATTGTGTCA
This sequence comes from Lithobates septentrionalis, assembly GCA_037952835.1. Classification (NCBI taxonomy): domain Eukaryota; kingdom Metazoa; phylum Chordata; class Amphibia; order Anura; family Ranidae; genus Lithobates; species Lithobates septentrionalis. The sequence continues at coordinate 1,388,703 of JBBDGP010000825.1, forward strand.
TTCTCAAAACTTTTGGCCACGGCTGTACAACTATATAGAGCAAATCAAAATGAGGGACAAATGAGAAGGAAAGAGGGTCAGAGGGGCTTTGCTCCAAATCAGGGACAGTCCCTTGAAATCAGGGACAGTTGGGAGCTATGAATGAAACATGAATGTGTTAAAAGACTCATGAAAGGACACAATCAGCAGCATCTGAACAACAACCTGAGCCCCAGTCCAACAATAGGTAAACACCGCTCAAGGTATGTGTGCTGAATGCCTTCTTAAACATCCAAGAACAGAGGTGCTCACCTCCGAGATCCGCAAAAACAATAGAAAAATTGATGGCCGCACACTCCAGGCAGATGTCAATGAATGTTAATGCATTTCACGAAAAAAAAATGCGCTTACCTTTAACTCATTATAAGTAAGCGTTGTTTTTTGGATAAAATGCGTGAACATTTATTTCCATTTATTTATCTGCAACCTTAGTCTGAAAGCCTGCAAGATCCAATGCTTTTATACAATGCAACCAATATCAAATCCAACTCACATTGCAACCACTATCAAAGAACTCTAAAAAATTAGAGCACTTATATGACAACCTATAATATACAGTTGAACAGTATTTCTACCACTAGGTGGTAGTGTTTAATACTTACCTGAGGTAATATTCTTCCTAGTGAAACTTCATGGTTATGATGTAACTTCCAATCTCTCAAATAAAACAAGAACAGCTCAGTTTTGTGTTCAGCAACATCTTGACTGGTAATAGGCATATCCGCAGCAGTTTTCTAACAGATTATAACACTACACAAACATTTATGGCTAAACCCAAGTTTTTTTTTTCAATTTTGCTTTACATCAACTTTTCAAAATAACACATGCAAAAGTACAAAGGTCCGATAAAAGGGTTAGTGTATCCACTTGCTGACCACGCACTGTATCTTTACTGCTACATTGCAGGCCGGCTGCGCAGAATCACATATACAGTGTATGTGATTCTGCTTTTCCAGATAGGGGGTCATGGGGATTCTGCTTTTCCAATGAGCGGGTGCCAGCACCCACTGATAAGGAAGACAGGACAGAGCTCTGTCAAGGTAAATAATACATACAGTTACTTCCATATATATTTGGGCACAGGCACAATTTTCATACTTTTGGCTCTGTATGCCACCAGAATGAGATTAAAATGAAACAATCCAAATGAATTTGAAGTGCAGACTTTCAGCCTTAATTCAAAGGGTTGAACATAAATATCAAGTAAATATCAAGTACAAATTTTAGGAACTGCAACCATTTTTATACACAGTCCTTCCATTTTTAGGGGCTCAAATGTAATGGACAATTGAATATAATCATAAATAAAATGTTCATTTTTAATATTTTGCTGAGAATCCTTTACTGGCAATGACTGTCTGAAGTCTGGAACCCATGGGCATTACCAACGACTGGGTTTCCTCCTTTCTGTTGCTTTGCCAGGCTCTAACTGCAGCTGTCTTCAGTTGTTCTTTGTTTGCGGGTCATTCTGATTTTAGTTTTTCCTTCAGCAAGTGAAATGTATGCTCAATTAGGTTGAGATCAGGCGATTGACTCAGTCATTGCAGAATATTCCACTTCTTTTCCTTCAAAAGCTCCTGGGTTAATTTTGCAGTGTGTTTTGGATCATTGTCCATCTGTACTGTGAAATGTCATCCAATTAACTTTGCTGCATTTGGCTGAATCTGGGCTGACAGTATATCTCTAAACATTGCAGAATTCATCCGGCTGCTTCTAGCTTCTGACACATTCAATAAACACCAATGACCCAGTGCCACAGGAAGCCATACATGCCCATGCCATCACACTGCATCCTGCATATTTTACAGATGACATTGTGTGCTTTGGATCAGGAGCTGTTCCATGTCTTGCCCACTTTTTTCTTCCCTTCATTCTGGTACAAATGAATATTAGTTTCATCTGTCCAAAGAACATTTTTCCGTAACTGGTCTGGCTTTTAAGGTGTCTTTTGGCAAAGTCTAATCTGGCTTTTTTATTCTTATGAATGGTTTGCACCTTGTGGTGAACCCTCTTTATTTGCTCTTGTGAAGTCTTCTCTTGATTGTAGACTTTGACAATGATACACCCACCTCCTGGAGAGTGCCCTTCACCTGTCTGGATGTTATGAATAGGGATGAGCCTCGCGTTCGAGTCGAACCCATGTTCGACTCGAACATCGTCTGTTAGATCGTTCGTCAGTAGAGAGAGCTGTAATTGGCCAAAGCCAGGGTGGCTTTGGCCAATTATGGCTCAGGGGGTTTAGAACACGCCCCACACTGTATAAGGCCGCCTGCACGGCGGCCCTGTGTAGTGTGTTCCGGAGTGCTTAGAGAGAGAGACAGTGTCGTTTCATTTGAGTTAGCTAGATTAGGCAGGACAGTCAGTGAGTTAGCTGCACTTACAGTGTATTGTGTATATATATGCATCCCAGGTGTTGTATATATATATATATATATGAAAAATAAGAAAAACAAAATTGCGCTTGGATAAACAAAATTGAAAAAATATATATAGAAATTAAATATCGGTGCAAAAAATGTGAATAGGAGTGAGGTGACACCTTATGCAAGTATCATAAAAGAAGTTCAATAAGCTGCGGTTATAAGTGGGGCCCACCAACAAAATACATAAACAGGTAAACCGCGCTAAAAGTGAGTCCAGTATAAAATCAGTGAAGATAAAACAATTAAGTCCAGAATACTGCAATAAATTCTTCTATACGATGAGGTGGAGAAATTGGAAGATGACTATGTGGTGAACTGCTTACCAGAACGTAAGCCAAATCAGACAGATGGCTTAAAACCCAGCCCGGGCCTTTAGGAGCACTTCAAAGTGGGCAGAATCCTTCGCGCTCATGCGGCAGAACGGGTCCACATAGGGTTAAATCAAATAAAAAGACCATAGTGTGATACTGACATAAACATTTTCGGTCAAAAGAGGGGGGGTGTTCACACAAATAATCATAAAATCATAAATGCACCCTGAATGTATAGCCAATACAGGGACGCAAAAAAAGGTGTGTGCAGCATGCAATGAAAGGTGTCCTTAGAGTCTAATATAAAAACCAGTTAACCAAAAATGGGGTTGAACCAACAGACCAGAAATTAAACAGCAAAGAGAACACCCGGTGCACAGACACAAGGGGCCGCTTACCAGATGGTGAACTAGTGAGGACATAAATAGCAGTAGGTTTGCAGCCTCTGTGTAACCCAGAGTGTAGACTTAAATAGACCTATAGGGGTTCCTGCTCACCAGAGGGACGACCAGAAATAGCCCAAACTAAGCACTGGCAGAGTCACCGTGATCCCGTCCTGGCAGGTCCTCACAGGCTCGGATAGGTGTATATATTAAAGAGGAGAAGCAGCCAATAGTGTAATAACGTCCGACTCCAATTTATTAAAAAACAAGCACTTACATTTAAAAACACGAATAACAGCGATCCCGGCCGGCACTCAGACAGCTCCCGTCCACTCAGAGCAAAGTGTGGTGACGTCAGCACGTCCCTCCCAGACGCGTTTCGGTTGAGAACGTCAACCTGTGACGAAACGCGTCTGGGAGGGACGTGCTGACGTGTTGCCCAGGCGACCGGACGCTCCTCTCTCCCTGCCTCACCTCGCGCCCATACTATATGGGCTACGTGTAAGCAATCGGCTTCACGTTAAGGGGAGGGGACAGGGAGGGAGGCGGTCAAGCGTCCGCTACCTAGGCAACAAGGTAGCTTGTGGACGCTTTCGGCCAATTCACAACACAAACAGTGACGGCGGCCTATCCAAGCCACACCCCCTTCACTATACCACCAATGAATATGAGATCTTAACCAATTAAGGGTGACACCCATTACTCTGCCACGCCCACAGCTCATATATTAGGACGCCAGGGATGGCCACAGGCAGCATTCCACAACTGGCTTTGCTACAGAGAGGTACTACAGGAACGAAGCTCCCTGACACATGGAACCCCTCACTTGACACAATCAACTCAAGGTATTGGATCGCTTTTTGCTTTTTTTCTTTTTGATGACGGCTCTGGGGAACTTTACCTCCCCTATGAACCATCATTATTACCACCTTTATGACCTCTGTGAGATTTAATTCTACTAATACTTTTCCCATACCACTTATGTTTTTCAGTTGTTTAAATATCACGACTGCCAAATACTGGTCTTTTTACAAATATACCAGGCCATCCCGTAGAGGATATCTGAGCAGTACTGACAATTACGTGTTAGGACCCCGGCCAGCACTGGGAAAGCGATTTTTCACAGCCAGATGCAAACGTAAGTCGCATATACTATTTTGGTGCAGATGCGATTTTTTGTAGATTTATGCAAAAAAATATTTAAACATATACTAGTAATCATGTTGTTATTTGAAATTCTAGAATGTGATGCAGTCCCTCCCTGAGGAAGACTTTATTCTTACAATAAGTTGAAACGCGTTGGAAATCTGCTATCAGGACGCCTCACACCTATCGGGGGTGATACTAGTCAAATTAGCAGTAGGATGCATCATATACTGTCACATGTTTGATATTTTTTAATATTTTCAATTATAGATCAATGTGTATGCTCATGTATATTTAATTTGTCTTTGTATAAATAAACTACTTTTTAATGATATTTCAATACTTCCAATCATTACATTGCCCTTAAAATCCCACTTTTCGAGGTACTTTTCTAGTTTTAAACTTTTAAGGGATGATGGCAATGACACAGCCAACTCTCTGAGTCATACAAATTATGCAAACATGTTAGTGTAGTGTGTCCTCCTCACAGTGTTCAGCTAAAGCTACAAGTTAGTTTAGTGTGACCTCTGCACAGTGTTCAGCTAAAGCTACAAGTTAGGGTAGTGCGTCCTCCTCACAGTGTTCAGCTAAAGCTACAAGTTAGTGTAGTGTGTCCTCTAAACAGTGTTCAGCTAAAGCTACAAGTTAGTGTAGTGCGTCCTCCTCACAGTGTTCAGCTAAAACTACAAGTTAGTTTTTTGCGAGCTCTGCACAGTGTTCAGCTAAAGCTACCTTTAGAAGGTTGGCGGTGTTTTCCTGATCCTATCACTACTGCAGGCAGCTAAATAAGCTACAAGTTATTTTTTTGCGAGCTCTGCACAGTGTTCACCTAAAGCTACCTGTAGAAGGTTGGTGTTTTCCTGATCCTATCACTACCACAGGCAGCTAAATAAGCTACAAGTTAGTTTTTTGCGAGCTCTGCACAGTGTTCAGCTAAAACTACAAGTTAGTGTAGTGCGAGCTCTGCACAGTGTTCAGCTAAAGCTACCTGTACAATTTTTAATGCAGCAGGGCTCGTTCCTGTGTTCCAACTAGAGCATCTGTGAGGGGTTGCAGTGTTGTGGCACCAGCACCAGTGCCTAAGGCTCAATTTTTCAGCCCCTGTTTAACAAGGGCGTGTAATTACAATTTTTGAGGCAATACTTTGCAGCAGGGCTCGTTCCTGCGTTCCAACTAGAGTATCTGTGAGGGGTTGCAGTGTTGTGGCACCAGCACCAGTGCCTAAGGCCCAATTTTTCAGCCCCTGTTTAACAGGGGCATGTAATTACAATTTTTGATGCAATACTTTGCAGCAAGGCTCGTTCCTGCATTCCAACTAGAGTATCTGTGAGGGGTTTCAGTGTTGTGGCACCAGCACCAGTGCCTAAGGCCCAATTTTTCTGCCCCTGTTCAACAGGGGCATGTAATTACAATTCTTGATCTAATATTTCACAGCAGGGCCCTGTGAGGGCTTACAGTGTTGTGGCCACAACAACACCTAAGGCCCAAATTTCTGCTGAGTATATAGGGCAGGCCCCTACTTTCAAACATCCAACTTACAAACGACTGCTACTTGCAAACGGAAGGAGACAACAGGAAGTGAGATGAAATCTACCCCTAGGAAGGGAAATTCTCTCCTGTAAGAGTTAATATGGGAAAAACATTTCTCTTTTCCACTGATGCTTTATCACCAATCCTTGTTTCACAAAAAAACCCAAATTTTCAAAAAACATTTGTCATTGGGACAAAAAGTGAGGTGAAATCTTCTGAAGAGGAGCACAGACAGCAAAACAAATGTCACAGGGGTGATAACCCTTCCCTATGTTTTCCAAAAAGCTTAAAATAGATTTTTTGGCTGGAGCTAAACACGTTAAAAATGTACCAGTTCAAAATTACAAACAGATTCTACTTAACAACAAACCTACAGTCCCTGTCTTGTTTGCACCGCCTGTATACTGCTCTTCAGAGTACAGAGCCTGTATACTGCTGTTTCCTTTTTTAATTTGGGTGCAGGGTTCCCCTTAATATCCATACAAGACCCAAAGGACCTGGTAATGGACTGGGGGGTACCCATGCCATTTGTCTCACTGATTTTCATCCATATTGCCAGGACCCGACATTACATTAAAGCCGCAAGCAGTTTTAAATGACTTTTTTTCCTTTAAAAATTACATTTTGTGCAGGGACTGTTCTAAAGCACGGGAAACACGCGCCACTTTACAGGCATACTATAGACACCCCCCAGGTACGATATATAAAGGAATATTTCACCTTTTTTTTTTTTACTTTAAGCATCATTAAAATCACTGCTCCCGAAAAAACGGACGTTTTTAAAAGTTTTTTTTGCATTGATACATGTCCCCTGGGGCAGGACCCGGGTCCCCAAACCCTTTTTAGGACAATACCAAGCAAATTAGCCTTTAAAATTAGCACTTTTGATTTCGAACGTTCGAGTCCCATAGACGTCAATGGGGTTCTAACGTTCGGGGAAATTTTCAGTCCGTTCGCAGGTTCTGGTGCGAACCGAACCGGGGGGTGTTCGGCTCATTCCTAGTTATGAATACGTTTTTCTTTACCATAGAGAGGATACTGCGATCATCCACCACTGTTGTCTTCTATGGACATCCAGGCCTTTTTATGTTGCTGAGCTAACCAGAGCATTCTTCTTTGCTCAGAATGTACCAAACTGTTGATTTAGCCACTCCTAATGTTGCTGCTATCTCTCTGATGTATTTGTTTAATGTTTGAAGCCTTACAATGGCCTGTTTGACTTGCATGGACAGCTCATTTGAGCGCATGACGTAGGTTCACAGCAATAGAATGAAAATGCAAATACCACACTTAGAATCAACTCCAGACCTTTTACCTGCCTAATTGATGAAGAAATAACAAAGGAGTAGCTTACACCTGGCCATTTTTACCAAAAATATGTAGCAGAATACATATTGGTCTATGTTTTAGATTTTTTTTTTTAAATTATTGGATATGTTTTATAGCAGAAAGGAAAAAATATTGTTATTTTTTTCAAATTTTCTGGCATTTTTTTATTTATAGCGCAAAAAAATAAAAAACCCAGTGGTGATCAAATAACACCAAAAGAAAGCTCTATTTGTGGGAAAACAATTATATAAAGTGTTGCATGACTGTGTGGTCAGTTACAGTAACTCAGTGCCAAAAAGCCTTGTCATGAAGGGAGAAAAAACCTTCCGAAGGTCAAGTGGGTAGAATAAACCTTTTGGTAGTTAACCATCTCAGCTCCAGAAGTTTTTACCCCTTTTATGACCAGGGCATTTTTTGCTATTCAGTACTGTGCTACGTTAACTGGCAATTGCACGGCCATGCAACACTGTACACAAATGACATTTTTATAATTTTTTTTTACACAAGTAGAACTTTCTTTTGGTGGTATTTAATCACTACTGTTTTTTTTTTTGTGATATAAAAAAAAAATTAAATTTTGAAAAAAAAACAATATTTTCTACTTTCTGTTATAAAATATATCTAATAAAAACAAATTTCTTCATACATTTAGGCCAAAATGTATTCTGCTACATGTCTTTGGTAAAAAAAATCCCAATAAGTGTATATTAATTGGTTTGTGTGAAAGTTATAGCGCCTACAAACTATGATATATAAATTTAAAAATGAATCAACTCTGGTGTATTGATGGATCTCATTTCTTGAGGCACCCAAAATGCCAGGATTGTACAAATAACTGTCCCCTTTGTGGAGAGTAGACAGTCTGAGGCTTTTAGCAAGAGGTGTTCTGTCCACCAGATGTCTTGCTGATGTTTTATACTGGTTATTTGTACCTGTGTTGTTAAATTTACATGCAAAATGTGTAATTTACTTAAGACAATCATATGTGGTGTGCAGGCTCCATCTAGCGTTCCTTTTTGGTATTGCTGCAGTTCCGTTAATTGTTTATTGTATGTATAATTAAGGAAGTTGTCAGCAAGCAGGGAATTCTGGGTACAACAAGTACAACAAGTATCTTTACAGGAAGTGAAACAGTCACCATTCTTTGAGAAGACATTCAGGAAACAACACATGTATTTCTCTATCTATTGCCATCACCCCTTAGAGAACTTAAAAAGTAAGTTTTTATTATCTCATCTTGTACTGTATATCGTTGTTTATGCAATGTATGCTGTATTGTACGCTATATTATACTTATTGAGGTCTATTTCTGTTATTTTGTAGTTTCACCTGGCTTGTTCTAATAAAACTGAGATCAAAGAAATATGGTATCTACAGTTATTGGGATAAGAAGGTTTAGCTAGCTGTCCCAGAGACAGAACAGTGAAATTTTTAAGCTGACCTCTGAAGGGAAGATAAGCCGACTTCAGAAGTCTGTACAGCCCGGGGCTACGCAGTATCCATACAGTCAGAAGCCTTAAAGAAACAGGCCTGCGGCAGGCAAAGCAGGCAGCCACACTACACAGAGGCGCGCTCTGTCAAACAACATCGACACTAGAACGGTCTCTTCTCCACAGCCATGTCGCACAGTGGGACATCTTTTTACAAAACACATTCACAAGCAAGCTCATCTAAGTCACCTGTCGCAAATGCAGCAGCTATCGCCCGTTCAAAAGCTGAAGCAGCAAAAGCCAGGGCCGCATTCGCAGACCAAGAGTTGCATATGAAAATAGAAAAGGCCCGCCTTGATGCAGAAAAGATGAGACAGGAACAAGAGAGAGAAGGAAAGAGTACGCTTATGCCGCGTACACACGGTCGGACTTTCCGGCATACTTGGTCCGGCGGACCAGAGTGTGCCGGACAATCCGCCCGTGTGTGGGCGGCAGCGGACTTTTCCGGCGGACTTCTTCCCAAAAGCCCGCCGGACCTAGATTTGAAAAAAGTTTTAAATCTTTCCGTCGGACTCAGTTTCGGGCGGAAAGCCCGCTCGTGTGTGTGCTGGTCCGACGGAAAGCCCGCTCGTGTGTAGGCTGGTCCGACGGACCAGATACGACACGAGGGCAGGGTATTGCATCTCGCGCTCGCTGCAATAGGAAAAACAAATCTTCCTATTGCGGCGAGCGCGGTGCATACCAGGCCCTTAGGTCTGGTATGGATTATAAAGGGAACCCCACTACGCCGAAAAAACGGCGTGGGGTCCCCCCTAAAATCCATACCAGACCCCGATCCGAGCACGCAGCCTGGCCGGTCAGGAAAGGGGGTGGGGACGAGTGAGCGCCCCCCCCTCCTGAACCGTACCAGACCGCATGCCCTCAACATGGGGGGTGGGTGCTTTGGGGGAGGGGGGCGCCCTGCGGGGCCCCCCCCACCCCAAAGCACCTTGTCCCCATGTTGATGAGGACAAGGGCCTCTTCCCGACAACCCTGGCCGTTGGTTGTCGGGGTCTGCGGGCGGGGGGCTTATCGGAATCTGGGAGCCCCTTTTAACAAGGGGGCCCCCAGATCCCGGCCCCCCACCCTATGTGAATGAGTATGGGGTACATGGTACCCCTACCCATTCACCTAGGGAAAAAGTGTAAGTAATAAAACACACTACACAGGTATTTAAAATATTTTATTAAACAGCTCCGGGGGAGGGATCTTCCTCCAGCTTCGGGGGTCTTCTTCCGGCTTCGGGGGTCCCTCCGCTTCATCTTCTCCCGGCGTCCGGTTGGTTCTTCTCCCGGTGTTCCAGTTCTTCGGCCGGCTCCTCTGCTGTCTTCAGGTAGCTCTCTTGCCAGCAGAGGTATGGACTTCTGGGCTTCTGGGCTTCTTGTCTTCTTGTCTTCTCTTCCCCAGATGTTGACACGACGCTCTCTCCTGCTGGACTGCTCTCCGAGGGCTGCGTTGTGACTTATATAGGCGGAGACCCCGCCCCCTTTTGATGTCACAGTCCCTGGGCATGCTGGGACTGTGACGGTTTAGGGGGCATGGTCACTGGGTGATGTTGACCACGCCTCCTAAAACGTCACAGTCCCAGCATGCCCAGGGACTGTGACATCAAAAGGGGGCGGGGTCTCCGCCTATATAAGTCACAACGCAGCCCTCGGAGAGCAGTCCAGCAGGAGAGAGCGTCGTGTCAACATCTGGGGAAGAGAAGACAAGAAGACAAGAAGCCCAGAAGTCCGGACCTCTGCTGGCAAGAGAGCTACCTGAAGACAGCAGAGGTCCGGACTTCTGGGCTTCTTGTCTTCTTGTCTTCTCTTCCCCAGATGTTGACACGATGCTCTCTCCTGCTGGACTGCTCTCCGAGGGCTGCGTTGTGACTTATATAGGCGGAGACCCCGCCCCCTTTTGATGTCACAGTCCCTGGGCATGCTGGGACTGTGACGTTTTAGGAGGCATGGTCAACATCACCCAGTGACCACGCCCCCTAAACCGTCACAGTCCCAGCATGCCCAGGGACTGTGACATCAAAAGGGGGCGGGGTCTCCGCCTATATAAGTCACAACGCAGCCCTCGGAGAGCAGTCCAGCAGGAGAGAGCGTCGTGTCAACATCTGGGGAAGAGAAGACAAGAAGACAAGAAGCCCAGAAGCCCAGAAGTCCAGACCTCTGCTGGCAAGAGAGCTACCTGAAGACAGCAGAGGAGCCGGCCGAAGAACTGGAACACCGGGAGAAGAACCAACCGGACGCCGGGAGAAGATGAAGCGGAGGGACCCCCGAAGCCGGAAGAAGACCCCCGAAGCCGGAGGAAGATCCCCCCCGGAGCTGTTTAATAAAATATTTTAAAAACCTGTGTAGTGTGTTTTATTACTTACACTTTTTCCCTAGGTGAATGGGTAGGGGTACCATGTACCCCATACTCATTCACATAGGGTGGGGGGCCGGGATCTGGGGGCCCCCTTATTAAAAGGGGCTCCCAGATTCCGATAAGCCCCCCGCCCGCAGACCCCGACAACCAACGGCCAGGGTTGTCGGGAAGAGGCCCTTGTCCTCATCAACATGGGGACAAGGTGCTTTGGGGTGGGGGGGGCCCCGCAGGGCGCCCCCCTCCCCCAAAGCACCCACCCCCCATGTTGAGGGCATGCGGTCTGGTACGGTTCAGGAGGGGGGGGGCGCTCGCTCGTCCCCACCCCCTTTCCTGACCGGCCAGGCTGCGTGCTCGGATCGGGGTCTGGTATGGATTTTAGGGGGGACCCCACGCCGACGGCGTAGCGGGGTTCCCTTTATAATCCATACCAGACCTAAGGGCCTGGTATGACCCGCGACAGGGCTCGCAAGGTGTCAATCTCGCCGATAAAAGCGGCAAGATTGACATCCTTTGCTAGTCCCGTCGCACCTGAGTCACGTTCAAAATGAACGGACTTGTCCGTGTGTGGGCAAGTCCGTTCATTCTGAAAGTCCGCCGTAACTCCGGCGAAAGTCCGTCGGAAAGACGGGCGGACTTAGCCCGCCGGAAAGTCCGGTCGTGTGTGGGCAAGTCCGTCCGTTTTAAAGTCCGGCGCACCTGGCGGACAAAGTCCGTCGGAAAGTGTGCCGGACCAAGTAGGATAGAAAGTCCGACCGTGTGTACGCGACATTAGAGCAAGAGAGAGAGAAGGAAAGACTACGCTTGGAGCAAGAAAGAGTACGCATGGAACAAGAGAGAGAGCAAGAAAGAATGCACGGAACAAGAGAGAGAGCAAGAAAGAGTACACATGGAACAAGAGAGGGAGAAGAAAAGAATACACCTGGAAGAAGAGCTAGCCCAGCAGGAAGCATCTCTGAAATTGCAGCAAGCTATCTTAGAAGCTAACATGGAGAAGCTGGCAGTAGAGAGAGACGCTGCCGCCGCCATTGCAGAAGCAGAAGCTTTAGAAGCAGCCATCTACGATGAGCCAAGAGTAGGCAGCAGCATACCGGGTCTAGAGGAGGACCAACAGATTATTCACAATGCACGTCAGATTATGTCTACCAGCACTGGAACCCAAGCAGCATCCCACAGCAAGAAATTAAATATGACGTCAGTGAGTCACATCAAATAAAGCGGCAACAAGACTACCTGGGACATCAACGCTACAAGCAAGAAAAATCTGACAGAGTTCTAAACTTTCCAGTTCCAACCAAACCTTCTACTCCACAAGGTACCCAGCCATCATACAAGCATCAAACACCAGTCTTCACTCCAAAGGTGTATGCAATGAACCAGTACGAACTGCCAACCTTATGTAAGTTTGAACCCAGCGCGCCTAAAGAAGAGACTTTTACCAGGTATGCCTTTACACCGCACCACAATACACCAGCAGCCTACCCCAATGCCAATAAGGCTACTGTAGACTTTGCCAAGTTCCTGGCCAAAAGAGAGTTAGTTACCCAAGGACTTGTCAAATTTAGTGATCGCCCTCAACACTACAGGGCGTGGCTATCCGCTTTCCAGAGTGTCATTCAAGGGCTAGATCTATCCTGCAGTGACCAGATAGACCTCCTTGTAAAGTGGCTTGGCAATGATTCTGCTGAACATGCCAAAAGGATCAGAGACATTAACATAAACCACCCTGAGATAGGCATTGCAAACCTCTGGAACAGACTGGATAGATGTTATGGCTCACCAGAGGCTATAGAGAGTACACTGTTTAAAAGAATAGAAGACTTCCCAAAAATACCTAGCAGAGGTTACCAAAGACTCAGAGAATTCAGTGACCTGTGCATGGAGTTACATGGAGTTACTGCTAAAGCAGAAGGAGACTTACCTGGCCTTTCTTATCTTGACTCTGCTAGAGGTATTAATGCCTTAGCACAAAAACTTCCTTATGAGTTACATGAAAGATGGATTACTCATGGCTGTAACTACAAACGAAAACACAATGTGCCTTTTCCACCCTTTAGTGAGTTTGTGGACTTTGTAGACAGACAAGCAGGAATGAAAGATGACCCCAGCTTCATTTTTCCAGTGTCTTATACCACTTCTTCTGGCCCTAAACAACTCAGAGCTCCAGTAGCAGTGCACAAAACTAACATTTCTTCCCACAGATTTGCAGAGTCTCAGCCAGAGGATCAAGACAGCGACCCTACTAAGTTCTGCCCTCTACATAAGATGCCACATCCTCTCTTGAAATGCAGAGCCTTCAGGACAAAGACCATCCAGGATCGCAAAGCTTTCCTCAAAGAGAACAACATCTGTTACAAGTGCTGCTCTTCGTCCACACATTTCACCAAGGACTGTAAGGTCAGTGTCAAATGTAAAGAATGTGACAGCACAGAGCACAACATAGCTTTACACCCAAGGCCTACTCCAAGAACTTTCCCACCTGTTCATAGGGACAAGGAGCAAGGCGGGGAGACCAAAGACTCTAGCACAGATGCTATAGCAACCACTTCACAGTGTACTGCAAAGGAAGTACAGGTGGCAGATCCTGCTCTAAAATCTGTCTTGTGAGAGTTTATCCAAAAGGACGCAGCGACAAAGCAGTCAAGCTCTACGTCACCTTGGATGATCAGAGTAACAAGTCCCTAGCTAGATCTATGTTTTTTGATATTCTAAACCTTAAAGGCCCCAGCAGCCCTTACTCCCTTAGGACTTGTGCAGGTACAGTGAAAACGGCGGGGAGAAAAGCTGACGGCCTACAAATTGAATCTATGGATGGTAAGACATGCCTACCCTTACCAACCATAATAGAGTGCAACCAGATGCCAGACAACAGATCAGAGATTCCCACACCAGAGGCAGCAGCTCACCAGACTCACGTGAATCACATAGCACATCTCATACCAGAACTAGATGATCAGGCTCAGATAATCTTACCCCTAGGGAGGGATATCTTGGAAGTCCACAAAGTAAGAAAACTGATTAATGGTCCTAAAAATGCCCCATATGCTCAAAAACTGGTTCTTGGGTGGGTCATTATAGGTGATGTTTGCCTAGGAGGTGCACACAAACCGGCATCTGTTGGTAACCTGCTCACTAGTACCCTTGAGAATGGTCGTTCTTCTCTTTTCCAACCTTGTCAAAATCACATCCTCATAAAGGAGCTACCACACAACAACCCTGTACCTCTTCCCTTCCTAAGTCCCCTCTGTGATAGCAATAATGATGACAACGACCAAAATGACTTAGGAAGCACAATGTTCCAGAGAACAAAGGAAGATAACCAGGTATCAATGTCCATTGAGGATAGGCTCTTCTTAGAAGTTATGGAAAGGAGTATGGAGAAAGATGGGACTAATAGCTGGGTTGCACCTCTTCCCTTTAGACCACAAAGACAACGTTTTCCTAACAATAGAGAACTAGCATATAAACGTCTCACTTCCCTAAGACACAATCTTCAAAGGAAACCAGGGATGAAAGAACATTTCTTTTCCTTCATGGAGAAAATATTCCAGAATGGTCATGCTGAGATAGCCCCAAACCTCAAAGACTCAGAGGAATGCTGGTACTTACCCATATTTGGGTCTATCACCCTAAGAAGCCAGGGCAGATTAGAGTGGTGTTCGATTCCAGCGCCAAACATGAGGGTGTCTCTCTAAATGATGTCCTCCTCTCTGGCCCTGACCTGAACAACAGACTATTAGGAGTACTTCTTTGCTTTCGCAAGGATTCAGTCGCATTTATGGCAGACATACAGCAAATGTTCTATTGCTTTCTTGTTAAAGAAGAACACCGAAACTTTCTGAGGTTTCTCTGGTTCAGGGACAACAACCCCTCTGGAGACATCACAGAATACCGCATGAGGGTGCACATATTTGGCAACAGTCCTTCCCCTGCAGTTGCTATATATGGCCTCAGACATTCTGCTAGAGTGGGAGAGTCAGAGTATGGGTCAGATTTCAGACAGTTTGTGGACAAGGATTTCTATGTAGACGATTGCTTGAAATCACTACCCACAAATGAAGCCGCAATCAGTCTCCTCAAAAGAACTTAGGCAATGCTTGCTTGTTCCAACTTAAGACTCCACAAGATTGCTTCCAACAGTAGAGAAGTTCTAGAAGCCTTTCCTGTCCAAGATCGTTCTAACGAGTTAAAGGACTTGAATCTAGGCACAGACTCACTTCCCATGCAACGCAGTCTTGGTTTGCTTTGGGACTTAAGATCTGACACGTTTACTTTCCAAGTAAACACTGAAGAAAAATCTTTTACCCATAGAGGTGTCCTGTCTACCATAAACAGCCTGTATGATCCCTTAGGTTTTGCAGCACCTGTCACCATCCAGGGTAAAGCACTACTGAGAGACTTAACCTGTGAGTCGCTAGATTGGGACCACCCTCTCCCCACCAACAAGAAGAACCTATGGCTAGAGTGGAAGGAGTCACTAACAGCTCTATCCAACCTTAAAATTCCACACCCATATGCTCCTCTGTCATCTGCTGACATTCAGATGCAAAGACTTTGTGTGGATGCTTCTGTTAAAGCAATTGCTGCTGTAGCTTACCTGAAAACCATAGACACTAAAGGACAATGCCACATAGGGTTTGTAATGGGGAGAGCAAAACTTGCACCACTTTCCGAACACACCATACCCAGGCTGGAACTTTGTGCTACAGTATTAGCCACAGAGCTAGCTGAACTAATTGCAATCGGAGGCCCAGTGAAACTCATTCGCTCTGACAGAGGGTCTAACTTTGTAGGAGCAGTGAAAGAACTTTAAATTCCTTCTAACTTGGACATCCTCAGAGTAGAAAGATACTTGAGTGAACAAGACTGCACGTGGATCTTCAACCCACCTTACTCTTCTCACATGGGAGGTGTTTGGGAGAGGATGATAGGCATAGCCCGCAGAATTCTTGACTCTATCTTCCTATAGGTAGGAACTGCAAGGCTTACTCACGAATGTTTAGTGACATTTATGGCAGAGGTTACAGCTATCATTAACGCCAGACCTTTGACATCAATTTCAAATGACTCTGAAGATCCAGTGGTTCTCACACCTGCCATGTTACTCACGCAAAAGACTAGTCTTGCCGTTGCTACAGCTGGAGAGTTTTGTGAGAAGGACCTTTACAAATGTCAATGGAGACAAGTACAAACCCTTGCCAATACCTTCTGGAACCGGTGGAGGGAACAATAAATATCTACTCTACAAGTAAGGAGAAAGTGGCACACTGAAAAGCCTAATATTAAACCTGGTGATGTTGTGCTCATGAAAGATTGCCAGGCACTAAGGAATATGTGGCCTTTAGGTTTGATCACCAAAGTACTGCCAAGCAAGGATAATCGTGTCCGTAAGGTCGAGTTTAAGATCTTTCAACAGAATGAGGCTAAAGTATTCTTGAGACCAGTGACTGAACTTATTCTGTTGCTTTCTACGGAGGACTCTGTTAGTGACATCACTTGATGTCAGACGGGGAGTATTCTGTCCACCAGATGTCTTGCTGATGTTTTATACTGGTTATTTGTACCTGTGTTGTTAAATTTACATGCAAAATGTGTAATTTACTTAAGACAATCATATGTAGATGTCACCCCCAAAATACATAATAGGCCCTTCAGGTCTGGTATGGATATTAAGCGGAACCCTGCTCCCAAATTTTTTTTAAATGGTGTGGGGGTCTCCTAGACCCCCAGGCACTATATACTCTGAGCAGCAGTATATATACTTGTCGCGGACACTGGCTGCAGGGACCTTTTCTGTCCACATTCACCCTGTTATTTGGTATTGCTATATTAATTTTTTTTTTCTTACATTTTTGAGAGACTGTTTTCTTGGACGTGCCCAAAGACTATTCTTGGTTGTTAATTCTGAACAATACATAATCCTTGAAAGAGCTGATAACGTTGACCTGTGGAGAGGGACTGTCTGGTCACCTAGGCTGCCTTAAGTGCTGTGTTAATTAACAATATAATTGTCTGCTAAGTTGTTGTTAGAGGGGAGGGGGAAGTATCCAAGAGCCAGCCCTACCTCATTATCTAACCCCTTGTGTTAAAAGTGTAAAAAAAGGCTGTATTCTGCCCAATAAATCATTCAAGATTCTACAAGCTTTTTTCGGCTAGACTTGTATTCAATGCAGCTATAATAATATATCTCTCTGATGGTCAGACTGGAGGAAGCGGTATTACTGACGGAAGCACTCAGCAGAGTGTGGGATAGGATCCGTCATAATTGGTGGCAAGCTGTGGGATGCTTCCTCTTGCCTAGGCACACCCAAACCACCACCGGGACCCCCTGCTCCTAATAGCAGAACATCACTACGCCAGACTCAAGCGCAGCACCTTGAAGGATCTCTTGGAAGCCGTGGAAAAGTCTCCAGCAACAAATCCAAAGTGACTCTCATCACCGAACTAATGGAGATCGACCAGGCCAGCAACCCACCAGCAGATACCTCAGAGGCGACAGAGTTCCAGCGTGACGTCCAGTGGTGACTGGCCTTGTATGGTACTCACCCCCGCAGGAGGTTATCAGTCAAGTGTTATGAGAGGTGTCCCAGCTGTGAATTGCTAAACTCCAGCGGGACCATGGAGCTTCAGTTATGTTCAACCGAGAAGCTCCAGCGGCCCGCAAAAAGCTACCCTATGCTGCCTTCCACGTGTTTCAAGATGGGGAAGAGGAGATGGATGTTTACCTGCAAATGTTTGACGGCAATGCGGTCAGATTGGGTCACGCTCCTGGTCATCCGGCTCACAGGAAGGGCTGCAAAGGCGTACAATAATGTCCCAGACGAGATCAGCCAGGACTATGACCAGGTAAAAGAAAGACTATTGACTCGCTTCAGCATTAATCCAGAGGCACACCGTTTGAGGTTTCGCAACCTCCGCCGAAAGGAGAGAGAGCCTTACACAGAATGGGTTCATCAAATGACCCGAGCAGCGGAGAGTTGGATGACCGGGCGCCAAGCTGTTACCACGGCAGATGCACTCCAGCTACTCCTCCTAGAACAATTCTATGATCATACCCCACTTGAAGTTAGAGACTGGGTAAAGGATCGGCGGCCAGTCACCGTAGATGAGGCTGCCATCCTAGCTGACCAATACGTGGATTCAAGGCGGACTGTACAACCAGAGCCTAAGACCCCAGAAGGGCCTGTCCCCAACATTCCTCAGAGCGTTGCCCCTCCACACCACCCATTGATCTCCGGTCCCACTCAGCTACCATCTTCATGAGGGAAAGGGGACCTCTGCTACAGATGCAACCAAGCAGGGCATGTTAGGAGGTATTGTCTGCAGAATGTTTCCCAGGATGCACGGAACAACAGGCCCCTTGGACCTGCCCGGGCTGATGCACACTGTCTGGAGAGAGATGATGTGACTTACCCAAGTGAGGAGAATATTGGAATTCCACACGAGGCAGACCCTGTGCAAGCTGCCGCTATGGATAATTGTTTGCACCATTAACAAGTCGTGTGGATTAATGGTTGGGCTGCCCAGGGACATGGGAACTACTATTACCCTGATACAGTCCGGATGATAACCCCAGCAGAGCAGACGGGACAGTCTGTGGCTGTGCGGATGGCTGTGGGAAATGTTATGCGGGTCCCCACTGCCAGGGTTCACCTTTATTGGGGTTCGGGGGCCAAAGAAGTGGAAGTTGAAAAAATGCAGAACTTACCGATTTGGGACGTTTAAATTCAGCCTCTCCCTGGATGTATCACCGGAAGCCTGCCTTGTTACCACCCGCCAGCAAGCCCGGATGGAGGTGTGCTCCCTCGAGGATGGGACCCAGGTAAGACCTGTCACCCCTGACCTAGACTGTACTACCCCAGCTATTTCTACCCCGACTTGGGCTTCTCCCCAAGACTTTGCACAGGCAACTCTCAGCGACTCTTCCCTAGCTAGCTATAGGGAAAGAGCAGGATTGAACCCCGGGGAGTTGGAGGGGGAGCAGGTAGAGTGGGTCCAGGGATTACTCTATTGGGTTACTGAGGGAAAGACAGCCTCCCATCCACCCAAGCGGCAGCTGGTTGTGCCGCAGAAATATCGGCATGACCTGCTGCGCATTGGGCATGACATACCCTTAGCCGGACACCTGGGGATGTCCCGGACCCTACACCTTCTGACGTCGTTTTTTTGCCCAGGGATTACGGGGATGTCCGACAGTATTGCCGGACCTGTGACACATGCCAGCGGGTGGGTAAGCATGGGGGCCCACTGAAAACTCCCCTACACCCTTTACCGATCAGCGATAAACACTTTAGCTGCATTGCCGTAGACCTGGTTGGACCATTGCCCCGACCTAGTCCTTCTGGGAAGAGATATATCTTTACTGTGGTGGCTTGTGCCACCCAGTACCCGGAGGCCATTCCCCTGGCAAATATCCATGCAGAAACCGTGGCTGATGCCTTGCTCCAGATCTTTCCCAGGGTGGGTTTCCCTCGGGAAATCATCTCTGACCAGGGGACCCAGTTACCTGCTGAGCTCACTCAGCAGTTATGGAGGCTCTGTGGGATAAAGCCCCTACAGAGCTCTCCTTATCACCCCCAGACCAACGGACTGTGTGAGAGGTTCAATGGAACACTGAAACAGCTGCTTAGGACATTCGCAACCTCTCACAGGGATTGGGAGAGATATCTGCCGCACCTTCTCTTTGCTTATCGGGAGGTGCCGCAGGAATCTACCGGGTTCTCCCCATTTGAGTTACTGTATGGGAGGCGGGTGAGGGGGCCACTAGATCTAGTCAGAGCCCACAGGGAAGGGGGAATTGATCCCCAAGGGTCCTCTATTGTAGCATACGTTCTTGAGTTTAGCAACAGACTGAAGGAGCTCACGGACACTGTCCAAGAGAACCTTCGGCCTGCCCAAAGGCAGCAGAATTGATGGTACGATCGTACTGCTTGGAACCGCACTCTGGAGGTTGGGCAGAAGGTTCTTGCCCTCAGGCCAACCAAGCAGGACAAGTTTCAGGCCACTTGGCAGGGACCTTACTGAGTTGTGGCAAAGCTCTGTGACACACCTAGTGGCTAAATGTTTGGATGAAAGAGTCCGATGGACCTTTCATGTGAACATGTTGAAAGTATACTGGGAAAGATCAGGAGAGGTAGCTGCTATATATGCTCCAGCTGTGGAAGATTCTGAGAACCTTCCCCTGCTAGTGCTCCCGGAGCTAAATAGAATTACTGCAGGGATAGAGACGATAAAGCTTGACAACCAGCTAGGGCCGACGCAGAGAAAACAAGCTAGACAGGTTCTTAGTCAGAGAAGGGAAATGTTCTCCACAGTCCCTGGGTACACTACTATGGCAGTGCACCTAAGACTGCCACTAAGACAGGCGGCTTACCGGATACCTGACGCAGTGAGAGAGGGAATGAGTCATGAGATTAAGGAGATGCTTGAGTTGGGAGTCATTGAGCCATCCAGTAGCCCCTCAGCTACCCCAATAGTCCTTGTACCAAAGCGGGATGGCACGACTCGCTTCTGCATAGACTACCGCAGATTTAATGAGTTTACCACCTCTGATGCTTACCCGGGTGAATGATCTGTTAGATCGCATTGCTCGGGGAAAATTCCTGACAACCCTCGACCTATGCAAAGGGTACTGGCAAATTCCTCTGGATGCGGAATCTATTCCGAAATCGGCGTTCATTACCCCATTTGGCCTATACCAGTCTAAAGTAATGCCATTTGGCATGAAGAATGCACCGGCGACTTTCCAGAGGATGGTAGACCAACTCCTCTATGACCTCCAGGACTATGCTTGTGCATATCTGGATGACATTGCGATCTACAGTGATACCTGGAAAGGACCATCTAGTTCACCTGGGTGTCGTTTTAGACAGCATCAAGGCTGCAGGACTAACCCTTAAGCCAGAAAAATGCAGCATAGGGATGTCCGAGGTACAGTACCTTGGACATCGAGTAGGCAGAGGACAACAACGACCTGAGCTTGCTAAGATTCAGGCAATTGCCAAGTGGCCGACCCCCCCGTACTAAAACCCAGGTCCTGGCGTTCCTCGGCACAGCTGGGTACTATAGGAAGTTTGTCCCGCAATATAGTTCCATCGCTAAGCCCCTGACAGACCTGACTAAGAAGCACCTTTCCCGACAGGTATTGTGGTCCCCAGAGTGTGAAGCTGCCTTCCAATGATTAAAGAATGCACTAACTTCAGCTCCTGTTCTAGCTGCCACTGACACAACTAAACGTTTTTGTGTCCACACAGATGCCTCTACATTTGGGCTGGGGGAAGTACTTAGCCAAGTAGGACCTGATGGCAGTGAGCACCCAGTGGCCTACATCAGTCAGAAGCTGCTACCAAGGGAAGTTGGTTATGCAGCCATGGAGAAGGAGTGTTTGGCGCTGGTGTGGGCTCTCAAGAAATTCCAACCTTATCTCAACGGACGATCTTTTACGGTGCTCACCGACCACAATCCATTAATCTGGCTTTATCGGGTCTCCGGGGATAATGGACGTTTGTTATGATGGCGCTTGGCCCTGCAGCCTTACAATTTTACCATCCAGTATCGGCCAGGAATGTAGAATGGTAACGCTGATGGACTCTCCTGGCAAACTGAACTATAAGACTCTCCCAGCAAACTGAACTATAAGACTCTCCCAGACAGCCCCAAGCTGTCCCGTGGTGGATCTAGTTGGGTCTGCCAGACTATGGGACGGGGGGGGGCACTGTCATGGACACTGGCTGCAGGGACCTTTCTGTCCACATTCACCCTGTTATTTGGCATTGCTATATTAATCTTTTTTTTTTGTTACATTTTTGAGAGACTGTTTTCCTGGATTTGCCCAAAGACTATTTTTGGTTGTTAATTCTGAACAATACATGATCCTTGAAAGAGCTGATCACATTGACCTGCGGAGATGGACTGCCTGGTCACCTAGGCTGCCTTAAGTGCTGTATTAATTAACATGTTAATTAAATAATTGTCTGCTAAGTTGTTGCTAGAGGGGAGGGGGAAATATCCATGAGCCAGCCCTACCTCATTATCTAACCCCTTGTGTTAAGGCTGTATTCTGCCCAATAAATCATTCAAGATACAAGCTATTTTCGGCAAGACTTGTATTCAATGCAGCTATAATAATATATTTCTCTGATGGTCAGACTGGAGGAAGCAGTATTACTGATGGAATCACCCAGCGGAGTGTGGGATTGGATCCGTCACAAAACTATATACTGCCCTATATACTCTACAGAAAAATGGGCACTAGGTGTTGGTGGTACCCAGTAAGCACACTGTAAGCCCACACAGTTACTCTTGTTGGGCACAGGAACAGGCCCTGCGTTGAAATATTATATCAAGAATTGTAATTACATGCCCCTGTTAAACAGGGGCAGAAAAATTGGGCCTTTGGTGGTGGTGCCACAACACTGTAAGCCCTCACAGTTACTCTTGTTGGGCGCAGGAATGGGCCCTAAATTGAAATATTATATTAAAAATTGTAATTACATGCCCCTGTTAAACAGGGGCAGAAAAATTGGGCCTTGGGTGTTGGTGGTGGTGCCCTAAACCAAAAATATTGTTGGAAGCTAGCATCATCAAGATTGAGGAGGAATAGGATAGTCAGCATAGGCAGTCTTCAAGGGATCCCACATACATAGCAAATACAATCAGTTACATCAGCATCAGGTGCTTGATAGCTGTTGATCCAAGACTGATTCATTTTTATGAATGTGAGCCTATCAACGGAGTCTGTGGACAGGCGCACTCTTTGATCCATTACAAACCCTCCAGCAGCACTGAATGTGCGTTCAGAAAGCACACTGGATGCAGGACAGGACAGTAGCTCATATTGAGCAAGTTCTGGCATGTGGTCCATCCTCAAGACCCATTAACCCAGTGGATGCTCTGTTGGAAAGGTCTCCAAGTCTGCTCTTGCCCCTAGATATTCCTGCACCATGTAATGCAGACGCTGGAGATGGTTGCTTGAACTGATCAGACCTGGCGCTGAGGACTGAAAAATTGTTTAAAGGCATCGGTCAGCCGGCCACCTTCTCCACCGCCCTTCCTCTGACTGAACGAAGCCTCGAACGAACCAGGAAATTGTAACCTTCCAGAGTCTGGAAATGCATTGCACAAACCTTTCTTCAAAGCCTCTTGAAGATGTTTCATCCTCTACTCCCTCTGGGAAGGCAGGATGAGTTCTGCAACCTTACCCTTGTAACGTGGATCAAGAAGGGTTGCCAGCCAGTAATGGTCCCTCTCCTTGATACCACAAATCCTAGGGTCCTTTCGCAGGCTTTGCAGAATCAGGGAATCTATGCAGCTTAAGTTTCCAGAAGCATTCGATTCTGAGTCCTCGGGGTCACTAAGGATCACATGATCCGTAACTACCTCCTCCCAGCCACGTACAACTCCTTGGGTTTCTAGGGACTGAAAACCATCCCTTGAAGACTGCTGCTGAGTGTTATCCTCTACATCCATGCTGACACAATCCTCCTCCTCTTCTTCCTGTGTTTTTGGTGAGCCCACAGGAATGCTATCTGGATAAAGGGGGCCTTGAGAGGTAAGGAAGTCCTCCTCTTCCTCCCACTGTTCTGCCTCAAGTGCCCTGTTCATGAAGCCACGAAGCGTGTGCTCTAGCAGGAAGACTAGAGGGACAGTGTCACTGATGCATGCATTGTCGCTGCTCACCATCCTTGTGGCCTCCTCAAATGGTGACAGGACAGTGCATGCATCCTTGATCAGTAGCCACTGGCATGGTGAAAAGAAGACAAGCTCCCCTGACCCTGTCCTGGTGCCATACTCGCACAGGTACTCATTGATGGCCCTCTGCTGTGTGTGCAGCCACTGCAGCATTGCCAACATTGAGTTTCACCTGGTGGGCATGTCACAAATGAGGTGGGCAGGTTTCATTCCCTTTGAATGTCAGCCAGCCGAGCACTGGCATTGTATGACCGGCAGAAATGACCACAGACGTTTCTGGCCTGCCTCAGGGGATCCTGTAAGCCTGGGTACCTGCTCAAGAACCACTGTGCCACCAAATTCAGGACATGTGCCAAACATGAAACATGGGTCAAGTGTCCCTGTCGAAGGGCGGAGAAAAGGTTGGTGCCATTGTCACATACAACTATTCCTCGGTGAAGCTGGCGTGGCATCAACAACCTCTGAGCCTGCCCCTGCAGAGCTGACAGAATCTCTGCCCCAGTGTTGCTCCTGTCCCCTAGGCAGACCAACTCAAGCACCACATGGCATCCTTTAGCCTGACTGCTTGCATAGCCCCTTGAACGCTTACGGAGCACCGCTGGTTCAGAGAACAAATCTGCAGAAGAGGCCATAGAGGAAGAAGAAGAGGAGGGGGTGGAGGACAGAGATGTGGCAGAATCACCACTAGCATTTTGGAGGCGTGGTAGTGGAACAAGCTCCAACAACACTGAACCCTGTCCTGCATCCTTCCCAGCTGCCAGCAGAGTTACCTAGTGCGCCGTGAATGAAAGGTAATGTCCCTGCCCATGCCTGCTGGACCATGAGTCAGTGGTAATACGAACCTTACTGCTGACTGCCCTGTACAACGAGGCTAAAACATTTCCTTCCACATGCCGGTAGAGAGCCGGAATGGCCTTTCGTGAAAAGAAATGGCATTTTGGAACCTGCCACTGAGGTACAGCACATTCCACAAATTCACGAAAGGGGCAGAGTCTACCAGATGAAAATGCAGCAGTTGCAGTGCTAGCAATATGGCCAAGCTAGCATTTAGATGCTGAGCGTGTGGATGGCTGGGACCGAATTTCTTTTTATGGTTCAGCAACTGGGGTAGGAAAATTTGCCTGCTAAAATCAGATGGTGGTGTACTGCTAGCAGACTGGCTGCAAGTACTTGGGACACCTATTGCTATACGTTCATTCCTCTCAGTGCAGGTTTTTGAGAGGACTGGAGGTATAGTAGGGTTGGAGATCCCAGATGAGGAGTAAAGAGAAGTCCGCCTTTTTCTTTGATGTGGGTCTTTCAAGTGCTGTTGCCAATGGACTGCATGGCAGGTCGTCATATGTCTAGTTAAGCATCTGGTGCTGTTCTGGCCATGCTTGATCCGCTTCAGACATAGGTTGTAAACAGCAACAGTGCGATCTGCTGCACATGTGTCGAAAAAAGGCCCACACCAAGGAACTTTAAAAGTCAGCGAGGAATCAGCAGTGCCCTACACCTGCGGAGTTCTGCGGCGTGATGCAATAGGATGGCTGCCCTTAACCTGCCCCCTAGAGGACATCCTGCCTTGTTGGAGTTGTGCCACCTCCTCTTCTCTTCTCTCAGGCACCCAAGTACAGTCTGTGACCTCATCATCCCCTCCCTCCTCATCACTGGAGCAAACTTGGCAGTATGCTGCAGCTGGAGGAACATGACTGCCAGTTCCTTGCCCTTCAGTGGCACCCCCTCTCTCTAGGCTCACATTACTCCCTTCCTAAACCTGGGAACCAACATCAGAGCCTTCAAATCGCTGCGCGATTCTGGGGACTCCTCCGTGCATGATGGTGGGGCTACGGAAGGAGTGACTGTGGACAAGGACCTGGTGGAATAGGTCGCTTTGGCAGCAGTGTTGGAAGGCAAACTACTCTAAGCCTGGGTGACAGAGAATGAGGTGGATGAGGACGGCTTTGTTATCCACTCCACCAACTCTTCTGCATGTTGTGGCTCAATAACACGGCCAGCAGCAGAAAAAAAGGACAAGCGTGCGGCACGGCCACCTGCAGAGGATACACCATGTCCACGACCACCACTGTTGACTCTAGACACAGAGGCTGCTTGCCCTCTTTTAGTGGCCTGTGAGCATCTGCCTCTCCTTGGTGGCCTTCCGGACATGATGTATTTTATGTTTCGCAACACCACACTACACTGTATTAGATACTGTGTACACCGCCTGAAGTGTATTAGAAACTGTACACATTGTATTAGATACTGTATACACCGCCTGCGCTGTATTACAAACTGTACTACAGCTGCACTGTTTTGTGTACTGTGTACACCACCAGAAGTGTAGTAGAAACTGTACACACTGTATTAGATACTGTATACACCGCCTGCGCTGTATTAGAAACTGTACTACAGCTGCACTGTTTTGTGTACTGTGTACACCACCAGAAGTGTAGTAGAAACTGTACACACTGTATTAGATACTGTGTACACCACCAGAAAAGTAGTAGAAACTGTACTACGGCTGTACTGTATTGTGTACTGTGTACACCACCAGAAGTGTAGTAGAAACTGTACACACTGTATTAGATACTGTGTACACCACCAGAACAGTAGTAGAAACTGTACACACTGTATTAGTTACTGTGTACACCGCCTGCACTGTATTAGAAACTGTACAATGGTTGCACTGTATTTTATACTGTCTACACCACCAGAGGTGTAGTAGAAACTGCACACGCTGTATTAGATACTGTGTACACCGCCTGAAGTGTATTAGACTAAGGCTACACTGGATGCAGAGTATATATATATATATGTAAATATTAGACTGACTGTATATATATATATATATATATATATATATATATATATATATATATATATATATATCAAATGCACTGCCACTATCTGAAAAAACCTGCTTGTTTAATCTAAATCAAGCTATCTCTCTGTCCACGCCAATAACACTACACACGGCCGCCGTGTAAGCAGCCTTATATAGTGTGGGGCATCCCACTGAGCCATCATGAGCCAGCACCCTGCCTTTGGCCAATTATGACTCTCTTAGCAGAGCGTGCTGTGATTGGTCAAAGCATGCAGGTCAGGTGCATGCTTTGGCCAATCATCATACAGCAATGCACTGCGATCTCTGCAGTGTATCTCTGCAGTATCACTGTAGAGATCCTGCATACCATTGTGCCTCTCTATTGTTTAACCATGGTATGTAATTGAGGCTTGTTAGCCCACTTGGATTAACAACAATAAAAAAACACCTCAATTTAATTAATTTGAGTAATTTATATGTCTACTTCAGTCTCTATAGGCACTCTTTGGAGTCCTCTGTAGCCAATTACAGGGTTGGGTGTGACCGACCTCCCCTCCCGCCCTGGTGGCACCCGCTTGATGTTCCAGCAGCATTGCACGGTATGTCTGGGATGTGGAGATGTGGGGTATCAAGTCCCCCCTCTCCTACGTTGGAGGAGGGGGGTGGTGTGAGAGTGGGGGTGTTTTAGTTGGACAATATTGGAATTCTCTGTAACATGATCCTTCGCTGGAATGAACTTGGGAGAATTGGTTTAACAACTAATATATTATTTTTCCTTTCCTTTTTTAGCGCTTTTATTCCTTTTGTATGATTTGCTCACTCACCTGATGAAGCCAATGCTTTGGCGAAACTAGTAGGGATAACAACTGTATCGATTACTAATCAACATCTTCGGTATTGATTAATACGGTTGAAGCATATATTTATCATTTTTTGTTCAAATTAATTGGTTTTGATAATTTTGTATGAACTTATGTATATGTCTTTTTAAATAATTGTACAGTAATAAAGAAATATTTTTATAAGGAAGTTGTTCCAAACGTGTTCTTGGCACCGCAATAATCCCATTTTGCTGCTCCCTTTCAACTATTTAGTTCAGGGATGAGGTGCCGTATCTATTAGGATATCCCATCCAAACAATTCTCCTTAGTATATAGTATATATATAATATATATATATATTAATACACTGCCTGCACTGACTGAATATCGAGTAAACACTGAATATATAGTCTATGCTAAATGCAGAGTATATATATATATATATATATATATATATATATATATATATATATATATATACATATATATATATATATATATATATATATATCACACACTAGACTGACTGTATATATACAGTATCTCATAAAAGTGAGTACACCCCCCTGAGTACATTTTTGTAAATATTTTATTATATCTTTTTATGTGACAACACTGCTGAAATTACACTTTGCTACAATGTAAAGTAGTAAGTGTACAGCTTGTATAACAGTGTAAATTTGATGCCCCCTCAAAATAACTCAACACACAGCCATTAATGTCTAAACTGCTGGCAACAAAAGTGAGTACACCCCTAAGTGAAAATGTCCAAATTGGGCCCTAAGTGTCAATGTTTTGTGTGGCCAGCATTATTATTTTGCAGCACTGCTTTAACCCTCTTGGGCACGGAGTTCACAAGAGCTTCACAGGTTGCCACTGTAGTTGGATGTTAGAGACCTTCCGCTTGAGGATGCCCCACAGATGCTCGATAGGGTTTAAGTCTGGAGACATGCTTGGCCAGTCCATCACCTTTACCCTCAGCTTCTTTAGCAAGGCAGTGGTTGTCTTGGAGGTGTGTTTGGGGTCATTATCATGTTGGAATACTGCCCTGCAGCCCAGGCTCTGAAGGGAGGAGATCATGCTCTGCTTCAGTATGTCACAGTACATGTTGCCATTCAAGTTTCCCTCAATGAACTGCAGCTCCACAGTGCTGGCAGCACTCATGCAGCCCCAGACCATGACACTCCCACCACCATGCTTGACTGTAGGCAGGACACACTTGTCTTTGTATTCCTCACCTGTTTGTCGCTACACATGCTTGACACTATCTGAACCAAATAAGTTTAAAAGGTTCCAGTAATCCATGTCCGTAGTCTGCTTGTCTTCAGAAAACTGTTTGCGGGCTTTCTTGTGCATGATCTTTAGAAGAGGCTTCCTTCTGGGACGACAGCCATGCAGACCAATTTGATGCAGTGTGCGGCGTATGGTCTGAGCACTGACAGGCTGACCCCCCACCCTTTCAACCTCTGCAGCAATGCTGACATCACTCATACGTCTATTTGACAAAGACGACCTCTGCATTATGACGCTGAGCATGAGCTCTCAACTTCTTTGGTCGACCATGGCGAGGCCTGTTCTAAGTGGAACCTGTCCTGTTTAACCGCTGTATGGTTTTCGCCACCGTGCTGCAGCTCAATTTCAGGGTCTTGGCAATCTTCTTATAGCCTAGGCCATCTTTATGTAGAGACACACTTCTTTTTTTCAGATCCTCAGAGAGTTCTTTGCCATGAGGTGCCATGTTTAACTTCCAGTGACCAGTATGAGAGAGTGAGAGCGATAACGCCAAATCTAACACACCTGCTCCCCATTCACACCTGAGACCTTGTAACACTAACGAGTCACATGAAACCGGGGAGGGAAAATGGCTAATTGGGCCCAATTTGGACATTTTCACTTAGGGGTGTACTCACGTTTGTTGCCAGCGGCTTAGACATTAATGGCTGTGTATTGAGTTTTTTTGAGGAAACAGCAAATTTACACTGTTATACAAGCTGTACACTCACTACTTTACATTGCAGCAAAGTGTCATTTCTTCAGTGTTGTCACATGAAAATATATAATAAGATATTTACAAAAATGTGAGGGGTGTACTCACTTTTGTGAGATACTGTATATCAAATACACTGCCACTAACTTAATAACCTGCCTGCTTAATCTAACTCAAGCTATCTCTCTGTCCACGCCAACAACACTACACACGGCCGCTGTGTAAGCAGCCTTATATAGTGTGGGGCGTGGACTTAGCCCCCCTGAGTCATGATTGGATAAAGGCATCCTGCCTTTGGCCAATTATGGCTCTCTTAGCAGAGCGCACTGTGATTGGCCAAAGCATGCAGGTCAGGTGCATGCTTTAGCCAGTCATCATACAACAATGCACTGCAATCTCGCAGTGCATTATGGGGCATTTCGCGGAGCCTGAATTTTCCGCAAACGCCCCATAATGTTTGCTGTTTGGCGAACGGACGAACACCCGATGTTCGAGTCGAACTTGTGTTCGACCCGAACATCAAGCTCATCCCTATATATCACTATTATGTCTTCTCTCAAGCGTCTCTTCTCCAGGGAGTTTAATGCTTGTAGTCATTCCTCGGAACTGAGGTCCTTCAGTCTCCTTATTAGCTTTGTCACCCTTCGCTGGACACTCTCCAGTTCAAGGATATCTTTCCTGAACATTAAAAATAATAATAGGAATTATTTTGCGCTGTGGTGGGATCACTAGGGTAAAAGGCAGCTTTCACCTACAGTATGGGCAGTAGGGATGAGCTCGATGTTCAGGTCAAACATAAGTGTAACTTGAACATCAGGTGTTCGCCCGTTCGCCGAACAGCGGACATTATAGGGCATTCGCAGAAAATTCAAGTGCTGCGGAATGCCCCATAGTGCACTGCGAGATCGCAGTGCATTGCTGTATGATGATTGGCCAAAGTATGTACCTGACCTGCATGCTTTGGCCAATCACATCTGCTAAGAGAGCCATAATTGGCCAAAGGCAGGGTGCCTTTGGCCAATCATGGCTCAGTGGGACGCCCCACACTATATAAGGCTGCCGTGTGTAGTGTTATTCGCTTATACAGAGAGATAGCTTGATTTAGATTAAACAAGCAGGTTTTTTCAGATAGTGGCAGTGTATTTGAGATATATATATATATATATATATATATATATATATATATATATATATATATATATATATATATATATATATATATATATACAGTCAGTCTAGTATATATATATATATACTGCCTTAGTTTAATACACTTCAGGCGGTATACACAGTATCTAATACAGCGTGTGCAGTTTCTACTACACTTCTGGTAGTGTAGACAGTATAAAATACAGTGCAACCATTGTACAGTTTCTAATACAGTGCAGGCGGTGTACACAGTATCTAATACAGTGTGTACAGTTTCTACTACTTTTCTGGTGGTGTACACAGTATCTAATACAGTGCGTACAGTTTCTACCACACTTCTGGTGGTGTACACAGTACACAATACAGTGCAGCCGTAGTACAGTTTCTAATACAGTGCAGATGGCGTACACAGTATCTAATACAGTGTGTACAGTTTCTACTACACTTCTGGTGGTGTACACAGTATCTAATACAATGTAGTGTGGTGTTGCAAAACAAAAAATACATCATGTCCGGAAGGACACCAAGGAGAGGCAGACGCTCACAGGCCACTAAAAGAAGGCAAGCAGCCACTGTGTCTACAGTCAACAGCGGTGGTCGTGGACATGGTGCATCCTCTGCAGGTGGCCGTGGGGCACGCTTGTCCTTTTTTTTCTGCTGCTAGCCGTGTTATTGAGCCACGACATGCAGAAGAGTTGGTGGAGTGGATAACAAAGTCGTCCTCGTCCTCCATATTCTCTGTCACCCAAGCTCAGAGTAGTTTGCCTTCCAACGCAGCTGCCAAAGTGGCCTTTTCCACCGGCTCCTTGTCCACAGTCACTCCTTCCATGGCCCCACCATCATGCACGAAGGAGTCCCCAGAATTATTCAACCACAGTGTCAGGTAAATGCTGCTGGAGGATGCGCAGCGATTTGAAGGCTCCGATGTTGGTTCCCAGGTTGCGGAAGGGAGTAACGTGAACCTATAGAGAGGGGGTGCCACCGAAGGACAAGAAACTGGCAGTCATGTTCCCCCAGCTGCAGCCTACTGCCAAGTTTCATCCAGTGATGAGGAGGGAGGGGATGATGAGGTCATTGACTGTACTTGGATGCCTGAGAGAAGAGAGGAGGAGGAGGAGGCACAACTCCAACGAGGCAGGCTTAAGAGCAACCACCTTATTGCATCACACCGCAGAGCTCTGCAGGTGCATGGTGCTGCTGACTCCCCGCTGACCTTTAAAAGTTCCTTTGTGTGGGCCTTTTTTGACACGTGTGGAGCAGATCGGACCATTGCTGTTTGGAACCTATGTCTGAAGCGGATCAAGCGTGGCCAGAACAGCGGCAGCTTGGGCACCACATGCTTGACCAGACCTCTGATGACCTGCCATGCAGTCCATTGGCAACAGCACTTGAAAGACCCACATCAAAGAAAAAGGCGGACTTCTCCTTGCTCCTCACCTGGGATCTCCAACCCTACTATACCTCCAGTCCTCTCAAAAACATGCACTGAGAGGAATGAAGGTGTCGCAACAGGTGTCCCAAGTACTAGCAGTACACCACCATCTGATTTTAGCAGGCAAATTTTCCTACCCCAGTTGCTGAACCGTAAAATGAAATTCAATCTCAGCCATCCACATGCTCAGCGTCTAAATGCTAGCTTGGCCATATTGCTAGCACTGCAACTGCTGCATTTTTAGCTGGTAGATTCTGCCCCCTTTCGTGAATTTATGGAATGTGCTGACCTCAGTGGCAGGTTCCAAAATGCCATTTCTTTTTGCGGAAGGCCATTCTGGCTCTCTACCGGCATGTTGAAGGCAATGTTTTGGCCTCGTTGGACAGGGCGGTCGGCAGGAAGGTTCATATTACCGCTGACTCATGGTCCAGCAGGCAAGGGCAGGAACGTTACCTTTCCTTCATGGCGCACTGGGTAACTCTGCTGGCAGCTGGGAAGGATGCAGGACAGGGTTCAGTGTTGTTGGAGCTTGTTCCACCACCACGCCTTCAAAATGCTAGTGGTGATTCTGCCACAGCTCTCTTCTCCACCCCCTTCTCTTCTTCTTCCTCTATGGCCTCTTCTGCAGTTTTGTCCTCTGAACCAGTGGTGCTTCGTAAGCGTTCAAGGGGTTATGCAAGCAGTCAGGCTAAAAGATGCCATGCGATGCTTGAGTTGGCCTGCCTAGGGGACAGGAGCCACACTGGGGCAGAGATTCTGTCAGCTCTGCAGGTGTAGGCTCAGAGGTAGTTGATACCACACCAGTTTCAGCTAGGAATGGTTGTATGCGACAATGGCACCAACCTTCTCTCCGCCCTCCAACAGAGACACTTGACCCATGTTTCATGTTTGGCACACATCCTGAATTTGGTGGTGCAGTGGTTTTTGAGCAGGTACCCAGGCTTACAGGATCTCATGAGGCAGACCAGAAAAGTCTGTGGTCATTTCTGCCAGTCGTACAATGCCAGTGCTCGGCTGGCTGACATTCAAAAAGGAATGCAACCTGCCCACCAACCGCCTCATTTGTGTCATGCCCACCAGGTGGAACTGAATGTTGGCAATGCTGTAGCGGCTGCAAACACAGCAGAGGGCCATCAATGAGTACCCGTGCGACTATGGCACCAGGACAGGGTCAGGGGAGGTCACAAGGATGGTAAGCAGCGACAATGCATGCATCAGTGACACTGTCCCTCTAGTCTTCCTGTTGGAGCACAAGCTTCGTGGAATGATGGACAGGGCACTTGAGGCAGAACAGTGGGAGGAAGAGGAGGACTTCCTTACCTCTCAAGGCCCCCTTTATCCAGACAGCATTCCTGCAGGCCCACCAAATATACAGGAAGAGGAGGAGGATGAGGATTGTGTCAGCATGGATGTAGAGGATACCACTCAGCAGCAGTCTTCAAGGAATGGTTTTCAGTCCCTAGAAACCCAAGGAGTTGTACGTGGCTGGGAAGAGGTAGTTATGGATCATGTGATCCTTAGTGACCCAGAGGACTCAGAATCGAATGCCCCTGAAAACTTACGCTGCATGGCCTCCCTGATTCTGCAAAGCCTGCAAAAGGACCCTAGGATTCGTGGTATCAAAGAGAGGGTCATTACTGGCTAGCAACCCTTCTTGATCCACGTTACAAGGGTAAGGTTGCAGAACTCTTCCTGCCTTCAGAGGGAGCAGAGGATGAAACATCTTCAAGAGGCCTTGAAGAAAGGTTTGTGCAATGCATTTCCAGACTCTGGTAGGTTACAATTTCCTGGTTCTGGACAACGTGTTGCTGAGGCTTCATTCAGTCAGAGGAAGAGCGGTGCAGAAGGTGGCCGGCTGACCGATGCCTTTAAACAATTTTTCAGTCCTCAGTGCCAGGTCTGATCAGTTCAAGCAACCATCTCCAGCATCTGCATTACATGGTGCAGGAATATCTAGGGGCAAGAGCAGACTTGGAGACCTTTCCAACAGAGCATCCAGTGAGTTACTGGATCTTGAGGATGGACCACATGCCAGAACTTGCTCAATATGAGCTACTGGCCTGTCCTGCATCCAGCGTGCTTTTTGAATGCACATTCAGTGCTGCTGGAGGGTTTGTAATGGATCAAGAGTGCACCTGTCCATAGACTCCGTTGATAGGCTCACATTCATAAAAATGAATCAGTCTTGGATCAGCAGCTATCAAGCACCTGATGCTGATGTAACTGATTGAATTTGCTATGGATGTGGGATCCCTTGAAGACTGCCTATGCTGACTATCCTATTCCTCCTCAATCTTGATGATGCTAGCTTCCAACAATATTTTTGTTTTAGGGCACCACCACCCAAGGCCCAATTTTTCTTCCCCTGTTTAACAGGGGCATGTAATTACATTTTTTTATATAATATTTCACAGATGGGCCCATTCCTGCGCCCAACAAGAGTAACTGTGAGGGGTTACAGTGTTGTGGCACCACCACCACCGCCCAAGGCCCAATTTTTCTGCCCCTTTTAAACAAGGGCATGTATTTACAATTGTTGATATAATATTTCACAGCAGGGCCTGTTCCTATGCCCAACAAGAGTAACTGTGAGGGCTTACAGTGTTGTAGCACCACCACCCAAGGCCCAATTTTTCTGCCCCTGTTAAACAGGGGCATGCAATTACAATTCTTGATATATTTCACAGCAGGACCCGTTCCTGCACCCAACAAGAGTATCTGTGAGGACTTACAGTGTTGTGGTACCACCACCACCATCCAAGGCCAAATTTTCTGCAGAGTATATAGGGCAGACTGTATAGTATATATACTGCTGTTCAGAGTATACAGTGCCTGGGGGCCTGCGGGACCCCCATGCCATTTTTTAAACAATTTGGGTGCGGGGTTCCCCTTAATATCCATACCAGACCTGAAGGGCCTGGTATGGATTTTGGGGGCGATATCCACGCCATTTTTTTTGTTTTTTTTTGTATTTTTATCTATATTGCCAGGATCCGACAATACATTACAGTCGCAAGCAGTTTTAAATTACATTTTTTCCTTTAAAAATTTAATTTTGCTGTGGCAGTGTTATAAACATGGGAAAGATGCGTCACTTTATAGGCTTACTAAGGACACCTCCCAGCCACGATATTTAAAGGAATATTTCATTTTTATTGTTTCACTTGAAGCATTATTAAAATCACTGCTCCCAAAAAACAGGTGCAGGGCGCTGCTGACTCCCCGCTGACTTTTTAAAGTTCCTTGGTGTTGGCCTTTTTTGACACGTGTGCAGCAGATCGGACCATTGCTGTTTGCAACCTATGTCTGAAGCGGATCAAGCGTGGCCAGAACAGCAGCCACTTGGGCACCACATGCTTGACCAGACATATAACGACCTGCCATGCAAGTCCATTGGCAACAGCACTTGAAAGACCCACATCAAAGAAAAAGGCGGACTTCTCCTTGCTTCTCATCTGGGATGTCCAACCCTACTATACCTCCAGTCCTGTCAAAAACCTGCACTGAGAGGAATGAAGGTATCGCAACAGGTGTCTCAAGCTGGGCCGGCCCTACCATGGGACCGATGGAGCAATGGCTCCAGGCGGCACTTTCAGGGGGGCGGCAAATTGTAGCCCGCCTGCCAGCTCCTCTGTGTCCAACTTTCTTCTCTCCCGCCCTGCGCCTGCCGCCCCCATCTTCCCGCATTATCTACTTTGAAGTCATTGGCAGCTATGACCAGTGTCCTAGCAACCAACGACGCTTGCCGATACTCGGTATACCCCAGCTCCACCCCCTAATTCCAGCTCCTTCAGTTCCTCTATCATGCAGAGCAATGCAGCAGCTGCCCTGAGCCCCTCGCCCCTGTCAATGCAGCTCTTCTTGCAGGAGCCCAGAAGAAGGAGCAGCCAGTGTACAGGGAGCAAGTGTAACCCACAGCTTACAGAACGGAACAGCAGGAGAGAGGTATGTACAGTCCATAACTGAGCACCACTGTCCCCCTGTCCATCCCTCTGTCCCTCTGTCTAGTGGTGATTCTGCCACAGCTCTCTCCTCCACCCCCTCCTCTTCTTCTTCCTCTATGGCCTCTTCTGCAGTTTTGTCCTCTGAACCAGCGGTGCTTCATAAGCGTTCAAGGGGCTATGCAAGCAGTCAGGCTAAAAGATGCCATGCGGTGCTTGAGTTGGTCTGCCTAGGGGACAGGAGCCACACCAGGGCAGAGAATCTGTCAGCTCTGTAGGGGTAGGCTCAGAGGTGGTTGATGCCACACCAGTTTCAGCTAGGAATGGTTGTATGCGACAATGGCACCAACCTTCTCTTCGCCCTCCAACAGGGACACCTGACCCATGTTTCATGTTTGGCACACATCCTGAATTTGGTGGTGCAGTGGTTCTTGAGCAGGTACCCAGGCTTACAGGATCTCATGAGGCAGGCCAGAAAAGTCTGTGGTCATTTCCGCCGGTCATACAATGCCAGTGCTTGGCTGGCTGACATTCAAAGGCAATGCAACCTGCCCACCAACCGCCTCATTTGTGTCATGCCCACCAGGTGGAACTCAACGTTGGCAATGCTGCACACACAGCAGAGGGCCATTAATGAGTACCCGTGCGAGTATGGCACAAGGACAGGGTCAGGGGAGACCACAAGGATGGTAAGCAGCGACAATGCATGCATCAGTGACACTGTCCTTCTAGTCTTTCTGTTGGAGCACAAGCTTCATGGAATCATGGACAGGGCACTTGAGGCAGAACAGCGGGAGGAAGAGGAGGACTTCCTTACCTCTCAAGGCTCCCTTTATCCAGACAGCATTCCTGCAGGCCCGCCAAAAATATACAGGAAGAGGAGGAGGATGAGGATTGTGTCAGCATGGATGTAGAGGAGGATACCACTCAGCAGCAGTCTTCAAGGAATGGTTTTCAGTCCCTAGA
The DNA here is from genome assembly GCA_037952835.1 of Lithobates septentrionalis. NCBI lineage: Eukaryota > Metazoa > Chordata > Amphibia > Anura > Ranidae > Lithobates > Lithobates septentrionalis. The sequence continues at coordinate 1,425,483 of JBBDGP010000825.1, forward strand.
AACCCAAGGAGTTGTACGTGGCTGGCAGGAGGTAGTTACGGATCATGTGATCCTTAGTGACCCAGAGGACTCAGAATCGAATGCCTCTGGAAACTTACGCTGCATGGCCTCCCTGATTCTGCAAAGCCTGCAAAAGGACCCTAGGATTCGTGATATCAAAGAGAGGGTCATTACTGGCTGGCAACCATTCTTGATCCACGTTACAAGGGTAAAGTTGCAGAACTCATCCTGCCTTCACAGATGGAGCAGAGGATGAAACATCTTCAAGAGGCCTTGAAGAAAGGTTTGTGCAATGCTTTTCCAGACTCTGGAAGGTTACAATTTCCTGGTTCTGGACAACGTGTTGCTGAGGCTTCGTTCGGTCAGAGGAAGAGCGGTGGAGAAGGTGGCCGGCTGACCGATGCCTTTAAACAATTTTTCAGTCCTCGGTGCCAGGTCTGATCAGTTCAAGCAACCATCTCCAGCGTCTGCATTACATGGTGCAGGAATATCTAGGGGCACGAGCAGACTTGGAGACCTTTCCAACAGAGCATCCACTGGGTTACTGGGTCTTGAGGATGGACCACATGCCAGAACTTGCTCAATATGAGCTACTGGCCTGTCCTGCATCCAGCGTGCTTTCTGAACGCACATTCAGTGCTGCTGGAGGGTTTGTAATGGATCAAAGAGTGCGCCTGTCCACAGACTCCGTTGATAGACTCACATTCATAAAATGAATTCTTGATATAATATTTCACAGCAGGACCCATTCCTGCACCCAACAAGAGTATCTGTGAGGGCTTACAGTGTTGTGGTACCACTACCACCGCCCAAGGCCAAATTTTCTGCAGAGTATATAGGGCAGACTGTATAGTATATATACTGCTGTTCAGAGTATATAGTGCCTGGGGGCCTGGGGGACCCCCATGCCATTTTTTAAACAATTTGGGTGTAGGGTTCCCCTAATATCCATACCAGACCTGAAGGGCCTGGTATGGATTTTGGGGATGACATCCACGCCATTTTTTTGGTATTTTTGGTATTTTTATCTATATTGCCAGGATCCGACAATACATTACAGCCGCGAGCAGTTTTAAATTACATTTTTTCCTTTAGAAATGTAATTTTGCTGTGGCAGTGTTATAAACATGGGAAAGATGAGCTACTTTACAGGCATACTAAGAACACCACCCAGGCACGATATTTAAAGGAATATTTCATTTTTATTGTTTCACTTTAAGCATTTTTAAAATCTCTGCTCCCAAATAACTTTTTTTGCATTGATACACGTCCACCGGGGCAGGACCTGGGTCCCCAAACTCTTTTTTCGCAATACCTTGCATGCATATAAGCCTTTAAAATGAGCACTTTTGATTTTTCATGTTCGTGTCCCATAGACTTTAACGGTGTTTGCGTGTTCAAACTAATTTTGTGCCTGTTCGCATGTTCTGCTGTGAACTGGGGGGGGGGGGGTGTTCGGCTCATCCCTATTGAGCAGTATAGCTAACTCAAATAGTACATATATATAAAAGTGCAGTGCCAAAACATTAGGTGAATAACCAGTGATATTTGAACAGTTATAAATGATAATAAAAAATGAAAAAAGTGTGATACAAACATCCCATGTAAATGTTTTAACTTATGTTGCAAGTGTAATCATGCTAAATTTTCAGAATTCAAATCTGACATCTTGTGAGTAGACAATTGGGAAAGAGAGTCCAACACCTTCCTGGATGAACAAAAACAGTCCTTTGGAAAAGAGTTTTCAGCGGTCAGGCGCCACAGCCCCATGCAAACAGCACTCACAACCGCCGTTACAGCGGCATCTACGCTAAAAGATAACAGCCAAGCATCCACAGCAGATCTGGGAGCTTTTTCCAATGTTTGCCTCTAGGACTCCACTTAGTCTAGCCAAGCTGAAGCAAATAAATGGCACCAGGAGCCAAACAAGGTACTCTGTGTAGTAGTTAATATAAACTATGGTATCATACATGCATATATGAAAACAGTCAAAATCTTGCATGAGAAGCAGCTGCCGACCCGGGATCAGATAGTGACGTGACGTCAGCACTGTTCTTTGGGGAGCAGTTACTAGTACTGGGTCGGCAATGACTTCTCATAAAAGATTTTGACTGTTTTCATATATGCCTGTATGATACCATAGTTTATATCAAATACTACACTATCAGAGTACCTTGTTTGGCTCCTGGTGAGCTTTATTTGCTTCAGCTTGGCCAGACTAGGGAGAGTCAAGGCGAACATTGGGAGAAGCTCCCAGACCTGCTGTAGACACTTGTCTGTTATCTTTTGACATAGATGCCGCTGTAACGGTGGTCATTCCTTCTTGTGAGTGTTGATTGCATGGGGAGGTGACGGCTAACCTCTGAACACTCTTTTTCAAAGAAACTTGAATAAAAATCGATCGGCGCAATAATGTGAATGTATAAATATGTGATTGTAAGTAAGCTGCTGCCACTTTAAGTGATTCCACTTTCACCTCTAAAGCAATATTAATACAAAATACAGTGCTGTGCTACTAATCCTCGGAACAATATAATCAACAAATATTGTGTATATTCAAAATAAATGTGTATTATCCAAAAAACAGTATAAATATATGTCTCAAAAGTTCATGCATAAAGTGACTGAAGAAAATCCAAAAGTATTCCACCCCAAGTGCAGATAAAGGTAAGTGCTTTCCACCACCGGTATCACAAGCTGCTCACCTCATAGACAAGTAAAATCAGCAGTTGTCCCCTCTGGGGATAATCAAGACACCCAGCACACTCTGGATACAAAGATCTCCTCAGGCAGAAAGACTCCTTAATGGGTTCCAAAGACCCCGATCATCTTACTCATCAGGTATATATATGCAAAAAAAGGCAACATATAGTGCTCTCTGTTTGATAAAACTAATTTAATGGTAAAAAGTAATGGATACACTCACAAGGAAAGCACAATAAGCTTTTGCAAGCTGCAAAGCATTGAAATCACAAGATGGCCACGGTGTGATGTCAGTCCGCAAGCTCCATCCCCTAGACGCGTGTCGTCAGGGCGTTGACTTCCTCAGTAAGGGGTGGAGCTAACACATCACTGCTAAAGCTTATATACGCCCCTTCATTAGTCAGCACGCGTGAGTAGCTAATTAGCTCATCTCACGCCGCCCATACGGACATATCGTGCACAGGAAGGGGTCACTCAGAATTCTGCTGAAGACACGACCAGATCAATTGACCTGATACATGTACCATAAGTAATGTGCACAAATCAGAGCCTGCACCCCATTCCCCCACACTGTAGTCATCTTAACCATGTTATACATTACTCCAACTATAATAAAACCAATATAATGAATGAATAAATCTCAAATTGTAAAAATAAAAAAAATAAAAATTTAATAAAGAATTAATATTAAATATAAAAATAAACAAAAGTAAAAATAAAATAAAATATAAAAAATGATTAAAATAAAACAAAAGTAAAAATAAAATAAAAATAACATTTAAAAAATGTGAGAATTCCTTCCAACAATGTTATTTAAAATCAATTAATCTGCAATACCAGATATTTAACAGTACAAAAAATACATACATAAACAGACCACAAGGAGACATTATTAAATACATTTCATCTATCACTAATAAAATTCTAATCAAATTCAAAATTTAACCCCCTTGGAATAAGCACCTTTGCCTCAAATATCCATGCAAATTCTCTCCTACTATGTTGCCTAGTATAATTATCTCCTCTCCAGTGTTTTTCTACTCTTTCAATAACCCAAAATTTTAATGAACCACAATTTTTATCATGAATGTGTTTAAAATGTTTAGGTACATTATGTGTGACCACTCCTTTTTTAATAATCCTCATATGTTCTTCCACTCTGATGTGTAATGCTCTAGATGTACAACCAATGTACTAGAGCCCACATCCACACTCCAGCACATATATGACACCCATGGTCACACATGTAATGAAATCTCGGATAGGGTATTCCCTATCCCTATTTAAACTCATTCATGATAAAAATCTTGGTTCATTAAAATTTTGGGGGATTGAAAGAGTAGAAAAACACTGGAGAGGAGGTAATTATATTAGGCAACTTAGTAGGAGAGAATCTGCATAAATATTTGAGGCCAAAGTACTTATTCAGAGGGGGTTAAATGTTGTTTTTGATTTGAATTGTTTTATTAGTGATGAAATGTATTTAATAATATCTCCTGTGGTCTGTTTATGTATTTTTTTTGTATAGTTAAATATCTGGTATTGCAGATTAATTGATTTTAAATAACATTGTTGGAAGGCATTTTCAATTTTTTTTAATTTAATTTATTTTATTTTTACTTTTGTTTTATTTTTATTTTTTATGTTTATTTTTTATTTGTATTATTAATTCTTTATTATATTTTATTTTTTAATTTTTTTAGATTATTTATTTATTCAATATATTGGTTTTATTATATTTGGAGTAATGTATAACATGGTTAAGAGGGTTACAGTGTGGGGAAATGATGTGCAGGCTCCAATTTGTGCACATTATTTATGGTACATGAATCAGGTCAATTGATCTAGTGGTGTTCCCAGTAGAATTCTGAGCGACCCCTTCCTGTGCACGATATGTCCATATGGGTGGCGTGAGATGAGCTAATTAGCTACTCACACATGTTGGGTAATGAAGGGGAGTATATAAGCTTTAGCAGTGATGTGTTAGCTCCACCCCTTACTGAGAAAGTCAACGCCCTGACGACACGCATCTAGGAGATGGAGCTTGCAGACTGACCTCACACTGTGGCCATCTTGTGATTTCAATGCTTATTGTGCTATCCTTATGAGTGTATCCATTACTTTTTACCATTAAATTTGTTTTATCAAACGGAGAGCACTATATGTTGCCTTTTTTTGCATGTATATACCTGATAAGATGATCAGGGTCTTTGGAACCCATTAAGGAGTCTTTCTGCCTGAGGAGATCATTGTATCCAGAGTGTGCCGGGTGTCTTGATTATCCCCAGAGGGGACAACTGCTGATTTTACTTGTCTATGAGGTGAGCGGCTTGTGATATCGGTGGTGGAGAACACTTACCTTTATCTGCACTTGGGGTGGAATACAGCTGGATTTTCTTCAGTCACTTTATGCATGAACTTTTGAGACATATATTTATACAGTTTTTTTGGATAATACACATTTTGCATATACACAATATTTGTTGATTATATTGTTCTGAGGATTAGTAGCGCAGCACTGTATTTCGTATTATTACTCTTTTTCAAATGACTGTTTTTGTTCATCTAGGAAGGTGTTGGACTCTCTTTACACATTTTCTACTCACAAGATGTCAGATTTTGAATTCTGGACATTTTGCATGATTGTACGTGCAATATCAGTTTTATTATACGGGACATTTTCATCACACTTTTTTTCCCCTTTTTTTTTCACTTTTGAATGTTTCAGCCAATATTATCATTTATGACTGTTCAAATATCACTGGTTATTGACTTAACTTTATTGGCGCTGCATTTTTATATATATTTCCTGAGGATTGGTAACCAGAACTGGACGGCATTTGTGGCCTGACTAGAGTCTTGTAAAGTGGTAGAATTATAGTTTTCTCCCTTGAGTAAATACACTTTTTAATGTATGCTAATATTCTGCATGCTGCAGCTTGGCATTGCATGTCCTTGCTGAGCCTGTGATCTAGTAGGACCCCCAGATCTTTTTCCATCCTGGATTCCCCTAGAGGTTCTCTCCCTAGCGAGCAAACTTGCATTTGTGTTTTTGCACCCCAAATGCATTACTTTACATTTCTCAACATTAAACCGCATTTGCCATGTAGTTGCCCACCCCTTTATTGTATTGAGGTCTTTTTGTAAGGTTTCTATATCTTACTGTGAATTAATAGCACCGCATAGCTTTGTACACTGAGACTAAACTATACCAACCTCTACATCATGTATGAATAAATACAATTTTGATGCACCTGGAAGTTTTTACCTGATATGAACTGAAAGTTCAGTTGGGCTTCAACTGTTCCCACCAGCTGTATGCTGTATATGTGGTGGCTAGGGTTTACCTTGAAGCCATTGCACATATGTGTCTATGGCAAATGACTTTCTGTGCTGAGCGTATACTCACTGCACACTCCCAGCCCAATGACTAAACTATCACATACAACTCCGAATCATTGTATACTACAGGGGGCTTCAAACCATGTGACCACTATGACAACTAATCACAGCAGTCACATGATTCAGCATTCAGATCCTTTTAACCACTTCTTGTCCAGCAACGTACCGGTACTTCGCTGCACTTTCGGTGGTTATACCAAGCTAATGCCTGCATCATCCCCATACTGTCTCTTAGAGCCGGCAGTTGGATCAGCAGACGTGTCTGCCAATCTGATTTCATTGGCTGTTGGTTATAGTAAACCGGAAGCGATAACAAAACATCACTTCCGGTTTACTGAGAAACTATTGGCGCCAGTTTTTGAAAATCTAAAGCATTCAGAAACACCAATCTTGGTGTTTTGAATGCTTTTAAGTGCAGAGATGGGATTTGGGGTCAAAATTCTGTATAAAGGAGGACCTATCACATGCCTATTGCTGTCACAAGAATGTTCACATTCCTTGTGACAGCAATAAAAGTGATAAAAAATAAATAAATTTAATGAAAGCAACAGTGTAACAATAAAATAAATTAAAAAAAATTATTTTAAAGTGCCCCGTCCTCCGGCGCTTGTGCGCAAAGGGAAACGCACACTTTGGTCACGCACCCAAACAGCAATTGTCCCACACATGTGAGGTATCACCACAAACATCAGATCATGGGCAGTAATTCTAGCCCCAGACCTCCTCTGTAAATCTAAAGTGGTAACCTGTAAAGGCTTTTAAAACGTCGCTTATGAATAGTACAATTTACGTTGTTTGTCACCGTTGCACGGGCATGCACAATTTTAAAATGTGACATGTTTGGTATCTATTTACTCTGACTAACTTCAACTTTTATATTTTACAAAAAAATGGGTTATGTATTGTGTTTTTTTGCATTAAAATTCAAAAAAGTGTATTTTTTCCTAAACAAATTGCGTTTGAAAAACTGCTGCGCAAATACCGTGTGTCATAAAAAATGGCAAACCTACCAATTTATTCTTTAGGGCCTCTGCTTTAATGTTGAACAAAGGTTTTTATGAATCAAATGGTGCATACATGTTATGTTTGCTTTGTATATAACTCGGTAACTGTTAAATTGAATGTTATACATTTTGTAGGTAAGATAACAGGTACACTGTTTTTGCCATGTGGGTATGTTTTATGAGTACACATATTACAAATAAAGACTACACAGTGAGATATGTGTCCGAGTATTCATTCCAAACTAATATGGTTTGGTTTTGTTACACACATGTATCAGACTCTTGTAGCCAGCAGTCCCATGCCTTGTTATATTTGTTGGGACAACCTCTGTTAATATATATACATTTCTTGTATGGTAGGGTATTATTCACTTCTAGTTTCCATTCTACTATCTTGGGAGGTGTCTGTCTCATCCATTTTTTAGCTATAATTTTCCTGACTGAAAACAGCATCTCATGAAGAAATATTTTTGTATATTTATTAATTGTGTCTGGTAATATTCCAAGAAGGCATTGTTGTGGGTCTAATGTTAGGGGTGAACCCATTATATCATGTAGAAATGCTACGATTTGCTTCCACAAGCCTTGTATCTTGGGGCATGTCCAGATCAGGTGAAAGAATGTGCCTGTCTCTTTTCCACACATCAGACATGTTGTACATTGGGCGCTGTTACGTACCTAAAGGGTGAGCCCGAACAGGGGGTGCAGGAGTGCGGAGTGGTATGAGTGCCTGGCAGGATCAACAGCAGAAGGATCAGATGGCCGGCACAGCTGACGGGATGGATCAGTAGACAGGAACTGCAGACTGGACGACTCAGCAGACAGGTGAACAGCCTGGATGGCTCAGCAGACAGGCCCAGCAGACTGGATGATCAGCAGACAGGTGAACAGCCTGGATGGCTCAGCAGACAGGCTCAGCAGATTGGATGGGAGTCCAGGATCGTCAGACAGGCTGGGTCGGTAAGCAGGTACAAAAGGAGCAGGCAGAGGGATCGTCAAACAAGCCAGGGATCAGGTACAGGCAGATAACAGGAATAGTCTCAAAGCAAGCCGGGTCAAAAGCAGATATCAGGTTTTCAGGGAACACATACACAGAGCTGCAGAGCAAACAGCAATGATGCAAGTGCCAGACAGGTTTAAATAACCCGCCAGACACTAACGAGTGCATGTGCGCGTGCGCATAGACGCCCGCAATCGTGCACCATGGGTCTACTCTGCCTGTTACTGGCAGGATCTTCATGACATTGCCCCCCCCAAGGGGCAGCCCATCCGAGCCAATTTTTCAGGATGGGACCTTTTGAAGGATTGAACCAGACTCTCAGCGTGGATGTTTTCTTCAGGTTCCCATGAATTCTCCTCGGGCCCATAGCCCTTCCATTTGATCAGGAATTGAGTTTGATTGTTTCTCCTCCTGCTATCCACTATTGCTTCTACCTCAAACTCCTCTTCCCCATCTATAATACAGGATCAGGAGGGTCAGAGCTTCGGCCAGGAAAGGGATTAGCAACAGAGGGTTTTAATAGTGTCACGTGGAAAACAGGATGAATTTTAAGTGACTCAGGAAGTTCCAACTCGTAAGCCATTTCATTGATTTTCCTCTTCACAGGAAATGGGCCTATAAATTTAGGACCCAGCTTTTTCGAAGAGCATGCCATCTTCAGGTTCAGTGTAGACAACCAAACTAGATTACCGGGTGCCAGTAACAGTTCTCCACGTTTCTTTTTATCAAAAACTTCTTTATTGTGTTCCTGTGTCTTGGCCATAGTTTCTTGCAAGAGCTGATTGTTGAGAGAAAAAAAATTAATTGTTTCATGAACTGCTGGTACAGGACATTCTGGGATGGAGCTGGGCAGGAATGATGGATGGAAGCCATAATTGGCAAAAAATGGGGTTTGTTTTGTAGCAGAGTGTGTAGAATTGTTGTAGGCGAATTCAGCCAGCGGAAGCAAAGAGATCCAGTCATCTTGAGTAAATGAAGAAAAGCAGCGGAGGTATTGTTCGAGGGTTTGGTTGGTCCTCTCTGTTTGCCCATTTGTCTGGGAGTGATAAGCGGAAGAGAAAGATAGCTCGATCTTCAAAGCTTTGCATAAGGACCTCCAGAATCGGGAAGTAAATTGTACCCCCCGATCTGAGACAATGTTGGCCGGTACTCCATGGAGTCTGATAATTTCTCTGATGAATACCTGTGCAGTCTCAGAAGCAGAGGGAGTGCCTTTCATAGGGATAAAGTGTGCCATTTTTGACAACCGGTCTACCACCACAAAGATGGTGGTATGGTCCTCTGCTGGGGGTAACTCTACAATGAAGTCTATGGATAACATCTTCCAGGGTCTATCCGGAACAGACAGTGGTCTCAATAATCCCCAGGCCTTGGCTCTACTGCTCTTATTCCTAATGTGATAACACAAACTTGCCACCACTCTCATTTATAGCTGGCTATCGCAGTAAGCAGCTTTGGGAGGCTAAAACAGGTACCAACAAGTGTCTGGGGAATGCCCAGGAAAAAGCCAAAGTCTACTTACCACCAGCTTGCAGACAACCAAATTGACCTATCTAACAGTAAGCGTTAAAAAAGGGGTTTAGTCCGCACGCATTTGCAAACGCATGCGTGAGCCACAGAGCCACGTCACGGCACCCTTGTATCTGTGGTCCTAACACTAAAGTATGAGTGTCCCCACAGTGGAGGCACATGCATTTAATGGATAAATGAGAGCAGGTGGCTGGAGGGGAGCCCACCCCTCCTTAAAGGTACAGGAGCACACCAAACACCCAGCAATAGCACAATGGCTGCAAAGGTGTTGGTGCACTGCTGGACCAATACAAACACTCACGTGATAACACAAACTTGCCACCACTCTCATTTATAGCTGGCTATCGCAGTAAGCAGCTTTGGGAGGCTAAAACAGGTACCAACAAGTGTCTGGGGAATGCCCAGGAAAAAGCCAAAGTCTACTTACCACCAGCTTGCAGACAACCAAATTGACCTATCTAACAGTAAGCGTTAAAAAAGGGGTTTAGTCCGCACGCATTTGCAAACGCATGCGTGAGCCACAGAGCCACGTCACGGCACCCTTGTATCTGTGGTCCTAACACTAAAGTATGAGTGTCCCCACAGTGGAGGCACATGCATTTAATGGATAAATGAGAGCAGGTGGCTGGAGGGGAGCCCACCCCTCCTTAAAGGTACAGGAGCACACCAAACACCCAGCAATAGCACAATGGCTGCAAAGGTGTTGGTGCACTGCTGGACCAATACAAACACTCACGTGATAACACAAACTTGCCACCACTCTCATTTATAGCTGGCTATCGCAGTAAGCAGCTTTGGGAGGCTAAAACAGGTACCAACAAGTGTCTGGGGAATGCCCAGGAAAAAGCCAAAGTCTACTTACCACCAGCTTGCAGACAACCAAATTGACCTATCTAACAGTAAGCGTTAAAAAAGGGGTTTAGTCCGCACGCATTTGCAAACGCATGCGTGAGCCACAGAGCCACGTCACGGCACCCTTGTATCTGTATTGCTGGGTGTTTGGTGTGCTCCTGTACCTTTAAGGAGGGGTGGGCTCCCCTCCAGCCACCTGCTCTCATTTATCCATTAAATGCATGTGCCTCCACTGTGGGGACACTCATACTTTAGTGTTAGGACCACAGATACAAGGGTGCCGTGACGTGGCTCTGTGGCTCACGCATGCGTTTGCAAATGCGTGCGGACTAAACCCCTTTTTTAACGCTTACTGTTAGATAGGTCAATTTGGTTGTCTGTAAGCTGGTGGTAAGTAGACTTTGGCTTTTTCCTGGGCATTCCCCAGACACTTGTTGGTACCTGTTTTAGCCTCCCAAAGCTGCTTACTGCGATAGCCAGCTATAAATGAGAGTGGTGGCAAGTTTGTGTTATCACGTGAGTGTTTGTATTGGTCCAGCAGTGCACCAACACCTTTGCAGCCATTGTGCTATTGCTGGGTGTTTGGTGTGCTCCTGTACCTTTAAGGAGGGGTGGGCTCCCCTCCAGCCACCTGCTCTCATTTATCCATTAAATGCATGTGCCTCCACTGTGGGGACACTCATACTTTAGTGTTAGGACCACAGATACAAGGGTGCCGTGACGTGGCTCTGTGGCTCACGCATGCGTTTGCAAATGCGTGCGGACTAAACCCCTTTTTTAACGCTTACTGTTAGATAGGTCAATTTGGTTGTCTGCAAGCTGGTGGTAAGTAGACTTTGGCTTTTTCCTGGGCATTCCCCAGACACTTGTTGGTACCTGTTTTAGCCTCCCAAAGCTGCTTACTGCGATAGCCAGCTATAAATGAGAGTGGTGGCAAGTTTGTGTTATCACGTGAGTGTTTGTATTGGTCCAGCAGTGCACCAACACCTTTGCAGCCATTGTGCTATTGCTGGGTGTTTGGTGTGCTCCTGTACCTTTAAGGAGGGGTGGGCTCCCCTCCAGCCACCTGCTCTCATTTATCCATTAAATGCATGTGCCTCCACTGTGGGGACACTCATACTTTAGTGTTAGGACCACAGATACAAGGGTGCCGTGACGTGGCTCTGTGGCTCACGCATGCGTTTGCAAATGCGTGCGGACTAAACCCCTTTTTTAACGCTTACTGTTAGATAGGTCAATTTGGTTGTCTGCAAGCTGGTGGTAAGTAGACTTTGGCTTTTTCCTGGGCATTCCCCAGACACTTGTTGGTATCTTATTCCTAATGCAAGTGACACAGGATTCCACAAACTTCTTGCAGTCTCTGCCTACCTGAGGCCACCAGAAGGTACGTTGTACCAAATCGGTGGTTTTAGTTATGCCAAAATGTCCAGCTAGTGCGTGATCGTGACAGAGTTCTAATATAGGGACTCGTACGCTTTCAGGTGCAAAAATCTTGTCCCTGTACCAGAACAACCCGTCTTTTGCTCGTAGTTCCGATTTAGCGGGGGGCGTCCACCCCAGAGTAGCCTGTTTGATCCGGGAGAGCAAATCTTCCTGCAGCAGAAGAAAATTCCCTGGAGAAAGGATGGTATCGGGGGAAGTCATTTCTTTGGATTTGTGAAACATTCTGGACAGGGCGTCAGGCTTTGTATACTTAGAGCCTGGCCGGTACGTAACATGAAAAGAGAACCTGGAGAAAAACAACGCCCATCTGGCTTGCCGTGGCTTCAACCTCTTTGCCGACCTCAAGTACTCTAAGTTCTTATGATCAGTGAAGATCAAGATTGGGTGAGTTGCTCCTTCAAGTAAGTACCGCCATTCTTCAAGTGCCGATTTGATTGCCAGCAGTTCCCGATCCCCCACATCGTAATTCCTTTCGGCAGCCGAAAGTTTGCGTGAGAAGAAGGCTACTGGGTGGAGCAGTGCCTTGGTTCCTTGGCGTTGGGAGAGTACTGCTCCAACAGCAATCTCAGAAGCATCTACCTCAAGTACAAATGGCAGGGCGGAATCAGAGTGTTTTAGAACGGAGGCAGATGTAAACAATTCTTTGAGAGATTCAAAGGCAACTTGAGCTTCTGGGGTCCAATGAAAGCGAACCCCCAGTTTGGTTAATTGGGTAATAGGGGCAATGATAGCAGAAAACCCCTTAATGAATTTCCGGTAGAAATTAGCGAATCCAACGAAACGTTGGATTCCTTTTTTGTCAACAGGAACTGGTCAGTCAAGTATTGCAGCGATCTTCTGCAGATCCATCTTGATACCTTCTATGGAGATGATTAATCCCAGGAATGGTATACTCTCTTGTTCGAATTCACATTTTTCTGACTTCGCATACAGGCCATGCTGTCGAAGTCGTGTCAAAACACACCTGACGTGTCTGCGATGAGCATCTAGGGAGGAAGAAAAGATTAGAATATTGTCTAAGTAGACGATGACAAACAGATCTAAATAATTCCGGAAAACATCGTTAATAAAATACTGGAATGTGACAGGAGCGTTACATAACCCGAAGGGCATTACTAGGTACTCAAAGGGCCCAAAACGGGTGCGGAACGCCGTTTTCCACTCATCTCCTTCCCTGATGCGGACCAAGTTATAGGCTCCTCGAAGATCAAGTTTAGTAAAGATAGTAGCTGTTCACAGTCTCTGGAATAACTCGGGGACCAAGGGAAGGGGGTACCTGTTCTTGACGGTAATTTTATTTAGCTCACGGTAGTCTATGCAAGGCCGAAGTGTGTGATCCTTCTTCTCTACAAAAAAGATACCCGCACCTGCCGGGGAAGTGGATGGACGAATGAAACCCTTCTTTAAGTTTTCATCGATATAGTCCTTAAGGGCCGCCTGTTCTAACTCGGTTAACGGGAAGATTCTTCCGAAGGGAATTTCGGCCCCTGGAAGGAGCTCGATAGGGCAATCATACGCCCGATGGGGAGGTAGAGTTTCTGCTCCTTTCTTGCTGAACACGTCAATGAAGTCATGGTAGGCTTTCGGGACAGTTTGGCATAGCTCAGCTTCAGTGTCCAGACATAGCAAAGGAAAGGGCCCATGGGGGTCCTTTGAGGCACAGAATTGCTGGCAATAAGGAGAGGAAAAGGTGACCTCCCCTGTGGCCCAGTTGACACCAGGATTGTGGGCTTGAAGCCAAGGCATTCCAAGAATTACAGGAAACAGAGGTGAGGAGATAATGTCCATACGAAGCAGTTCGTGGTGGGCACCGGCAATGGTGACTGGCAAAGGGGAAGTCTCTTGGATAACCGGCCCAGATTTAATAGTGGACCCATCAGCCAGGTGAACGGACAGTCTTTGGGTCCTAGGAAGCAGAGGAATCTGATGCCTTGTTGCAAAAGATGAGTCCATAAAGCAGCTGCAGGCTCCTGAATCAATAATGGCGGGCACTGACAGAGTCTTTCCTGGAAGCTGCAAAGAGATAGAGGGGGCAAGATGAGAAAAGGTCTGGATTCCAGTAAGCACATGTTCAGGAGATTTTCAGAAACACTTACGAAGTTTAGTAGGGCAATTCTTGACATAGTGACCGGGTTCCCCGCAGTAGAGACATAGATTTGCCCGGCGACGTTGGCGCTCTTCCATAGTAAGAGAAGGGCGAAGCACCCCCAACTGCATGGGTTCCGAAGTGTCCGTTGTAGAAGTGGACTGAGAGGTAGGGGCCGGATGCAGGTGACTGGGCACTCTAGGTAACATCCAGGTTGGTCGGGAAAATTTTTCCGACCTACGTTCCCTCAGCCGCCGGTCAATCTGTATGGCAAGATTGATTAATGCGTCTAGGGTCTGGGGTACACCAACTCGGGCTAGCTCGTCCTTCAAGGGGTCAGACAGTCCCATGCGAAACTGGTAACGGAGCGCAGCGTCATTCCAGTCAGTGTCTGCGCTCCACCGCCGAAATTCAGCCACATAATCTTCCGCCGCCCGGCGCCCTTGCTGAAGGGCGTGCAGTGCGGCTTCGGCAGTTGCAGAAAGCTGAGGGTCTTCATACAGTTGAGCCATGGTATTAAAGAAGGTGGTAAGGTTGGTCAACACATCGGCTTTCTGTTCCAGGAGGCGATGGGCCCAGGTTTGAGGTTCACCCGAAACTAAAGAGACGACAAAGCCCACCTTGGCTTCCAAGGAGAAGGTATGTGGCTGGAGGGTGAAGTACAGTTCACAGGAATTGCGAAACGCCCTGAATTTGCTACGCTCCCCAGCAAATTTTTCGGGTGTGGGGACACGTGGTTCGGGCGGAAGCATCACCACCGTAGGAGAGGATGCGGTGCCTGTAGAAGAGGTAGAGGCTTGAGGGGTTCCTTGAATTCCAGTGGGAGAAGACAGTACTTGGACCCGTTCCTCCAACCGGGTGTATCCTTCCTGAAGGCTTTTGACAGCCTGGGTCAGGCCTGCTAAGTGCAAACAAAGTTCCTGCATAGGAGAGGTTTCCTGCTCGGGCTCAGACATGGCTGTTTGCTACTGTTACGTACCTAAAGGGTGAGCCCGAATTGCAGAGGATGGCCTCTCCTACGCCTCCGACTCGAGAGCCCCTGATAGTGGTGACAGGGGTGCAGGATTGGTATGAGTGCCTAGCAGGATCAACAGCAGAAGGATCAGATGGCCGGCACAGCTGACGGGATGGATCAGTAGACAGGAACTGCAGACTGCACGACTCAGCAGACAGGACAGCAGACTGGATGGATCAGGCAGACAGGTGAGCAGCCTGGATGGCTCAGCAGACAGGCCCAGCAGACTGGATGATCAGCAGACAGGTGAACAGCCTGGATGGCTCAGCAGACAGGCCCAGCAGACTGGATGATCAGCAGACAGGTGAACAGCCTGGATGGCTCAGCAGACAGGCCCAGCAGACTGGATGATCAGCAGACAGGTGAACAGCCTGGATGGCTCAGCAGACAGGCTCAGCAGATTGGATGGGAGTCCAGGATCGTCAGACAGGCCGGGTCGGTAAGCAGGCTGGCAGCAGAGGTACAAAAGGAGCAGGCAGAGGGATCATCAAACAAGCCAGGGATCAGGTACAGGCAGATAACAGGAATAGTCTCAAAGCAAGCCGGGTCAAAACAGAAGCAGATATCAGGTTTTCAGGGAACACATACACAGAGCTGCAGAGCAAACAGCAATGATGCAAGTGCCAGACAGGTTTAAATAACCCGCCAGACACTAACGAGTGCATGTGCGCGTGCACATAGACGCCCGCAATCGTGCACCGATGGGTCTACTCTGCCTGTTACTGGCAGGATCTTCATGACAGGCGCGTTTGTATCTTGCCACTCTAATGCCCCGTACACACGGTCGGATTTTCCGATGGACAATGTCCGATCGGAGCGTGTTGTCGGAAATTCCGACCGTGTGTGGGCTCCATCGGACATTTTCCATCGGATTTTCCGACACACAAAGTTGGACAGCAGAAGATAAAATTTTCCGACAACAAAATCCGATCGCGTCAATTCCGACCATGTGTGGCCTGTTCCAACGCACAAAGTGCCACGCATGCTCAGAAGAAATTCCGACACGGGACAGCTCGTTCTGGTAAACTTAGCGTTCGCAATGGATACAGCACTTTCGTCACGCTGCAATGTTCAAAATGGTTTAATACAGCGCACTCTCTTCTTCTTTATAATGTGACAAGAATTAAGTAGTTTTGATGCTCATATTCACACACACTTCTCACAAACTTCTTTCGTTACTATTTATCGGGATTCCCTCAATATATTTTGATTTCTCACATCTGACAACATATTTTTTTTTTTTACTTTAATGTAGATTATTTTTTTGTGTTTCTCTTTTTTAATTTTGTTTTTTGGTGATTTTGATTTGTACTCCTGAAAATGTTTGTGTGTTTTTTGTGACAAGTTCCCACAACACCATTGATATGATGTTCTATTTAATCTGTAGGAGATTGTTTGGTGTTGTTGTCCCTTGTTAATTTCACATTGTACTTTAGAAATGTACCTGAATCGTCACCAACAAACTGTCCTTTTTGGATGAAAACACACACAGGAGAGTAGAATTTACCTAAAAAAATTTTATTAAGGGGTCACAACTATTAACAAAGAGGGAGGCAACGCTGGAGAAACTGCAGAAGTGGGTGAAGCCTTGGACCCCCAGGGCAGACATCAATTATTTAAAAGCAAAATTGGTGGCCTGAGGAGTCCTTATCTAAGGGAGGGCAGTCTGGTCCAGAAGTCCCAGAGATCCAGAAAGCAGCAGATGACATCTGTGTCCCCAGGCTGTGGTCATACGAGAGACTGCATCTTCTGTCAGACCAGACTGAACCCAGGGTCATCACTCTTTGGTCTTCCTTCCACGCTTCCTTCCAGCCTTTGGCTGTGGTGGTGGAGTTGTGGCAGCAGGAGGAGGAGGAGGATCGTTGATCTCAATGACATCCGTCTTGTGTGTCAGTTCCCCACTCTCCCCCTTACGTAGGACTTTATAAATCAGGTCTTCAGAGATCTTGCGTTGGCCCTCCTGCATGCCCTGCAATTTGGTGGCAGCCATGCAGGCAAAGGCCTCTTCAGGACTGGGAAAGGCTCTGAGGGACGCCGAAGCCTCCTGGATCAGCCTGTATGCTGAATCCTGCACAGGACTGGGAGTCATCTTCCTGGCTCGTTTATGTGGCAGGCGGAGGGGAGGAACCTGAGACTCAGTCAGGCTGCGACTTGTCCCAGGCTTCTCTTGGCTGCCACTTAGCCCCGCCTCCTCCTGGCTGACACTAATCCCCGCCTCCTCCTGACTGCTACATTCCACAGCCTCCTCCTTGCTGAGGTCTTCCTGTGTATGAAAAAGGGACATAGTTTTAGTATTTTTTACATCAATCACACACAATTTTCACCTCCTGACTGCTGCAAATTGAATGTTAACAAATATAACAGACTATCATTCTGAGCCCAGTATTTTGCATTCTTGTCCAAATTTTGGGTGCCCACTACTGTCTATTGATATGTAAAACACTTTCAATTAATGATCAATAATAACATCTAGTAAACATCATTTATTTATTGGCCAGAAATCTGTAGAAGAATGCTATACCTGACTCCAGCTGGGCTCCTCCACTTCTTCCTGGCTGGAAGGCCCAGGTTGGACATCGGAAGCCTCAGCTGGGGTGGAAGGAAGAGTGGAAGGAAGAGTAGAGAGTGATTCCCTGACTTCAGTGTGGTCTGACAGAAATCGCAGTCTCTCGTAGTACCACAGCCTGGGGACATAAACGTCATCTGCTGCAGCTCCGGACCTCTGGGAATCTGTGACCTTCTTGCGCTCCCTAAGATATGTGCTCCTCAGGCCACCAATTTTTGCTTTTAAATAGGGGATGGTTGCTGTGGGGACCACTGGCTTCACCAACTCCAGCAGTTTCTCCAGCGCTGCCTGCCTCTTCTGTTTGTGATTATAGTGGGGGTGTCTCACTTGCCACAGACAGGGCAGCTCCCTGTACTTGTCAATGAACAGGGGCAGGAAATTGTGGTCGTTGAACCCATCCATTTTCTCTGCAAGACACAACACAAGACAAACCCTAATGTCAGGCCAAACTCCCCTAATCTTGTTACAATATAGGCTTCCATTTCGAAGCAGTATAGGCCCAAGTTTAGATCCTACCTTCGTTAGCATGATCGGCGTCTCCGATGCTCCTTCCTCCGCTCACAGATCGTACGTAAGACGCGCGCGTTACGATTTATACACACTGCGCATGCGTATAACTCCGCCCGCCCCTGACGTTCTTTCTATTCTATTCCCCGCCCCTTTTCGTTCGGCGCAGTGGAGGAAGAGCACATGGCGGATAGACAGCAGGATCGTGCTAATTACAGCAACGAGGAGGAGGAGGAGGAGGAAAGGCCGGAGCCTGAAACGTCCCGATCCAGAAGGAGATTAAAGGACTTAAATATGTCCTTTGGGGAGATGTTGGAGATGGTGGACATCCTGAAGAAGGCCGACTATGATGGAAAGTATGGGCCTTACCCCAACCACAATGTCCGAAAGGCCAAGATCATGGCGAAAGTGGTCAGGAGTCTGTACCGGAAATTCGGGGTACGACGATCGAAAGATCAGCTCAGGAAGCGGTGGTCGGACCTGAAATTACGAGAACATGAGCAGTACAGAAAGATCCAGAGAGTGCTGCAAAAAAGTAAGTAGTTGTGCTGTGTTCCTATTTTTTTTGTGTTTATTACGTTCGTGCTGCTCCATGTGCTTTTAGGAACTGTTGTACAGTTTAAAATGTCAACTTTCATGTTCATGGGCACATTATTCGCTCGGATCACACATTTTTATTTCGGACGATAAAATGCCATTGTTTAGGCCATATGCATTTGGCCACCATTTTGACGCCCTATACTTGTCTTCAAAGAATTGGGTTGTGTATATGGCTTTGTTACTAGAATGAAATGCAAACTAGATTGTGTGTAAGGAGAGGACACTCAGCAGCTGTTTTCACATCTGGACACTGGAGCACTAGTGTGGGACCCCAGAACACCATTTTTATTAGTGGGGGGCACACAGGTGCTCCAGTGTATACTATAGGGGGGGCTACATCTGTGAAGCTTGTACAAAACAGGTAAAGTATTGCAGCTTGACAAAGGACACTAAAAAAGCTACATCTTGGAACTCGGCTAAAATAGACAATTGTACCCCACTTCCAAGCAATGTTTCATCTTTATAGTTCTGACATTAAATATCTGTGTGCTAATTATACCATTTTTGTTTTACATAGGGGAGAAAAGACTCGGAGGACACCCCTCATCCGAGGAGACCAGAGCCCCCCCCCCCCCCCTCTGGAAGAAGGGGAAATCCCACCAACACAAGATGAGCAGGAGGAAGAAGACGTGGTGGAACTAGTCACCACAACAGGTGAGTGTCTGCGACCACAGGCTCAGATAAGAGATGGATGGCGGCATATTTTTTAGACCTAATTTATTTTGGGTTTCCTCTCTTTTTAGGTGATCGTGAGGTTGTGGATGAAGATCCTTTCACATCCGAAAGTGCCCTGATCCTGATCGGGGAGATCATGGGGTGTAATTTACAATTGGAAAACATCAAGCAAAACATCAATGATGTTATTCCAAAATATAAAAACATCATTGATGTTTTGGGGCGAGTTTAAAACCCCTCCAAATCACTTTCTTCTTTTGTGTGCTACAATGTGCTAAATGTTTTTGGGATTTTTCCCAAAGCCAAATTTGGAGGATGCACACAGTGTGTCAACATGTGCTATCTGCCATCACGGGAGATCTATGGACGCGTTTTGGGGGTGCAACCCCTTCCTCAATAATAAAGTAGCGGTGAGGAAGGGCTTTCTCCCCCAAAACACGTCCCTTGATCCCCCGTGATGGCAGATAGCACATGTTGACATTGTGAAATTTGTGTGCATCTTCCAAATTTGGCTTTTCCTGGGGTGATTTCCCCCCATCTGAACGCAATATCAAACACAGTTCCTAAATACTCATGTCTGATATTGCCTTCACGTTCTACCAAATGTGAACTTTGTAAGATCAAGATTTGTGTCTTTCTTGTTGGTTTTACACAGGCCTGTTTTCTATAAAATGCACATTTTGATTTTGGATAATGACACCACAAAAATTGGTATACAACAAACATGTTGGTTTGTCAGAAAAACCTTTGGTAAATGCACATGTGATTGTGCAGGTATTAAAAAGATTGTTCATCAAGAATGTGTGGATTATTGTCTCAACACTACAACACTTTTGGGGTGATGTAATTGTTGTTTTATGAGAAAATGGGGGTTATTTCCTAAGGGCAAATCCACTTTGCACTACAAGTGCAGTTTCAGTGCAGTTGCAAGTGCACTTGTAGTGAAAAGTGTCTTTGCATTTAGTAAATAACAGCCAACAGTGCTTTGTATAAGGTTACACAATCACGACATTTTCTGAACTCCACACATTTCTGTCAGGGTCAGCTCAAACAAACACAAGCAGTAAATGTCCACAAAGAAGAGCCTGGGGGGAGATGCCTGTCGAGAACTTGAGGTCCTGCAGGCTTCTCCCTGTGGCCAAATACCGCAGGGGAGCGACCAACCTCTGCTCCGGAGTGATGGCTTGCCTCATGCAGGTATCCTGCCTGCTGATATAGGGGGTCAGCGAAGCCAACAAACTGTGAAACACGGGGTCAGTCATCCTGAGAAAGTTCCTGAAATCATCAGGATTATTCTCACGGATCTCACAGAGCAAAGGCATATGACAGAACTGGTCATGCTGAAGCAACCAATTCTTGGTCCATGAACTCCTCCCCACCCTGTTCATGGACAGGACTTGTGTCAAGGTCAGGACCCCAAAACCAAGCCCCCGCACAGCACGAACTCTACGAGGAGTACGCATACGAAACATGGCTAGAAAACGGTCGGCTGCTCAGAACGAAGTAACAGAACGCACTGGAGAACAGCAAGGCCTGTGAAGAGCGACCTGAAAAACAGCAACGAGCAGGCAAGATCACACAGAAAACTCCGATACGAACTGACTGCACGCACTGAAGAGCAGATACAAACCCACAAGCACAAACTGAACGGCAGAAAACGATCTGAAAGCCACGAGTCTGAAAAAGCGCGAATCGTCTCACCAAACTTTTACTAACACGAGATTAGCAAAAGGAGCCCAAAGGGTGCCGCGCTTGGTTCTGAACCGGCCTTTTCTAGTCTCGTCGTACGTGGTGTACGTGACCGCGTGGTTGTCGATCAGAAATTCCGACAACTTTGTGCGACCGTGTGTAGGTAAAACAAGTTTGAGCCAACATCCGTCTGAAAAAATCCTAGGATTTTGTTGTCGGAATGTCCGAACAAAGTCCGACCGTGTGTACGCCCTATAAGGGGTGTGAGGTATGCCCTGTGTAGAGTATAAAGTTGTAATAGTCGATCAGATAGTTTGGGGGGTACAGCCTTACTGGACTCCAGTGCCTCCCCCCACTCCTCATCCTCAATTGGTCCCACCTCTCTCCCATCTGGGTTTCAGATTGTATGCTATTTTGGTAGAAATGGGGGTGGAGAACATATTGTAAAATGCTGAGATTAGTTTATGGGGATCCATGCTCTTAATTACTGCCATAATGACATTGGGTGTAGGGTGTGGGACGGAGTCAGGAAAGTGAGGTTGTGTCACGTGGCGGAGTTGTAAAAATCTAAAAAACATTCGGTTTTAAATTGTGAATTCTTCTCTAAGTGAATCAAAAGTTTTGAGGTGTCCGTCTTTTAGGAGGTGAAGTAAATAAAATACTCCCTGTGTGGACCATATGCTTGTGTCATGTATTTTGGTGAATTCAGGGAGATTCTTGTTATGCCATATCGGTGTGTAGTCGTTGTATTGTGGAATTTCAAGTTTGGAAGAGGCCAAGTCCCATATTCTCCTCTAGTGATATAGTATGGTTTGTCTATTTTTCTCTGGCTCTGTCCCTCCTGAGCCCGATGCTATCGCGTATATCGGGTCCTTAGTGTGTTGTGCCCATTTTGGACATAGGAGAGTGAGGAATCTTTCGGTATCTGTCTTATCACAGTGGAATAGCTGTGATAACTGTGGTGCAATGTAATATAGATTACAGTCAGGGAGAGCTGTGCCTCCAAGGTCAGTTGGGTTCTTGAGAGTTTGCCACGCTAGTTTGTGTCTGTTGGCTCCCCACACAAAGGGCCTAAGAAGGGCCTCCAGAGATTTTAAATGTTTAGGGCCTCTGCTTTAAAAAAAAATATATAATGTTTGGGTTCTAGCAAAAATTGTTATATGTGAACAAAAAGTGCCAGAAAAGGCCTGGACAGGAAGTAACTAAAGAGCTGGGGTATCTAGTGGAAAGTGTTTAAGAGAACGCTGATGCAAGTGCTGAGTTGCCCAGAATGATGTTTACACTGAAAAGTAGGCAGGTCATTTATGAATATGAAGGGGGGCATTTATTAATTCTGTGACACAACAAGGCAATGCTAAACAGGAGCAGTAAGACAGATTTTGTAAAACATTGACTACAAGGTTACAGCTTGATTGATAATTTCCTCCCTCAGCTACTCTGAGATAGCACTGAAACTTTACAGGATATCAGATTATAGTTAAGTTGTAGTTAAGTTGAGTTGTTAAGTTAAGTTGTTATAGTTGTGTGAATTATGGGCAAATCATTTTTGTTCTTACTGCTACTTTACTGCTACTTTAAGGGCAATACCGCACATGTTTGGTGCAATCACCATTTACATATACATGCCAGACCTACCTGAATGCCTGCAATTGCGTTTTTGCATGGGGAGATGGGGTGCTTTTACCTTTTTTTATCATCTTTATTTATTTTAAATTTTGCACTTTAAAAAAAATATATTAATAATTCATTTAACTTTGTTACTCTCATAAGGGGTTGAACAAGTCCGCATGTGATAGCTGTGGGTAGGTGACAGATACTCTTTATGGACACATCAGGGGTCTGTTAGACCACTGATATCTCCTCTGCCCTCCAAAGCAACTAATTAAACACTGATCATGCTTGGCTAGATTATTTTCTGGCTGCAACAGTCAGGAAATTATGTCTCAAAGCCAAAGATGATGAAATCTTCATTGCTTCCGGCATCATCCATTACAGAGGAGATGGGGGAACAGATCTTCCTCCATTTTCTCTGTGTGCAGCCGTCCTGACTGCTTACCAAGGTCCCTGAGAAATAGGAGAGCTAGGGAACCATTGTGGGCAGTGGCGGAAGGGGGGAACCTTCGGCGTAATGTAAAAGGGATCAGGCAGCTGTAAAGCTGCATGGATCATTTCTACAAGAAATCAGGTCGCTGGTTGAAAAAAAAAATATATACCAGAATCATGGCTGTAGATTCAGCCATGATCCTGGTATAACCACTTGCTGACAGGACATTTTAATACAAACGCCAGTAGGTTAAAGGACTTGGGATAGGACTGTTTGGTGCTTACAGGGCACAACAGGTACACAATAAAAATGGCAAGGTTATACATTATACAATTTCTTGTACAATTTTCCTTTCCATATAATATGAGGTTAAACCTAAATACTTTCCATTTGTATGCAATCAGGCAGGCCCTTGCACTACATAGTTGAAGGTAAATCTACAGGAAATCAAACAAGAAATTTGTATAATGTATGTCCAGCTTATCTTTTCTGTATAGGCATCGGATGCTGACAATGTACTGTATGTGTTTACCTTTGTGTGTGCTTCATATGTAAAAGGACAATTTAACCACTTCGCGACCCGCGCTATAGCCGAAAGATGGATGCAGCGCGGACACTACCTGCTGGGTGGCCGTCCCTGGACGTCCTGCTGTTTACTTCCGCGATGCATGTTCCCGTGGGCGCGCATCGGGGAAGTTCTGTGCTGGCCGTGTCCCTTGGACACAGCCAGTCACAGATCGCCGTGAACGGCCAATCACAGCGGCCGTTTACAGTGCGATCGGCGGTGCCAATGAGAGATGATCTCATATGTAAACATATGAGATCATCTCTCATCGCCGTCTCTCCCTCCTCACAGAGACAGCGTGTGAGGAGGGACAGCGAACCGCTGCAGCGGTGAGTCAGAAAAAAAAAAAACGAAAAAAAAAAAGTCAAGTCAGTGTCATCTGTCCCCACTGTCATCCCCCCCCACTGTCATCTGACCCCAGTGCCATCCCTCCCCACTGCCATCTGTCCCCAGTGCCATCCGTCCCCAGTGCCATCCGTCCCCAGTGCCATCTGTCCCCAGTACCACATATTAGTGTCACGTGTCATCAGTGTCACGTGTCATCAGTGCCACGTATCAGTGGCATGTCATCAGTGTCATGCGTCAGCAGTGTCACGTGTCATCAGTGCCACGTATTAGTGCCATCTATCATCAGTGCCACGTATTAGTGCCATCTCTCATCAGTGCCACATATTAGTGCCATCTGTCATCAGTGCCACGTGTCATCAGTGCCACGTATTAGTGCCATCTGTCATCAGTGCCATCTGTCATCAGTGTCTCGTGTCATCAGTGCCACGTATTAGTGCCATCTGTCAGTGTCGCGTATTAGTGCCAAATGTCATCAGTGCCACGTATTAGTGCCATGTGTCATCAGTGCCACACATTAGTGCCATGTGTCATCAGTGCCACATATTAGTGCCATCTGTCATCAGTGCCATGTCAGTGTCATCAGTGCCATGTATCAGTGCCATCTGAGTGTCATCAGTGCCACGTATCAGTGCCATCTGTCATCAGTGCCACGTATCAGTGCCACATGTCATTGTCCTGGTGCTCCAGGGCCTTCAAAAGTGTTATAGGTAGTCAACAAGTTAGATAATTTATGTCCCTAGAACGCCTGATGGTGCTCCCTGCATGTTGGGCCTCTGTATGTGGCCAGGCTGTGAAAAAGTCCCACACATGTGGTATCGTAATACTCAGGAGGAGTAGCAGAATGTATTTTGGGGCGTTATTTGTGGTATACACATGCCATGTGAGAGAAATAACCTATTACAATGACAATTTTGTGGGGGAAAAAAAAATTTAAAAAAAATCTTAATTTTGCAAAGAATTGTGGGAAAAAATGACAACATCAAAAACCTCACCATGCATCTTACTAAATACCTTGGAATGTCTACTTTCAAAAAAAGGGGTCATTTGGGGGGGTATTTGTACTTTCCTGACTTGTTCGGGTCGCAAGAAATGAGATAGGCCACCAGTACATCAGGTGTGATCATTTTTTTATGATTTGCATCACAGCTTGTAGACTCTCTAACTTTCACAAATACCAAATAATATCCACTAATTTGGGTTGTTTTTACCAAAGATATGTAGCAGTACAAATTGTGGCCAAAATTTATGAAGAAAAATTACTAATTTGCAAAATTTTATCACAGAAACTAAGAAAAATGCGTTTTTTTTCAAAATTTTCAGTCTTTTTTCATTTATAGCACAAAAAATAAAAAACCAGAGGAGATCAAATACCACCAAAAGAAAGCTCTATTTGTATGAAAAAAAGGACAAAAATTTCATTTGGGTACAGTATTACATGCCTAAGTAATTGTCATTCAAAGTGTGAGAGCGCCGAAAGCTGAAAATTGGTCTGGGCAGCAGGGGGGTTTAAGTGCCCAGTAAGCAAGTGGTTAAGATACACATTATTTACTTAGGTGGAATAAATACATTGAAACTAA
Organism: Lithobates septentrionalis; assembly: GCA_037952835.1. Lineage (NCBI taxonomy): Eukaryota > Metazoa > Chordata > Amphibia > Anura > Ranidae > Lithobates > Lithobates septentrionalis. The sequence goes on from JBBDGP010000825.1 coordinate 1,451,089, forward strand.
ATTTTAGCAGTTAATTTACAGTATTAATAGTGCAACTGAGCCTTACATTAAATATCTAAAGCCAAAACGTGTTTAAGTTTGGGATAGAGTAGGATATGGTTAAACCTTTTTTTTTATATCTGTGCTCCAATACCCTCACTTACTGTCCTCTAGATACATTAGAAAGTTCAAGGAAAACTTTCTAAAGTGAAATAAATCAGTGATTAAACAGTTGTCACAAGAACAAGAGTCCTCATTGGAAAACTCACCTTCTATTCCTGTTCCAGTGACACCTCAAAATTTCAGATTCACCTTTAATTCCAGCTCTTGAGACAATGGTCACCAGGTCAAATATTGAGGGTGAATCTTTCAAACGGGGCATAGACATCAAAGAAACAACCTGGGATTGTTCATAACTCTTCCTTATTCTTACTGAAAAAAATGGGTTTAGATATACTCTAATGGCTTACTCAAACAGATAAATCTTTACATTTTATCAATTATTGAAATAATCACCATTTCTTGTATTACCTTTTTTATTTCCTTATTACAGCACTTGTCTATGTCTAGATATGGGTAATAAATAGGTCATGTTCTGCATTGCAAAGACAAAAAGATAACACAAGCAAGAAAAAGTCAGAATCCAGTGATAAAGTTCACACAGGTTACCTGATAACATAAATTATATATAGGTTACAAAAATACTTACTTGAGCAGTAGCTGTGAGTAGCTTTTGGAGATGACACTCTGCAGGATTTTATTTCTTCTTTTACTATCTCAGACGCTTTCCTTCGGAAGTGGCTCCATAGTAAAGCTTACCAATGGAGGCTATGAAGATATAGTCTTTGCAATTAATCCTGGAATCCGTGAAGATGTAAAAATTATTGACAATATACAGGTAACCTATCTTTCAAAATAGAGTAGCTTTGTAGTATGGGCATCTACCGTATAGGTCTATCTATCTCTTATTCTGCTATGTATAACTTTTTTTTATTGGTTATTAACATATATTCAGTATTAGTGATTTGTTTTTCAATCTCTTTCCATCTACATCATTACTTAGATTTGATAATGGAAAATCACGTGCAAATATGGAAAACAATTTCAAACAATGCTTAACTATATCTCATATTATAAAAAAAATATTAGTACCAACCGGTAGAGTTGGGTGGGCCAATAGTTTTTATGTCTGTTAACAACTTGAAAATCAATTGAGCTTATAATCTTGGTTTAATGCATAAGTGGGTTTTGGGAGGAGACTCTTTGGTGAGACTGTAAGGTGTAACAGGTTCAGATCTTTAAAAAAAAATGAACTTAAATAATAAGACTTGCCTTTAAATAAAGATGAAGATTTCATTATTTAATGAGCAAAGTAAAGTATAGGCAACAAAAGTATAAAGCTTTTGAGGGGACACCCTCATTTGTCTGTATCCAAATATTGTATTTCTCTATGACTATATTTACCATTGGTGGAGAGGTTTTGAGAATTGACTTTATTTAGATTTTTTTTTTTACATTCTGTATTAGGTAATACAGAAAACAAAGACTCATTTAGAAATGACCTAGTTTTTCTGGGGACATTCAGGCAAGAAAGGATTCAAGTTTAAATAGAGCTGTCTCACTTATAAATTAGGCTTTCTCTAGAAATAAATGTTGATTCTAATTTCTAACAAATGTTTTATGCATTTAAAAGAAATTGAAATAATCGGCAGATTGTTACAAACACAATTCACATTTTCAACACACAAGCCTGGTGCTGGACAGTTATGCTCTGTACACACGGTCGGATTTTCCGACGGAAAAAGTGCGATCGGATTGTGTTGTCGGAAATTCCGATCGTGTGTGGGCTCCATCTGACTTTTTCCGTCGGAATTTCCGACACACAAACTTTGAGAGCAGGCTATAAAATTTTCCGCCAACAAAATCCGATCGGTTAAATTCCGATTGTGTGTACACAAATCCGACGCACAAAGTGCCACGCAAGCTCAGAATAAATTAAGAGATGAAAGCTATTGGCTACTGCCCCGTTTATAGTCCCGGCGTACATGTTTTACGTCACCGCGTACAGAACGATTGGATTTTCCGACAACTTTGTGCGACCGTGTGTATGCAAGACAAGTTTGAGCCAACATCCGTCGTGAAAAATCCATGGATTTTGTTGTCGGAATGTTCGATCAATGTCCAACCGTGTGTACAGGGCATTAGAGTTTGCCCCATGTTATGAAAAATGTAGTGTTTGTTACAAACCATTCATGTATTTGCCAGAATAAAATGCAAAATACAGTCTCTGAAATGTGGTAGACTGGAGAATTTACGAAGTACGGTGTTGTAACTGATGTCAAGACTCACTGCCAAGGTGCCAAGGGGGGGTTGGGAGTGATGAGGAGAATCTTTAACATGCACAGAATAATGGTTATGTATATGAGGTGGGAAACAGATTTGATATCACATGTTCTTCGGCCAGATTTGGGAGTTTCTATCAATTAGTTAATGAACTGTTACAGAAGACCACACAAGGGCTATTCTTACTGTCATAAATCAATAGTTTCTAGTGTATAAGAGTATATACATGTGTCAGAAGAACACAGGATTATAAGTAGCCAAACTCTTTGGTATCACCCAATCAAATTGCCTCATTATGGTGAGTCATTTCTAAACTTATCAGCCTTGACATTACAGGTGAACTTTTTATCTAGAACTCCAATGCTATCACATTTTATAGATAAATAAATAGACACTCAGGCCAGATTCATATGTACCACTGTTCAAAAGGTTAGCAGTACATTTTATTGTAATAAACATAGGGCTCCATTCACAGAATGAACTCTCATGAGATATTTAGGTGTCAGACTCAGGACACATTTTGCCTAAATATCACACACGATCCTGCGGTATTTACCGAGAAGTGAAAAAGCTTTGTAAGTACTGCATGAAAAGGCGTTAAAATCCATTCACAGAAAAAAATACAAAATTAAATGTATGCAAAAATTAAGTAGTGCTCAAGGAGCAATATGTGGTATCTGTGGAATGTGTTCTAGTTGTTAGGGGGGTTCCCCGCTGACAGCTAAAAGTAAAAAAAAACGATTTCAGGCAATTACAAAATGTGAAAAAAATGGAATGAAACAACCACGCCAACATTTTTAAAGAAAATAGTGTGGGGTCACCCCCAAAATCCGTACCAGACCCTTATCTGAGCATGCAGCCTGGTAGGTCAAGAAAGGGAGTGGACAAGCGAGCACAACCCCCCCCCCCACGAACCATAGCAGGCCTCATTCCCTAAAAAAAGAAGGCCTCTTCCAGTGAAATAGTGGCGCTGTAAAGAAAATATCCACTTCAGCCCCGGACCATTTGGATGCCTAAAGACCAGAGGGCTTTTTCCAATTTGGCACTGCGTCGCTTTAACTGCTAATTGCGCGGTCATGCAATGCTGTACCCAAACAAAATTTACGTCCTTTTCAAATACAAATAGAGCTTTCTTTTGATGGTATTTGATCACCTCTGCCGTTTTTATTTTTTGCGCTATAAACGGAAAAAGACCGAAAATTTTGAAAAAAAATGATATTTTCTACTGTTTGTTATAAAAAAATCCAATAAACTCAATTTTAGTCATACATTTAGTCCAAAATGTATTCGACCAGATGTCTTTGGTAAAAAAAATGTCAATAAGCGTATATTTATTGGTTTGCGCAAAAGTTATAGCGTCTACAAACTAGGGTACATTTTCTGGAATTTACACAGTTTTTAGTTTATGACTGCCTATGTCATTTCTTGAGGTGCTAAAATGGCAGGGCAGTACAACCCCCCCCCCCAAATGACCCCATTTTGGAAAGTAGACACCCCAAGGAAATTGCTGAGAGGCATGTTGAATCCATTGAATATTTTTTTTTGTCCCAAGTGATTGAATAATGAAAAAAAAAAAAAATTTACAAAAAGTTGTCACTAAATGATAGATTGCTCACACAGGCCATGGGCATATGTGGAATTGCACCCCAAAATACATTTAGCTGCTTCTCCTGAGTATGGGGATATCACATGAGTGGGACTTTTTGGAAGCCTAGCCGCGTACGGGGCCCCGAAAACCAAGCAACGCCTTCAGGATTTCTAAGGGCGTAAATTTTTGATTTCACTCCTCATTACCTATCACAGTTTTGAAGGCCATAAAAGGCCAAGATGGCCCAAAACCCCCCAAAATGACCCCATTTTGGAAAGTAGACACCCTAAGCTATTTACTGAGTGGCATGTTGAGTCCATGGAATATTTTATTTCTTGACACAAGTTGCGGGAAATTGAAAATTTTTTTTTTTTGCACAAAGTTGTCACTAACTGATATATTGCTCACACAGGCCATGGGCATATGTGGAATTGCACCCCAAAATACATTTAGCTGCTTCTCCTGAGTATGGGGATACCACATGTGTGGGACTTTTTGGGAGCCTAGCTGCATACGGGGCCCCCAAGCACCTCCTTCAGGATTTCTAAGGGCGTAAATTTTTGATTTCACTCCTCACTACCTATCACAGTTTCGAAGGCCATAAAATGCCAAGATAGCACAAAACCCCCCAGAATGACCCCATTTTGGAAAGTAGACACCCCAAGCTATTTGCTGAGAGGCATGGTGAGTATTTTGCAGCTCTCATTTGTTTTTGAAAATGAAGAAAGACAAGAAAAATGTATTTTTTTTTCTTTTTTCAGTTTTCAAAAGTTTGTGACAAAAAGTGAGGTCTGCAAAATACTCACTATACCTCTCAGCAAATAGCTTGGGGTGTCTATTTTCCAAAATGGGGTCATTTGGGGGGGCCATCTGGGCATTCCATGGCCTCCGAAACTGTGATAGGCAGTAAAGAGTGAAATCAAAAATTTAAGCCCTTAGAAAGCCTGAAGGCGGTGCTTGGTTTTCGGGGTCCTGTACGCGGCTAGGCTCCCAAAAAGTCTCACACATGTGGTATCCCCGTACTCAGGAGAAGCAACAGAATGTATTTTGGGGTGTAATTTCACATATTCCCATGGCATGTTTGAGCAATATATCATTTAGTGACAACTTTGTGCATAAAAAAAAAAGAATTTGTCTTTTTCCTGCAACTTGTGTCACAACATAAAATATTCCATGGACTCGACATACCTCTCAGCAAATAGCTTGGGGTGTCTACTTTCCAAAATGGGGTCATTTGGGGGGGTTTTGAACTATCCTGGCATTTTATGCACAACATTTAGAAGCTTGTGTCACACATCACCCATTCTTCTAACCACTTGAAGACAAAGCCCTTTCTGACACTTTTTGTTTACATGAAAAAATAATTTTTTTTTGCAAGAAAATTACTTTGAACCCCCAAACATTATATATTTTTTTTAAAGCAAATGCCCTACAGATTAAAATGGTGGGTGTTTCATTTTTTTTTTCACACAGTATTTGCGCAGCGATTTTTCAAACGCATTTTTTGGGGAAAAAACACACTTTTTTTAAATTTTAATGCACTAAAACACACTATATTGCCCAAATGTTTGATGGAATAAAAAAGATGATCTTAGGCCGAGTACATGGATACCAAACATGACATGCTTTAAAATTGCGCAAAAACATGCAGTGGCGACAAACTAAATACATTTTTAAAAGCCTTTAAAAGCCTTTACAGGTTACCACTTTAGATTTATAGAGGAGGTCTACTGCTAAAATCACTGCCCTCGATCTGACCTTCGCGGTGATACCTCACATGCATGGTGCAATTGCTGTTTAGATTTGACGCCAGACCGATGCTTGCATTCGCCTTTGCGCGAGAGCGGGGGGGGGGGGGGGGCAGGGGTGCTTTTTTTTTCTTTATTATTTTTTTGATTTTTTATCTTATTTTTAAACTGTTCCTTTCATTTTTATGTTTTTTAATCATTTTTTTTGTTATCTCAGGGAATGTAAATATCCCCTATGATAGCAATAGGTAGTGACAGGTACTCTTTTTTGAAAAAATTGGGGTCTATTAGACCCTAGATCTTTCCTCTACCCTCAAAGCATCTGACCACACCAAGATCGGTGTGATAAAATGCTTTCCCAATTTCCCAATGGCGCTGTTTACATCCGGCGAAATCTAAGTCATTAAATGCTCCTAGCTTCTGGTTTCTTATGCCATAGAGATGTTTGGAGCCATTCTGGTCTCTGATAAGCTCTATGGTCAGCTGGCTGAATCACCGGCTGCATTTTCAGGTTTCCTGTTGGGACAGGAGAGCCAGAGAAAAACATGGAAGACGATGGGGGGGGGGCATTCCATCCCACTGCTTGTAAAAGCAGTCTAGAGGCTAATTAGCTGCTAGGCTTGCTTTTACATGAAAGCCGACCGCTGGCTGAAAAGAATGATACCAAGATGATACCTAAACCTGCAGGCATCATTCTGGTATAACCACTCAAAGTCCAGCAACATACCAGTACGTTGCTGGTCCTTGTTGGGCATATATTGTAAACTTTTTTTTCATTCAGCCTGTGGGCTGAACGAAAAAAAGATATTGATCGGTGGATATGCCCACCATTAGAATACCTCCCTTCATCCACCCACTTCTAATGATGGGCATACATGCACCGCTTATATATACCGAAGCATGGGGGCATCCTCCCGCAAAAGGCAGGAGCAAATCGCTCTTCCACCCACTGCTGCCCCCACGCTTCGGCATATATGCTGAAGTATGCAACTGTGGTGGTGAAATCACCTCCGACAGCGCTGGAGTCACGGCTTTATATATCGTGGGAGCAAACGCTGTTGCTATCAAGATAAATAAATCCGCGCTGCAACTGAATGGCGTACCTGCTAAGCAAATGATGGTTAACAATAAAACAAAGTAACATTACAGTATAACAGTAAGACTTACCATACCTGCAAAGCAAATACAAAAAAAAAAAATAGTAAAAAATAAAACATTTAACGAAACCTGTGCCTAAAATATATATATGCCGAAGCATGGGGGCACCCTCCCACAAAAGGCAGGAGCAAATCGCTCCTCCACCCACTGCTGCCCCCACGCTTTGGCATATATGTTGAAGTATGTAACTGTGGTGGTGAAATCACCTCCGACAGCGCTGGAGTCACGGCTTTATGTAGTCACGTGGGAGCAAACGCTGTTGCTGTCAAGATAAATAAATCCGCTCTGCAGCTGAATGGCGTACCTGAAAATAATAAAATTGTTACCAACAAAACACAGTAAACAGTAAAGTATAAAAAAATTGCATATCTGAAAAGCAAACATGGTAAAACATAATAACAATAAAATATTGCAGAATAGAATACAGTAAAAAAGAGCAGAACAATAGAGAGAGAATAGAGAGAGAGAGAACAATAAAACGACAACTATTTTTGTTTTTTTTATTTTATTTTTTTTGTGTTTTTTTTTTTTTTACACTTTTTTTAGTAACTTTAACTTTTGTAACTGGTACCAGGTTTGGGTCTCTCAAAATGCAATGGCATCTTGGGAGACCCTGTGAAAGTGTGTCCTAGTCTGTACAGTGCTGTACCCTACGCTAATACTCAACTAGTGAATGGTAGCGTTCAAAACATTCACCAATGCATAGACCAGGATTGTCAGGACAGGAGAGACAATAAGACCGGGTGTCACGCCTAAATCCGCGCTTGCTACAGACACGACATCTTTTTTGGGGGGCTCGTCGGGTAGGGGTACTAGGGAGGGCATAAGGAAAATGCCTCTCATGCAGCCGGCTTACTGCATTTGGTTGGGGATGGTGAGGTGGAGCACCGTCTGGAAACAGAAGGGCTCTGACGATCTCTTCCTGGAATTTAAGGAAGGATCCAGTCTGTCCTGAAGCTCTGTATAGCACATGAGCGTTCAGCAAAGCCAATTGAAATAAATAAACAGACACTTTTTTGTACCAGCGTCTGGCCTTACGGGCAACTAGATACGGCGCCAACAACTGGTCGTTGAGGTCCACCCCTTCCATATTTTGGTTATATTCGTGGACACAGAGGGGTTTCTCCACAACACCAGTCGCCGTAGTAATTTGGGCTGTCGTGTCTGCATGAAGGGAGGTGAGAACGAAAACATTCTTCTTATCCCTCCACTTCATAGTGAGCAAGTTATTACACTTCAAGCAGGCTCTCTCCCCCAGCCTAAGTCGGGAATCTACAAGTCGCTGGGGAAAGCCCTGGCGATTAGGTCGCACGGTGCCACATGCTCCAATCTGATGATCAAAAAGGTGACTAAAAAGTGGCACGCTCGTGTAATAATTGTCCACGTACAAGTGGTACCCCTTTCCTATCTTGCCAGTGCTTCCTATGTAGTCAGGGCAGTTTTTTGGCTCTATGTGACTATCTTTGCCCTCGTAAACCATAAAACTACATGTATAGCCTGTGGCCCTGTCACAGAGCTTATACATCTTGACCCCGTATCTGGCACGCTTGCTGGGAAGGTACTGTTTGAATGACAAGCGGCCAGAAAATTTAACCAGGGACTCATCAACGCAGACAACTTGATGGGGAGTAAACAAGTCTGCAAAACGTTAGTTGAAGTGGTTTACGAGCTGCTGAATTTTGTAGAGCTGATCGTATCCAGGGTCTCCACGAGGATGACAGAGTTCATTGTCATTGAAGTGCATGAACCGCAAAATCTGCTCGTATCGTGCCCTGGCCATGGAAGCAGAGAACACGGGCATATGGTAAATTGGGTCAGTGGACCAATATGACCGCAACTTACTCTTTTTATTTATGCCCATGTTGAGGGAAAGGCCCAGAAAGAGCTTAAATTCGAGGACCGTAATTGGTTTCCAATCTCTGGCATGGGAGGACTGGGGATTAGCAGCGATGTGTTGACCAGCGTATAAATTGCTTTGGTCCACAATAGATCTATAGAGATCTTCGGTGAAAAACAGCGAATAAAAATCCAGTGGCGTAAAATCAACTGTTTCTACCTGAATTCTGGGTTGGCCAGTGAATGGGGGAAGTACGGGTGCTGCAGAAGTGGTGGGTTCCCAATTCGGATTGGGGAATGCAGCAGGAAGGGCACTATGGGCACAACGGGCCTGTCTTTGTCTTCTTGGTGGCAGCGGGACACTACTTGTGCTTGCCACCTCGCCAGCTTGAACTGCACTTATGGGACTCGCCACGTCACCACGTGATACTGCAGTGCTGGATGTACGACCATGGTGTACTAGGCCGCTGGTGCTTGCCAGTTCACCAGAAGGAAAAGCGGCACTAGTACTTCTCTGCTCCATACAAGAGCCCTGCGGTTCTTGCACTTCAAGGACAGAAGAAGAAGATTGGGGTCTGGAGCTACTGATTACCAACAATACAGACCTGATCACAGATGTGGAAATACGGGGCAATTTAGGTAACAGCGATCACAGGTCAATTAGTTTCAGTATAAGTCACACAAATAGGAAACATGAAGGGAACACAAAGACACTGAATTTCAAAAGAGCCAACTTCCCTAAACTACAAACCTTGCTAAAAGTCATAAATTGGGATAAAATATTAGGAACAAAGAATACGGAGGAGAGATGGGTTTGCTATAAGGGCATTAGCCAATGTATCCCATTGGGTAATAAATTTAAAAGAGCGAACAAAAATCCTGGATGGCTTAACTCCAATGTAAAAATGCATATAAAAGCAAAGGAGAAGGCCTTCAAAAAATACAAGGTTGAGGGATCATCCTCAGCATTCAGACTTTATAAAGAATGCAATAAGAAATGTAAGGGTGCAATTAGGACGGCTAAGATAGAACATGAAAGACACATAGCGGAGGAGAGCAAAAAAAATCCCAAGAAATTCTTTAAGTATGTAAACAGTAAAAAAGGGAGGACAGACCATATTGGCCCCATAAAGAATGAGGAAGGACATCTGGTTACAAAGGATGGGGAGATGGCAAAGGTATTGAATTTATTCTTCTTCTCAGTTCTCACGAGTGAATCGGGGGGCTTCAGTAACCAAAACTGCAGTGTTTATCCTCATGACACAACACAGGAAGCACCTACATGGTTAACAGAGGACGGAATTAAAATTAGACTTGAGAAACTTAACATTAATAAATCACCGGGACCAGATGGCTTGCATCCGAGGGTACTTAGGGAACTCAGTCAGGTGATTGCCAGACCATTGTTCCTAATTTTTACAGACAGTCTATTGACTGGAATGGTACCAGCTGATTGGAGAAAAGCCAATGTAGCACCAATATTTAAAAAGGGCCCAAAAAACATCCCTGGGAATTACAGACCAGTTAGCCTAACATCAATAGTATGTAAACTCTTGGAGGGGATGATAAGGGACTATATACAAGATTTTAGTAATAAGAATGATATCATTAGCAGTAATCAGCATGGATTCATGAGGAATCGTTCTTGCCAAACCAATCTATTAACCTTCTATGAGGAGGTGAGTTGTCATCTAGATAAAGGAAGGCCCGTAGACGTGGTGTATCTGGATTTTGCAAAAGCATTTGACACAGTTCCCCATAAACGTTTACTGTACAAAATAAGGTGTGTTGGCATGGACCATAGGGTGAGTACATGGATTGAAAACTGGCTACAAGGGCGTGTTCAGAGGGTGGTGATAAATGGGGAGTACTCAGAATGGTCAGGGGTGGGTAGTGGGGTTCCCCAGGGTTCTGTGCTGGGACCAATCCTATTTAATTTGTTCATAAACGACCTGGAGGATGGGATAAACAGTTCAATCTCTGTATTTGCAGATGATACTAAGCTGAGCAGGGCAATAACTTCTTCGCAGGATGTGGAAATCTTGCAAAAAGACCTGAACAAATTAATGGGGTGGGCGACTACATGGCAAATGAGGTTCAATGTAGAAAAATGTAAAATAATGCATTTGGGTGGCAAAAATATGAATGCAATCTATACACTGGGGGGAGAACCTCTGGGGGAATCTAGGATGGAAAAGGACCTGGGGGTCCTAGTAGATGATAGGCTCAGCAATGGCATGCAATGCCAAGCTGCTGCTAACAAAGCAAACAGAATATTGGCATGCATTAAAAGGGGGATCAACTCCAGAGATAAAACGATAATTCTCCCACTCTACAAGACTCTGGTCCGGCTGCACCTGGAGTATGCTGTCCAGTTCTGGGCACCAGTCCTCAGGAGGGATGTACTGGAAATGGAACGAGTACAAAGAAGGGCAACAAAGCTAATAAAGGGTCTGGAGGATCTTAGTTATGAGGAAAGGTTGTGAGCACTGAACTTATTCTCTCTGGAGAAGAGACGCTTGAGAGGGGATATGATTTCAATTTACAAATACTGTACTGGTGACCCCACAATAGGGATAAAACTTTTTCGCAGAAGAGAGTTTAATAAGACTCGTGGCCACTCATTACAATTAGAAGAAAAGAGGTTTAACCTTAAATTACGTAGAGGGTTCTTTACTGTAAGAGCGGCAAGGATGTGGAATTCCCTTCCACAGGCGGTGGTCTCAGCGGGGAGAATTGATAGCTTCAAGAAACTATTAGATAATCACCTGAATGACCGCAACATACAGGGATATGTAATGTAATACTGACACATAATCACACACATAGGTTGGACTTGATGGACTTGTGTCTTTTTTCAACCTCACCTACTATGTAACTATGTAACTATGGTTTGCCTGACCTTGGCAGGGACCACAACTCCGTTGTCAGAGCTATCTGTCATGAAGCCGCTGTCCTCTACAGGATCGTATTCTGAGCCTGAATCTGACAGATGAGTGACTTCCTCTTCACTATCTGTCATGCTCAGAAACGTGTAGGCCTCTTCACTAGTGTACCTTCGATTTGCCATTTTGGGCTCTAAATTTAGGGGTACACTAGTGAGACTCACAGGCAAAAAAGCTACTGACTGTTAGCGACTGATTCAAAACGCTACCAAAAAACTGTTAGCGATCGCAGGGATCAGGCCTGACTCTGCGAACGCTGCAGTTATGTGTGCTTAGTGTTTTGTAAGTGACAGTGATCGATCGATACTGCACTTGGGTGGGCTGGGCAGGGCTGGGCCGAGGGGCAAAACGCAAGTGCTAGCAGGTATCTGGGCTGATCCCGCTAACACTGCATTTATGGGAACCCTAAACTGCTGGGGATGCTAGTATAGATCTGATCGGATCAGATATCGATCCGCTCAGATACTATAGCACTAAGGGAGATGTATGCTGCGTGCATGGGTGTTAGAGCCCTTGCACACTGGGGCGGGGGGCGGCGTCGGCGGTAAAACGCCGCTATTATTAGCGGCGTTTTACCGTCGGTATGCGGCCGCTAGCAGGGCGGTTTTACCCCCCGCTAGCGGCCGCGAAAGGGTTAAATACCACCGCAAAGCGCCTCTGCAGAGGCGCATTGCCGGCGGTATAGCCGCGCCGTCCCATTGATTTCAATGGGCAGGAGCGGTAAAGGAGCGGTATACACACCGCTCCTTCACCGCTCCGAAGATGCTGCTGGCAGGACTTTTTTTCCCGTCCTGCCAGCGCATCGCTCCAGTGTGCAAGCCCTCGGGGCTTTCACACTGGGATGAAAGCAGCGGCACTTTCGGGGCGGTTTGCAGGCGCTATTATTAGCGCAATAGCGCCTGCAAACCGCCCCAGTGTGCAAGGGCTCTTAGCGGTACTGGCGCTAACCTGACGCTGCCTGGGGCGACGCAGACCTTATCTGACCCCAAAAAACGTAACTTATATCACCGCCGGGCAATTAGGGGGTTAAACCTTTATAAGGTAATAAACGGCGGGTGCCCTAAAACTATGACAAACAAACTAACTAACCAGCGTCACCCGTAACACTTATACAGTGATCGCTGGTGAAAGGGTTAACTAGGGGGCAATCAGGGGGTTAAAACCTTTAGTAGGTAGTATATGGGGGTCCCTGTCGCTATAAAACACTGACAGTGTTACCTCCCTAACTAGCGTCACCTGTGTCACTAATACAGCGATCAGAAAAACGATCGCTTAGTGACACTGGCGACGGGGGGGTGATCAAGGGGTTAACCTTTATTAGGGGGGTTAGGGGGGTACCCTGGACCTAAAGGGGGGTACCCTAGACCTAAAGGGGGCTAACCCTAACTACCCTAACACTTATAACTGTCACAAACTGACACCAATGCAAAAAAAAAAACCTGCTATTGGTGTCATTGTTACAGGGGGGTGATCGGGGCGTGATGGGGGGTGAAAAGCTTACCTAGTGTGTTCTACTGTTAGTGTAGTGTTGGTGCACTTACTTGGATGTCTTCTCTCCTCGGCGCCGGAACGAAAAGACCGGCTCGAGGAGATGTGACATCACTTCCTCTGCCTCTGTTTACATTGCAGAGGCAGAGGAAGGATTTCATTCGCCGGGAGCGATCGCGAGGGGGTGGCCACGAATGGATGGCCTCCCCCTCACGTCTGATCGCCCGCGAACAAATGCCGGCCGCCTCGGGCACCGGGGGGGGTCCGATCACACCCCCCGCCCGCGGAAGGCAGATCACGTGTATGTACGTGATTCTGCCTGTCCGTGCCACTTTGCCGACGTACATCGGTGTGAGGCGGTCGGCAAGTGGATATATACTGTACATGAATCGTGAAAATAAGTGTTACTCACCATTATTGTAAACACATGACCTAAAGTGCAAGTAATAAACCCAAAACAATTATCATAAAAATATATAATGATGACTGAGTGAGTAAATAATCTGATGATGACAAACAAGTGATTATGAATATCACAGTGAGTAGTTCATGCACTATTGCTTCAACTAAGCAAAATGTCCAGACCAAAAAAATATATATATTGAACGTCCAATCCAAATAAAAATTAAGGTGCCACAAAGGGGTGCAACACAACAGGTGAATATGCAATAAAGATCTTCCTTTGATGTAAACACTCTCCTCCACCACACCGATTGTGATTGTGAATCACTCTAATGGAACCACACTCACCAGATATGCATGCCTTGCATTCTCAATGCCTCAATGCCTCGCGGCGTGTAAGCTTTATAAAGATCCCCCCAATGGATTACACGAGCTGGATAAAGGTGGGCCCACACAGATGGAACTCCTTAATAGCTGAGGCTCCTGGTCAGTCTGTCACTGAGAAAATGCCTCCAGCTGCCTATTCTCGTGAATCCTCCGTCCCACTTCTCTGGGTCTTTGCTTGCATTAGAAATGGCCCACATGGTTACTGTAGTTCAGTATTCCATAAGATTCCACAGCGTGGCTCCCCTTCAGGACTTGACTCCCACAGTACAGTGCGGCCAGCATACAAGTCTACGGAGCTCCCCCTGCTGACAGAAGGCGTCTGTCTGTCTATCTATCTATCTAGGTGGTTGAGAGATCAAATTAGGACACTGGACTGCAGCTGCTCTCTATGCCTTCACTGAAATGACATGCTGTACCTGGTAACACTGTCTGCCTTCCGTTAGCAGGGGGAGCTCCATAGACTTGTATGCTGGCCGCACTGTACTGTGGGAGTCAAAGTCCTGAAGGGGAGCCATGCTGTGGAATCCTATGGAATACTGAACTACAATAACCATAAGGGCCATTTCTAATGCAAGCAAAGACCCAGAAAAGTGGGACGGAGGATTTGCGAGAATAGGCAGCTGGAGGTATTTTCTCAGTGACAGACTGACCAGGAGTGTCACCTATTAAGGAGTTCCATCTGTGTGGGCCCACCTTTATCCAGCTCGTGTAATTCCTTGGGGGGATCTTTATAAAGCTTACACGCCGCGCATGAGAATGCAAGGCATGCATATCTGGTGAGTGCGGCTCCATTAGAGTGATTCACAAACACAATCGGTGTGGTGGAGGAGAGTGTTTACATCAAAGGAAGATCTTTATTGCATATTCACCTGTTGTGTTGCACCCCTTTGTGGCACCTTAACCACTTGACGACCGCCTCACGCAGATATACGTCTGCAGAATGGCACGGGCAGGCAAAATCACGTACCTGGTACGTGATTGCCTTCCCGCGGTCGGGGGGTCCGATCAGACCCCCCCCCGGTGCCTGAGGTGGTCGCCTTTGGTCTGGCAGCGATCAGAGATGAGGGGGGGGCCATCCGATCATGGCCCCCCCTCGCGATCGCTCCCAGCCAATGAGGATCTTCCTCTGCCTCTGTGTAGTACACAGAGGCAGGGGATGTGATGTCATCTCTCCTCGGCTCGGCAGTTTCCGTTCCGGCGCCGAGGAGAGAAGTCTGAAATGTGAGTGCACAACACACACACACATCCCAGTAGAACATGCCAGGCACACATATCACCCCCCTTTACCCCCCGATCCCCCCCGATCACCCCCTAATCACCCCTCTCCCCCCTGTCACACTGACACCAAGCAGTTTTTTTTTTGTCTGATGACTGCATGATGTCAGTTTGTGACAGTTACTGTGGTAGGGCAGTTAGTATTAGCCCCCTGTAGGTCTAGGGTACCCCCCTAACCCCACCTAATAAAGTTTTAACCCCTTGATCACCCCCCGTCACCAGTGTCGCTAAGCGATCATTTTTCTGATCGCTGTATTAGTGTCACTGGTGATGCTAGTTAGGGACGTAAATATTTAGGTTCGCCGTCAGTGTTTTATAGCGACAGGGACCCCCATATACTATCTAATAAATGTTTTAACCCCTTGATTGCCCCCTAGTTAACCCTTTCACCACTGATCACTGTATAACCGTTACGGGTGACGCTGGTTAGTTTGTTTATTTTTTATAGTGTCAGGGCACCCGCCGTTTATTACCTAATAAAGGTTTAGCCCCCTGATCGCCCGGCGGTGATATGCGCCACCCCAGGCAGCGTCAGATTAGCGCCAGTACCGCTAACACCCACGCACGCAGCATACACCTCCCTTAGTGGTCTAGTATCTGAGCGGATCAATATCTGATCCGATTAGATCTATACTACCGTCCCCAGCAGTTTAGGGTTCCCAAAAACGCAGTGTTAGCGGGATCAGCCCAGATACCTGCTAGCACCTGCGTTTTGCCCCCTCCGCCCAGCCCAGCCCAGCCCACTCAAGTGTAGTATCGATCGATCACTGTCACTTACAAAACACTAAACGCATAACTGCAGCGTTCACAGAGTCAGGCCTGATCCCTGCGATCGCTAACAGCTTTTTTGGTAGCATTTTGGTGAACTGGTAAGCACCAGCCCCAAGCAGCGGAAGGTTAGCGCCAGTACCGCAAACACCCATGCACGCACCGTACACCTCCCTTAGTGGTATAGTATCTGAACGGATCAATATCTGATCCGATCAGATCTATACTATCGTCCCCAGCAGTTTAGGGTTCCCAATAACGCAGTGTTAGCGGGATCAGCCCAGATACCTGCTAGCACCTGCGTTTTGCCCCCTCCGCCCGGCCCAGCCCAGCCCACCCAAGTGCAGTATCGATCGATCACTGACACTTACAAAACACTAAACGCATAACTGCAGCGTTCGCAGAGTCAGGCCTTTTGGTGAACTGGCAAGCGCCAGCGGCCTAGTACACCCCGGTCGTAGTCAAACCAGCACTGCAGTAACACTTGGTGACGTGGCGAGTCCCATAAGTGCAGTTCAAGCTGGCGAGGTGGCAAGCACAAGTAGTGTCCCGCTGCCACCAAGAAGACAAACACAGGCCGTCGTGCCCATAATGCCCTTCCTGCTGCATTCACCAATCCTAATTGGGAACCCACCACTTCTGCCGCGCCCGTACTTCCCCCATTCACATCCCCAACCAAATGCAGTCGGCTGCATAAAAGGCATTTTCTTTATGTCCTCCCGAGTACCCCTACCCAACAACCCCCCCAAAAAAGATGTTCTGTCTGCAGCAAGCGCGGATATAGGCGTGACACCCGCTATTATTGTCCCTCCTGTCCTGACAATCCTGGTCTTTGCATTGGTGAATGTTTTGAACGCTACCATACACTAGTTGAGTATTAGCGTAGGGTACAGCATTGCACAGACTAGGCACACTTTCACAGGGTCTCCCAAGATGCCATCGCATTTTGAGAGACCCGAACCTGGAACCGGTTACCGTTATAAAAGTTGCAGTTACAAAAACAGTGTAAAAAAAAAAACACAAAAAAAAATATAAAATAAAAAATAATAGTTGTCGTTTTATTGTTCTCTCTCTCTCTATTCTCTCTCTATTGTTCTGCTCTTTTTTACTGTATTCTATTCTGCAATGTTTTATTGTTATTATGTTTTATCATGTTTGCTTTTCAGGTATGCAATTTTTTATACTTTACTGTTTACTGTGCTTTATTGTTAACCATTTTTTTGTCTTCAGGTACGCAATTCACAACTTTGAGTGGTTATACCAGAATGATGCCTGCAGGTTTAGGTATCATCTTGGCATCATTCTTTTCAGCCAGCAGTCGGCTTTCATGTAAAAGCAATCCTAGTGGCTAATTAGCCTCTAGACTGCTTTTACAAGCAGTGGGAGGGAATGCCCCCCCCCCACCGTCTTCCGTGTTTTTCTCTGGCTCTCCTGTCTCAACAGGGAACCTGAGAATGCAGCCGGTGATTCAGCCAGCTGACCATAGAGCTGATCAGAGACCAGAGTGGCTCCAAACATCTCTATGGCCTAAGAAACCAGAAGCTACGAGCATTTTATGACTTAGATTTCGCCGGATGTAAACAGCGCCATTGGGAAATTGGGAAAGCATTTTATCACACCGATCTTTGTGTGGTCAGATGCTTTGAGGGCAGAGGAGAGATCTAGGGTCTAATAGACCCCAATTTTTTCAAAAAAGAGTACCTGTCACTACCTATTCCTATCATAGGGGATATTTACATTCCCTGAGATAACAATAAAAATGATTTAAAAAAAAAAAAATGAAAGGAACAGTTTAAAAATAAGATAAAAAAGCAAAAAAATAATAAAGAAAAAAAAAGCACCCCTGTCCCCCCCTGCTCTCGCGCTAAGGCGAACGCAAGCGGTCTGGCGTCAAATATAAACAGCAATTGCACCATGCATGTGAGGTATCACCGCAAAGGTCAGATCGAGGGCAGTAAGTTTAGCAGTAGACCTCCTCTGTAAATCTAAAGTGGTAACCTGTAAAGGCTTTTAAAGGCTTTTAAAAATGTATTAATTTTGTTGCCACTGCACGTTTGTGCGCAATTTTAAAGCATGTCATGTTTGGTAGCCATGTACTCGGCCTAAGATCATCTTTTTTATTTCATCAAACATTTGGGCAATATAGTGTGTTTTAGTGCATTAAAATTTAAAAAAGTGTGTTTTTTCCCCAAAAAAAATGCGTTTGAAAAATCGCTGCGCAAATGCTGTGTGAAAAAAAAAATGAAACACCCACCATTTTAATCTGTAGGGCATTTGCTTTAAAAAAATATATAATGTTTGGGGGTTCAAAGTAATTTTCTTGCAAAAAAAATGAAAGGAACAGTTTAAAAATAAGATAAAAAAGCAAAAAAATAATAAAGAAAAAAAAAGCACCCCTGTCCCCCCCTGCTCTCGCGCTAAGGCGAACGCAAGCGTCGGTCTGGCGTCAAATATAAACAGCAATTGCACCATGCATGTGAGGTATCACCGCAAAGGTCAGATCGAGGGCAGTAAGTTTAGCAGTAGTGGGGGTTCAAAGTAATTTTCTTGCAAAAAAAATGAAAGGAACAGTTTAAAAATAAGATAAAAAAGCAAAAAAATAATAAAGAAAAAAAAAGCACCCCTGTCCCCCCCTGCTCTCGCGCTAAGGCGAACGCAAGCAAAAAAAAATTATTTTTTCATGTAAACAAAAAGTGTCAGAAGGGGCTTTGTCTTCAAGTGGTTAGAAGAGTGGGTGATGTGTGACATAAGCTTCTAAATATTGTGCATAAAATGCCAGGACAGTTCAAAACCCCCCCAAATGACCCCATTTTGGAAAGTAGACACCCCAAGCTATTTGCTTTGAGGCATGTCGAGTCCATGGACTATTTTATATTGTGACACAAGTTGCGGGAAAGAGACAATTTTTTATTTTTTTTTTGCACAAAGTTGTCACTAAATGATATATTGCTCAAACATGCCATTTGAATATGTGAAATTACACCCCAAAATGCATTCTGCTGCTTCTCCTGAGTACGGGGATACCACATGTGTGAGACTTTTTGGGAGCCTAGCTGCGTACGGGACCCCGAAAGCCAAGCACCGCCTTCAGGCTTTCTAAGGGTGTAAATTTTTGATTTCACTCTTCACTGCCTATCACAGTTTCGGAGGCCATGGAATGCCCAAGTGGCACAAAACCCCCCCAAATGACCCCATTTTGGAAAGTAGACACCCCAAGCTATTTACTGAGAGGTATAGTGAGTATTTTGCAGACCCCACTTTTTGTCACAAAGTTTTGAAAATTGAAAAAAGAAAAAAAAAATTCTTGTCTTTCTTCATTTTCAAAAACAAATGAGAGCTGCAAAATACTCACCATGCCTCTCAGCAAATAGCTTGGGATGTCTACTTTCCAAAATGGGGTCATTCTGGGGGGTTTTGTGCCACCTGGGCATTCCATGGCCTCCGAAACTGTGATAGGCAGTGAAGAGTGAAATCAAAAATTTACACCCTTAGAAATCCTGAAGGCTGTGATTGGTTTTCGGGGCCCCGTATGCGGCTAGGCTCCCAAAAAGTCCCACGCATGTGGTATCCCCGTACTCAGGAGAAGCAGCTAAACATATTTTGGGGTGCAATTCCACATATGCCCATGGCCTGTGTGAGCAATATATCATTTAGTGACAACTTTGTGCAAAAAAAAAAAAATTGTCACTTTCCCGCAACTTGTGTCAAAATATAAAATATTCCATGGACTCAACATGCCTCAAAGCAAATAGCTTGGGGTGTCTACTTTCCAAAATGGGGTCATTTGGGGGGGGGGGTTGTGTCATCTGGGCATTTTATGGCCTTCAAAACTGTGATAGGTAGTGAGGAGTAAAATCAAAATTTTACGCCCTTAGAAATCCTGAGGGCGGTGATTGTTTTTCGGGGCTCCGTACGCGGCTAGGCTCCCAAAAAGTCCCACACATGTGGTATCCCCATACTCAGGAGAAGCAGCTGAATATATTTTGGGGTGCAATTCCACATATGCCCATGGCCTGTGTGAGCAATATATCATTTAGTGACAACTTTGTGTAATTTTTTTTTTTTGTCATTATTCAATCACTTGGGACAAACAAATTAATATTCAATGGGCTCAACATGCCTCTCAGAAATTTCCTTGGGGTGTCTACTTTCCAAAATGGGGTCATTTGGGGAGGTTTTGTACCGCCCTGCCATTTTAGCACCTCAAGAAATGACATAGGCAGTCATAAACTAAAAGCTGTGTAAATTCCAGAAAATGTACCCTAGTTTGTAGACGCTATAACTTTTGCGCAAACCAATAAATATACACTTATTGACATTTTTTTTACCAAAGACATGTGGCCGAATACATTTTGGCCTAAATGTATGACTAAAATTGAGTTTATTGGATTTTTTTTATAACAAACAGTAGAAAATATTATTTTTTTTCAAAATTTTCGGTCTTTTTCCGTTTATAGCGCAAAAAATAAAAATGGCAGAGGTGATCAAATACCATCAAAAGAAAGCTCTATTTGTGGGAAGAAAAGGACGCAAATTTCGTTTATGTACAGCATTGCATGACCGCGCAATTAGCAGTTAAAGCCACGCAGTGCCAAATTGGAAAAAGTCCTCTGGTCCTTAAGCAGCATAATGGTCCGGTCCTTAAGTGGTTAATTTTTATTTGGATTGGACTTTCAATATATATATTTTTTTGGTCTGGACATTTTGCTTAGTTGAAGCAATAGTGCATGAACTATTCACTGTGATATTCATAATCACTTGTTTGTCATCATCAGATTATTTACTCACTCAGTCATCATTATGTATTTTTATGACAATTGTTTTGGGTTTATTACTTGCACTTTAGGTCATGTGTTTACAAAAATGGTTAGTAACACTTATTTTCACGATTCAAGTACAGTACTGTATATATTTTCTTTACAGCGCCACTATTTCACTGATCTTTTTTGGAATACTTTGTTATTATTTTCTTTTTTAAAGTTGGCAGTTGCGGTCTATGTTTATTTTATACCTGAGCGCAGTGGAGGGTCACCAACTGTTTTTGCGCATTACTTGATCACTCTTTATAAGATCTAGTGTATTGATCAAATATATTCTGAAAATTAGAGCAACCAACCAGCACAAGCTGCATTTCAAAATATTAAGAAACCCATTCCTCATTCGGATATAAACTGCATAGGAATATTATTCTTTTACTAGTTTTCACTGTGTGAATGTATTTACAAAAATAATTTGACAATTATATATGCATACTTTTTTTGTTTTTTCAAGAGTATGGTTAAAGAAGCATCAACGTATTTATTCAAAGCAACACAAAACAGGCTGTTCATACGGAGTGTAAAAATACTAATACCATTTACCTGGTCAAAGAAAACGTATGAAAAAGTAAGGACAGAAACATATGATAAGGTAAGAGATTGCACTTTTTGGGGATTTAACACAGATGGTATTATAATGCATATATTTATGATTTAATAAGCCTGTAAGGGGGTGCTTTATGTACAGTATTTTTTGCTGACTGACTGACTCATTGGCATTACTGCTTTATAAGAAGGGATCCAAAACATGAAATGTCCTCTGTAAAATCACTGCCCAAACAAGAGAGCATATTAAGTACCAAAGGGAACTGCTGCTCATAGCCCACAATCCACCCATCTCTGTGGTTTCAGGTGCCTGCTGAAGGAGCTCGTCAATACTCTCCACATGGAATGAACAAACAAGTCGGCCGCACTCCAATGACATCAGCCTTCACACAGTTTTATTATTCCAGGGCAAGATCACAGAAGAGTCCACCCAGACCAAGCACCACTCTGACCTAGGTTTGACCCAAAAAGAGGCTTAATCAAAGAGAGGTCAATAGATCTCTGTGATTAAGTTCCTTCTTGGTGAAACGTGTCAGCTGGGGCTTGGTCTGGGCAGCCTCTTCTGTGATCTAACCCTGGAATAATAAAACTATGTGAAGGCTAGGGTGCAGCTTACTTGTTTGTCCTTTCCAAGAAAGTACACTGCTTTTTGTAAGGATAACACCTAAGAATATATTTTCCTAATTGGGTCAGTAATGTGGCAGGGGTGGAAAGGAGCCCATATTCTGTCAATGAGAAACCTACATTCTAGGCACATTGCACATTGTAAACTAAAAATTAGCCTCTGGGCTGGGTTACTATAAGTTCACTTATATGCCATTATTGAATAGAGAATGTGTCTGCTGGAGCAATCAATTGACTCAATCTCAGAGAATGACCAGCAGAGCGAATTTTTCTATGGCTGGATCCTTTCTACAACTGACCCAAGAGGGTTAGGTATCTGATTTGAACACATTTAGTCTGCAAGAGCACACATGCTGTTGTAAATCACTCTTTCTACAACTTTATAGCAAAGCTTTTTAAATAGCTATTCTGATTAACCACTTCCAGTTTTCTGACCCGAAATGTTCTGCGGAAAGGCAGCCCACACAGGCAAAGTGACGTACTTGTGCTTCGCTGCCTGCTTTCAAGTTTAGGGCCCCCCTGCCAACACCTGCTTTGATTGTACAAAGCAGGAGCCTGTCAGCAGGTCCCAAGCCAAAGATTCACGGCCGGGACCTGCTGATCGGCTGTGTACAATCACAGCCCAGAGCTCTATGTTGACAAACAACACACAGCTCTGTACAGAGAGAACAATCTCTTTGCAGGGATGAGAAACTTAGGGATCTATAAGTAAAAGCAGCACACTTTACACACATTTAACCCCTTGAGCACCCTAGATGTTAACCCTTTCATAGCCAGTGTCATTTTTATAGTGACGGTGTGTAGTATTATCACTGATCACTGTATTCATGTCACTGGTGAAGTCAATGGCAGTTAGTCAGTCCCCCCCAGCGTTAGTTAGTGTCAGATTGCCTGCCAAACTATCGCAGTCCCATTATAAGTTGCTGATAACTGCCATTAGTAGTATAAAAAAATATAAACATAAAATTTCCAGTATATATACACCACAGTTTGTAGGCGCTATAGCTTTCATGTAAACCAATCAATATACACTTATTGAGATTTTTTTTACAAAAGTCATGTAGCAGGAAATATTTTTCAGACATTTCAAGTCTCCCGCGAGGTGCGGGAGACTCCCAGATTTCTGCGGCGGCTCCAGCACACCCACAAGCGCCTCCCGATCTCCTGGGAATGATCGGTGTGGCGTGGAACAGCTGTGAAGACCGACTCTGTCCCTGCAGAGTCGGCCATTTTGTGGTGAACCAAATTGCATTGATTTTAATGGGAGAATTCTGAAACGCTAGAGAACAAAAGTTCTTCTTGTGTTGAGTCTCCAGCCGGGCGCCATTTTCCTAAAAAAAAACACCTCCTTACAGCATAGGACATATATATATACACACACACTGTTTTTTTTATTTGTTATGTTTTTTACTTTATTTCAGAGCATATATATATATATATATATATATATATATATATATATATATGCTTTGAAGTAAACAAATTTAACAAGTGTATATGCTGATATCTCACCAAAGCCCCCCCAAAAATATAAAAAAAATTCTAAAAAAATTCAAAAAAATTAAAAAGTGTAAAAAAATAAAATAAACTACTGACACCACTCTCCCCTGGCCTACCAATACTGTCCACTGCCCCAACCCCCTCCCCCCAAAAAGCATTGTGAAACAAAAAAAAGAAACAAATTAAATTGTAAAAAAATCAATTATTAAAAATAAAAAAAAATACTGACACCGTCCACTGCCACATGCCACCCACCCCCTTCCCCAGAAGCACTGTGGAAAATTATTAAAAAGGTGATTTAAAAAATATTTTGCCGGGGGGTGGGTCTTGCGGGCGCGAAGCGCAACCTCCCTTAAATGAATTTTTGCAGGTTGGGATGTCTGATTTTTGGCCAAAATTTATGAAGAAATTTGATCTTTAATTTTTTTTTATTGGATATGTTTTTCATCAGAAAGTAAAAAAAAAAATCTGTTTCAATTTATAAGGCAAAACATTAAAAACCCATTGGTGATCAAATACCACCAAAACAAAAGCTCTATTTTTGTGAAAAAAAAATTATATAAATTTTGTTTGGGTACAGCATTGCATGGCTGTGCAACTTACAGTTAAAGTAGTGCAGTGCTAAATAGCAAAAAATGTCCTGGTCATGAAAGGGATAACAACTTCTGGAGGTCAAGTGGTTCAAGACATTTCATTCAAGGAGTATGTGCTTTGTAATTGTCATAAATAGCTCTACCATGTTCATCACTCTAAAGGCTCTGCATGATCATCTTGCTGTGTTCTAAAAAAGATAAATATATAAATTTTTTAAGCCTGTCAATCCAGTCCACTACTTTTTATCCTGCATGTGCTTCCCTGCTGCTCCTTTCCCCTGTGTAAGTGCCATTTCAGATGATTCACCCTGTTGATAATGTCATCACCTCTCTCATGTGACGGTGCTCAGGCCTGATTATTGGCCTCTCGGGCCCCAGCACTACATTACGGGAGGAAGTCACAAGCACTCCTTTACCTGGAAGCACCAGGTAGAGGTATATTGCAGTTGCCCTGCTGGAGCAACCAAGTGGCAGGGAATTTTAGGGAGGATGGCTATAAATGGGTCAGGGGTAGGTTTTAAATAGGACAGGGCCTCCTCACATTTAACTTTTGCAGTTATGTAGAATATAACAATTGTCTTTTTTTCATTAGGCAGATATTGTCATTGCATCATCGCATGTTAAGTATGGAAATGACCCATACACATTACAGTATGGACAATGTGGTGAAAAAGGACGATACATTCATTTCACTCCTGAGTTCTTGGTAGATGACAAAATGATCTCTGTATATGGACCACGAGGTAACAATACAATATTAATTGATCTATCACATTTACTTGCTGTGCAAGAAACTTTAAAGTGGTATTAAACTCAAAACCAAAAATGTAATATATTGCAGCTCACCAATCATTAGATGGGGTGGCTGCATTAATTTTCTTTTTTCCCTCTGTTTTAACCTGATGATCGAGCCAGTAACATGCACCATATATTAGAGTGCCTACACTCTGGGTGAAGGTGAGGAAACAACAGAGACACTTTTGAATAGTAGCATGGTTAAGCAGGGGAGGGGGAATGTTAGTTGTACTAGTAGCTAACGCTATAAGCAGTTACAACAGCAGTTTTTTTTTAATCTTTTGGGACAAGGGTCTTTCAGTTGAAACTCTCTTCCATTCTTCCAGTATGCCAGGATAAGTACAACTAATGCCTGACACACACTAATAGCTGGGTTGAACGGAAAAAAAACTGACGTCTCTAATCAGAGAGGCTGTACTAACAATCCGATGTTAGTGCAGCGATCTCCCCCCACTGAGCTGAGTGTTCTGACAGGGGGATGCCCCCCCTTCCCCTCGCCAGAACACTCCGGTCAGTGCTCTCAGCCATTGGCCATTGGTTTTCCAGCATGCTTGCCCGACAGAAGTCAGCTTCTGCCAGACCAGCTGCCATACACAGGGGCCGAATGTCGGACGGTTTTTACTAAACCGGCAGATGTTGCCCAACATTCGGCCTGTGTTTACTAGGCTTAAGGGGCTGTCACCTATCCTCCATTCAGAGATACCTTTATATTCAGAGAAGCTGTAGAAGGGTAAGCATAGTTGGGCTCTCTTGATAAGAGCCTGTGAAAGCCCCTTGGTTGTATTAACCCTCACACCAGAAGACTACATGGGCGGGGTGGAGGTGGCAAGGATGGAGGAGGATTTCAGCTGAAAGAAGAGGAATTAGCACATGCAACTCATCCTACTGTTTGTAAGTTATGTCCCTTGTGCTCTTCTGTTCTCTTGTCCTTTCTCTTCTTGATTTTAACTACATTTAGGCTTTCAAGTGTAAATAGCCTTATTTTTTTGTTTTGGATAGATCGAAGAGGAATTCGAAAATCCGTCAGTTTTTATTGTTGTCTATGTCCCCATTAGGTAGATTCACCCTCTCTATTTGGCATGTTTACTATTATTAGTGAGAGGGAAAATGAAAGAAAATCCCAAATGTTGGGTTGTTGCCAGAACCGGAGTAAAGTGGAAATCTTCCGATAGGGACACTAGTTCTGGTGACCCTGGTGACAACCAGGGATTCCTTCACTTGTGAGATATTTTTTCCCACTTCCTGTTTTGGTTAAGGGACATGAAGTTAAGGAAAATCTCCCCAATGGGACACGTAGACAAAGAAAAAAAACATCAGACAGTGGTTATAACTCTCCCTTACGCTTCCCAAAAAAAAAAAGTTAGGCCTTTTTGGCCTTGGCCTTCCTACTTTATCTAGTTGAAAAAAAACACAGAGTAATAACCCAGCGCCAGTGATAGACCACCCGGAGAATTTAAAAACAGCACATGTGCTATATAGCATGTAAACCATGTGTATTACACACAACCCTTACACAATTTAGAGGGGGGAGACCATGAAAAATACCCCGTGCAGCCAGACGAACCGTAACTGGTAGAAACAGATCAAGACAAGAACAACACATATAGTCCAGCGCCCCGGATATTTATGAGAAGCAAAATGCAACAGGCATAAAAAATTAATTAGATACTTTAATAGGCCAGAGGTGAACCAGTCCTAAAGATAATCTGAGGTAACAATAGTAACTACTAGTGAAACCAGGTATAAAAGCACTGTTACAGAAAAAAACACATATGCAAAAAACACAATAACACAGTATTGAAATATAAAAAAATATAAAAACCAATTGCTCACAGTTGTGGAAATAATAGATATGTATAGCACTTAACATCAACATATGCTTGAGTAGGAGGACAGTCAGCTTTGAACAATAGGAGGCTAACACTGGAGATCCATTCAATAGTGTCCCACAGGAGACCCTGGGTAGAATGATAGAAACAAATCACAGGCTCCAAGCAGATGACAGTAGCAAGATAAAGGGGATAAAAACTAATTACTCACAAGTAGAAGAAGGCTCGAGACTACCTCATCTCTAGGAGAGGTCGGCGTCATGTGGGGGAGCTCACTGGCACAGGCAGGTGGTGGAAAATCCGCGGCGTGGAGGTGTGCAGCTCCGCCGTGCGGAAAGCGGCCTCACTAGCTCTGGCAGATGATGGGATGACAGCAGCGTGTGGCTCTGCCGTGGGTGAAGCAGCCTCACTGGCTCAGGCAGATAGTGGGATGACTGCGGCATGCAGCTCCACCGTGCAGGAAGCAGCCTGGCTGGAGCTCCGTGTCTATGGATGGATGACATCAGTACGGGGAAGCCGCTCAAGCGTTGATGGGAGTGAGTCTGCCGCTGGTCTGCCGGAAGGTGTCTCCACAGGGCTGAAGCCTCATGGATGAGATGCGGTGACACTATACTGAAATGAAAACTGGATCTGAAGAGCCAGGCTAGGGGAAGATAATGCTGGAAACGGGCTGATGGAGCTCACATCTGTCCGACCAGCCTAGGGGATGACCAAAAAACATGTAGACATGGGATAATGGAAAAAAATGTATTTAAAAAATGTAAAAAAAATAAAATAAAAAAGATAAAATTCAAATCCAGATGGGTTGATGGAAATGGTGAGACTGAGAAAATAATGCTGGTTGAAGGGCAACTTCACGGAAAAGGTGAATGCATGGGTGAGTGGATCAAAGCTCACAGTGAAAGGCTCCGATTGGGGCCTCAGTGCTCTGGTTGCCTTGACGATGCGTTTCGCGCATGAGCGCTTTGTCATAGTCAAGGGTATAGGCAACTCGCAGGGTTTAAATAGATAAATGTGGAATAAGGGAGGGGACATGGTGGGAGGGGACATGGTGGGCGGGAAAAAAAAAAAAAGTTAACCCATTGTGGGAATGGGTGGGAGAAAAAAAAAAAAAGTATATGATCTCCAATGTTAATCTCCCACGCCCATATCACAAACTGTAAATAAACATACCATATTATACTTATATAAGAAACATATAAAATAAAAGTCCAAAGAACACATAATTTGCACCTTTATATAAAGCTTAAAAAAAATTAAAAAAAATAAAAGTTTTTTTTTCAAAAATTGACACTTCGTACCTTTCCATAAAGTGACTAAAACTCTCTTAGACATTTTATAAGCAAACCTCTTAAGCAACGTTTTTAGTCAAAACTTTTTTCTATTATTTTAAAAACATATCTTCCTTATTATTTTGAGAAGTATTAACAATAAGAAAAGACATGGTAACCATACTTGTAGATCATCATTATTATTCTAAAAAATGCACCAACTCTCATTAAATTTACACAAAACTGCATGTTTCTAGTTCTTCATTCAACCCCTTAGGGGCAAGCGAGTCAAACATGTAGATCCAAAAAACCTCACGCTTGCACAACAAAGAGAATCTTTCGTTGTTCGTTAGCGTACCCTTGGGGATCGTTTCAATAACAAAAACCTCCAGAAGTCTAATGTCTTTGTCATGGAAGCGTGAAAAGTGCCGGGGTACACTGTGTTCATCGCACCCCTTGGAGATGAGTCTACGGTGATCACCCACCCTGAATGGTCCGGCCAACGTAGACCAGCCCACAAGGGCAACGCAAGACATATACGACAAAGTCAGTAGAACAGGTAATAAATTGCCTGATCTCATATTGTTTGCCTGTGTTGATTGTAATAGTCTTAGTGCCGTGGGCAATGAATTGGCACGTAAGACACCCCCTCTTTTTACATTGAAAAATGCCCTTTCTATCATGAAAATAAGATCTAATATCAAGGGGGGATTTGGAAGATTTATTTATTATTTTGCTAGGTGCTAGCAGATTTTTTATAGTGCGTGCTTTTCGGAACGTCACCTGTGGGACCTCAGGTAATACCGGAGCATGACGTTGGTCTAAAAGAAGAATACCAAAATGTTTTCTAACTATTCTGGTAATTGATTTGTAATTCTCATTGAAAGTCGAGATAAATCTGACTGTCTGGTTCGTTCGTGATTCGTCTTTTGGATACTTGTTCCTGTCTCCAGGGGAGGGGTTTAGGTGAGACAGGAAAGCATCATTAACGAGATTGGATGGGTACCCTTTTTCCTGGAATTTCTTTTTCATTGCTGTTCCCTGTTCAACATAGTCCTCCAATCTTGTGCAGTTGCGTCTGAGTCTATTAAATTGACCACCAGGAATGTTGCGTTTCCATAAGGGATGATGGCAGCTTCCAAAATGAAGGTAGGAATTACCACTAGTTGGCTTAACTTAACATTCTAGTGAGGATCCTATGTTGATCATGGAACAGCACCAGATCCAGGAACACGAGTTCCTGAGGGTCTATAACATGGGTAAATGCCAGGCCAAGGGCATTGGAATTGCAATGGGCCACAAAAGAGGGAAACAAATCCGGGCCCCCACTGCATATGAGCACAATGTCATCGATGTATCGCCCAAAAAAGACAATGTGCTCAGCGAACGGGTTGTTGGCCCAGATATTGCACTCCTCCCAGTAGCCCATGGTGAGATTAGCATAGACCGGAGCAAAGTTCGCTCCCATGGCGGTTCCATTGCGCTGTAAATAAAATTGTTCACCAAACGTAAAATAATTACGTCTTAAACAGAATTCAGTGGCTTGAACCAAAAATTGTGATTGTAGCAAGTTGAAATCACCACTATTGGTCAAAAAATGTTGAACAGCTCTCAGCCCTATTTCATGGGGTATCGAGGTATAGAGAGAAGACACATCGAGGGATGCCCACCAGTATCCTTCTTCCCATGAATAGTTCTGAAGGGCTGTGATAACGTCATTGGAATCTTTAATATATGATGGCAGTTGGCACACAAGGGGTTGCAGACAATGGTCAATGTACATGGACAAACCATTACTAAAGCTGTTCGTGCTTGCTACAATTGGTCTCCCGGGCGGGTCCACCAATGATTTGTGGACCTTTGGGAGATGGTAGAAGTAGGGGGTACTACATTCGGTTGGCAGTAGGAATTGTTTTTCTTTATTGGTGAGGACACCATTTTGCCAGGCTTCCTGAACCAGCGACCTTAACTCCAGTTGGAACTCAGGGAGAGGATCGGACTGTAGTTTGAGATACGTATTCGTGTCTGCTAGCAATCTACTGGCTTCTTTGATGTAGTCGGTGCGATTTTGTATCACTAGACTACCACCCTTGTCTTCCTGCTTAATGGTGATCTTAGTGTTAGACATCAGCTCTTTTAGAGCTACATTCTCACATTTACTTAGGCTACGGGCCAGGGTGGGTGATCACCGTAGACTCATCTCCAAGGGGTGCGATGAACACAGTGTACCCCGGCACTTTTCACGCTTCCATGACAAAGACATTAGACTTCTGGAGGTTTTTGTTATTGAAACGATCCCCAAGGGTACGCTAACGAACAACGAAAGATTCTCTTTGTTGTGCAAGCGTGAGGTTTTTTGGATCTACATGTTTGACTCACTTGCCCCTAAGGGGTTGAATGAAGAACTAGAAACATGCAGTTTTGTGTAAATTTAATGAGAGTTGGTGCATTTTTTAGAATAATAATGATGATCTACAAGTATGGTTACCATGTCTTTTATTATTGTATATATTTCTCAAAATAATAAGGAAGATATGTTTTTAAAATAATAGAAAAAAGTTTTGACTAAAAACGTTGCTTAAGAGGTTTTCTTATAAAATGTGTAAGAGAGTTTTAGTCACTTTATGGAAAGGTACGAAGTGTCAATTTTTGAAAAAAAAACTTTTTTTTTTTTTTTTGAAGCTTTATATAAAGGTGCAAATTATGTGTTCTTTTGACTTTTATTTTATATGTTTCTTATATAAGTATAATATGGTATGTTTATTTACAGTTGGTGATATGGGCGTGGGAGATTAACATTGGAGATCATATACTTTTTTTTTTTTTCTCCCACCCATTCCCACAATGGGTTAACTTTTTTTTTTTTTTCCCCGCCCACCATGTCCTCTCCCTTATTCCACATTTATCTATTTATCTGCCTGAGCCAGTGAGGCTGCTTCACCCTCGGCGGAGCCACACGCCGCTGTCATCCAATCATCTGCCAGAGCTAGTGAGGCCGCTTTCCGCACGGCGGAGCTGCACACCTCCACGCCGCAGCTTTTCCAGCATCTGCCTGTGCCAGTGAGCTCCCCCACATGACGCCGACCTCTCCTAGAGATGAGGTAGTCTCGAGCCTTCTTCTGCTTGTAAATATAAGTGGAGGAGTCCGCGCTTAGGACAGTGTGAGAGCTGCTGCCTATTCCTGATTGGTACCCCAAGAGGTCCAATATGAAAGTAAATAAAATGATAAGGGAATAGAGACGGCGCTGCCCTCAATGTGATTGGGTGAAATAAACTAAAATAATAAGTGAACCCAAACTATGTATACATGATGCAATCTCACTGAATATGCAAAAGTGACCCAAAAAGATCCAACCGATCAACAAGCACAAGGCAGATGCCGTAATCTCAGTGCATACGACACTGCTGCTAGAGTGAAAAATAAAATAGAATGCTCCCAGTGAGTTAAATAAAAAAATAGAGTGAAAAAATATAAGTGGTATAACAAATCAAAATTAGATATATAATATTTCCTCAGAACTCAAAAGTTTTGGGACAAAATGGCGCCAGGGGTGGTGATAAATGTTGTGCTAGAAAATAATTAATTACATGTGTATATAGTATTTCTATGGTCTCCGTGTATCATTACCATATGTGTATAAGATGGTTCCTACAATTTCCAAAAGTATTGGGACACCATAGCATATGTGAACCACAACAACATATTGTGAACCATGCCGCGCCGCGGCTTTTCCACCACCTGCCTGTGCAAGTGAGCTCCCCCACATGACGCCAACCTCTCCTAGAGATGAGGTAGTCTCGAGCCTTCTTCTGCTTGTGAGTACTTAGTTTTTATCCCCTTCATCTCGCTACTGTCATCTGCTTGGAGCCTGTGGTTTGTTTCTATCATTCTACCCAGGGTCTCCTGTGGGACACTATTGAATGGATCTCCAGTGTTAGCCTCCTATTGTTCAAAGCTGACTGTCCTCCTACTCAAGCATATGTTGATGTTAAGTGCTATACATATCTATTATTTCCACAACTGTGAGAAATTGGTTTTTATATTTTTTTATATTTCAATACTGTGTTATTGTGTTTTTTGCATATGTGTTTTTTTTTCTGTAACAGTGCTTTTATACCTGGTTCCACTAGTAGTTACTATTGTTACCTCAGATTATCTTTAGGACTGGTTCACCACTGGCCTATTAAAGTATCTAATTAATTTTTTATGCCTGTTGCATTTTGCTTCTCATAAATATCCGGGGCGCTGGACTATATGTGTTGTTCTTTACTTTATCTAGTTGCCGACCACGCACTTTAGCTTTGCTGCTACAGTGCGAGGCAGCTGTGCGGAATCACATATGTATACATGATTCTGCTCTTCCGGGGAGGGGGTGCGCACACGTCACCCGCTTGTGTTGTGATTTTTGACAGAACAAGCTGATCAGTGGGTGTCGGCCAATGGTTGTTCAATGGCACCCACTGATCAGCGAGGAGGGAGACAGGACAGAGCTCTGCCTGCCAGTGGGGATGTGCTGGATTTTGTTTCCCTGCAAATCAGGAAATAGAGTTAGTAAAAGCACCACACAGTACACACAAAAACACTAGTTAGGCACACATTTAATCCTTTGATCGCCCTAGATGTTTAAACCCTTCCCAGCAGTGTCATTAGTACTGTGAGAGTGTATATTTTTAGCACTGATCACTGTATTAGTGTCACTGGTTCCCACAAAGTGTCAGTGACGGATTGTCTGCTGCAATATCGCAGTCCCAAAAATAAAAATTCTGGTGTATATACCATAGTTTGTAGACACCATAACTTTTGTGCAAACTAATCAATATACACTTATTGGGATTTTGTTTACCAAAAATATGTAGCAGAATACATATTGGCCTACATTTACAAAGAAATTCGATTTTTTTAATTATTATTGGATATGTTTTCTAGCAGAAAGTACAGAAAGTAAAAAATATATTTTTTTTTTCAAAATTGATGGTATTTTTTTGTTTATAGTGCAAAAAAACCCCAAAAAAACAGTGGTGATCAAATACCACCAAAAGGAAGCTCTATTTGTGCGGAAAAATGACAAATTTTATTTGGGTAGAGCGTTGTATGACTGCACAATTGTCAGTTAAAGTAATGCAGTACCGTATAGCAAAAAATGGCCTGGTGATAGACAGGGTTAAATCTTCCGGAGGTCAAGTGGTTGAAGAATATGTTACCCCTACATTTCATATTCCTGATATGTGGATATTGTGCCATGAACTTGTGTTAAAAAGTATCCTGTTCTCTTTGTATTGCTTCCTTTGTGTGAAATACCTGGTGATCCTGACAGTGTCCCTGCTATTTCAAGCTGACCATGCTAAGCATGAGAGCACATCCATTCTAGTGTGGTTAGTTTTCTTGCCATTTACTGGGAAGATCAGTAATGTGATCACTCATAAAAAAAGAGAAAAAAAGATATTTATAATTATATATGTGTGTGTATATATATATATGTGTGTGTGTGTGTGTGTGTTTGTGTTTCATTCTTATTTTAAACGGAATGGGTTGTTGTACAAGGCAAGGGTTAACATATACTTTAAGGCTGTAATCTAAGGTCCAATGTACAATGTTTCCAAACTTTAGTCTTTAGCTACATTTAGTATGGAGCCTGTATATCACAGTCAGATTACTTGTTAGGCATTACTGGGTTTAACCACTTGCTGTCCATGGCAATTTTTTAAATGTTTCACACACATGTTAAAATCAGCATTTTTTGCTAGAAAATTACTTAGAACCACCAAACATATATTTTCTGAAAGCAGAGGTCCTGGAGAATAAAATGGTCGCTGTTGAAATTTTTTGTCACATGATATCTATGCAGCCATTTAGCAAGTGCAAATTTTCCTGAAAAAATACAATCAAATAATGTTTAGTGCACACAAGCACAATATCTCATTTGTGTGGTGCAATCACTGTTTACAATTGCATGTGTGCAGTGGGGACAGGGGAGTTTTAAATTTTTTTTATTTATTTTGTAAATATTATTTTTTATAATCTTAAGGATTTTTTTCATTTAAGTTTATTTATTTATTAAGTTTATCAAGCTTATTATATGATAACTTTGGGATAGGAACCCTTGATGGAGACATCAGGGGGTCTAGTAGACCCCCAATGTCTCCCCTGCCTATAAAGCAGCTAATCAAAAAATTACAGCTCTGATACCGGAAGGTACTAAATTATCATCACTTCTGGCCTCATTCATTATAGGGTATATCAGGTCCTGGGCTCCCCCTGGCAGCGGGAGAGGGAACAGCCGTTTCCAGTGCTGTAAAAGGATCGGGTGGCTGTAAAAAATGAAACCACTTGCTGATAGGACGTATATATACATTTGGTCAGCAAGACTTTGAGACTTGTTTTGAGATGCAATAGATCGTTCCCTTACTGGCACACTACAAACCATGCAAATAAACAGTCCTTCACTGAGGTCTCTACCCACAGTGTCCCTTGAACTTGGAAGCCTCCCTCCAGAACTCAGGCAGGCAGTCTCCTTAGTGAATCTTCCAGATCCCCAGTGAAACCCCTCTCTTAGCTTCAAAAGAGTTTGTAGCAGGATAGGCCCCCCCAGCTTTGCACCGTTGGGATCTTGATGAGACAAGCAGACTCTTCAGTTGAACTGCTTAGAAGGGCAGCAACCCTTCTGGCTGGGAGCCTCTCCTCCTGGGTAAGAACCCTGCTCTCTCAGGCTCCAAACTATTTATTCACTCCCCAAGCCACCATCTGGGCATCCTCCTCCAGGGATTGGCTGGATCTACATAAATACGACACTCTTTTCATTGCAGCTACTTCCTAATAAATTCCCTTCAGCTGTAGAACACAATTGAACAGCACTGGAACACCATAGTTAATGCTCCAGGCCAGGCAAGCCTTTAGTATTCGTACACCAGGGGTTAACAGCAGCCATTGTCACTAGGATCCTTCACTAAGGTCTGTACCCACAGTGTCCCTTGGACTTGGATGCCTCCCTCCAGAGCTTAGGCAGGCAGTCTCCTTAGTGAATTTTCCAGACCGGATCCCCAGTGAAACCCCTCTCTTAGCTTCAAAAGAGTTTGATCAGGATAGGCCCCCCAGCTATGCACCGCTGAGATCTTGATGAGACAAGCAGACTCTGTAGTTGAACTGCCTAGAAGGGCAGAAACCCTTCTGGCTGGGAACCTCTCCTCCTGGGGAAGAACCCTGCTCTCTCAGGCTCCAAACTATTTATTCACTCCCCCAGCCACCATCTGGGCATCCTCCTCCAGGGATTGGCTGGATCTACATAAATATTCAGATGGCTTATTTGACTCTCCTACCCACTATATCCTGGAAATCTCTAGGAGACAGGGGGAATCAATCAAACCTGCAGTGCTCAGAGCAGCCTGAAGTAATCACAAGTTTACTGATTTCAGGAGAGCCACAAAAACTAAATTTATCTAACCTAACTAGCTGCCTATCAGAAAGGGTGCTGCATAACAAGGCACATTACCTTTTCTGTAGAAAAGGGATGTAATTGTTCATTAAAAGATAAGTTCACCTTTCTACAAAAAATAATAAATGCACATCTTTTTGCAGGTAAAAAAATGTGCATCTATTATTTTTTATAGTAGGACCCTTTAAAATCGCTGATGCCATGCAGGTCTCCTGTACTCTGTCAGTTTATCTTTCTTGTGCATACATCCCGTGTGGGGAAGCCAATACTTGCTGACAGGAAGACTCAATGAATTACCACTGCGCTCAACAGCACGTTGGTAGTTCATTGAGAACTACAAGCTGACAGCCGCTAAAGATGTCATTTGACAATTCTTTTGCTTTCCCCATGACTCAGAATCCATAAACATCAGTGCAGCACTGGATGAAAGATACAAGGGTCTGTCAGGAGTCCAGAAACTCATTGATCTTTTATACACAAACACTAATTACAATCAAA
Source organism: Lithobates septentrionalis (assembly GCA_037952835.1). Lineage (NCBI taxonomy): Eukaryota > Metazoa > Chordata > Amphibia > Anura > Ranidae > Lithobates > Lithobates septentrionalis. Next base: position 1,486,909 of record JBBDGP010000825.1, read on the forward strand.
CAGAGCACAGGTGTGGATGGTTAGCTTTAATAGCCATTCAAACCCCTTTGTGTCAACTTGTGTGCATGTTATCAGGCCAAAATCACCAGGGTATGTAAACTTTTGATCAGGGTCATTTGGGTAGTTTGTGTTGTCATTAGGATTTAAAAAGAGTAAACATAGTTGACTGATAATAAATGGCTTCAGCCAAATACTAACCATGAGTGAAAGAAAAGTTTTTGTGTTATCATTCATATTCTCTGAAAAATGGCCAAGAAATCATAAATTCTGCCAGGGTATGTAAACTTATGAGCACAACTGTATATCTTAATTTCAAGGCTTGCATCTGTAGAAAAAAAAAGTCCTTAGCCCACTAGTACTTTTTTTTCCCATAAATTCTAAAGTGTGTTAATATGGTATTTCCCTTTTATCTCTGAGAACATATTATTAACGGGTAATTTTTTAGATTTTTAGGAGTCCCTATAATTGCCCTGATCTGGCAAAATATCAACAATTTAAGTTATACAGAGCCAGTTAGCAATCCAAAAAAAATCAAAATAATAATAAAAAAAATCAACGTGCATCAAAGTGCAGTGCTGGCAGTGTGCTGTTAAAATTTCTGGGCAACAAGTGACCGTGACTACCGCCAGTTGCCCCTACAACACCACAGAGCTGCGCTCTTCCCTTCTCTGTCAGGAGCAGCCACGGAGTAATCTCCGCCCAACAGGCGCTCAGCGAGACGTGACATGATGTCACTGAGGGGCCGGCCGGGAGGCGGGAGGAGGAACCAACCAGGCTGTCAATGACAAAGTAAGCAGATGGGCATCTATGAATGAATGAATCAGATAACTCTGTTGTTGGTGGGGGGAAGAGGTGAGATTAATAATTAATGGTTTTCCAATGGTATTTGCAATATGCAGCATGAGGGGGTTCATGTATTACCACTGGTCACTAATGCATTAATGATCAGTGTCAGTTAATTTGTGCTGCATTATTGGCACCAGTATCAGTGTTCATTAACCCCTTCATGCTGCAGCATAACACTGACACCACTGCCAATAATGCAGCACAAAAGGGTTGATTAACTGACACTGATACCAATGGCAATACATGAACCCCCTCATGCTGCATATTACAAATACCATTTGTAACTAAAGGGTAAGTTCACCTTTACAGAAAAATCTGTAAGGTGAACTTACACAGGACGCCCTCCGCACCCCCCCCCCCCCCCCCCCCGCAGTCTATTGACCTGGAGGAGCGTGGCAATCACATCGGGTCGCCGCCTCAATGCTCTGGGGCTTACAAATCCCTGCAGCTTAATCTCCAAAACACACCTCCTCAGCAGGTACATTTAGGAGCATTCTAATTGGTTGGTGCTGTCACATGGGAGGCGCTGACCCATCAGAACCCACGTAGCCATTCCTGTCACTGCAGGTGAAGAGGAGAGAAAGCCGTGGGGATTTCAAATCCCTGGGCCAGTACAGCAGCGATACGGGGGGCGGAAGGGGAGGGGGTCCAGTGTAAATTCACCTTACACATTTTCTGTAAGGTGACCTTACACTTTAACCATTTGCCGACAATACTGTAGCTGCAGCCCCGTCGCAGTATACGTACTGCGGGGGGGCTGAAGCTACAGTATTGTATTGTTGTATTGTAGTGTTGTATTGTTTTAAAAGGACACTGACTCTTTCTTTATACCCAAGGGGGGCTCAGTTTACCATCTTCGCCCTGGGCACCAGATGGCCTTGTGCCTCCAGGTCAGATCCTCTGTGGACTTCCTTCAACTGCTTTCAGGAACTCTGTACGTGGGTCCCTAGCTCTATCTGGAGCTGGGCCCCAGATGGCCTCTTCTAAATGTCAGCTATGTGCCCCAGAGGGCCACAACCCTCAGTCTGGGTCTTCTTCCACATAACAAGGACCCTGCTGTTTCAGGCCCTGGTCTATTTATACACACCTCAGCCCCCTACATGCCATTCTTCCTGCCAGGAATTAGTTGAGGCTGTTTGAATATGCAAGTGATGGTCTGCCTCTTCTACCCACTAAATTCTGGAATCTACCAGAAATTAGGGTAAAGCAGTCAAGCCTGCAACCAGCAGAAACCAGAACAGCCAAAAACTAAATTTGCTTCAAACTGTTAGCAACCTACCTAGGAGGGTGCTACATAGGAATAGTCAATTGGAAAAATACTGCATTATGTCCACCAGTTGGAAGTAATGATCATAGGAGATAAAATAATTTTTGTAAACAAAAAATACCTATTTGGCAGTATCCAAAAATACAACAAATAACATTATACTTTGAGAAAAATCTATTACAAGTATTTATATAGTGCCAACAATGCACACAGCACTTTAGATACAGTATATGTTGGACATTCACATATTGAACCCTAAGGACTAAGACTTGGATGCCATTAAAGTTCATATGCGTGTAAGGGCAGGCATTCCAATCATTTTGGCAATATAGTGTATGATGCAGTCTGGCACTAACATACCGTATATACTCGAGTATAAGTCGTTCCAAGTATAAGTCGAGGCCCTAATTTACCACAAAAAAATGGGAAAAACTTATTGACCCGAGTATAAGACGAGGGTGAGAAATGCACAGCTACTGTAAGTGGAAAAGAGGGTCAAGAATGCCCATTTGCAGCCTCACTGTGCCCATTTGCATGCCTCCCTGTGCCCATTTGCAGCCATAGGTCCTCCGAACTTCAAACTTGGTAGTTAAGGGTTCCTAGATGCCCCCTAGCTGCAGCCAAAATTTGGGGTCTCTGAACCCAAAGGGTCCCAAAATGACACTGCTGCAGATGGACACAGTTAACCGACTTTGGGGCCCTGTATCTCGGGGCCACTTAATGCTAGGTACCCCAAATTTGGTGTGCAAACCCAGTGGAACTAGCACCATAAAATATCCAGTTTCTAGCACCAAGTGGCCCCAAGATACGGGGCCCCAAAAATCGGTTCAGAAAACGTCAAGCACTTTTCTGCAGCAGAGAATGACATTTTCTGAACCTACTTTGGGGCCCCGTATCTCGGGGCCACTTGGTGCTAGGAACTTCAGCTTTGGATATGTTATGGTACCAGTTCTACACCAAATTTGGAGTTTCTAGCACCAAGTGGTCCTGAGATACAGGGCCCCAAATTCGGTTCGGAAAATGACATTTTTTGCTGCAGAAAAGAGCTTGACTCGAGTATAAGTCCAGGGGGGCACTTTCAGCACAAAAAAATGTGCTGAAAAACTCGACTTATACTCGAGTATATACGGTAGTACAAGAAAAGGAGAGGGTTTTTAGGGACTTTAAGGAAATCATGACCTGGTAAGGTCACCCATTTCCATCCCTAGGGACTTTATATGAAACCATGACCTGGTAAGGTCATGCGTTTCCATCCCAATTAAATCACTAAACAGGGGAATAACTAGGGGGAAGGTTGGGACTTTAATTGAAGCATGCGACAGCAAAAGGGTAATAGGATGAACATAGAGGAATTTATTGACATAATATTCGAGCATACACATTGTAACCGTAGAGTACATACAGTCAAACAATACATGCATAGATAAATCGGTAAAAATGTATAGTCATAAGATGATACGGTAAAACATACATTGTAATGTTCGTACAATTAATAGATGGATAACAAGGTACACGGTTAAAAGAAGTTACATAATGATGAATCAGGATACCACATTCACAAATTCCCTAGTGCACCCGAACAATTTGGGTAACAGAGGTATTAAAACAATAGTGCCTGCTGGACCTAAGGCCTCATGGGACCTGTAGGGGGAGTAAAAACAGATGGGGACTAGTAGAACGATAGAACACGGCAATTGGTGGCTCAACGCGTTTCGTGGCTTCCATGCCACTCGTCAGGAGCAAGCACGTGTAAATCTAGAAAAATAGGGATAAAATAAACAAAAAAAACAAAAAACGAAACCAATAAGGGGGGGGGGGCGTGGTGTACGCCCCCCACTGCTGATATGAAAACATACTCACTACGAGACTAGGCATCGGTGGATAGGTGGAGGGACCCCATGAGCCATCCAGGTAGGCCCAACCGGGAGCCGAGGCAGGGAGCCCCGCAGGGGCGGAGGCGGGCGCCGACCAGGGCAGGCAGGGGACCGAGGGTACCTGGAAAGGTGAAGGGTAGTGAGGGTGAGTAAAGACAATGTTGAGGGAGAGGAGATAGGGAAGGAGCCCCGCAGCCATAGTGTAGAAAGTAGAAAGGAACCAGTGAGGACAAGGGTGGGAGGCAATAGAAGTGGGTAAGACGTGAAGGACAAGGTGAAAGACAACTAGTGCAGTGACAGCTAAACGGAAGTGAGGGGTGTACCTGATGGAGGAGGATTGGGACCCCGGAGGGGGGAGAGTTCCCAAATGGTGTGAAGTCAGATGCGTGTAGAGCCTCGAATGCCCAGACCGCCCCGGAGAGCGTCCATATAACGCCGTCGCGGGGCCGCCCACCAACGTCACGCCGTGTAGCGGGGGGAGGAGCACCGCAAGTCGGACAGCTGTCCGGCAACGGCACAGAACCTCCCCCATAGCCCACGAGTGTGGATACAGCGACTGCGCATGGCGGCGCCAAAGACACCGCAAGCACAGTGTGGTGCGTGACGTCGACGCACATAAACCGGCGTCCAACCCCCCAGAGGAGAACCTGGGGGAGGAAGGAGACCAGCAAGGTGCGTCGCGGCTCCCGGGAGGGGAAAGGGACCAGATGGCAAGGCAGTCCCGCCAGCACACACCACCAGTGACACAGCCCCATAGGGAATAGTCTCAGTAGTACAAGATGACATGGGATATAGAATTATAAAAGTAAACAAATCAAAAAATCATCTTGTACTACTGAGACTATTCCCTATGGGGCTGTGTCACTGGTGGTGTGTGCTGGCGGGACTGCCTTGCCATCTGGTCCCTTTCCCCTCCCGGGAGCCGCGACGCACCTTGCTGGTCTCCTTCCTCCCCCAGGTTCTCCTCTGGGGGGTTGGACGCCGGTTTATGTGCGTCGACGTCACGCACCACACTGTGCTTGCGGCGTCTTTGGCGCCGCCATGCGCAGTCGCTGTATCCACACTCGTGGGCTATGGGGGAGGTTCTGTGCCGTTGCCGGACAGCTGTCCGACTTGCGGTGCTCCTCCCCCCGCTACACGGCGTGACGTTGGTGGGCGGCCCCGCGACGGCGTTATATGGACGCTCTCCGGGGCGGTCTGGGCATTCGAGGCTCTACACGCATCTGACTTCACACCATTTGGGAACTCTCCCCCCTCCGGGGTCCCAATCCTCCTCCATCAGGTACACCCCTCACTTCCGTTTAGCTGTCACTGCACTAGTTGTCTTTCACCTTGTCCTTCACGTCTTACCCACTTCTATTGCCTCCCACCCTTGTCCTCACTGGTTCCTTTCTACTTTCTACACTATGGCTGCGGGGCTCCTTCCCTATCTCCTCTCCCTCAACATTGTCTTTACTCACCCTCACTACCCTTCACCTTTCCAGGTACCCTCGGTCCCCTGCCTGCCCTGGTCGGCGCCCGCCTCCGCCCCTGCGGGGCTCCCTGCCTCGGCTCCCGGTTGGGCCTACCTGGATGGCTCATGGGGTCCCTCCACCTATCCACCGATGCCTAGTCTCGTAGTGAGTATGTTTTCATATCAGCAGTGGGGGGCGTACACCACGCCCCCCCCCCCCCCTTATTGGTTTCGTTTTTTGTTTTTTTTGTTTATTTTATCCCTATTTTTCTAGATTTACACGTGCTTGCTCCTGACGAGTGGCATGGAAGCCACGAAACGCGTTGAGCCACCAATTGCCGTGTTCTATCGTTCTACTAGTCCCCATCTGTTTTTACTCCCCCTACAGGTCCCATGAGGCCTTAGGTCCAGCAGGCACTATTGTTTTAATACCTCTGTTACCCAAATTGTTCGGGTGCACTAGGGAATTTGTGAATGTGGTATCCTGATTCATCATTATGTAACTTCTTTTAACCGTGTACCTTGTTATCCATCTATTAATTGTACGAACATTACAATGTATGTTTTACCGTATCATCTTATGACTATACATTTTTACCGATTTATCTATGCATGTATTGTTTGACTGTATGTACTCTACGGTTACAATGTGTATGCTCGAATATTATGTCAATAAATTCCTCTATGTTCATCCTATTACCCTTTTGCTGTCGCATGCTTCAATTAAAGTCCCAACCTTCCCCCTAGTTATTCCCCTGTTTAGTGATTTAATTGGGATGGAAACGCATGACCTTACCAGGTCATGGTTTCATATAAAGTCCCTAGGGATGGAAATGGGTGACCTTACCAGGTCATGATTTCCTTAAAGTCCCTAAAAACCCTCTCCTTTTCTTGTACATATGCATAGGGATGGAAGCATGTGCCATTGCTCTATTTAGTTGTAATTCAACAATTACCCACACTGCCCTTAATGACCTTTGTGATACCTCCCCTGTTTTTTATCATTTGATCCTTTCAACCAATTTCACTATTTTCATTGCCGTAATTTCCACTCGTTCATTTTTTGATTTGTTTACTTTTATAATTCTATATCCCATGTCATCTTGTACTACTGAGACTATTCCCTATGGGGCTGTGTCACTGGTGGTGTGTGCTGGCGGGACTGCCTTGCCATCTGGTCCCTTTCCCCTCCCGGGAGCCGCGACGCACCTTGCTGGTCTCCTTCCTCCCCCAGGTTCTCCTCTGGGGGGTTGGACGCCGGTTTATGTGCGTCGACGTCACGCACCACACTGTGCTTGCGGCGTCTTTGGCGCCGCCATGCGCAGTCGCTGTATCCACACTCGTGGGCTATGGGGGAGGTTCTGTGCCGTTGCCGGACAGCTGTCCGACTTGCGGTGCTCCTCCCCCCGCTACACGGCGTGACGTTGGTGGGCGGCCCCGCGACGGCGTTATATGGACGCTCTCCGGGGCGGTCTGGGCATTCGAGGCTCTACACGCATCTGACTTCACACCATTTGGGAACTCTCCCCCCTCCGGGGTCCCAATCCTCCTCCATCAGGTACACCCCTCACTTCCGTTTAGCTGTCACTGCACTAGTTGTCTTTCACCTTGTCCTTCACGTCTTACCCACTTCTATTGCCTCCCACCCTTGTCCTCACTGGTTCCTTTCTACTTTCTACACTATGGCTGCGGGGCTCCTTCCCTATCTCCTCTCCCTCAACATTGTCTTTACTCACCCTCACTACCCTTCACCTTTCCAGGTACCCTCGGTCCCCTGCCTGCCCTGGTCGGCGCCCGCCTCCGCCCCTGCGGGGCTCCCTGCCTCGGCTCCCGGTTGGGCCTACCTGGATGGCTCATGGGGTCCCTCCACCTATCCACCGATGCCTAGTCTCGTAGTGAGTATGTTTTCATATCAGCAGTGGGGGGCGTACACCACGCCCCCCCCCCCTTATTGGTTTTGTTTTTTGTTTTTTTTGTTTATTTTATCCCTATTTTTCTAGATTTACACGTGCTTGCTCCTGACGAGTGGCATGGAAGCCACGAAACGCGTTGAGCCACCAATTGCCGTGTTCTATCGTTCTACTAGTCCCCATCTGTTTTTACTCCCCCTACAGGTCCCATGAGGCCTTAGGTCCAGCAGGCACTATTGTTTTAATACCTCTGTTACCCAAATTGTTCGGGTGCACTAGGGAATTTGTGAATGTGGTATCCTGATTCATCATTATGTAACTTCTTTTAACCGTGTACCTTGTTATCCATCTATTAATTGTACGAACATTACAATGTATGTTTTACCGTATCATCTTATGACTATACATTTTTACCGATTTATCTATGCATGTATTGTTTGACTGTATGTACTCTACGGTTACAATGTGTATGCTCGAATATTATGTCAATAAATTCCTCTATGTTCATCCTATTACCCTTTTGCTGTCGCATGCTTCAATTAAAGTCCCAACCTTCCCCCTAGTTATTCCCCTGTTTAGTGATTTAATTGGGATGGAAACGCATGACCTTACCAGGTCATGGTTTCATATAAAGTCCCTAGGGATGGAAATGGGTGACCTTACCAGGTCATGATTTCCTTAAAGTCCCTAAAAACCCTCTCCTTTTCTTGTACATATGCATAGGGATGGAAGCATGTGCCATTGCTCTATTTAGTTGTAATTCAACAATTACCCACACTGCCCTTAATGACCTTTGTGATACCTCCCCTGTTTTTTATCATTTGATCCTTTCAACCAATTTCACTATTTTCATTGCCGTAATTTCCACTCGTTCATTTTTTGATTTGTTTACTTTTATAATTCTATATCCCATGTCATCTTGTACTACTGAGACTATTCCCTATGGGGCTGTGTCACTGGTGGTGTGTGCTGGCGGGACTGCCTTGCCATCTGGTCCCTTTCCCCTCCCGGGAGCCGCGACGCACCTTGCTGGTCTCCTTCCTCCCCCAGGTTCTCCTCTGGGGGGTTGGACGCCGGTTTATGTGCGTCGACGTCACGCACCACACTGTGCTTGCGGCGTCTTTGGCGCCGCCATGCGCAGTCGCTGTATCCACACTCGTGGGCTATGGGGGAGGTTCTGTGCCGTTGCCGGACAGCTGTCCGACTTGCGGTGCTCCTCCCCCCGCTACACGGCGTGACGTTGGTGGGCGGCCCCGCGACGGCGTTATATGGACGCTCTCCGGGGCGGTCTGGGCATTCGAGGCTCTACACGCATCTGACTTCACACCATTTGGGAACTCTCCCCCCTCCGGGGTCCCAATCCTCCTCCATCAGGTACACCCCTCACTTCCGTTTAGCTGTCACTGCACTAGTTGTCTTTCACCTTGTCCTTCACGTCTTACCCACTTCTATTGCCTCCCACCCTTGTCCTCACTGGTTCCTTTCTACTTTCTACACTATGGCTGCGGGGCTCCTTCCCTATCTCCTCTCCCTCAACATTGTCTTTACTCACCCTCACTACCCTTCACCTTTCCAGGTACCCTCGGTCCCCTGCCTGCCCTGGTCGGCGCCCGCCTCCGCCCCTGCGGGGCTCCCTGCCTCGGCTCCCGGTTGGGCCTACCTGGATGGCTCATGGGGTCCCTCCACCTATCCACCGATGCCTAGTCTCGTAGTGAGTATGTTTTCATATCAGCAGTGGGGGGCGTACACCATGCCCCCCCCCCCTTATTGGTTTCGTTTTTTGTTTTTTTTGTTTATTTTATCCCTATTTTTCTAGATTTACACGTGCTTGCTCCTGACGAGTGGCATGGAAGCCACGAAACGCGTTGAGCCACCAATTGCCGTGTTCTATCGTTCTACTAGTCCCCATCTGTTTTTACTCCCCCTACAGGTCCCATGAGGCCTTAGGTCCAGCAGGCACTATTGTTTTAATACCTCTGTTACCCAAATTGTTCGGGTGCACTAGGGAATTTGTGAATGTGGTATCCTGATTCATCATTATGTAACTTCTTTTAACCGTGTACCTTGTTATCCATCTATTAATTGTACGAACATTACAATGTATGTTTTACCGTATCATCTTATGACTATACATTTTTACCGATTTATCTATGCATGTATTGTTTGACTGTATGTACTCTACGGTTACAATGTGTATGCTCGAATATTATGTCAATAAATTCCTCTATGTTCATCCTATTACCCTTTTGCTGTCGCATGCTTCAATTAAAGTCCCAACCTTCCCCCTAGTTATTCCCCTGTTTAGTTATATACGGTAGTAGTTATTTTTTTGCCCCCGTTTTATTAGGGAAAAGGGGGGGGCGGTTTGTTAATACTCTTGCCTTCAGAGGAAGGCGGGGTTGCCCATTTACATCACTGAGTGGCCCCGTCCTCAGCTATATAACAGCAGTCATTAAGAAGAAGCGTCACTCGGCGGGAGCCTCCCATGGAGGCAGAGCTGTTGCAGCTTTTTTTTTTTTCTTTTTTCGGCTCGTCGGGCGGTGTGAGATGGATCTACATCGCGGGACATTTTTATCTTTTTATTTTTTAATAAAGGACTTGTCCCAAAGTGTCTCCTGTCTTTTTTACTATTTTTGACACTTTTTTGTGAAATGGTAGGAGTACAATGTACCCGTTACCAATTCACATAGGTGGGGAGGCCGCAATCTGGGGTCCCCTTGTTAAAAGGGGCTTCCAGATCCTGATTAGCCCCCCACATCCTCCCTATGTTGAGGGCATGTGGCCTGGTACGGTTCAGGAGGGGGGGGCGCTCTCTCGCCCCCCCTCTTTCCTGCGGCCTGCCAGGTTGTGTGCTCGGATAAGGGTCTGGTATTGATTTGGGGGGGACCCCCATGCAGTTTGTTTTTTAATTTTTGGTTTGGAGTTCCCCTTAATATTCATACCAGACCCAAAGGGTCTGGTAATGGACTGGGGCGGAACCCATGTTGTTTTTTTCAATAAGTTTTATCTATATTGCCGAGACCCGACAATTCATTACAGCCGCGATCAGTTTTAAATTACTTTTTTTTCCTTTAGAAATGTCATTTTGCTGTAGTACTGTTCTAAACATGGGAAAACTGTGCCACTTTCCAGGCATACTATAGACACAATATTTAAAGGAATATTTTATTCTTTCACTTTAAGCATTATTAAAATCACTGCTCCCAAAAAAACAGACGTTTTTAAAACTCCTCAAACACTTTTTATGACAACAACTTGCATATAAGCCTTTAAAATGAGCACTTTTGGTTTTACATGTTAGTGTCACATAGACTTTAACGGGGTTCCGCAGCTTTCGAATTTGCCATGAACACCGCATAATGTTAGTTGTTCGCTGAACATCCGAACAACCAAAGTTCGACCCGAACTCGGGCCAAATCGTTCGCCCATCCCTAGAAACCATTACTGAGTTGATGACCTTCTTTTGTAAAAAGTAGTTTTCTGGCTGCTTATGGCTTCTATGCAATTAGATTGACAGACTCGGAACAAGCAGGCAGCCAGTGAGGTCGGAAGTTTACGTGCAGGTCAGCGACCACGTGAAGATATGGAAATCTCTCAATCAGTATGATGGCCAAGGAAATAGTTGTTTTAGCAGAAAGGTCAGGAAATGCAAACCAATATATAATCACTACAGGTTTCCTTTAACCTGAAAGGATGAATGTAACATCTTTGCAAACTATTTTCATTTAATTTAATTTCCTCATACATTCAGGGGCATTGCTAACTTTAAGTGAGTGGAAATGACACCTCAGATAGCAGACTCTGGGAGTGGTATCAGACCAGTCCCATATATCACTTTCTGCCTCCAGCTGACTCCTGCTCTGAAGCTCACTGGGGCAAGAGTGGGCTTATAGAAATAGTTTGGGGCAAAAAGTAAGGTTTACCACCTGGTACACAAAGATAGACATGGCCATGCACTGTAAAAAATATTGTGCTGGGTCTACTCAAAAAAATTGAGGCAACTATTTGCATCAGCTTTTTAAGTACTGTCAACTAAACTTATTTTGTCTGACTCATTAGACTTTTCATGTTTTCTACTTTGTTGTTTTAAGTAAAGCCAACTACATTTTTTTCATTTTATAGACCATAGTGTTTTAAGTTAGGAATATATAACTTAACTTGTCTTGAACTTCAGTTTTAAGTAAAGCCAACTAATTTTTTCCAGTTTATAGACATTAGGTTCAAGTAAAGCCAACTCAATTTTTCCAGTTTATAGACCATAGGTTCAAGTAAAGCCAACTCAATTTTTCCAGTTTCTAGAAAAGTTTAAGCTAGGAACACATACATTAACTTATTTATTTCAAGTACTTATATAGCACCATCAATTTACGGAGCACATTCAGTACAGTCCCTGCCCTCAAGAAGCTTTCAATCGAAGATCCCTAACTCACATTCATACATACACATACTAGGGCCAATTTACACAGGAGCCAATTACCCTACCAGCATGTCTTTGGAGTGTGGGAGGAAACCTAAACAGGCACAGGATAGAACAAGTAGTGTCATGCTCAAGGATTCAAACCAGTGACCCTTTTGCTGCTATGCGAAAACCCTACATCACTGTGCTGCCCTATTAGTTACTTAGTTAATTACTTAGTTTTAAGTGATATTAACTCGTAACTTACTCAATTTTTTTAAGTTCATAAAACTTATTTTCCAAATGTATTTGATATATGTTTAAAGGTTTTTTATATAAATATAACACAATAATATGTTTTTTTAAAAAAGGAATAGTCTCATGAAACAGGCTTTTAAAACAAATTAACATTTATTTTTTATAAAGTGTTACAAATGTAATATTATTAAAGCAGGATCAAATGAATATGTAAACATTTAAAAAAAAAAAGAAAAGAAGAAAACAATGCCTTTTTCTCCGCTAACAAATCAAATTGAAACACACACATGTATATACAGTATATCTGTAAAGAATATAGAATACAGAATGTATTAACTTTTTTTTAAAGCCTTTTAGGAAAATAATTTGCACTTTAACCACTTCAGCCCCGGAAGGATTTGCCCCCTTAATAACCAGGCCATTTTTTGCGATACAGCACTGCACCGCTTTAACTGACAATTGTGTGGTCGTGCGACGCTCTACCCAAACAAATTTAACGTCCCTTTTTTTCCCCACAAATAGAGCTTTCTTTTGGTGGTATTTGATCACCCCTGCAGTTTTTATTTTTTGCGCTATAAACAAATCAAGACTGACAATTTTGAAAAAAAAAAAAAATTCTTTTTTTTACTTTCAGCTATAATACATATACAAAAAATATATATAAAAACAAATGTATTCATCAGTTTAGGCCGATATATATTCTACATATTTTTGGTAAAAAAAAAATTGTAATAGGCGTATATTGATTGGTTTGCACAAAACTTATCAAACTATGGGATAGATTTGGGGCCTTTTATATATATTTTTTGATTGTTTTTTCTGGTAATGGGAGCGATCTGTGATTTTTAGTGGGACTGCGACATTGCGGCGGACAAATATGACCCCAAATGACACTTTTTGGGGACCAGTGACATTATTATACTATTATACATATTATAGTATTACTATAAAAAAGCACTGATCAATGTATAAATTACACTAGCAGGGAAGGGGTTAACACTAGGGGCGATCAAGGGGTTGTGTTCCCTGGGTGTGTTCTAACTGTAGGGGTGGGTGGGCTACCAGGGACATGAGAGAGATAGCTGGGAACAGAATATCTCTGACATGTCATCTGGCAGAACAGGGAATCGCCTTGTTACATAGGCAGATCCCCGTTCTGCCTCTGTATACCGCGATCGTGGGTCATCGGTTGACATCGAGTTCGCCAGACCCGTGGGCATGCTCCTGCGGCACGTGGCACATGCGACCGCTATCTCCTGTGTAAAGAGCAGACCTGCCGCAGTATAATGACGGTGGCTGGTCGGCAAGCGGTTAATGTGTGAACTTTTGAAGATAGATTCCCCACATCTAGCTCTAAAAAGATCTTCTGAAAAACTTCAAAGGTATATTTTAGGTTTTCAGGGTAGCTCAGGCTAAAAGCATAAATGAGTCCCATAATGATTCTTTCTGATACAAAATAAGAATGCTATATGAAAAAAATACACTATACCAATATGCTTGTTTTTCCTGCCAATGCAGCATAAATATGGAATATTTGTTTTTGGTTACATAATCTAACGTTGAATGTCTAATATCTCAAAAACCGAACAGAAAGTTTGTTTTTGTGGTACAAATCAGCACAAATTGGTAATTTTTTTTTAAAATGTAATAACATGTGGTGCAAAATGGGAGAAGTTTCATCAATTATAATGCGCAATATCTCTGAAACCAAACCAGCACATGCCTTCGTTTTTGCAGCACAAATCAGCACAGATACAGTGCAAACGAATGCTATCTTTGTTTTTAAAGTTTAATAACATTGGGTGCAAAGTGGGCGGGGCTTGATGTTACATGATCTGAATTTGAGTTCCAATATCTCAAAAACCAAACAGCTGAAACATTCATTTTTGTGGCACAAAATAATTTTTAAGCTTAACAGCTGGCGGTCCCTCACCCTGCATCTTGTTTGCGTTCTGCAGAATGCAGTAAATGCAAACTTTGCGTGCGCACAAGTGAGTTGTCGTCTCAATAGTTGTGTACAATGGACGTATGTCCATTTATTATAAATATATTAATCTGCAAAAAAATAAACATTTTAGATGGTATGTTAAGCAACATTTAAAAGCATGTGAACGATAATTTGTTCAATGTTCACTCTTACCTTTCAATGGCATTGCATGTCTTTGTAGTGATTTGGAAAAATTCACTGGTGGCGCTCTCTTGTCCTGATGGTCCACAAATGTATGGGACCTGCCTTGTGCAGGCTTTCAAAGTTCCAAAAGACGTCAAACTCTTTAAAATATACAGCATCAAAACTCGTGCAGTTGCACGTTTGGCAAACATATGCGTCCCGCAATTTCAGTCAAATTAAAAGATCATTTTTTTTAAGTAAATGTGACTCAATTAGAATATGGAAATGCACATACCTTAAAAGTTTTGTCTAGATTACTCAAAATTATACATTCTTTTTGTAAATGTAAAAGTTGTGTTTTAAGAACTAATGAAAATTAAGTAAGGTACTTAAAATATCAAAAGTAAATGAATTAACTTTTATTTTTATGTTGAAAATTATACATTTTTTATGTTAAAATTACAAGCCAACAGAATTATTTTTATCAGTGTGGGCACCTTGAAATAGTGGTTCCCATGTTTTTCTGTAAATTTAAAATAATGACGTTACCTTAACACTATTCTCTTGTATTTGCAGGAAGAGTGTTTGTCCATGAATGGGCTCATTTAAGATGGGGTGTCTTTGATGAATACAATAATGATGTTCCCTTCTACATTTCAAGTGGTCTTACAATAGAAGCTACAAGGTAAATGTATGATATCTAATACATATAAATATATCATCACCATATATTTCTCTGAATGCTCACACACTGCATATTTTTAAGATAAACCCAGTTTGATATGCTTAGCAGCAGTTTTCTATTTTTGGGGATTTTGTGTAGCATTAATAATTTAAAGCTGCCTTGAAAAAAAACTGTAGCAAAGTCTCTAGCCTCCTCCAGTCTAATGAGAAGCTTCAGGGCCAAAGATCCATCTGTATGACATCCTTCTGTATGGGTTGGGAGGCATAGTGGGTGCAAGGTGGATAAAGTTATTGGACGCCAGACACTTCTTGGATGTAAAAGAGGTTTTATTTCTCTTAACAGTCCTTTTTGTATTTTGAGGGGGGAAAGAGGGTTAGGGCCAGGACACCCTTAGCAGTTGCAATTTCAATTGGCAGACTCCGAGACTTCAATAGGAGGACAGTCGTACAGGGAAAGGCCCCCAGCAAGGTGCCACATCTGCAGGTGCAGGATTGCTGTCTCTTATGGCAACAGTCTTTAAGAGTTCCTAACACAAATCGTTACAGTCCTCTTTGCTTCACTACAGCTTCTACTTGTAGTTCTTCACCCCCGTGAGCCCTTGGTCTCTCACTGGACCCTCTGATTCACTGACTCTGAATCCCTGGAGCTCCTCAAAGCTTTGCAATGGTATCTCCCTCAAGCATCACCCACACTTCCCTTCTGGGTCCCTAGCTTTGCACTCCAGATACTTCTCAAGCTTCACCTCTGCTAACTGGCTTGGTCCCTGGCTTGACTCACAAAGCTGCACTGCAAGTGTCACCTCTGATAGTTGGGTCCCTGACTTGATCACCGCCTTAAGTTTCCTGATTCTCCACCGTGCCCGTTCGGTGATAATGCTGCTCTGATACTTGCTTCAGTTACTCACTTTGGTCCCTGGTAAAGGTAATTGGTCCCTTAGTCCCTTAGTTGTGACAGCTTCCCTTCTACCTCCGACCAAGACAGGTTCTCTGGCTTGAGAAACCGTCACTTCTGGTTGGACTGCAAGCCGCAATCCCAACTCTGCGCTGCCCTCTTACTTCTGGTTAGGCCCTCACACAGCCTGGCAGCCAGATGCCCCCGGAATAGGCTCAATCTCCGGCCTAGCAGCCTGAGGGGTACGACACACGTCCACCCAGACAGCCGCCCAGGTGACACAGAACATAGATCACAGGCCTCACCCAAATATATAGGTTCTACCAGCAGGCCAAGGGATTCAAGAAAACCCCTGCCCATTGGCTGAGACACTCCATATACCCAATGACCTTGGGTTGCCCTTCTTGTATCTAGTACCTCTAAGTACCTGGCCACCCAGCGGTAGAAGAGAAAAGTGCAATTAACCAGGGTAACTGCTCCTGGCAAGTAAATTTGTGAGAAGCGCCCTGACTAAACCCCAGAGCGCTACAAAACGACTAAAATTTACTTTAAAGCCCAACTGGGAAACTTTAAAATTCTCCCTTGCACTGGGGCTGCACCTATACTGCATAAGTTAATTGCTCATTAACCCCCATGGCGGTATTCCCGAGTGTGGCTCGGGGTGGATTTTCAATGCCAAAAGCGGTATCCCCGAGCCAGACTCGGGATTGCATCGCAGGATCCATGCAGAGGATACTTACCTTGTCCCCTGGATCCTGCGATGTCTCCCCGCTGTGATCAGCGAGCCGCCATGTCTCGCTTGATTCACAGTGCCGAGCTCCGTTCCCTGCGAGCGTTGCGACGCACGGGGACGGAGTTCGGCGGCAAATTCAAAAAGTAAAACACACAGTACAAATACAGTATACTTTAATCTTACAGATTACAGTACTGTATCAAATAATTTCACATCCCCTTTGTCCCTAGTGGTCTGCCCAGTGTC
Organism: Lithobates septentrionalis; assembly: GCA_037952835.1. Classification (NCBI taxonomy): domain Eukaryota; kingdom Metazoa; phylum Chordata; class Amphibia; order Anura; family Ranidae; genus Lithobates; species Lithobates septentrionalis. The sequence goes on from JBBDGP010000825.1 coordinate 1,503,578, forward strand.
CTGCATGCAGTTCTATATTATAAATACTGTTCTTTCTGCCTGGAAACTGGAGATTGTCCATAGCAACCAAAACTGTCCCTTTACATTAAAAGTGGCTTTAGACCAGCTAGAAAACAGCAATAATAAATTAGAATCACTAGCAGAATTGAGCAATAGTGATTTGTGGGGAAATCTGTCATCAAACACTGAAAAGTAACGGAAGCGACAATTCTGCAACTGAGCAAATTTCAGTGTTTTTGATTTGATTACATTATTGAATAATTTTTATTATTATTATATTATTATTTGTTATAATTATTTATAGGTATTTATTCTATTATCATTTTTTTATTTCATTTTTCAAACTTTATCATACCCGGGATGTCTACTAGACTCTTGTTTGGACAGATTTAAGTGAATTATTCCTAAGAATTACAGGTCTACAATATAAAACGCCAAATTTCTGTGCAAAATAATGGTACTACTTTCAGCACCCAAAATCTGAAATAATCATACCGCCAGGGAGGTTAAGGGTCTCAGAAAAGAAGATGTATTTACCCATTACTTCATTGGTGTTGTTACACTGGCCCCTGCAGCGTCTTTTCCCCCACAATCCAGGGGCTCTGATGTCATCTAGACCAGGGTAGGGTCTATAGCCCTGCATTGGATGTCATGACACTGAGGGACAGTCCACAGCTGGAGTATGAGGAGAACCGCCTGCCTTGGGAGCAGACAGTTGGGTAGGTAAACATGCTTTTCCTCTTTCCTAGACAAAACATGCAGTTAACTCTTATAGTGTGCAGTGGGGGATGCAGCCCCATGGCAATGTATAATTTTAAAGTTTCCCAGAGTTGGACTTTAACCAGTTCCCGCCAAGCCTATTACAATATGACGGCTGGGTGGGCCTCTCGTTGATTCGCAGTGCAGCAGCACAATCTGTCACTGGCTGCGTCCACCAGACACAGCCGAGGACTGGTCAGAGTACCAGATCACTGACAGTATCATGTGACCGCTGTGACCAATTACAGCAGTTCACATGACAGTTGTACACAATGGATGGCTTCTTTTCATGCCATCCAATGTGTACAATTGTGTTGCTAGCTGTGATTGGTCAGTGTGATCACATGGTACAGACAGGGCTAATCACAGCCCATCTGTACCATGTGATTAGCTCTGGTCAATCACAGCTAATTAAAACACAACAAACTGAATGAATCAGTTTCATTCAGTAAAATGATTACTTATTGCAATGTAATGCACTGCTATAAGCAATCATAAGGTGTAAATTTTTTTAAAAAAAATCCTGATCACCTACCTATATTACTAAGGTAACATTATATTGCTCTGGTCACAGTGTGTAAAAAAAAAAAATCTAATAAAAAACAAAAGAAAAACAAAAACATTTTTTTTCATACTGTTACCAGTCAGTGTCCCTGATCACTGCCACACCAGTTATATGACATTGCTGTACTGAAATGGTGTCCATATGTAAAAAAAAAAAAATTTTAATTTCTTTATTTTCCAAAAAATTATGACAAAAAATTAACTTAAAAAAACTTGCCATGCCTCTTAATAAATACTTTGGACTGTTTATTTTTTTTAAAAAAACGGGTCATTTGGTGGATATCTGTACTGTCCTGGCGTTTTTGAGCCTCAAGAAATGAGATAGGCCGTCAGTACATCAGGATTGATCAATTTTCAGAAATTGACCATTTTTTGAAGACACTAATAATATACACTGATTTGGGTTTTTTTCACCAAAGAAATGTAGCGGAATACATGTTGACCTAAATTCATGAAGAACAAATATTGATTTGTAAAATTTTATAACAGTTTTTATTTTCAACATTTTCAGTCTTTTTTTTCGTTTATTTAGCAAAAAAGTAAAAAACCAAGTGATGATTAAATACCACCAAAAGAAAGCTCTAGTTTAAGGATACAAATTCCGTTTGTGTACAGCGTTGTATGACTGCGCAATTGTCATTTAAATTGTGACAGCGCTGAAAGCTGAAAATTGGCCTGGGCAGGAAGGGGGTTAAAAGTCACAGGGTTCTGTGAACAGGATATAGGGGAAAAAAGTGTATCACTAACATAAGTCAAAAAGAAAGACTCATCTACTAATTCCTCCAAAGGTTATTGCTCACCAGTGCGAGAGGCCATTGAGGTGTGATCCCCTCCCTGGGGACCCCATAAACAAATGTGTCCTATCTAGCCTCGCCAGCTGTCCCCATATACCGTATATATATATATATATATATATATATATATATATATATATATATATATATATATATATATATATATATATATATATATATATATATATATATAGGCGTCCAATGCTGTCACCGAAGTGGTAGCTGTGGTCACTGTGTCTTAAAAATTGCTTACTGTTAGAATGAGCTGCCATGGGGGGCAGGAGGCGGAGCCTAGCGGAGCAGACATGCATTGTTAGAGCTCCACACCGCTGAGGAGAGAAGAGAAGGACAAAGCGGAGCCTGCAGGCTCAAAAGGTATCCATTTGAACCTTTTTGCCCCAGGGAACAAACTGTGAAAGTTTGGGCAGGAAAAATGGTACTGGGAGGAAACCGTGGCAGAAATAAAAATCACCTCACAAAGAGCTCACAGGCACTCACTGCAGCTGAAGCAGCTCCAGTCACCTCACAAGATACAGCATCAGGGCGCTCTCACAGACAGAAAATGTCACAGCAAGACTCTCCATTTGAGTCAGATACAGAACAAATCCTCTCACAAACTTCTCCACAAGCCTCCTCAGTATCCCCAGTAATATTATTACAATTTGAAAAGATGCTTCATAAGGCTTTAAAACAAACCTCAGACCAAATAACAAAAAGCCTAACCAAAGAAATAAGAGAGCTGGGAAACCGCACCGCAGCCTTAGAAATAAAAATGGATGAAATTGAAATTACAACCCAAGAAAATATAACAGAATTGGAACAATTAAAAAAAGAGAATTTAATACTTCAAACTAAGCTCGAAGATTACGAAAATAGAGCCAGACGTTCAAACTTGCGCATAAGGGGAATACCTGAAACTGTGACAGACCTGCAATCTACTATTACTGCTCTATTACAAGAACTAAAGCCAGATATCCCTATTGAACGTTTAGAACTGGACAGAGTACACAGAGCCCTCACAGCCAAAAAGAAAGATGGACCCCCACGTGATATAATCACAAAATTTCATTATTACAGAACGAAAGAACAAATACTAATTGCTGCAAGAGAAAAAAAGGAACTTAATTTTCAAGGACACAATTATCAAATTTTTGCTGACCTATCCCAACTTACTATTACTAAAAGACGATCCATGAAACCCCAACTAATGGAACTGCAACGCCACAACATTATGTATCAATGGGGCTTCCCCTTTTCAGTCAGATTTAACTACCAAGGTACAATTTACAGAAGCAGATCAGCAGATGAACTACAACAAACCCTTTTAAAATTAAATCTGACAGAACCCACAAGCAGCAACACTCCCACACGCAGAAGAATGGCGTCATCTTCACCTTCAGGCAGCACCCAGAAAATTTCAGAACAAAATGGGAATCATCATTCTCACAAAAGAGGCCGTTATGCCACATCATCCATGGACCAAGAAGATTCAATGGACTGACATCCTAATTCCTGATATCTCTTCATTTATTATACTAAGAGATGGTTCTCTATAAAAAAACCTATATTTATAACTGAATGTAACTGCATTCTGATAGTCACACACTGTGTGGGATCATGTTACATTCCAGTTATATTTCTTATTACTTCTGATTTATATAGCCTTAGAATATATAAGTGAAATAAGGAAATTCTTGTTCAGTTATATATTATCAGGTAATAACAATAGATTTATTACTTTTTAGGACAAATATGTTCAATAATCCAGAAGTAATGGAAGTTTTTTCTTTCTTTTCTTAAAACAAATATATTATTACCTAACTAGTTCCTAGAATTATGTTTTTGTTTATTCTAATCTGAAGCAATACAACCTCAATTTTATGAGTTAACATATCTAAACAGTTGCATATGAATAAAATATGTAATTGTTTACTCTAAAAGGGTTAAAATCCCAAAATAATTCAAACTATCTTCATCAATACCAAAGTTAACCATATACAACCACCCTGGAATAAATAATTTCAACAAAAACTATATTCTGCACTCCAATTAATATTCTGCACTCCAATTAATATTCTGCACTCCAATTAATGAAACATCATTTTGATGTCTTTTGACATAGCACTTCTCTCCTGTAAGCGGAAGATCCGTGTACCCCCATTAGCCCTCCTCATTCTCCCAACCATATTATGTGGGAGTGTGACGAAGGCACTTATTCCCCTGAGAGAGATATTTATTCTCTTTCACAGGTAAATTGTGATTACTTGCAAAAAATAATTTATACAATGTATCATCTAATCTCATATGTTTTTTGTTTACTCTTTACTCCAGAATTCACTGGTTTCTTTTCTATCTATTCATCTCTTCAGTCCACACAGGTTGATCTGCGCAGTCAGCTCTGCATAACAAAAAGTAAGTCAAAACTATTTGATCTATTGCCATGGCACCACTGAATATACTTTCCCTTAATGTTCAGGGAATAAATGTCCCTCAAAAAAGGACCAAAGCCTTCCGTACTTTCCATAACAAGAAGGCTCACATAGTATGCCTCCAAGAAACACACTTCACCAAAGATTCTACTCCAAAATATATTTCTCCTTTTTATCAACAAATTTACACGGCTTCTGCCTGTACCAAGCAAAGGGGAACTCTAATTGCATTTCACCGATCCACACCATTCACCTTATCATCAGAAGTTAAAGACCCAGAAGGTAGATACCTGATACTTATGGGTTATATAATGGATACAGCAATCACGGTGATTTCCTACTACGCTCCTAACAAACAACCTACACCATTCCTCTCACATATATTACAAGTGATTAATACACACAAAATAGGAACAGTGATAATGTGTGGGGATTCGAACCAGGTCCTCCTCCCATTTCTAGATAAATCACCTTTCACACCATCCAAAATAACCTCTAGATTACCTTTTTCTCAACTTCTTTCCAAATACAATCTGGTAGATTCGTGGAGAGAAAGTAACCCAATGAAAAAGAAATTCACTTATTTCTCGCACCCTCATCAAACCTTCACCAGAATAGATCATATTTTTCTAACAATAGGAATGATACCAGAAATTATTGCATCAGATATAATTCCGATTCCGTGGTCTGACCATAATGCAGTATACACTACTATAGCCTCAGCCATACCAAAAGCGCATGACCCAACGTGGTACTTACCGGACATAATGCTCAAACACCCACTACATCAGATGGCCATTGAACAAGCTTTAAAGGAATACATATCAATTAATAATACAGCAGACATCTCCCCAATAACACTGTGGGAAGCTCATAAGCCTGTCTTGCGTGGTACAATACAAAGACAAATGGCACTATTTAAACGGGAACGCAAAAATCTAGCAAAAAAAATAGAACTCAATTTTAATGCAGCCTACATATCATTTGAAGATAATCCATCTCAGAGTACAAAATCTCATCTGGAAAAATCTAGATTGGAATACGATCTATTTCTCACTGAGTCAGTTGATAAATCCCTCAAACGCTCCAAACACAATTTCTACATGAATACAAACAAACCAGGTACATATTTGGCTCGGGCATTAAATTCAACTAACAAATCTTTCAAACAATACGTTTGAAATTATCAAAAAATGTTTACACTTGTAATCCAGTTAAAATAGTCCATAAATTTCACTCACATCTCGCAACTTTATACAAGACAAACAATGAATTTAATCCTACAGAAGCTGAATCTTCTCAAAAATAACCTTACCTGAGTTATCTCAGAATCAAAAAAGCAGTTTGGATGAGCCTATAACTATAGATGAAGTTGCTAACGCCATAAAAGACCTAAAACTTAACAAAAGACCAGGCCCAGACGGCTACTCGGCTTTATACTATAAAAAATTCTCAGAAATACTCTCTCCCATTCTCACTGAAACTTTTAACAAACTTCTAGATGGACATTCTTTTCGGCAAGAAACACTAATGGCAATTGTTTGTATGATCCCAAAACCCCTTTCTGATGATACTTCCTGTGTGAATTATCGGCCTATCTCTCTGTTAAACCTCAATATTAAATTATTAGCAAAAATAATAACAAAACGCCTCAATAGCATTATAGGAAAATTAATACATAGAGATCAAGTAGGCTTCATGCCAAATAGACAGGCAGGCGATAATATACACAGGGCAGTGTTATTGGCACATATTGCTAAAAAACGGAAAATCCCTTTATGTTTTCTATCTCTCGATATTAAGAGGGCATTTGACACAGTATCCTGGCAATATATGCAATATTCATTACAAAAATGGGGTTTTGGACCCCACTTTTTAACATGGATCAAGGCATTATATAATAAACCCAAAGCCTATATAAAATATGCTGGATACAAATCTGAAGCCTTTAATATCGAAAGAGGTACCCGACAGGGTTGCCCATTATCTCCCTTATTATTTGCCCTTATACTCGAACCCATGGCCCAATACATCAGAACAAACCAAACTATAACTGGCATTGAAGTAGGAGGTATTACACACAAATTATGTATATTTGCAGACGATATATTACTTTTTCTATCATCGCCACAGGTTTCTGGTCCTAACTTAATACCAGCTCTTGATGGATTTGCAGCCCTATCCGGCCTTATGATTAATCCTAAGAAATGCCTAGTGCTTAATATTTCACTCACAAACATGGAATTGATCCCGGCTAGGGCTGCACTCCCATTCACATGGGCAGAAAAATCAATCCCATATCTTGGAATTCATTTAACAGCATCTCATTCTGACTTATTCTCAACCAATTATCCTCCTGTATTAAGACAGATCACAAATCTAATAAAACAATGGTCGCAACTTCCTTTATCCTGGATAGGGAAGATTAATGCAATCAAAATGACTATTCTACCCAAATTGCTTTATCTATTCAGAGTCCTCCCTATTCCAATTCCTTCCTATTTTTTGAGAATAGTACAAAAAAGAGCAACTTCGTTTATATGGGGCTCTTCTAAACCACGTATACCTATACACACACTACATCTTCCCAAAAATAAAGGAGGCCTGGGATACCCTAATTTTACTAACTACTACAGAGCAGCACATTTGGCCAGTCTGTCCAAATACCATGCAAAACAGGAAATCCCATTATGGGTATTTATAGAGGCTTCAGAAAATGACCCTCTATTAATATCAAATTTATTATGGCTTGATCCTAAAGACCACTTTAAAATTCATAATCCCATAACTAAACACTTCTTATCTCTCTGGGATAAACTAAAAACCAAATATCAGTTACAATCTCCACATAATCCTCTCCTTTCTTTTATCAGAAATCCGGCCTTTTCTCCGGCATGGATCTACCCAAATTCTTTTAAAGCTTGGACAACATCAGGCATTCAGACACTAAATGACTTCATAGCATCTAAATCATTCCTTTCATTCCCATCACTTAGAGAAAAATATGATCTACCAAACTCTGAGATATTTAGATATCTACAAATCAAAAACTTCTATACACCATTCCTAAAGGGGGATACACCATTATCCCAATTATCCATTTTTGAATCAATCTGTACAAAAGATCCATTTGCTAAAGGTACAATTTCATCACTTTATAATCAATTATATGGAGTAGCAAATCTTAATAGACCCTCTTACGTTCAGAGGTGGGAGGAGGACCTGGGACGAACTTTAGAAGACACGGACTGGTCTAACATATGGCTCACATCTAAGTCATCTTCACCCAACATCTTAGCACTGGAGACAAATTATAAAGTCCTAACTCGCTGGTACCTTGTACCCGCTAGAGTGGCAAAATATTCACCTAATACCTCAACTCTTTGTTTTCGAGGATGCCCAGAAATAGGCACATATTTACACATATGGTGGACGTGCCCAGTAATCCAAACCTTCTGGAAGGAAGTCTTCGTGATTGCATCTAAAATATTTTAAAAAATAATACAACCAGATCCATATTTAACTTTACTTAATCTAAAACCGGAATGATTAACACTCTCTCAATTCAAACTTATGATCCAACTAATAACGGCTGCAAAACAAACAGTGGCCAAGGCATGGAAATCTCCTACATTGGTACTAGCAGAAACAATTCACAGAATGAATAATACAATGTCCCCTGCTAAGATGGTAGCCATCGATCAAAATCAAATTCCAAAATTTGAAAAACTTTGGCATCCTTGGATAAAACAACAGTTCCTGTCAAACTTCAATGACTCTGTCCTGTTGCCATTGTAACAGATTAAATGACTTACAGAGACACCCATTCTAAGGCTTCAAAGAGAACTAAAAAGAATAATAAACTGACGAGCGGGACAACCTTGTGGACCATACCTCTACCTTTCAATCCTTTTTCTTCTTTCTCTTTCCTTTTCTCCACCTTACGATTAAAGCTCATTATCAGAATTTATTTGACCTATATACACTCTACTTGTAAACAATATGTATAGTAGGTATAAATCATTTAAATACCTACAAAAGTAACTAGGGAAATGATATATATCTTTAATTTAGGTTTACATGAACCCAATGTTTAATATTTGAAATTTCATGATATTTACCTATATAAACCCTACTGTAAAACAATGAGCTTACTTTATAGATCCTTGTAAACTTACTTTATGTATCTTTATAACATTTTATACTCAATAAACTTCTTTTGACAAGGAGAATGAGCTGCCATTCTTCTCAAACATGGCTCCATCTGAGTTCAGGTCTTTACTTACACTAGAACTTATTATTTTTTTAACAGGTGTTCATTTGAACTTAAAGGTGTTTACAGGGAAGATACATGCACCAGTCCTGCCTGTAAATGCATCCCTCACAGAGATACTGGACTGTATGATGACAACTGTGTTTTTCTACCTGATATAAGCCAAACTTCCCAAGGCTCTATAATGTATTTACAGGCATTAAATGATGTAAGTATATCATGACAACATAAAAAAAATTTGAATAATCAGTGGTGCCGTATATTAGTAGCTCTTCCTTGTAATTTGTTATGTACTATGACATTTTTAGAAATAAGGTGGACAGACAGGAGAAGATAGCCTAGGATTTCCTCTATGGAATATAATGGAAAACATAGGAACAAGAGATTCTACCAACTGTATTATTGTTGTAAACACTTTGTTAAAAGAACAAATTTGGCACTCACATTAGGCAGTATGTTGACGGACTTGCTGACAGTGAGTCCATTGGAGCGAGCAATACCATGGCCAGTGGTATTGCTCTACAATCCTGGACTCCCTTTGTCATAGTCCTAGGTGGATGATAATAGTGCCCCATGTACTGAACTCTGCAGCTTAGCTAACCAACAGAACCACTGATAATCACCGCCTTTCTGTGTATGTTGGTTACTAGTAAACTCATTTTTGAGCGTGCAACCCTTTTGTCATAAAGCCTAAGTATCTCCTCTGTAGGATGTAGGTTCATGTTATATTATGCTGGAAGAAGGCCTTATACACAAATACTCATTATAATACTCGTTTTAAATGATAAGTTATACATTGACAGCAATGAAGGTGTTATTAATGTATACATTGTTAAAATATCACGTTTAGTAAATCATTTTCCATTTGCTTGCTCACCTTCAGAAGGCTGATGTCATGTCAATTGGCTGCTTTGTGACTTCTCATATGCAAACACATATAATATGTCTATTATGCCTATTCAAGTAGGAGGACTTACTAAAATAATTATTTTCATTATAAAAAACAAAGATTATTTTTAGTTTTGGACAGAATGGAGAAGAGTTAGAAATCCCCCCAATTCCTTTTCTGTCTGACACCATTAACCACTTAAAGACCAGGCCTTTTTTGTATTTTTTGCTAGAAAATTACTTAGAACCCCCAAACATTATATATTTTTATTAGCAGAGATCATAGAGAAAAAAATGGTGATTGTTGCAATATGTTATTTCACACGTCATTTGCGCAGCGGTCTTTTAAACTTAATTTTTTTTTGGGAAAAGGTACTCTTTAATGAATTAAAAAAAAAAAAAACACTTCATTAACCCTATTTTTATGGTATAATGTGAAAGATGATGTTACACCGAGTAAATAAATACCTAACATGTCATGCTTTAAAATTGCGCACACTTGTGGAATTGCAAAAAACTACGGTACTCAGAAATTTCCATAGGTGACGCTTGAAATTTTTTTCTAGGTTACCTCCTTAGAGTTACAGAGGAGGTCTAGTGCTAGAATTATTGCTCTTGCTCTAACGATTGCGGTGATACCTTACATGGGTGGTTTAAACAGCGTTTAAATATGCGGGCGCGACTTACATATTGCGTTGCTTCTGCGTGTGAGGGATGGGGTGCTTTAAATTGTTTTTTAAATTTATTTAGTTTTAGTTTTATTTTTTTAATTTTACACTGTCACTTTTTTTTGGATAGCCACACTCTGGGATAAGGACATCTTTATTGAGGTAAAATCCAACGGTACAGTCAAATACAGGGACGTACAGGGTGGTAGACTGCTAACGCGTTTCACATCATTTGGATGCTTATTCGTAGCTAGAGAGGGATAGTAATAGCGTGATATAAATAGAAAAGTAAAAAGGTAAAAGAGGGAGGGTAGAGTATGCATGCCGGTAGAACAACCAATCACCGTGCTGCATAACAGACCTACCCTCTCAGTGTAATTAAAAAGATAATGATCCCATTATAAAAACCCACACCTTCAAAATGAGGGGAAAAAAACATCCATTAGTAACCAAACCGGTATACATAAAGAAAAATATATAAACAAAACTACCATGCCAATATGAATCAGCACGGACTCATATAGATAACTGAAAAAAGAAAAAGAAAGGCTGCTATTGGATGCCAAAACCCTCCACAGCAGGTGGAGCTGTAACAATGGAGCAATTTGGAGTAGTGGAGAGTGCCAAAGAGTGTTAAACCATAAAGCCGTATAACTGAAGGGTACCTCGCTCACACATATACAAAGCCAAAAATCAAAAAATACAATATATATATATATATATATATATATATATATATATATATATATATATATATATATATATATATATATATATATATATCCAAAACAAAAACAAAATATGCATAAATGTGTGACAGCAAAATCCCGACATAGTGTAAATAGGCACTCCAAAGCACTCTCGCAACCCTGGAACAAGAAATGTACGTACAGTTTAAATGAGGTAAATACAGACTGCTACAAGATCAAGGTATATGCATATTAAACATGAGATCAAAAAGTACGTACATTAAGCATGAGACCAAAAGGATATGTACATTGAAACAACTCCTCCAATCATACTTAACAACTTATATTTTTGTAGACGAAAGAGTTGACAAATATGTGCAATAAAAAATGGATCTGAAAAGGGTCGCCAACTACTCAAAAATGTGCTTACAAATGTATCAAACATGTAGCATCGCATCCAAAACACTAGTGTCACATAAGTCTTTGTTTCCTGAAAAGAAAAACAGTAAAAAACAAACAGAAACATGGAAATGGATTAGACGCCAGATGAACCACAAAAATATATAAATAGATATCCATTGTTATTAGTGTTAAACTCTCATGACAATATCATGTCCACTGTGTGGCCAATCATAAAAGCGTATGATCAATCGCACAGGAAACATAAAAGACCCCAACAGGAGAACCAAGACAAAGGACCGAAAAAACTATTGAAAGAACGCGGTTTCCGCATAAGTCAAAATGCTGGCAGACCATGCTACAACAATAAATGTGTAGAGACCATAAGTCTCACTTTGTATGCTGAAATAAGTTGAGTGAAAGAATGACATAAAAGGAAAAAACGACAGGCGCACACAGATATGGTAGGGTAACTATAGAACCTGCATCAAAAACAAAGGCCCAAACCCATGTCAAAAGGGAAATTAAGGCGGCCTTACTGCTTAATGCCATGCGATTAGAAACTCCCAGAGTCTCGCTTCCCGTGCTGCAGAGTGCCACGGCTCACTATAAAAATTCCACAAATCTAAAATGGGGTAAACAAAAGTAAAGCCGAAGGGCGAGAAGGACAGAATACATCACACATCACTGCGGGGCACCTTCCGCAAACTTGAAAGCCTCATGGCTAAGAAAATTCGTATTTTTTGGGATATAAAGGCCTTGACCGACTATATTTCACTAAAGCAGATCCCTCGGGGTCTAAGAATAAAAAAGTTTCCTACTTTTGAATTCACAGATGAGGAATCGAAACTTGAATGGACTAATGCACTTTCCACCTGTTCCTTTAAACTGATGAACATCATCATAGACTTTAAACAGAAGGAATTGAACCGTATACAGAGTGAAATGGCCGTAATCCAAAAAGACCTCATAGCAAAACAACAAGCGCCAGACTATGCCAATCTCGATGGACAGTTGAACAAAAGACTGGACAAACTTGAAAGAAATGTTATTTCTACTAAAAACGATAAGAGGACTAGGGACCAATTGGACTATGACACCAATAAGGTGTACCTATGAAAAAAAAACCCTTTTCAATCTCACTATCCACGGAGGTCCACTCCAAAGAAGAGGGTCAGTTTTTCCGACACAGAGGAAGAGCGCACTTGTGACACCTTGGCAGCTACTGGATCCGATTCCTCCTCCGATGGTAACTACACAACCACCAAAATTAATCCGATACCTTTAAACCCGGGCGGAGATGGTCGAAACAAAAAGAAAGGGAAGAAAAGAGGAAAACACAGAGGGGGGGGGGGAAGGCACAGAAGAACCAGGCACAAATCGATACCAGCTTCGGGGCCGGAAATAATGGATACCCTTAACGTAGTCAATCTTTCATCCCGACTTCTATCCACCTCTGATATTTCCCTGCTGTCTAGGGGCTTGAATTTTTGCCCTACGAACCACTTTGATTTGTTCAACACTATTCTTGATGTGAATAAATTCGTACGGACTTTGACACTACAAAAACACTACCATATGGAAAATGAAGATGATCAAATTATTCCACAGCCGAATCAAACCACTCCACAACAGAGTCTTCTGCCAGCTGGTGAGTCAACTCTTTTCCCCATTTTATTTTCTGATGTATGCACATCAGTAGATCTATCAGATCTAGCTATTGAATCAGGCTCACATGTACCGGTAGACAACACCAAATGTCATACAGTATCCTTTAACCTGAGATCTGAATTTTACCCCATTAACTCCAGAGGAAAGGATATGGACACACATCAGAAATTGGTAGAGAAGGATTTGGTACATCTTGCAAATAGCATTGTTTATAATAGATCTGGGAACCTCACTGCTGAGGAGAAAAAAATCTCTTAACAACTTACACAAAGATCCCTCGATTGTAATAAGAAATTCAGATAAAGGGGGGGCTGTGGTGATCTTAAATGCCTCCTCGTACAGAGAAGAAGCCCTACGTCAGCTGTCAGATTCTTCTACCTACAACAAACTAAAGGGTGACCCCACCGAACCTTTTAAAAAGGAGTTGACATGTCTTCTTGATAGAGCGGTCTCTATAGGTATTTTTACCCCCAAAGAGAAAGAGATGTTTATCCCTGCATTTCCAGTCATGCTCATTTTCCATCACCTTCCTAAGCTACACAAAGGCGTTTCACCACTCACAGGAAGACCAATTGTAGCCGGCATTGACTCTCTGAATGAACGTTTGGGCCAATGGGTTGACCAGCAGCTACAGCCCCTGGTGACTAACCTTCCCGGATATTTACGTGACACTAAACAGCTTCTGTCTAAATTGAAAGGGATGTCCTGGGAGAAAAACTTTCGCTGGATTACCTATGACGTTCCCAGCCTGTACTCTTCCATCCCGCATAACTTAGGCCTTCGGGCCGTGGCCTTTTTTCTAGAAAGATCTGGTCTTTTTTCTTTGGTCATGCAAGAATTTATCATCATGTGTTTAGAATATTTACTTACACATAATTTCTTTATGTTCGATGGGGAGTACTATCTCCAGAAGTGCGGTGCCTCTATGGGCGCGAAGTTCTCACCATCCCTGGCCAACCTTTACATGGGGTGGTGGGAGAGGCTCCGCATTTTTGGGGATGACAGTCCCCGCCGATTGGATATGGTGTTCTACTGTAGGTATATAGATGACCTGCTATTCATTGTGTCCGACCCACTGGTTGAAATTGACAAATGGCTTCTTCACTTAAATGACAACAATTTGAATTTAAAATTCACGGGTAAAATGGACCCAATTTCTATCGAGTTTTTGGATGTTCTCTTTACATCGAATGGTCCTGAGGTCACTTCTAATCTATACAGAAAACCCTGTGTGGGTAACACACTCCTTAGAGCCGATTCCAATCATCCTGGACATACCATTAGGAACATCCCACTTGGACAGTTCCTAAGGCTGAGGAGAATCTGCAGTAAGGAGAGTGATTTTGATAGGGAAGCCATTTCCATGTCCTCTAGGTTCATGGATAGAGGATATTCTCCAGCTACCATCAATAAAGGTCTGTCCATAGCCAAAAAGACACCCCGCCACCAGCTCCTTGTAGATAAGATTAAGGACAGAGAGGACTCCAGGTCCCAAAAGGGATCATGTTTTATTCCCACCTTTTCTACACCCTATAGTGTGGAATTCCACAAGATACAAAAAATTGTTACTAAATATCTCCCTGTCCTGTCTAATGATTACATCTATTCTAAAGTTTTGGCTAAAGGTATCCGCAGTGTCTCTAGGAAAGCACCTTCCCTGTGTAACCTTTTGTCCCCCAGCCAGAATCTTATGCAAACGTGAAGTCCAAAGGATCTTCTCTCTCAACACTAGACGACCCCTCGGGCTCAACTTCGAGTGGGATGTGTCACATTTTTAAGAATGATCTTACATGCGTTCTGTAGTCTCGCTTATAGAAAGGACTTCACCTGTAGTTTCTGTTACTCACATCCTCAGTAGTCTTTTTATTTGGGATTTAATTAATATGAATTCGTTTTTCTAATATTTCATACCACTAGGAAAATACATTAGTTTGTTTATGCTTTGCCTACAACCTACAATGTCACATAGATATTTGTATTACCATACATCATGTACATTTTTTTTTTTTCTCCGTCGGTAGATTAGAAATCCAATTCCAATATGTACATATCTCTCACTATTGGTAAATTAGAAATATAACTCCCTAAGTCTAGATTTTCCAGGCTTCAGTTCCATGCCATAGTGAGCAGCAGTATTTTTCTTTTCAATGATTTTTATTGAAGATTATAAAATAACATTTACAAAATGCACGACTCATACATCATGAAATTATATAGTAATAAAGGAAGAAGGGGAGAGGAATAAAGGGAGGGGGAGGCGTATCTCAGCTTATGTTTCCTGCGGGAATCCTATGAACATACCATACCATGCCTTGTTGCCCTCCACATTATAAGGTAAGTGTGCCTGCCCGCCCAGATTAGGTCAGCCAGGCACCCCTCACCTGCATAGGCATCCAAAGCAAGTACCAAGCACTGTAAATTCGGGTTCATATTTTTCTAGTTATAATTATACATCAATCCAACCGTACATTATCCACCTCTCCATTTTGTGTGGAAAGAGGGTGTGCCGCCGAGACCCGACCGCCCACCCCAATTGGGGGCTCCACTGTGGACGGGGGGGTCTCCGCCCCACACCCCTCCCCTCCTATCACTCACATTTCGGCATTCATCGTATCTGTCACGATGACTGCTATTTTGAATAGGAAGTCCCGCAAGGTGTGTTAGGAAAGGGGGGAAGAAAAAGAAAAAGAATAGAAATAATAAAGAAGAGTGAAAGAAGAAAGGGGAAAGGGGGGTTGAGAGAAAAGTTCGGGTTGAGTGCACCCCTAGGGATCCCATTCAGGAACCGTTAATTGTCAAAGCCTGTCGATAAGTAGGACAACCATGGTTCCCAAATCCTGTCAAAAGCCCCCTGTTTATCCAGGAGAGATGCCGAGAGGCATTCATTAATCATGATCCATGTCAATTTTGCTTTCACCCTGTCAAAAGGGATTAGGGGCCTTCTCCAGGATCCTGCTATCGCTATTCTGGATGCTGTGAAAATAAAGGATATGAATTTCCTGGTGTGACCAGGTATCCCCTCTATTTGGTCTCCTAGTAATGCTTGTTGTGGGGATTTGGGAAGGTTCACTTGGGTCAGTGAGTATATAAAGTTATAGATGCGTATCCAAAAGCGTTTGACCTTAGGGCAGGTCCACCAAGTATGGTATATTGTACCTTCTTTGCCACATCCTCTGAAGCACATAGGAGAGGCACCAGCGACATATGTTGCGATTCTCGCCGGGACCATGTACCACCTTAATAAAACCTTATAGTTTGCTTCTATCAAAGAGGTATTAATGTAACCTTTTGAAGCTAGCTGTGCCACTTTATACCATCTATCAGTTTCCATCGTCACCTCCATGTCCCCTTCCCATCTCAACATATAGGGTAATTTCTCCGTTTTGGAAATCAAAATACTATAAATTAGTGATATGTGGCCTCTATGTTTATCATAGGACTTGCATAGATATTCCATTGGGGTGGAAGACAAAATGTCGGTTTTGCGTTGTAAAGTATGCAAAAAGTGAACTATCTGGAGGTAACGATAGAACTCAGTGTGAGGTAGTTGGTACTTTTCTATTAAGGTTTGTTTCGGTATTATACCTCTGTGGTCACACATGTCCGCTATGCGTATCAGTCCCTTATTAGTCCACCATGATAAGTTTTGGGGATTAAGACCCGGGGTGAAATCTGGGTTTCCCACCAAGGGGGCCATGGGAGAATGTGTAGAACGGAAAGTAAAAGTTTTTTGTAGTCTATCCCACATACTCATTGAGAACTATAATGTGGGGCACATTAGGGTTGGTCTGTCTTTCATGTTAAGCCACATCATGTGGCTGATGGGTTTTGTGGGGTAAGGAGCTGATTCCATTTTCATCCAGGTCGGAGCTGGAGCCCCAGAGTGGGAGCGAATTAATTGGGCCAGTTGGGCTGCCTCAAAGTATTTAATCAAGTTGGGAAAGCCCAGGCCTCCTTTTGTTTTAGGGGTATGTAGAGTTAGCTTATTCACCCTGGGTCTTGTGTTTCCCCAAATGAACTTCATTATTTTTTGCTGAAGTGTTTCAAGATCAGATCTGTTGATAGCAATCGGAAGAGTCCTAAACAAGTACAACAGTCTTGGCAAAAGGTTCATTTTTATGGAGTACAGTCTGCCGAACCATGACGGAGGGCTAACAGCCCATCTTGATAAATCTGTAGTTAGTTTTCCATACAGGGGAGGATAGTTGGCTTTATAGAGGGTCTGTATTGTGGGGGTTAAAAAAATGCCTAGATATGGAAGTCTATCCTTCTGCCATTTAAACTGGAATGACGTTTGGAGTTGTTGAACCGTCTGTTGTTCTATGGAGATATTCAAGGCCTCGGATTTAGAATGATTAATCGTGAGACCCGAGAATACCGAAAAACGTCGTAGTATCTGAAATAGGTTGGGAAGGGATGTGATTGGAGAGGAAATAAACATCAAGATATCATCGGCGAACAGAGAACACTTTTGCTCGCCCTCTCCGCATTGAATACCTCTTACATCTTGGCTCTGTCTTATTTTGATCGCTAGGGGCTCTAATGCTAAAATAAATAGGATAGGTGATAAGGGGCATCCTTGCCTCGTTCCTCTGTGTATATGTATTTTATGTGATTTATAACCCTTTATCTGAATTCTAGCCGTAGGTGCATTATATAATGATTGCAGAATTGTTAGAAAATGAGGCCCAAACCCATACCTCCGTAGTACATAATAAATGTATTCCCATGTGACCGAATCAAACGCCTTACAAAGATCTAATGAGAGTAGCATACCCTTCCGTTTCCCAAGATTATCCCAGTTGGAGTTGAGTGCGGCTATAATATCTATCGCCCGTCGGGTTTGATCTGGGGCCTGGCGGCCGGGGACGAATCCCACCTGATCTGGGTGGATATATTTGGCTAAGAAAGCGTTCATTCTGGTCGCTAACACTTTTGTCATCAATTTGAGATCCACGTTAATTAGCGATATAGGGCGATAATTGGCGGGGTCTCCATGATCTTTTCCCGGTTTAGGAAGTACTTGTATAAGGGCCTCATTTTCGTTTGCACTTAGTGTGTCACCTTTTCGTATTGCATTAAAAAAGGAACATAGATGAGGGGTCAATATGGCTGCAAATTTCCTATAATAATGGCCCGTAAAGCCATCCGGGCCAGGTGCTTTTGAAGGGTTCAAGCTTTTGATAGCTGCCAAGATTTCCCCCTCAGTGAAATCTGCTTCCATTAGTTCTATATGTTCTTGTGCAATTTGTGGTAATGAAATGTCGTGGAAGAATTCGTCTGCTCTGGGTGTAGAAAATGAGTTAGGTTTATTATATAGTTTGGTGAAGAACCTAAAAAATTCTTGTATGATCATTTGAGGATTTTGGGTGGGTTTCCCATCTTTCGTCCGAAGTCTCGGCATAGCAGAATTGAATGGGCGGGGGGTGAGTTTTCTTGCCAAGAGTGTGGTAGGCTTATCTCCCCTGGTGTAGTAGCGATGTCTAGACCAGCGGAGATACTTTTCAGCCTTGGTTGTGAGACTAAAATTTAGTGCCGACCGCGCTTCATCTATTTTATGATGTAGATCTAATTGTGGGTTAGCTTTTTGTTCCTGGACTATCTTATGTAATTCATCCTCCTGCTGTTGTATTTTCTGCCTATTGGCGCGCTTATTTCTAGAGGCTATTTGGATCAATTTACCACGTATAGTAGCTTTGTGCGCTGCCCAATTAATACCGGGGGAGGTGGCGCTAGGATGGTTATCTATGAAGTATTGTCGGAGGTCCTTCTCTACCTCAGTGTATATTAGGGGGTCATTAAGTAGTGAGGCGTTAAGCCGCCAGGTTGAGGGCTGTGGTCTCATCCATAGGTCTGATAATGTTAATAATACAGGTGAATGATCTGACCATGAGCTGGGAACTATTTCAGTAGAGGTGATCGACGGCAATAGTGAGGATTGTATGAGTAAATGGTCTATACGGGAATATGTTTTATGGACTTGGGAGTAATATGTAAAATCTCTGGTTGTGAGGTGAAAGTCTCTCCATACATCCACTAAATCATGGGAATATAGTACCCGGGCTAGTTTAATGCCTTGTTTAGGGATATGTTTCACCACAGGTTTGTGTACATTTGACCTATCTAAAATTTGATCTAAGGAGACATTGCTGTCTCCACCCAGTATTAATTTGCCTTGTATGTGTGGGAGCAAAATTTTCAGCATATTTTCGAAAAATGTCACCTGACCCGTGTTAGGCGCGTAATATGATACGAGTGTAAGAGCACTATCATTGACTTTCCCCACAACCATGATGTATCTCCCTTCCTTATCTTTGATAACATTATTGGGGGTAAATGGGACTCTCTTTGCAATACATATCGCCACCCCTCTCTTTTTATCTGGGCCATTCGATAAGTAGAAGGTGGGAAATCTGGGGTTTAAATATCTGGGAGCTGAGGAGCGTGAGAAATGTGTTTCTTGGAGGAATAGAAAATCTATTCCTAAGCTATGATAATTTTGGAAAGCTTTGGCCCTTTTTGTAGGGGAATTAAAGCCTTGGACATTGTGTGTTAAAATGCGGGTATAAGATTTATGGGTTAACGTACTTATCATTATGGTTCGACAGACTGTACTTGCCCGTTGTAGTTGCTAGCCATCTCCGTCTGAGTGAAATTATTTCGATCTGGGTCTTCATCATTTTTCGTTTGTAGGGGTGCACTCCGGGCGAAAAAAAAAAGGGAAAAGAAGAAAGAGAGAGAGAGTGAGAAAACAATGTTGGGGTAAGATGAACTGGACCACTGTCCACCCGTCCCCCTAGAAATTAAGTGCTTAAGCATCATATGTAAACCTGAGAACTTATACAACCTAGTCCAGGAGAACAAAGTCTCCGTCTTAGAAAGCGAGGTTGTCGCCACCCAACTGATGGCGGCAAGCTCGCAGGGAAGTGGCATGCGGTTCCGCCCCGACCCTTCTGTATAAAATATTGTTCTATGAGGAGGGAATCCTAGCATGTCTAGTAAACTTAAATACTATGAGCACTGAAGTCTCGTCAAGCTAGACTTAAACAAACTGGGGAATCAATTTCGAGTTATTTGTAAGGCCTGCATCTTACACTGATATCTATTAATAGTGCAATTCAAATCACTCAATAACGAAACCTGGGGAGGAGGTTAAGTCCCTCCAAAATTGTGGAAGTCTCATTAATGCCATAAAGATATGTTAAACTGGCTCAACCATAGCCAACCATGGAAGTTCTATGTCCCTGAGTGGGGACCTTACAGTGGTACCATCCATCACTGTAGGCATAAAGGGGAAAGAATACTTCTCATCAGGGTATTTGTTCCCGTCATCCGTCTGGACCTGCTGCTGGACGTCGTTGTCTCGAGGAGTGACGTGGGCGTTGTTGCTCCCATAGCGGTGAAACAGGACGATCCCATTCTGGTCTTGATTTCGGGGGTAAGGATTCTCTGGAAATTATGCCTAGGCCCATAAGAATGTCTTCTCCGTCCGAGAAGTTAGCAAAAGAATGCGTCTTTCCCTTGAAGGTAAAGGAGAGGCGGAAAGGAAATGACCATCTATACTTAATTTGGCGGTTGGTAAGCTGCACCAATAATGGCTTTAGGGCCCGTCTCTTTTGAATAGTCATTTGTGAGATATCCGCGAAAATCTGTATGGGATGTCCCAGAAGGGTGATTTCATTCCTGCCCCGGGCTGCGGTCATTATTTGCTCTTTGATTTTGTAATAGTGCGGGTTGACTATCACATCCCTTGGGGGGCCGTCTGGTCTTGGGGCTGTCAGTGCCCTATGGACTCTATCAATTTCCATGTGGTGAGGCGTGATGTCTGGGATCAGATCTTGCATTAGTGTATGTACTACATCTTCCAAATCCGTGACTATTTCTGGAAGTCCGCGTATGCGGAAGTTATAGCGCCTGGATCTATTTTCCTGATCTTCGATTTTGGCGTTGGCGTCATCTAACTGTTCCTGTAGTGAGGATATCATGTGTGAGTTCTGGTTAACTCTCCGCACCGTGCCATCCATTTTGGATTCAATGTGATCCAGTCTTTCTCCTATGTCATTAAAATCATGCTTCATTTCGGCAGTAATTGCTTGACAGGCTTTAGTTAATTCTTGTTGCAATAGTGCTGAAAAGCGAGCAAGGAGGACAGTGTCTCCTGAATATGGTGCTGGAGGTGGGGGAGGCTGATCACTTGCTGTGCTGTTTTGGCTCATAGCGAGTTCAGCCATTTCAGCCATGTTCCTCTCCATGGAGGACGCTGGGGAGATAGCTCCATCTATTCCCTCTCCCTGGTAAGTGTGGGAGGGGGATAGAGAGAAATGTGGGGACTCACCCTTCTGCGATCTTGATGTGTCTTCCTGTGATTGGGAAGAGAAGGGGTCCCGTGTGCCATCCGTGTCTGCGGCCGCAGTGTGTGGAATGGAGGCTCTTTGTGCAGGGGGGATTGGTTGTTCTGGGCCCCGCTCACCTGCTTTGTAATGTTTGTCTCTGTCCTCCGGTTAGCCGCCATCTTGGAAGGGGGGGTCCGTGCAACGTCGTTCCCCGAACGGAACGAATAGCTGGATGTTGGGGGTTTTTTCTTCGCTGTGCCCCCTCCTCTGCGATTCATCTCCTGATCCCCTGTAAGGCTGCTCGTTTTGTGGCTTCCCTCTGGCTTATTTTAGCTTTGAAAGGCCGGCGGCGTGCGGAGCAGGTCAGAACATGTCCGCTCCCGTGCCCGCGCGCATGCGCACTGAGCAGCAGTATTTTTAAGCAGTTTGAGTGAGACTCTTTAGTCTACATTCTGCATGGCAGAATGCTATAAAGTTGTTTTCTTTTCCAACCCTCTTTGGGTTCCTGCCTTTTTTGCCTTATTACACATATGTTTTATGGTAGTTTCCACCTGGGTTCTGCCTGTTTAATCTTCACAGAGATTACGGACTACATTAGTTACAATGGTTATCATTTTTTATTTTATTTTTTACTTATAGCAGGGCATACTGCACTAGCACTACTTAACCAGATAGATTAAGCCACAGTTTCATTATTTTACTTTTTCGATAGTAAACTGTGATATGCTGCAGCATTTCAAGTGAGACTCTTTGAGTCTCCGAATGCATGGCATAATGCAGTTAGGCTGTCACAGACTATTCTGTCCTTCTCGCCCTTCGGCTTTACTTTTCTTTACCCCATTTTAGATTTGTGGAATTTCTATAGTGAGCCGTGGCGCTCTGCAGCACGGGAAGCGAGACTCTGGGAGTTTCTAATCGCTTGGCATTAAGCAGTAAGGCCGCCTTAATTTCTCTTTTGACATGGGTTTGGGCCTTTGTTTTTGATGCAGGTTCTATAGTTACCCTACCATATCTGTGTGTGCCTGTCGTTTTTTCCTTTTATGTCATTCTTTCACTCAACTTATTTCAGCATACGAAGTGAGACTTATGGTCTCTACACATTTATTGTTGTAGCATAGTCTGCCAGCATTTTGACTTATGCGGAAACCGCGTTCTTTCAATAGTTTTTTCTGTCCTTTGTCTTGGTTCTCCTGTTGGGGTCTTTTATGTTTCCTGTGCGATTGATCATACGCTTTTATGATTGGCCACACAGTGGACATGATATTGTCATGAGAGTTTAACACTAATAACAATGGATATCTATTTATATATTTTTGTGGTTCATCTGGCGTCTAATCCATTTCCATGTTTCTGTTTGTTTTTTACTGTTTTTCTTTTCAGGAAACAAAGACTTATGTGACAATAGTGTTTTGGATGCGATGCTACATGTTTGATACATTTGTAAGCACATTTTTGAGTAGTTGGCGACCCTTTTCAGATCCATTTTTTATTGCACATATTTGTCAACTCTTTCGTCTACAAAAACATAAGTTGTTAAGTATGATTTAAAATAAAAAGAGAAAACTGCTGCGCCAACCAATACAAGTGAAAATTGAGCAGCCAACACCACCAATTAGACTAATTGTGACGATAAAAAAGAAAAACAAAAAGTGTAGCGCTATATTGTATCGATTAGCAACATCTAAAATGTGCTAGAGTGACAAACAAAGTCTATCGGAGGTTATATTAGACCTCATACCAAAGTACAGTAAACAAATGAGAAACCTGATGCTCCACAAGGGGCATCTGTTCACATATCCACTATACTCTGTCGATTAATAACATCAAAATGTATTGAAGTGACAACCAGTGTGTATCAAACATAGAATGTATCAAACATAGAGTAAAGGTTGTGGGAGGACAATCTATCAGTGAGGGGTCTAATATTTCAAAGAGCACCTCTATAGATATGTCCTCTGTGATAAAGCAGTATTAATCAAATGTGCATCACAAAAATTCGACTCAAAGCTTGGAAAACAAACATAAGTATGTGAAAGTAAGGAAAAGTCTCTGAAGTGCGCAAAGTTCATACAATCAGACGGAGACTTCTTGAAGCATCTGTATCTATCTTAAAATGACATTTGCTGGATTCCTCCAGTGATCATTGTCTTCCAAGATAGCGCTACACTTTTTGTTTTTCTTTTTTTTTCTTCTTTGTTAAGTATGATTGGAGGAGTTGTTTCAATGTACATATACTTTTGGTCTCATGCCTAATGTACGTACTTTTTGATCTCATGTTTAATATGCATATACCTTGATCTTCTAGCAGTCTGTATTTACCTCATTTAAACTGTACGTACATTTCTTGTTCCAGGGTTGCGAGAGTGCTTTGGAGTGCCTATGTACACTATGTCGAGATTTTGCTGTCACACATTTATGCATATTTTGTTTTTGTTTTGGTATATATATATATATATATATATATATATATATATATATATATATATATATATATTGTATTTTTTGATTTTTGGCTTTGTATATGTGTGAGCGAGGTACCCTTCAGTTATACGGCTTTATGGTTTAACACTCTTTGGCACTCTCCACTACTCCAAATTGCTCCATTGTTACGGCTCCACCTGCTGTGGAGGGTTTTGGCATCCAATAGCAGCCTTTCTTTTTCTTTTTTCAGTTATCTATATGAGTCCGTGCTGATTCATATTGGCATGGTAGTTTTGTTTATATATTTTTCTTTATGTATACCGGTTTGGTTACTAATGGTTTCTTTCCCCTCATTTTGCAGGTGTGGGTTTTTATAATGGGATCATTATCTTTTTAATTACACTGAGAGGGTAGGTCTGTTATGCAGCGCGGTGATTGGTTGTTCTACCGGCATGCATACTCTACCCTCCCTCTTTTACCTTTTTACTTTTCTATTTATATCACGCTATTACTATCCCTCTCTAGCTACGAATAAGCATCCAAATGATGTGAAACGCGTTAGCAGTCTACCACCCTGTACGTCTCTGTATTTGACTGTACCGTTGGATTTTACCTCAATAAAGATGTCCTTATCCCAGAGTGCGGCTATCCAGGATTTCTTCTTACTTTATTGCAACCCAGCAAAGCCAGCACCTGGAACTAGTTCTCATTAGGGCAGTGTCATTCCAGAGCAAGAGTGTTTGTGAGCTGCATCTCCCTTTCTCCTGTCTCTTTTTTTTAGCATGACAGGTCCTCTTTATTGAGAGATTAGGGGTCAAAAAGATCCCAGATCGCTTTTACCTTTAAAAGCAAATAAAAAAAAATGACACTGACTTTGACGTTAAAAAAAAAAAAACGATTTCTTTATGCCCGAGAACTGGAAGTGACTTCAGAGGTCACTTCAGTCCTCGAAGAGCATAGAGCAGAGTGGGGACCATCTTGCCTTCACTCGACTTCCTGCCTAGCCATCAGCAGGATGGGGTCACTTCCCAGAAAAGACCAGGAAGCTACCGGGATCACTTTTAGTAAATGTCGAATCGCCCACAGAAAAAAATGCTACCGGGGTTATGGCAGATAGCTGCTGCCATAACCCCGTTATTAAACAAAGTAATGACTTATATATACTGTGAGTGGTCAGCAAGTGGACAGGAAATTAAATGAAATTACCCCATTTAAGAGAAAACAATAAAAACTTAAAAGAATTTCAAGCCATTCCTAACTCTACAAGAAAAATTGCACGGCTGTTAAACCTTATTGTATGTCAAAATGAGTGGCAATGATGATGTCTTTCACCTGAGTTTCATACAACCTTTACCCAAGATTCACATAATTTTAGGCTGAGTTTCAAGCAGAAAACTAGTGGCTCATGGATGAAAGTTAAAAGCATTGATAAACACACCCCCAAGAGTCTGCATCTGTTACTGTGTTACAATATTGCAACAACAATAACAACTAGTACGGAACAAAACATACCCAGGTTTGGCTCAGGCTAGGTTTGCCAAACCTGACTGCAGTTTGGGTGCTTCATCCAAACCATATTAAAAATCAATGGGAGACAATTCTTTGAAATCAGTATTGGCCATTTTTCAGCCCTATAGACAAGACATTCTGAAACTGAAACTGTCATGGGAGACTGGGCAGCACCATGTGGGACATGAACCAAAGCAAAAACATTTAAAAAAAAATTAAGGTGGTGGGGAGCAGCGATTTTATTAAAAAACTGTGCATTAAAAATACACAATTCCTACAAATAACATGGCTGGGAAAGATGCCCTTAAGTGGTTTATGAAGTGACACATCTGAATGATATATACAACTTACTTCAGCAACACCAACATTTACAAAAGAAAAAAATTTGTTTAAATTGACAGTAAATGACAAGGGATTCACCTCTATACCAGATGTTCTAGATGAGGGAGTGCTATAAATGTTAATGGGGGACCATACACAAACAGTGTGAAGTTCCCCCTAAAAGTACATACCCGAGCCTTGTCCATGATGGGGGTCTGGTATGGAAGATAAAGAAAAAAAAGAAAAAATTGTGTCGGGTTTCCCCCAAATTCCATGGATTTTAAGGGGGGGGGGGGGAGTGTGCAGCTCCTTCCCTACTGAACCATAACAGGCCACTACAAAGTACCCCTACTCATAGTCCTTAATTAAAAAATGTAAAAAACAAAACAAAATGTCCCATGATGTAAATTGATTTATCATCAATCATATCATCACACAATGCAGATCCTTGTCAATCAAGAGGAACGACACCTGACACGCAGAAGGAAAAAACTTGCCACCATGTCTGATCCCATCATGAAAGCTCTTGATCTCTGCAGCAGAATGTAAACAAAGGGGGTTCTAGGGTGACTTCAATGATCAAATATAGACATTACTATATTTGGTTAATGACATCACAGCGCATCCCTAGAACCGCATTTAGTTTGGCCATTCATGGAATCTCCCAACCAGCAAAATTCAGTGGGTTTGGACTGAACCCGGAGCTGCTCATCCGGATTGATAACCACTCATGACAGTTAAAAACTCCAGGGGAACTCTTATTTGTTAAAAACCACATCAAATATTTTCTTTAGTTGCAAAAATGTTATAATAAGGTTTCAGTTTTAATACTAATATATTATCATTAATATCATTTTTTTTTTTAGGTAACTGCATTCTGTGATGCTACTAATCATAACGCAGAGGCACCAAATTTACAGAATAGGATGTGCAACTCTCGCAGTACATGGGATGTGATCAAGCACTCCAGTGATATACGTTCCACCCCACAAACAACTGCCCCAATTCCTGAACCCACCTTCTCATTGCTGCAGGCATCAGACAGAGTGGTGACCTTAGTACTTGATGTCTCAGGAAGCATGGGAGCTGTAAGCAGTTTTTATTTAAATTAGGATAATCTGTGTACATTTGGATTTGTGTTTTAAAATTTTGTAAAGTGTTGACAAAAAAGAACGATTTTAGGGACTTAGGTGCTAAATTGAGGAAAAGGACCTCCAAGGTAGTGTTCTCAGGAATACTACCGGTACATCGAGCCACACCAGAAAGGCAGAGGGAGATTAGGGAAGTAAACAAGTGGCTGAAGAGCTGGTGTAGTAAGGAGGGGTTTGGGTTCCTGGAGGACTGGGACGACTTCTCAGTCGGTAACCGGTACTATAGAAGGGACGGACTGCACCTAAATTAGGAGGCTGCAGATCTGCTGGGAATGAAGATGGCCAAAAAGTTAGAGAGTTTTTTAAACTAGGCAATGGGGGGGAGGGTCCAGGGACAGTGATAGCCAGCGCGGAAGATATTCCAGAGGGTAGTATTGGGGGCATTAGTGGTAGGTTAACCAAAGCACAAAAACACAAGGTGAGTATAGTAGCAAGTTCTAGTTGCAATCTTGAAACACCCAATACGAGGACAATATGCGACCGGTCTAAACTATGTGGCATGTTCACCAATGCCAGGAGCATGGCGGACAAGATGGGTGAACTAGAGATACTGTTGTACAAGGAGGATTTGGATTTTGTGGGAATTTCAGAGACCTGGTTCAACAGTTCTCATGATTGGCTGGCAAACATTCAAGGGTATACCCTATACCGCAAGGATAGAGAGGGTAAAAAAGGGGGAGGGGTATGCCTATATATCAAGAATAATGTACAAATGAATGTGAGAGATGACATCACTGAGGGAGCTAGGGAGGAGGTGGAATCCTTATGGGTAGAGCTCCAAAGGGATGAAGCTAAGGGGAAAATAATACTGGGAGTATGCTATAGGCCCCCTAACCTGAGGGAGGAAGTGGAGACGGATCTCCTATCACAAATTGGATTAGCAGCAAGGATGGGAAGTGTTATCATAATGGGGGATTTTAATTATCCAGACATAGACTGGGCGGAGGGAACCGCGCATTCATTTAAGGCTCGCCAGTTTCTTAATGTCTTGCAGGACAATTTTATGGGTCAGATGGTAGACGCACCAACTAGAAATAAAACATTACTGGATCTACTGATTACCAACAATACAGACCGGATCACAGATATGGAAATACGGGGCAATTTAGGTAACAGCGATCACAGGTCAATTAGTTTCAGTATAAATCACACAAATAGGAAACATGAAGGGAACACAAAGACACTGAATTTCAAAAGAGCCAACTTCCCTAAACTACAAACCTTGCTAAAAGGCATAAATTGGGATAAAATATTAGGAACAAAGAATAGGGAGGAGAGATGGGTTTGCTTTAAGAGCATATTAAATAAGGGCATTAGCCAATGTATCCCATTGGGTAATAAATTTAAAAGCGCGAACAAAAATCCTGAATGGCTTAACTCCAATGTAAAAATGCATATAAAAGCAAAGGAGAAGGCCTTCAAAAAATACAAGGTTGAGGGATCATCCTCAGCATTCAGACTCTATAAAGAATGCAATAAGAAATGTAAGGGTGCAATTAGGACGGCTAAGATAGAACATGAAAGACACATAGCGGAGGAGAGCAAAAAAAATCCCAAGAAATTCTTTAAGTATGTAAACAGTAAAAAAGGGAGGATAGACCATATTGGCCCCATAAAGAATGAGGAAGGACATCTGGTTACAAAGGATGGGGAGATGGCAAAGGTATTGAATTTATTCTTCTCCTCAGTATTCACGAGTGAATCGGGGGGCTTCAGTAACCAAAACTGCAGTGTTTATCCTCATGACACAACACAGGAAGCACCTACATGGTTAACAGAGGACGGAATTAAAATTAGACTTGAGAAACTTAACATTAATAAATCACTGGGACCAGATGGCTTGCATCCGAGGGTACTTAGGGAACTCAGTCAGGTGATTGCCAGACCGTTGTTCCTAATTTTTACAGACAGTCTATTGACTGGAATGGTACCAGCTGATTGGAGAAAAGCCAATGTAGCACCAATATTTAAAAAGGGCCCAAAAAACATCCCTGGGAATTACAGACCAGTTAGCCTAACATCAATAGTATGTAAACTCTTGGAGGGGATGATAAGGGACTATATACAAGATTTTAGTAATAAGAATGATATCATTAGCAGTAATCAGCATGGATTCATGAAGAATCGTTCTTGCCAAACCAATCTATTAACCTTCTATGAGGAGGTGAGTTGCCATCTAGATAAAGGAAGGCCCGTAGACGTGGTGTATCTGGATTTTGCAAAAGCATTTGACACAGTTCCCCATAAACGTTTACTGTACAAAATAAGGTGCGTTGCCATGGACCATAGGGTGAGTACATGGATTGAAAACTGGCTACAAGGGCGTGTTCAGAGGGTGGTGATAAATGGGGAGTACCCAGAATGGTCAGGGGTGGGTAGTGGGGTTCCCCAGGGTTCTGTGCTGGGACCAATCCTATTTAATTTGTTCATAAACAATCTGGAGGATGGAATAAACAGTTTAATCTCTGTATTTGCAGACGATACCAAGCTAAGCAGGGCAATAACTTCTCCGCAGGATGTGGAAATCTTGCAAAAAGACCTGAACAAATTAATGGGGTGGGCGACTACATGGCAAATGAGGTTCAATGTAGAAAAATGTAAAATAATGCATTTGGGTGGCAAAAATATGAATGCAATCTATACACTGGGGAGAGAACCTCTGGGGGAATCTAGGATGGAAAAGGACCTGGGGGTCCTAGTAGATGATAGGCTCAGCAATGGAATGCAATGCCAAGCTGCTGCTAATAAAGCAAACAGAATATTGGCATGCATTAAAAGGGGGATCAACTCCATAGATAAAACGATAATTCTCCCGCTGTACAAGACTCTGGTCCGGCCGCACCTGGAGTGTGCTGTCCAGTTCTGGGCACCAGTCCTCAGGAGGGATGTACTGGAAATGGAGCGAGTACAAAGAAGGGCAATAAAGCTAATAAAGGGTCTGGAGGATCTTAGTTATGAGGAAAGGTTGCGAGCTCTGAACTTATTCTCTCTGGAGAAGAGACGCTTGAGAGGGGATATGATTTCAATTTACAAATACTGTACTGGTGACCCCACAATAGGGATAAAACTTTTTTGCAGAAGAGAGTTTAATAAGACTCGTGGCCACTCATTACAATTAGAAGAAAAGAGGTTTAACCTTAAACTACGTAGAGGGTTCTTTACTGTAAGAGCGGCAAGGATGTGGAATTCCCTTCCACAGGCTGTGGTCTCAGCAGGGAGCATTGATAGCTTCAAGAAACTATTAGATAATCACCTGAATGACCGCAACATACAGGGATATGTAATGAAATACTGACACATAATCACACACATAGGTTGGACTTGATGGACTTGTGTCTTTTTTCAACCTCACCTACTATGTAACTATGTAACATAAAATCAATATAGAATGTAGAAAGTGAACATAGTTTGGAATGACTTCTCCAGAGCCTCTCCCATCCTCTGAAACTCTCTACCTCACTCTGTTTAGCTATTTCCTACTCTGGCTGCCTTTAGATGATCCCTAAAAACGCACCTCTTCAGGGAAGCCTATCACGCCTCCAACTAATCTTTTATCACTTCCATCACCTCATCCCCCACAGTTATAACCTTTTGTACCACTTGTCCCACCCGCATTGATTGCAAACTCTCATGAGCAGGGCCTTCGTAACCCTCTTGTATTTTATTGTAATGTAACTGTATTGTCTCCCTTTTATATTGTAAAGCAATATGTAAACTGTTGGCGCAATATAAATCCTGTATAATAATAATGATTTTGCTTTACATTACTGGAGCCTTATGCCCCGTACACACGGCCGGATTTTACGATGGAAAATGTGTGACAGGACCTTGTTGTCGAAATTTCCGATCGTGTGTACACAAATCCGACGCACAAAGTGCCACGCATGCTCAGAATAAATAAAGAGATGAAAGCTATTGGCTACTGCCCCGTTTATAGTCCCGACGTACGTGTTTTACCTCACCGTGTTCAGAATGATCGGATTTTCCGACAACTTTGTTTGACCGTGTGTATGCAAGACAAGTTTGAGCCAACATCCGTCGGAAAAAATCCTAGGATTTTGTTGTCGAAATGTCCGATCAATGTCCGACCGTGTGTACGGGGCATTAGTGTTGATTTCCCTCACAAAGCTATCTGTAATAGGTTTGTACAGTATGTTGGAGAGATAGTTAACATGGCCGCAGTGTATGCATGTGTGCTTCTGTGCCAAAGGTAGGAAGAAACATGGATATTGGATTAACGCTAATTTATCAATTACAGTATAATCGCATTCAGAGGCTGTACCAGGCTGCAGGAGTATTTCTCATTCAGATCGTAGAAGATGGATCACATGTTGGAATTGTTTCATTTTCGAGCTCCGCTACAACACTTTCTTCATTAGTTCATGTTTTCAGCGATCAGCATCGACAACAACTTAAAGCACTTCTTCCTCAAACAGCAGGTGGAGGAAAAAATATTTGTGCTGGACTTATGAGGGGAATTGATGTAAGTTATTGTTAAAAAAGTTGTCAAGTCCTTGTAAAGTTTTAATAGTCAGGCACATATGTAAAACATTCAAATCCTTGCAAGCCCATACATACAGTATCTCACAAAAGTGAGTACACCCCTCACATTTTTGTAAATATTTTATTATATCTTTTTATGTGACTACACTGAAGAAATTACACTTTGCTACAATGTAAAGTGGTGAGTGTACAGCTTCTATAACAGTGTAAATTTGCTGTCTCCTCAAAATAACTCAACACACAGCAATTCATGTCTAAACCACTGGCAACAAAAGTGAGTACACCCTAAGTGAAAATGTCCAAATTGGGCCCAATTAGCCATTTTCCCTTCCCGGTGTCATGTGACTCATTAGTGTTACAAGGTCTTAGGTGTGAATGGTGAGCAGAGGTATTAAATTTGGTGTTATCACTCTCACTCTCTCATACTGGTCACTGGAAGTTTAATAAGGCACCTCGTGGCAAAGAACTCTCTGAGGATCTGAAAAAAATAATTCTTGCTCTACAGAAAGATGGCCTAGGCTATAGGAAGATTGCCAACACCCTGAAACTGAGCTGCAGCATGGTGGCCAAGACCATACAGTGGTTTAACAGGACAGGTTCCACTCAGAGCAGGCCTCACCATGGTCGACCAAAGAAGTTGAGTGCACATGCTCAGCGTCATATCCAGAGGTTGTCTGGGAAATAGATGTATGAGTGCTGCCAGTATAGCTGCAGAGGTTGAAGGGGTGGGGGGTAAGCCTATCAGTGCTCAGACCATATGCCGCACACTGCATCAAATTGGTCTGCATGGCTGTTGTCCCAGAAGGAAGCCTCTTCTAAAGATGATGTACAAGAAAGCCCGCAAACAGTTTGCTGAAGACAAGCAGACTAAGGACATGGATTACCGGAACCATGTCCTGTGGTCTGATGAGACCAAGATAAACTTATTTGGTTCAGATGGTTTCAAACGTGTGTGGCGGAAACCAGATGAGGATTACAAAGACAAGTGTGGCTTGTCTACAGTCAAGCGTGGTGGTGGGAGTTTCATGGTCTGGGGCTGCATGAGTGCTACCATCACTGGGGAGCCACAGTTCATTGAGGGAAACATGAAGGCCAACATGTATTGTGACATACTGAAGCAGAGCATGATCCCCTCCCTTCGGAGACTGGGCCACAGGGCAGCATTCCAACATGATAATGATCCCAACACACACCTCCAAGATGACCACTGCCTTGCTAAAGAAGCTGAGGGTAAAGGTGATGGATTGGCCAAGCATGTCTCCATACCTAAACTTTATTGAGCATCTGTGGGGCATCCTCAAATGGAAGGTGGAGGAGTGCAAGGTCTCTAACATCAACCAGCTCCGTAATGTCGTCATGGAGGAGTGGAAGAGGACTCCAGTGGCAACCTGTGAAGCTCTGGTGAACTCCATGCCCAAGAGAATTAAGGCAGTTCTGGAAAATAATGGTGGCCAACACAAAATATTGACACTTTGGGCCCAATTTGGCCATTATTACATAGGGGAGTACTCACTTTTGTTGCCAGCGGTTTAAACATTAATGTCTGTGTGTTGAGTTATTTTGAGGGGACAGCAAATTTACACTGTTATACAAGCTGTACACTTATTACTTTACATTGTAGCAAAGTGTAATTGCTTCAGTGTTGTCACATGAAAAGCTATAATAAAATATTTACAAAAATGTGAGGGGTGTACTCACTTTTGTCAGATACTGTATACCCAGTGAATTAACTAGCCTCAGGTGATGCACAGAGATCTTCGCTTCTCAATCTCTACATCTATTCAAAGTGCATAAATTATACAGCTTGTCTGACCTTCCAGAAAGAAGGGGGCAGGGAGCTGAAATTACACTCTGCGGAGCTCAGTGAGGAGAGCTGAGAACTGATTGGAAGGAAGGTAATCACCCCCCTTCTCTTGGTGTCAGGAAAACTTGTCGGAAGTGACTCAGATTCAGAGAGTAGATGAATGCAGTAGCAGACAGAAATGACACTTAGTGCTCTGGAGTAAGGCAAGTACACATTATAGAGGGAGGTGTGGTTCATATTTGCTGTCAGAGGTTTATAACCACTTAATAAAAGCACTATAGTCTTGACTGGCTAAAGTGCTGTTATTATTGATGGCTGGGTTGTTAGCATTCCCAAACCACAGCAGAGGAACTAGCTGCATGGATTTTGTATGTCCTCTCTTTGTGTGGGTTTCCGTTTGGTGTTCTGGTTAGTACATACAGTATTTGTAGTTCATAAGACTCAACTTTTTGAAATTGGAACGAGGGACGCCAATAAGTAAAAGTATGTAGGCATAGGGGCCATGCCCCCTTAAAGGAGAATTATACAAAAAAAGAAGATTAGTTAAACCTACGAGTGTTGTTTTTTACCACTACTATATACTACCTTTATACTGGCTTTTAAAATTTACAAATGCAACAATTTAGAAATGGAATGTAAGATTTAGCACTGGCAAACACGTTTTGAAAGATAAATAGTGCAGTTTTATATACATATATAAATCAGATCAAATGAGGATGAAAGAGGAACAGAGGGACTTTGTTCCAAATCAGGGACAGTCCCTCATAATCAGGGACAGTTGGAAGCTATGGTAGTTAGTTGTCATTTGACTAAACTGACTCTAGAGAGCATGGCTACTAGACTGCAATCTGCTTTGGGGGGAGTGGGGGGGATGTTTCTATGCCCTCTGTAAATCACTGTATTAAATGTTGGTGCCATATAAATTCAATGTAAAATGCATATACAAGCTTCTTGACAGGAAACGTGTGTAAATAGATTAACCACTTCAGCCCCAGAAGGATTTACCCCCTTCCTGACCAGAGCACTTTTTACAATTTGGCACTGCGTCGTTTTAACTGCTAATTGCGCGGTCATGCAATGCTGTACCCAAACGAAATTTGTGTCCTTTTCTTCCCACAAATAGAAATTTCTTTTGATGGTATTTGATCACCTCTGCCGTTTTTATTTTTTGCGCTATAAACCGAAAAAGACCGCAAATTTTGAAAAAAAATGATATTTTCTACTTTTTGTTATAAAAAAAATCCAATAAACTCAATTTTAGTCATACATTTAGGCCAAAATATATTTAGCCACATGTCTTTGGTAAAAAAAATGTCTAAGTGTATATTTATTGGTTTGCGCAAAAGTTATAGCGCCTACAAACTAGGGTACATTTTCTGAAATTTACACAGCCTTTAATTTATGACTGCCTATGTCATTTCTTGAGGTGCTAAAATGGCAGGGCAGTACAAAACCTCCCCACAAATGACCCCATTTTGGAAAGTAGACACCCCAAGGAAATTGCTGAGAGGCATGTTGAGCCCATTGAATATTAATTTTTTTTGTCCCAAGTTATTGTATAATGACAAAAATTTTTTTTACATGTGTGGGACTTTTTGGGAGCCTAGCCGTGTACGGGGCCCCGAAAACCAAGCACCGCCTTCAGGATTTCTAAGGGCGTGAATTTTTGATTTCACTCCTCACTACCTATCACAGTTTTGAAGGCCATAAATTGCCAAGATAGCACAAACCCCCCCCCCAAATGACCCCATTTTGGAAAGTAGACACCCAAAGATATTTGCTGAGAGGCATGGTGAGTATTTTGCAGCTCTCATATGTTTTTGAAAATGAAGAAAGACAAGAAAACATTTTTTTTTTCTTTTTTCAATTTTCAAAACTTTGTGACAAAAAGCTAAGTCTGCAAAATACTCACTATACCTCTCAGCAAATAGCTTGGGGTGTCTACTTTCCAATATGGGGTCATTTGGGGGGGGGTTTGTGCCACCTGGGCATTCCATGGCCTCCGAAACTGTGATAGGCAGTGAAGAGTGAAATAAAAAATTTACGCCCTTGGAAAGCCTGAAGGCGGTGCTTGGTTTTCGGGGTCCCGTACGCGGCTAGGCTCCCAAAAAGTCTCACACATGCGGTATCCTCGTACTCAGGAGAAGCAACAGAATGTATTTTGGGGTGTAATTTCACATATTCCCATGGCATGTTTGAGCAATATATCATTAAGTGACAACTTTGTGCAAAAAAAAAAAAATTGTCTTTTCCCGCAACTTGTGTCACAATATAAAATATTCCATGGACTCTACATGCCTCTCAGCAAATAGCTTGGGGTGTCTACTTTCCAAAATGGGGTCATTTGGGGGGGGGTTGAACTGTCCTGGCATTTTATGCACAACATTTAGAAGCTTATGTCACACATCACCCACTCTTCTAACCACTTGAAGGCAAAGCCCTTTCTGACACTTTTTGTTTACATGAAAAAATTATTTTTTTTTGCAAGAAAATTACTTTGAACCCCCAAACATTATATATTTTTTTTAAGCAAATGCCCTACAGATTAAAATGGTGGGTGTTTCATTTTTTTTCACATAGTATTTGCGCAGCGATTTTTCAAACGCATTTTTTGGGAAAAAACACACTTTTTTAAATTTTAATGCACTAAAACACACTATATTGCCCAAATGTTTGATGAAATAAAAAAGATGATCTTAGGCCGAGTACATGGATACCAAACATGACATGCTTTAAAATTGCGCACAAACGTGCAGTGGCGACAAACTAAATACATTTTTAAAAGCCTTTAAAAGCCTTTACAGGTTACCACTTTAGATTTACAGAGGAGGTCTACTGCTAAAATTACTGCTCTCAATCTGACGTTCGCGGTGACACCTCACATGCATGGTGCATTTGCTGTTTACATTTGACGCCAGACCAACGCTAGCGTTCGCCTTTGCGCTAGAGCAGGGGGGGACAGGGGTGCTTTTTTTTTTGCTTTATTTTTTTTTTTGCTTTTTTATCTTATTTTTAAACTGTTCCTTTCATTTTTATTTTTTTTTAATCATTTTTATTGTTATCTCAGGGAATGTAAATATCCCCTATGATAGCAATAGGTAGTGACAGGTACTCTTTTTTGAAAAAACTGGGGTCTATTAGACCCAAGATCTCTCCTCTGCCCTCAAAGCATCTGACCACACCAAGATCGGTGTGATAAAATGCTTTCCCAATTTCCCAATGGCGCTGTTTACATCCGGCGAAATCTAAGTCATGAAATGCTCATAGCTTCCGGTTTCTTAGGCCATAGAGATGTTTGGAGCCACTCTGGTCTCTGATCACCTCTATGGTCAGCTGGCTGAATCACCGGCTGCATTCTCAGGTTCCCTGTTGGGACAGGAGAGCCAGAGAAAAACATGGAAGACGGTGGGGGGGGGGGAGATTCCCTCCCACTGCTTGTAAAAGCAATCTAGAGGCTAATTAGCTGCTAGGATTGCTTTTACATGAAAGCCGACCGCTGGCTGAAAATAATGATACCAAGATGATACCTAAACCTGCAGGCATCATTCTGGTATAACCACTCAAAGTCCAGCAACATACCAGAACGTTGCTGGTCCTTGTTGAGCATATATTGTAAACTTAATTTTCATGCAGCCTGTGGGCTGAACGAAAAAAAGAGATTGATCGGTGGGTATGCCCACCATTAGAATACCTCCCTTCATCCACCCACTTCTAATGATGGGCATACATGCACCGTATATATATGCCGAAGCATGGGGGCATCCTCCCACAAAAGGCAGGAGCAAATCGCTCCTCCACCCACTGCTGCCCCCACACTTCGGCATATATGCTGAAGTATGTAACTGTGGTGGTGAAATCACCTCCGACAGCGCTGGAGTCACGGCTTTATATATTGTGGGAGCAAACACTGTTGCTGCCAAGATAAATAAATCCGTGCTGCAACTGAATGGCGTACCTTCTAAGCAAATGATGGTTAACAATAAAACAAAGTAACATTACAGTATAACAGTAAGACTTACCATACCTGCAAAGCAAATACAAAAAAAACATAGTAAAAAATAAAACATTTAACGCAACCTGTGCCTAAAATATATATATGCCGAAGCATGGGGGCATCCTCCCGCAAAAGGCAGGAGCAAATCGCTCCTCCACCCACTGCTGCCCCCACGCTTCAGCATATATGCTGAAGTATGTAACTGTGGTGGTGAAATCACCTCCGATATCGCTGGAGTCATGGCTTTATATATCGTGGGAGAAAACGCTGTTGCTGTCAAGATAAATAAATCCACTCTGCAGCTGAATGGCGTACCTGAAAACAAAAAAATGGTTACCAACAAAACACAGTAAACAGGAAAAGTATAAAAAAAATTGCATATCTGAAAAGCAAACATGGTAAAACATAATAACAATAAAACATTGCAGAATAGAATACAGTAAAAAAGAGCAGAACAATAGAGAGAGAATATAGAGAGAGAGAGAGAGAACAATAAAATGACAACTATTTTTGTTTTTTTTATTTTATATTTTTTTTGTGCTTTTATTTTTTTTATTTATTTTTTTACACTTTTTTTTAGTAACTTTAACTTTTGTAACTGGTACCAGGTTTGGGTCTCTCAAAATGCGATGGCATCTTGGGAGACCCTGTGAAAGTGTATCCTAGTCTGTGCAATGCTGTACCCTACGCTAAAACTCAACTAGTATGGTAGCGTTCAAAACATTCACCAATGCATAGACCAGGATTGTCAGGACAGGAGGGACAATAATACCTAAATCCGCATTTGCTACAGACACGACATCTTCTTTGGGGGGCTCGTTGGGTAGGGGTACTCTGGAGGACATAAGGAAAATGCCTCTTATGCAGTCGGCTTACTGCATTTGGTTGGGGAAGGTGAGGTGGAGCACGTCTGGAAACAAAAGGGCTCTGATGATCTCTTCCTGGAATTTAAGGAAGGATCCAGTCCGTCCTGAAGCTCTGTATAGCACATGAGCGTTCAGCAAAGCCAATTGAAATAAATAAACAGACACTTTTTTGTACCAGCGTCTGGCCTTACGGGCAACTAGGTACGGCGCCAACAACTGGTCGTTGAGGTCCACCCCTCCCATATTTTGGTTATATTCGTTGACACAGAGGGGTTTCTCCACAACACCAGTCGCCGTAGTAATTTGGGTCGTCGTGTCTGCATGAAGGGAGGTAAGAACGAAAACATTCTTATTGTCCCTCCACTTCATAGCGAGCAAATTATTACACTGCAAGCAGGCTCTCTCCCCCAGCCTAAGACGGGAATCTACAAGCCGCTGGGGAAAGCCCCGGCGATTAGGTCGCACGGTGCCACATGCTCCAATCTGATGATCAAAAAGGTGACTAAAAAGTGGCACGCTCGTGTAATAATTGTCCACATACAAGTGAATACCCCTTTCCGAATAAGGGTGACACCAAGTCCCACACTATCTTACCAGCGCTTCCTATGTAGTCAGGGCAGTTTGTCGGCTCTACGTGACTATCTTTGCCCTTGTAAACCATAAATCTACATGTATAGCCTGTGGCCCTGTCACAGAGCTTATACATCTTGACCCCGAAATCTGGCACGCTTGCTGGGAAAGTACTGTTTGAATGACAAGCGGCCAGAAAATTTAATCAGGGACTCATCAATGCAGACAACTTGATGGGGAGTAAACAAGTCTGCAAAACGTTGGTTGAAGTGGTTTACGAGGGGCCGAATTTTGTAGAGCCGATCGTATCCAGGGTCTCCACGAGGACGACAGAGTTCATTGTCGTTGAAGTGCATGAACCGCAAAATCTGCTCGTATCGTGCCCTGGCCATGGAAGCAGAGAACACGGGTGCATGGTAAATTGGGTCAGTGGACCAATATGACCGCAACTCACTCTTTTTATTTATGCCCATGTTGAGGGAAAGGCCCAGAAAGATCTTAAATTCGGAGACCGTAATTGGTCTCCATTCTCTGGCAAGGGAGGACTGGGGATTAGCGGCGATGTGTTGACCAGCGTATAAATTGCTTTGGTCCACAATAGATCTATAGAGATCTTCGGTGAAAAACAGTGAATAAAAATCCAGTGGCGTAAAATCAACTGTTTCCACCTGAATTCCGGGTTGGCCAGTGAATGGGGGAAGTACGGGTGCTGCAGAAGTGGTGGGTAACCAATTCGGATTGGCGAATGCAGCAGGAAGGGCACTATGGGCACGACGGGCCTGTCTTTGTCTTGTTGGTGGCAGCGGGACATTACTTGTGCTTGCCAACCTCACCAGCTTGAACTGCACTTATGGGACTCGCCACGTCACCAAGTGTTACTGCAGTGCTGGATATACGACCAGGGTGTACTAGGCCGCTGGTGCTTGCCAGTTCACCAGAAGGAATAGCGGCGCTAGTACTTCTCTGCTCCATATGAGGGACCTGCGGTTCTTGCACTTCAAGGACAGAAGAAGAAGATTGGGGTCTGGTACGCCTGACCTTAGCAGGGACCACAACTCCGTCGTCAGAGCTATCTGTCATGGAGCCGCTGTCCTCTACAGGATCGTATTCTGAGCTTGAATCTGACAGATGAGTGACTTCCTCTTCACTATCTGTCATGCTCAGAAACGT
The DNA here is from genome assembly GCA_037952835.1 of Lithobates septentrionalis. Taxonomy (NCBI): domain Eukaryota; kingdom Metazoa; phylum Chordata; class Amphibia; order Anura; family Ranidae; genus Lithobates; species Lithobates septentrionalis. The sequence continues at coordinate 1,543,354 of JBBDGP010000825.1, forward strand.
GTAGGCCTCTTCACTAGTGTACCTTCGATTTGCCATTTTGGGCTCTAAATTTAGGGGTACACTAGTGAGACTCACAGGCAAAAAAGCTCCTGACTGTTAGCGACTGATTCAAAACGCTACCAAAAAACTGTTAGTGATCCCAGGGATCAGGCCTGACTCTGCGAACGCTGCAGTTATGTGTGTTTAGTGTTTTGTAAGTGTCAGTGATCGATCGATACTGCACTTGGGTGGGCTGGGCAGGGCTGGGCCGAGGGGCAAAACGCAGGTGCTAGCAGGTATCTGGGCTGATCCCGCTAACACTGCGTTTATGGGAACCCTAAACTGCTGGGGATGCTAGTATAGATCTGATCGGATCAGAAATTGATCCGTTCAGATACTATAGCAGGGAGGTGTATTCTGCGTGCGTGGGTGTTAGCGGTACTGGCGCTAACCTGACGCTGCCTGGGGCGACGCAGACCTTATATGATCCTAAAAACGTAACTTATATCACCGCCGGGCAATTAGGGGGTTAAACCTTTATAAGGTAATAAACGGTGGGTGCCCTAAAACTATAGTAAACTATAATAAACTATAAAAAACAAACTAACTAACCAGCGTGATCACTTATACGGTGATCGCTGGTGAAAGGGTTAACTAGGGGGCAATCAAGGGGTTAAAACCTTTAGTAGGTAGTATATGGGGGTCCCTGTCGCTATAAAACACTGACAGCGAACCTATATACTTACCTCCCTAACTAGCGTCACCTGTGTCACTAATACAGCGATCAGAAAAACGATCGCTTAGTGACACTGGCGACGGGGGGTGATCAAGGGGTTAACCTTTATTAGGGGGGGTTAGGGGGGTACCCTGGACCTAAAAGGGGGTACCCCAGACCTAAAGGGGGCTAACCCTAACTGCCTTAACACTTATAACTGTCACAAACTGACACCAATGCAAAAAAAAAAACTGCTATTGGTGTCAGTGTGACAGGGGGTACAGGGGGGTGATGGGGGGTGAAAAGTGTGCCTAGTGTGTTCTACTGTTAGTGTAGTGTTGGTGTAACTTACATTGGTGTCTTCTCTCCTCGGCACCGGAACAAAAAGACCGGCTCGAGGAGAGGTGACATCACTTCCTGTGCCTCTGTTTACATTACAGAGGCACAGGAAGGATTTTCATTCACTGGGAGTGATCGGGAGGGGGGGGCACGAATGGATGGCCTCCCCCTCACCTCTCATCGCCCGCGAACAAAAGCCGACCGCCTCTGGCACCGGGGGGGGGGTCCGATGGGACCCCCCGCCCGCGGGAGGCAGATCACGTACAGGTACGTGATTCTGCCTGCCCGTGCCATTCTGCCGACGTACATCATCGTGAGGCGGTCGGCAAGTGGTTAATATTGTAAAGCTCGATCTTTAATCTAAAAACAATACCCAGTCCACTCACATTTAAAACATCTTGTATCAAACATTGTATAGCTCATGACATAATCAAATGATCCCCTTCAGTCTCACCACCTCCACGCTGGCTGACGACTATCCAGGGAAACACCAAACTCTCTCATAATGTTAATGCGATGATTCCAGTTTCCATCCAGTCACACCCTTACATACATTTAGTTCCTTCCGACTTCGTCACAGTGTAGCTTTTCCCTGGATAGTCGTCAGCTAGCGTGGAGGTGGTGAAACTGAAAGGGATCATTCGATCATGTCATGATACATCATTTCCACCTGATGGGAGCGGGTCTGATGTGACAATATGGTGGTAGATACTTTACAGTGTTTTTTCTTAATTAGGACTAGGGATGAGCTTCGTGTTCGAGTCGAACCCATGTTCGACTCGAACATCGGCTGTTCGGTCGTTCGCCGAATTGCGAACGATATGGGCCGTTCGCGCCAAATTCGTGTGGCGCGTCACGGCCCATAATTCACTGCGGCATCGCAGTGCATTGCTGGCTGATGATTGGCCAAGCATGCACTATGACCCGCATGCTTGGCCAATCACAGCGCCGTCAGTAGAGAGAGCTGTAATTGGCCAAAGCCAGGGTGGCTTTGGCCAATTATGGCTCAGGGGATTTAGTACACACCCCACACTATATAAGGCCGCCTGCACGGCGGCCCTGTGTAGTGTGTGTTCCGGTGTGCTGAGAGATAGAGAGAGAGAGAGACAGTGTCATTTGATTTGAGTTAGATAGATTAGGCAGAACAGTCAGTCAGTTAGCTGCACTTACAGTGTATTGTGTATATATATGCATCCCAGGTGTTGCATATATATATATACACTGTATTCAGTTTAGCTAGATCCGTTCCTGTTATCTTCTATCTAGACTATTTACATTTAGTGCAGTGTGTCCTGCTCACAGTGTTCAGCTAGATCCGTTCCTGCTATTTACATTCAGTGCAGTGCGTCCTGCTCACAGTGTTCAGCTAGATCCGTTCCTGGTATTTACATTTAGTGCAGTGCGTCCTGCTCACAGTGTTCAGCTAGATCCGTTCCTGCTATTTACATTCAGTGCAGTGCGTCCTGCTCACAGTGTTCAGCTAGATCCGTTCCTGCTATTTACATTCAGTGCAGTGCGTCCTGCTCACAGTGTTCAGCTAGATCCGTTCCTGCTATTTACATTCAGTGCAGTGCGTCCTGCTCACAGTGTTCAGCTAGATCCGTTCCTGGTATTTACATTTAGTGCAGTGCGTCCTGCTCACAGTGTTCAGCTAGATCCGTTCCTGCTATTTACATTCAGTGCAGTGCGTCCTGCTCACAGTGTTCAGCTAGATCCGTTCCTGCTATTTACATTCAGTGCAGTGCGTCCTGCTCACAGTGTTCAGCTAGATCCGTTCCTGCTATTTACATTCAGTGCAGTGCGTCCTGCTCACAGTGTTCAGCTAGATCCGTTCCTGGTATTTACATTTAGTGCAGTGCGTCCTGCTCACAGTGTTCAGCTAGATCCGTTCCTGCTATTTACATTCAGTGCAGTGCGTCCTGCTCACAGTGTTCAGCTAGATCCGTTCCTGCTATTTACATTCAGTGCAGTGCGTCCTGCTCACAGTGTTCAGCTAGATCCGTTCCTGCTATTTACATTCAGTGCAGTGCGTCCTGCTCACAGTGTTCAGCTAGATCCGTTCCTGGTATTTACATTTAGTGCAGTGCGTCCTGCTCACAGTGTTCAGCTAGATCCGTTCCTGCTATTTACATTCAGTGCAGTGCGTCCTGCTCACAGTGTTCAGCTAGATCCGTTCCTGCTATTTACATTCAGTGCAGTGCGTCCTGCTCACAGTGTTCAGCTAGATCCGTTCCTGCTATTTACATTCAGTGCAGTGCGTCCTGCTCACAGTGTTCAGCTAGATCCGTTCCTGGTATTTACATTTAGTGCAGTGCGTCCTGCTCACAGTGTTCAGCTACATCCGTTCCTGGTATTTACATTTAGTGCAGTGCGTCCTGCTCACAGTGTTCAGCTAGATCCGTTCCTGCTATTTACATTCAGTGCAGTGCGTCCTGCTCACAGTGTTCAGCTAGATCCGTTCCTGCTATATACATTTAGTGCAGTACGTCCTGCTCACAGTGTTCAGCTAGATCCGTTCCTGTTATCTTCCTACTGACAGGCAGGCTTGTCTGGTTACAGTATATAAAGCTACCTGAAGAAAATTACAGGTGTTCTTTTTGATCCTATTAGTACCACGGTCAGGCAGCTAGACTATTTACATTTAGTACAGTGTGTCCTGCTCACAGTGTTCAGCTAGATCCGTTCCTGTTATCTTCCTACTGACAGGCAGGCTTGTCTGGTTACAGTATATAAAGCTACCTGAAGAAAATTACAGGTGTTCTTTTTGATCCTATTAGTACCACGGTCAGGCAGCTAGACTATTTACATTTAGTACAGTGTGTCCTGCTCACAGTGTTCAGCTAGATCCGTTCCTGTTATCTTCCTACTGACAGGCATGCTTGTCTGGTTACAGTATATAAAGCTACCTGAAGAAAATTACAGGTGTTCTTTTTGATCCTATTAGTACCACGGTCAGGCAGCTAGACTATTTACATTTAGTACAGTGTGTCCTGCTCACAGTGTTCAGCTAGATCCGTTCCTGTTATCTTCCTACTGACAGGCAGGCTTGTCTGGTTACAGTATATAAAGCTACCTTAAGAAAATTACAGGTGTTCTTTTTGATCCTATTAGTACCACGGTCAGGCAGCTAGACTATTTACATTTAGTACAGTGTGTCCTGCTCACAGTGTTCAGCTAGATCCGTTCCTGTTATCTTCCTACTGACAGGCAGGCTTGTCTGGTTACAGTATATAAAGCTACCTTAAGAAAATTACAGGTGTTCTTTTTGATCCTATTAGTACCACGGTCAGGCAGCTAGACTATTTACATTTAGTACAGTGCGTCCTGCTCACAGTGTTCAGCTAGATCCGTTCCTGCTATATACATTTAGTGCAGTACGTCCTGCTCACAGTGTTCAGCTAGATCCGTTCCTGTTATCTTCCTACTGACAGGCAGGCTTGTCTGGTTACAGTATATAAAGCTACCTGAAGAAAATTACAGGTGTTCTATCCCAGCTTAGTGCAGCTACAGGCCATTAGTATGTCTGGAAGGCCAAGAAGGAGAGGCAGACAGTCACAAGCCAATAAGAGAGGGCAAGCAGGCTCTGTGTCTAGTGCTGGTCGTGGAGACGGTGCATCCTCATCAGCACGTGGCCATGGGACACGCTTGGCCTTTTTTTCGGCAGCTGGCCGTGTTGAGCCGCAACATGCGGAAGACTTGGTCGAGTGGATGACCAAGCCGTCCTCATCCTCCTCATCCTCTCTCACCCATGCCCAGGGTGCTTTGTCTGGCAAAGCAGCGGCCTCTTCCCTCAGCTCAATGTCATCAGTGACTCCTTCCCTAGCTCCACCATGTCCTCATGAGGATTCCCTCGAACTGTTTGACCACAGTGTTGGGTACATGCTCCAGGAGGATGCCCAGCGTTTGGAAGGCTCTGATGATGATACTTAGCTCAATGAAGGCAGTAACATGAGCACGGACAGAGGGTGTGCCCAAGAAGGACAGCAATCTGGCAGTCATGCTCCCCCTGCTGCAGCATACTGCCAGGTTTGCTCCAGTGATGAGGAGGGAGGGGATGATGAGGTCACTGACTCAACGTGGGTGCCTGATAGGAGAGAGGAGGAGGAGGAGGAGGAGGAGGAGGTGGCACATCACCAACTAGGCAGGATGCCCTAGGATGCTCTACCGGCATGTGGAAGGCAATGTCCATGCCTCGCTGGACAGGGCGGTCAGCGGTAAGGTGCATATTACCGCTGACTCATGGTCCAGCAGGCATGGACAGGGACGTTACTTAAGTTTCACGGCGCATTGGGTGACTCTGCTGGCAGCTGGGAAGGATGCAGGACAAGGTGCAGTAGTGTTGGAGGTTGTTCCGCCACCACGCCTCCAAAATGCTGATTGTGACACACCTCTCTCCTCCACCCCCTCCTCTTCTTCTTCCTCCATGGCCTCTTCCTCGGAACCAGCGGTGCTCCGTAGGCGTTCAAGGGGCTACGCAAGTACGCAGGCCAAAAGATGCCATGCGGTGCTTGAGCTGGTGTGCTTGGGGGACAGGAGCCACACTGGGGCAGAGGTTCTGTCAGCTCTGCAGGGGCAGGTTCAGAGGTGGTTGACGCCACGCCAACTTAAGGCAGGAATGGTGGTTTGCGACAATGGCACCAACCTCCTCTCTGCCCTCCGACAGGGACAACTGACCCATGTGCCCTGTTTGGCTCACGTCCTTAACTTGGTGGTGCAGCGGTTCTTGGGCAGGTACCCGGGCTTACAGGATGTCCTGAGGCAGGCCAGGAAAGTCTCTGTGCATTTCCGCCGGTCATATAATGCCAGTGCTCGGCTGACGGACCTCCAAAAGGAGTTTAACCTGCCCAAGAACCGCCTAATCTGTGACATGCCCACCAGGTGGAACTCGACGTTGGCCATGCTGCAGCGGCTGCACACGCAGCAGAGGGCCATCAATGAGTACCTGTGCGACTATGGCACCAGGACAGGGTCAGGGGACCTTGGTTTTTTTTCCCCACGCCAGTGGGCCATGATCAGGGATGCATGCACTGTCCTGTCACCATTCGAGGAGGCCACGAGGATGGTGAGCACTGACAGTGCATGCATCAGTGACACTGTCCCCCTTGTCCACCTGTTGGAGCACACACTGCGTGGAATAATGGACAGGGCACTTGAGGCAGAACAGAGGCAGGAAGAGGAGGACTTCCTTAGCTCTCAAGGCCCCCTTTATCCAGACAGTGTTCCTGCGTGCCCGCCGATCACACAGGAAGAGGATGAGGAGGAGGAGGAGGAGGAGGAGGAAGATTGTGTCAGTATGGAGGTGGAGCCTGGCACTCAGCATCAGCAGTCTTTAAGGGATCAGTCCCAAGGAACACATGGACTTGTACGTGGCTGGGAGGAGGTGGCTGCGGACGTTGTTGTCCTTAGTGACCCAGAGGACTCCGGACCGAATGCCTCAGCAAACCTACGCTGCATGGCCTCCCTGATCCTGCAAAGCCTGCGTAAGGATCCTCGTATTCGTGGTATCAAGGAGAAGGACCAATACTGGCTGGCAACCCTCCTTGATCCACGTTACAAGGGTAAGGTTGCGGACCTTATCTTGCCATCGCAGAGGGAGCAGAGGATGAAACATCTTCGGGAGGCCTTGCAGAAAGGTCTGTGCAACGCGTTCCCAGAGACTGGGAGGTTACAAACTCCTGTTTCTGGACAACGTGTTGCTGAGGCTTCGGTCAGTCAAAGAAGGAGCGGTGGAGAAGGTGGCCGTCTGACCGATGCGTTCAGACAATTTTTTGGTCCGCAGCCCCAAGGTATGATCGGTTCCAGCAACCATCGCCAGCGTCTGTTTTACATGGTGCAGGAATACCTAGGGGCAAGATCAGACTTGGACACCTTTCCCACCGAAAATCCTCTGGGTTACTGGGTCTTGAGGATGGATCACTGGCCAGAGCTTGCACAGTATGCAATTGAGCTACTGGCCTGTCCTGCATCCAGCGTTCTTTCGGAACGCACATTCAGTGCTGCTGGAGGCGTGGTAACCGATCACAGGGTGCGTCTGTCCACCGACTCGGTCGATCGGCTGACCTTCATAAAAATGAATCAGTCTTGGATCACCACCAGCTACCAAGCACCTGATGCAGATGTAACCGAATAATTTTTTTTGAAATCTCAGATCCCTTCAAAGACTGCCTATGCTGATGCTGAGTGACTATCCCTGAGTAATTATCCTCTTCCTCCTCAATCATCACGCTGATAGCTTGTAAGAACATTTTTGGTTCTGGGCGCCACCACCAGTGCCTAAGGCACAATTTTTCAGCCCCTGTTTAACAGGGGCGTGTAATTACAATTTTTGATGCAATACTTTGCAGCAGGGCTCGTTCCTGCGTTCCAACTAGAGTGTCTGTGAGGGGTTGCAGTGTTGTGGCACCAGCACCAGTGCCTAAGACCCAATTTTTCTGCCCCTGTCTAACAGGGGCGTGTAATTACAATTTTTGATGCAATACTTTGCAGCAGGGCTCGTTCCTGCATTCCAACTAGAGTGTCTGTGAGGGGTTGCAGTGTTGTGGCACCAGCACCAGTGCCTAAGGCCTAATTTTTCAGCTCCTGTTCAACAGGGGCATGTAATTACAATTCTTGATCTAATATTTCACAGCAGGGCCCTGTGAGGGCTTACAGTGTTTTGGCCACAGCAACACCTAAGGCCCAAATTTCTGCTGAGTATATAGGGCAGGACCCTACCTTCAAACATCTAACTTACAAACGACTCCTACTTGCAAACGGTAGGAGACAACAGGAAGTGAGATGAAATCTACCCCTAAGGAAGGGAAATTCTCTCCTGTAAGAGTTAATATGGGAAAACAATTTCTCCTTTCCACTGATGCTTTCCAATCCTTGTTCCACAAAAAAACCCAAATTTTCAAAAAACATTTTTCATTGGGACAAAAAAGTGAGGTGAAATCTTCTGAAGAGGAGGAAAGACGCAAAACAAATGTCACAGGGGTGATAACCCTTCCCTATGTTTTCCAAAAAGCTTAGAAAAGATTTTTTGGCTGGAGCTAAACACATTAAAAATGTTCAAAATTACAAACAGATTCTACTTAACAACAAACCTACAGTCCCTGTCTTGTTTGCACCGCCTGTATACTGCTGTTCAGAGTATATAGGGCCTGGTGGCCCCACACCTTTCCTTATTTTAATTTGGGTGTGGGGTTCCCCTTAATATCCATACAAGACCCAAAGGGCCTGGTAATGGACTGGGGGGTACCCATGCCGTTTGTCTCACTGATTTTCATCCATATTGCCATGACCCGACATGACATTAAACCCGCAAGCAGTTTTAAATGAGATTTTTTCCTTTAAAAATGACATTTGGTGCAGGGACTGTTCTAAACATGGGAAACACGCGTCACTTTACAGGCATACTATAGACACCCCCCAGGTACGATATTTAAAGGAATATTTCACTTTTTTTTTTTTACTTTAAGCATCATTAAAATCACTGCTCCCGAAAAAACGGCCGTTTTTAAAAGTTTTTTTTGCATTGATACATGTCCCCTGGGGTAGGACCCGGGTCCCCAAACCCTTTTTAGGACAATACCATGCAAATTAGCCTTTAAAATGAGCACTTTTGATTTCGAACGTTCGAGTCCCATAGACGTCAATGGGGTTCTAACGTTCGTGCGAACTTTCGGTCCGTTCGCGGGTTCTGGTGCGAACCGAACCGGGGGGTGTTCGGCTCATCCCTAATTAGGACATCACTGGAAATATCATCAAATTTTATTTTTTTGTTGTATAAAGCGGACTGCTATTGGACTCTTGTTTTGTTTTTTTCTTTTTATGACATTTTAATTTTATTATCTTTTATTTTTTTATATATTTTCTTTGCACATGGAATATTATATATATTCGATCATTACATTTTTGTATTCAACACTGAATTAATTAGGTGTTATTGTTGTGCTACTGTGTATTTTGCTATATATACACTTTGGTATATATATTTAATTTTCACTGGTTTTGATGTTTATTATTTTAATTAAAAATGTAAAGCTTTTTAATCACTTTAATTAGTTGCAGCTTGAGAAAGTCTAGCCTGTCTGTTAACAGCCCTCTGCTGTTCTAAATCTGTTAATTAAAGGCACAGCTATACTCACCTCCCCTCCAGTGATGTGCAAGCTCCCTCATTGGCACCAACATTTTCGGGTTCAGGATCTTTGGCCATCTTGATTGACCTAGCTGGAATGATATAACTCACACATGTGCAGTGTAAAGTTTAGGAACTTTGTGAGGTGGAAGTTACCTTCTTCTTTTTTTTTTTTTTGCAGAAGAGACATGGGCGTTGATTTACTAAAACTGGAGAGTACAAAACCTGGTGCAGCTCTACAATGAAATCAATAAGCTTCCATTTTGTCAAAGATTAATTCAACAGGCTGAATTTGGAAGTTGATTGGCTAGTATAGACATGTGCGCCATCAATAAATTTGTTTTGTTTCGTTCCGTACGAAAATTAATAATTCGTAATTCGTGTCCGAAATTCAATTTGGATTCGTACGAAATACGAATTTTCGTTAGAATCGAAAACTTTTCGAAAAATAACGAAAGTTAGTTATGATGAATTTATCATTATGAGGGGCTCCCACCATCCCTGTGCTGTGCTGACTTCCTGTGTTTTTAACCTTTAGGTTCGTTAACTTTTCATAAAAATAACGAATGTTCGTTATGATGAATTTATCATTATGAGGGGTTCCCACTATCCATGTGCTGACTTCCTCTGATTGGTGAACAAAACACCAGTCACGTTTCTGTTGTAACGGAATTTGGATCCGAAATCCTGAAGTTCGTTAAAGAGTTAAAGTTTCGTATAAAATTGTAAGCATAGAAATTCCCATAGGGTTTCCACCATCCCTGTGCTGAGTTCCCAGGTCTGTACACCTGCTGTGTCCATTATGAGGGGTTCCCACCATCCCTGTGCTGAGTTCCCGAGTCTGACTGTACACCCGCTGTGCCCATTATGAGGGGTTCCCACCATCCCTGTGCTGTGCTGACTTCCTGGGTTTTAACTTTTAGGTTTGTTAACTTTTCGTAACAATTGCGAATTTTCGTTATGATGAATTTATCATTATGAGGGGCTCCCACCATCCCTGTGCTGTGCTGACTTCCTGGGTTCTTAACTTTTAGGGTCGTTAACTTTTCGTAACAATTACAAATGTTCATTATGAATTTGGATCTGAAATTTGTAAACGAAATTTCGTATTTCGTACAGAATTCGTATGCATAAAAATTCGTATTTCGGATTCATACGAATATACGAATTTCCGGAAATTCGTACGAATTTTCGATTCGTACGAAACTAATCGCACATGTCTATTGGCTACCATACACAGCCGCACCAGCGTTTGCGCTCTCCAAGTTTTAGTAAACCAACCCCATAGTTTGTCTGCTCTGCAGAGGGGAAATTTCTATCTCACAAATTTTTGTTAACTAAATTTTTGCTATAAGGCTGAACTTCAGCTCTAGTTTATCTTTGGTGGTAAATGCTGCCTTGAGATCCCAGAGCACTAGCACACATCATGCAGCTAAATGTTTTCATGTATATAACAAATGCAAAAATGGGGTGTATTTCTCATTTAAAATGAATCTGTGATCTTGAAAATACAGGAGATTCCATATCTGAATTGTTTGATCTGTTTTTGAATGTGTACGACTATAACAATGGTTCTAGCATGCTACTGGGCTGTTCTCACTGTCCTCCCAAAGTTTCATTCCTGACTATTGCCACTGGATGACTTTCAGTTTGGATGACATCCATCATTATCCATTTTGTTTATCAGCAGCCTGGCTATTGTAGACACCCCCCTATAGTCCTTCTTGTTATCATGCAGATGTGATAAGTTAAGGGCAATGTGCATACTATTTGTCTAATGTTTTGCTTTTATAACATCCAGGTAAACAAAGGAACCAGTGATAAGTCATCTTATGGTACAGAACTTGTTTTGGTAACAGATGGAGAAGATTCATCCTTCCCTACTGCCTGTCATTCTAATGTAATAAACAGCGGGGCAATAATACATGTTATAGCTCTTGGACCAGATGCTGCAAAGGCACTTGAACAAATTGCACAACAAACTGGCAAGTTTTCTTTTCTTCTCCACTCATTAAAGTGATACTAAAGTCTCAGATTTTTTTTTTTGTTTAAAAATAACAAACATGTTATACTTACCTGCTCTGTGCAGTGGCTTGGCACAGAGCAGCCCAGATCCTCCTCTTCTCGTGTCCCTCATCGGCACTCCTGGCCCCTCACTCCTGCTGAGTGTCCCCACAGCAAGCAGCTTGCTATGGGGGCACTGAAGCCGAGCCTCTGCTCTGTGTGTCCATTCAGACAGGGAGCAGAGGCCCAGCCCACCCTGCCCCCCCCTCTCTCTCTTCATTGGCTTACTGACTTTGATTGACAGCAGTGGAAGCCAATTGCACCCACTGCTGTCACAGCCAATGAGGGGGGAGAGTCCCGGACAGCCAAACCTCTTGTGCAATATTGCCGGATCGAGATGTTGTCACGTAAGTATTAGGGGGGCTGAGGGATGCTGCTGCACACAGAAGGTTTTTTTTATCTTAATGCATAGAATGCATTAAGATAAAAAAAACACTTCTACCTTTAGAACCACTTTAATACACATTCATTTTAATGAAAGTATCATAACAGTCAATGGAAACCAAAGCACAAAAACAGGCATATGGATAAAACACACATTTATAAGCAATAACAGCAACAAATGAAGATATGCTAAAGCTGGCCATACACCATACAATTTTCCTGTTCAATTTTCTTTAGATTTACCTTCAACTATGTAGTACAAGGGCCTGCCTGATTGAATCCAAATTGAAAGTGTTTAGGTTTGACCTCCTATTATATGGTTTTGGTAAATCTAAAGGAAAGTTGAACAGGAAAATTGAATAGTGTATGGCCAGCCTTACTTTTTATAAATGTTTTCCTACAACAATCTGAGCCTGAATTATAAAGCGAGTGAGAAAGCAACACTCCAGAACAGATGGTGAGTGTTCTATATTGATGATCCTGTTGCTGAAGTGTTGCCAGCTGTAACAGGGTCAGTAGCCTGACATGGGCCTAATATGTTTAGGAGAGTGCTTTCCTAAGCACAGAATCTTTTCTGGTATATTAGGGCACACAGAGAACCAATGATTCATTAAATTTATATCACATTTCATCCATAAATCAGGTTCTAACGTTAGACTTTTAGACTTGTAAGTGTAGCACGATGAAGGAAAACTTCAAACAAGCTCCAAAGCTCTGGTGAATTAGTTCCCACACAGCAAAGGCTTCCTCAATGGGCACCCAACAATAGCTCAAACCATAGAAATACAGAAAAGAACAGAAAGGTACATCAGACATAAAATGGATAAAAGAGTCCAAGATAATATTAATTGTTGGTAAAAAGATCATATAAAAACAACCAACATATTTTGGAGACAACACCACTCCCCCTTCTTCAAGGCTCAACATAGAATGATGTTTTGATGTTGGTAAGCTGTGCCCTTTTTGCTTCATGTATATTCCTGAATATTCTTCCTGAATAATTCATCCTTTGTTCCATCAGTCCACAAAAATGTTCCCAGTAGCGTTGTGGTGCTCTCTGGCAAACTTCAGGTATGCAGCATTTTTTTTTTGGAGTACAGCAGATTCCTCTGTGGTGTTCTGCCATAGACATCCTGCGTGTTCAAAGACTGACATATGGTAGATTCATGAACAGGGATGTTTGCCAACTCTTGTCAATAAACATCAAAAATGTGCAGCGCTGTGGAATTATACAACCCCTGGCAAAAATTATGGAATCACCAGTCCCTGAGGATGTTCCTTCAGTTGTTTATTGTTGTAGAAAAAAAGCAGATCACAGACATTGCCAAAAACTAAAGGCATTTCAAATGGCAAATTTCTGGCTTTAAGAAACACTAAAAGAAATCAAGAAAAATAATTGTAGTGGCCAGTAACCGTTAGATTTATAGAACAAGCACAGGGAATAAATTATGGAATTACTCAATTCTGAGGAAAAAATTATGGAATCACCCTGTAAATTTCCATTACAAACACTAACACCTGCATCAGATTAAATCTGCTTGTTAGTATGTAGATAAACAGGAGTGATCACACCTTGGAGAGCTGTTGCAACAAGTGGACTGACATGAATCATGGCTCCGTAACCAGAGATGTCTGGTAGACCAAGGAAGACATCAAAGCGTCAAGACAGAAAACTTAAAGCAATATGCCTTGAAAACAGAAAATGTACAACAAAACAAATGAGGAACAAATGGGAGGAAACTGGAGTCAACATCTGTGACCGAACTGTAAGAAACCGCCTAAAGGGGGGGGGGCGTGGCTACCACGCTAGAGAACAGACGCATGACCTGTTAGCTCTGCTCTAACGGCAGGATCTAAAGCAATTCGAGGCGATCCAGACTGCTCCTTCTGGTACCAGCACTTACCTAAAGACCCGCACCACCCCTCGAGATGACGAGAAAGAGACAGAACTCCTCGCAACCGAAGAAATTGAATGATTTCTTCCCCCCTAAGAACCACAGCGAGATCCAAGATGGCGCCGCCGGCTGCTCTCCGGTCACATTGATCGGATCACATTCGACCACACCAAGCCAGAGCTCCAGAAAAGGCCCACACTCCTACTCTCCAGATGCCTCCACTCCGCTCTCAGGCAGCCCTGCCAAATCGAAACCCCGCATGTCGAATGATTCGAACAACCAAAAGGTCAGTACGGACCATAACTCTCTAGAAGACACGAGAGAGATGGCTGATTCCATTAACTCCTTCCCCACTGTAAACCAACCTCTCTCAGACACAACCCTTAGAGACATGCTGGTCTCATTACACAGCTCCTTACATGCAGACATGATGGAATGCATGCGGAACTTTAAAACAGAAGTGAAGGAGTTGGGGGGTAGAGTAGACCACGTGGAGAAAAAAATGGGGGATTATGCTGCATCATACAACACCCTGGTAGATGCTCATAATGATTAATCAGATGAGGTAACATGGCTTAAAGAAAAAGTCGCGGACCTCGAGGACAGATCACGCAGAAATAATTTGAAAATGCGCGGAGTCCCTGAAAGTGTCCAACCCTCACAACTCCGTCAATATGTCCAGGAATTTATGTCAGTCTACTTACCATCTACTCCCTCTTCGGAGCTAGTCATCGACAGAATCCACAGACTTCCTAAACCTGCACACCTACCAGACAATATCCCTAGAGACGTTCTGATGCGGGTGCACTTTTTCCATGTTAAGGAGCAGTTCATGCTAGCCTTTAGGAAAAACTCACAACCTCCTGAGAAGTACTCTAATATCCAAATGTTCGCAGACCTCTCACAGTTTACGATGCAAAAACGTAAATCACTGTTAACTGTGACTAAGGCACTGCGCAATCACAACATCACATACAGATGGGGTTACCCAACAAAACTTATCATCACCCATGATGACAAGACCTCGGTGGTCACCAGCCTGGAAGACGGCCTATCTATGCTGCGCACATGGGACATTCTACCAGAGCAACCCTCTGCAGGGCCTTCCCCTTCCTCAAGGCTAGATGACCAAAACGAGTGGAAGGTTGTGTCATACAAAAAGCAGGAGAAAAGCCGCAACAACTATTCGCCTCGAATGTCATAAGCTACCCACAACTACGATTTTCCTGACACCAAATGGAGCTAATATCCCACGTAGTTCCCCTCCTAAAAAATGTGCAGTACATCTGCCATCAGATTCCGGAAGGAATCTCACTTTTTTATACACCAGTTCTATTTTTGTTTGTTGTTTTTCTCTGTTTTATCTCCTCTTTTTCTCATCCCTTACCCCTCCAAATCGGTGATGGACTGCAAGATCATACCACTAGAAGAAACCTTCTCATCCAGAAAGAAGGAAAACCACAACTAAGACCTTCAGAAGCTTACCCAGGAATACAGAAGGTACCAACATACCATCATTCCACACATTACATATGGCGGTTAGAGTGACCTCTTTTAATGTCCACGAACTGAACCACCCTGCCAAAAGAGCCTC
The DNA here is from genome assembly GCA_037952835.1 of Lithobates septentrionalis. Taxonomy (NCBI): domain Eukaryota; kingdom Metazoa; phylum Chordata; class Amphibia; order Anura; family Ranidae; genus Lithobates; species Lithobates septentrionalis. The sequence continues at coordinate 1,558,443 of JBBDGP010000825.1, forward strand.
AGTGTGGAGGGAGGCCCTCAGACTAAACTCTGACATCCTGTGCTTGCAAGAGACACACTGGGTAGCCTCAGCAGTAGGGATGAGCTTCGTGTTCGAGTCGAACCCATGTTCGACTCGAACATCAGCTGTTCGACCGTCCGTCGAATTGCGAACGTTATGGGCCGTTCGCGCCAAATTCGTGTGGCGCGTCACGGCCCATAATTCACTGCGGCATCGCAGTGCATTGCTGGCTGATGATTGGCCAAGCATGCACTATGACCCGCATGCTTGGCCAATCACAGCGCCGTCAGTAGAGAGAGCTGTAATTGGCCAAAGCCAGGGTGGCTTTGGCCAATTATGGCTCAGGGGATTTAGTACACGCCCCACACTATATAAGGCCGCCTGCACGGCGGCCCTGTGTAGTGTGTTCCGGTGTGCTGATAGAGAGAGAGACAGACAGTGTCATTTGATTTGAGAGCTAGATTAGGCTAGATCTGTTCCTGCTCTTTACATTTAGTGCAGTGCGTCCTGCTCACAGTGTTCAGCTAGATCTGTTCCTGCTCTTTACATTTAGTGCAGTGCGTCCTGCTCACAGTGTTCAGCTAGATCCGTTCCTGCTATTTACATTTAGTGCAGTGCGTCCTGCTCACAGTGTTCAGCTAGATCTGTTCCTGCTATTTACATTTAGTGCAGTCAGTGCGTCCTGCTCACAGTGTTCAGCTAGATCTGTTCCTGCTATTTACATTTAGTGCAGTGCGTCCTGCTCACAGTGTTCAGCTAGATCCGTTCCTGCTATTTACATTTAGTGCAGTCAGTGCGTCCTGCTCACAGTGTTCAGCTAGATCCGTTCCTGCTATTTACATTTAGTGCAGTCAGTGCGTCCTGCTCACAGTGTTCAGCTAGATCCGTTCCTGCTATTTACATTTAGTGCAGTGCGTCCTGCTCACAGTGTTCAGCTAGATCCGTTCCTGCTATTTACATTTAGTGCAGTGCGTCCTGCTCACAGTGTTCAGCTAGATCCGTTCCTGCTATTTACATTTAGTGCAGTGCGTCCTGCTCACAGTGTTCAGCTAGATCCGTTCCTGCTATTTACATTTAGTGCAGTCAGTGCGTCCTGCTCACAGTGTTCAGCTAGATCCGTTCCTGCTATTTACATTTAGTGCAGTCAGTGCGTCCTGCTCACAGTGTTCAGCTAGATCCGTTCCTGCTATTTACATTTAGTGCAGTGCGTCCTGCTCACAGTGTTCAGCTAGATCCGTTCCTGCTATTTACATTTAGTGCAGTGCGTCCTGCTCACAGTGTTCAGCTAGATCCGTTCCTGCTATTTACATTTAGTGCAGTGCGTCCTGCTCACAGTGTTCAGCTAGATCCGTTCCTGCTATTTACATTTAGTGCAGTGCGTCCTGCTCACAGTGTTCAGCTAGATCCGTTCCTGCTATTTACATTTAGTGCAGTCAGTGCGTCCTGCTCACAGTGTTCAGCTAGATCCGTTCCTGCTATTTACATTTAGTGCAGTGCGTCCTGCTCACAGTGTTCAGCTAGATCCGTTCCTGCTATTTACATTTAGTGCAGTGCGTCCTGCTCACAGTGTTCAGCTAGATCCGTTCCTGCTATTTACATTTAGTGCAGTGCGTCCTGCTCACAGTGTTCAGCTAGATCCGTTCCTGCTATTTACATTTAGTGCAGTGCGTCCTGCTCACAGTGTTCAGCTAGATCCGTTCCTGCTATTTACATTTAGTGCAGTGCGTCCTGCTCACAGTGTTCAGCTAGATCCGTTCCTGCTATTTACATTTAGTGCAGTGCGTCCTGCTCACAGTGTTCAGCTAGATCCGTTCCTGCTATTTACATTTAGTGCAGTCAGTGCGTCCTGCTCACAGTGTTCAGCTAGATCCGTTCCTGCTATTTACATTTAGTGCAGTGCGTCCTGCTCACAGTGTTCAGCTAGATCCGTTCCTGCTATTTACATTTAGTGCAGTGCGTCCTGCTCACAGTGTTCAGCTAGATCCGTTCCTGCTATTTACATTTAGTGCAGTGCGTCCTGCTCACAGTGTTCAGCTAGATCCGTTCCTGTTATCTTCCTACTGACAGGCAGGCTTGTCTGGTTACAGTATATAAAGCTACCTGAAGAAAATTACAGGTGTTCTATCCCAGCTTAGTGCAGCTACAGGCCATTAGTATGTCTGGAAGGCCAAGAAGGAGAGGCAGACAGTCACAAGCCAATAAGAGAGGGCAAGCAGGCTCTGTGTCTAGTGCTGGTCGTGGAGACGGTGCATCCTCATCAGCACGTGGCCATGGGACACGCTTGGCCTTTTTTTCGGCAGCTGGCCGTGTTGAGCCGCAACATGCAGAAAACTTGGTCGAGTGGATGACCAAGCCGTCCTCATCCTCCTCATCCTCTCTCACCCATGCCCAGGGTGCTTTGTCTGGCAAAGCAGCGGCCTCTTCCCTCAGCTCAATGTCATCAGTGACTCCTTCCCTAGCTCCACCATGTCCTCATGAGGATTCCCTCGAACTGTTTGACCACAGTGTTGGGTACATGCTCCAGGAGGATGCCCAGCGTTTGGAAGGCTCTGATGATGATACTGAGCTCGATGAAGGCAGTAACATGAGCACGGACAGAGGGGGTGCCCAAGAAGGACAGTAATCTGGCAGTCATGCTCCCCCTGCTGCAGCATACTGCCAGGTTTGCTCCAGTGATGAGGAGGGAGGGGATGATGAGGTCACTGACTCAACGTGGGTGCCTGATAGGAGAGAGGAGGAGGAGGAGGAGGAGGAGGCGGCACATCACCAACGAGGCAGGATGCCCTCCAGGGGCCAGCCTAAGGGCAGCACATTGACTGCATCACACCCCAAAGCTCCACATGTGCAGGGCGCTGCAGTCTCTGCGCGTTATTCAAAAAGTTCTTTGGTGTGGGCCTTTTTTGAGACGAGTGCATCAGATCGCACCGCTGCTATTTGCAACATATGTCTCAAGCGTATCTCGCGTGGCCAAAACATCTCCCGCTTAGGTACCACATGCTTGACCAGACATATGTTGACCTGCCATGCAGTTCGTTGGCAAGCATATCTAAAAGACCCACACCAAAGAACAAAGAGGATCTCTCCTTGCTCCTCATCAGCTGAGATTTCCAACCCCACTAGACCTTCAGTCCTCTCTGAGACCTGCAGTGAGAGGAATGAAGGTGTAGAATTAGGTGTGTCACAGCCAAGTACTTGTGGGCAATCTGCTTTTGGTACACCGACGCCAGATTGTACCAGGCAAATTTCCCTGCCCCAGCTGCTGCACCGCCGAAAGAAGTTTGCTCCCAGCCATCCACATGCCCAGCGGTTGAATGCTAGCTTGGCAAAATTGCTAGCACTTCAACTGCTGCCTTTTCAGTTGGTAGACTCTGCCCCCTTCCGTGAGTTTGTGGAATGTGCGGTTCCTCAGTGGCAGGTACCCAAACGCCACTTTTTCTCACGGAAGGCGATTCCAGCTCTCTACCGGCATGTGGAAGGCAATGTCCATGCCTCGCTGGACAGGGCGGTCAGCGGTAAGGTGCATATTACCGCTGACTCATGGTCCAGCAGGCATGGACAGGGACGTTACTTAAGTTTCACGGCGCATTGGGTGACTCTGCTGGCAGCTGGGAAGGATGCAGGACAAGGTGCAGTAGTGTTGGAGGTTGTTCCGCCACCACGCCTCCAAAATGCTGATTGTGACACACCTCTCTCCTCCACCCCCTCCTCTTCTTCTTCCTCCATGGCCTCTTCCTCGGAACCAGCGGTGCTCCGTAGGCGTTCAAGGGGCTACGCAAGTACGCAGGCCAAAAGATGCCATGCGGTGCTTGAGCTGGTGTGCTTGGGGGACAGGAGCCACACTGGGGCAGAGGTTCTGTCAGCTCTGCAGGGGCAGGTTCAGAGGTGGTTGACGCCACGCCAACTTAAGGCAGGAATGGTGGTTTGCGACAATGGCACCAACCTCCTCTCTGCCCTCCGACAGGGACAACTGACCCATGTGCCCTGTTTGGCTCACGTCCTTAACTTGGTGGTGCAGCGGTTCTTGGGCAGGTACCCGGGCTTACAGGATGTCCTGAGGCAGGCCAGGAAAGTCTGTGTGCATTTCCGCCGGTCATATAATGCCAGTGCTCGGCTGACGGACCTCCAAAAGGAGTTTAACCTGCCCAAGAACCGCCTAATCTGTGACATGCCCACCAGGTGGAACTCGACATTGGCCATGCTGCAGCGGCTGCACACGCAGCAGAGGGCCATAAATGAGTACCTGTGCGACTATGGCACCAGGACAGGGTCAGGGGACCTTGGTTTTTTTTCCCCACGCCAGTGGGCCATGATCAGGGATGCATGCACTGTCCTGTCACCATTCGAGGAGGCCACGAGGATGGTGAGCACTGACAGTGCATGCATCAGTGACACTGTCCCCCTTGTCCACCTGTTGGAGCACACGCTGCGTGGAATAATGGACAGGGCACTTGAGGCAGAACAGAGGCAGGAAGAGGAGGACTTCCTTAGCTCTCAAGGCCCCCTTTATCCAGACAGTGTTCCTGCGTGCCCGCCGATCACACAGGAAGAGGACGAGGAGGAGGAGGAGGAGGAGGAGGAAGATTGTGTCAGTATGGAGGTGGAGCCTGGCACTCAGCATCAGCAGTCTTTAAGGGATCAGTCCCAAGGAACACATGGACTTGTACGTGGCTGGGAGGAGGTGGCTGCGGACGTTGTTGTCCTTAGTGACCCAGAGGACTCCGGACCGAATGCCTCAGCAAACCTACGCTGCATGGCCTCCCTGATCCTGCAAAGCCTGCGTAAGGATCCTCGTATTCGTGGTATCAAGGAGAAGGACCAATACTGGCTGGCAACCCTCCTTGATCCACGTTACAAGGGTAAGGTTGCGGACCTTATCTTGCCATCGCAGAGGGAGCAGAGGATGAAACATCTTCGGGAGGCCTTGCAGAAAGGTCTGTGCAACGCGTTCCCAGAGACTGGGAGGTTACAAACTCCTGTTTCTGGACAACGTGTTGCTGAGGCTTCGGTCAGTCAAAGAAGGAGCGGTGGAGAAGGTGGCCGTCTGACCGATGCGTTCAGACAATTTTTTGGTCCGCAGCCCCAAGGTATGATCGGTTCCAGCAACCATCGCCAGCGTCTGTTTTACATGGTGCAGGAATACCTAGGGGCAAGATCAGACTTGGACACCTTTCCCACCGAAAATCCTCTGGGTTACTGGGTCTTGAGGATGGATCACTGGCCAGAGCTTGCACAGTATGCAATTGAGCTACTGGCCTGTCCTGCATCCAGCGTTCTTTCGGAACGCACATTCAGTGCTGCTGGAGGCGTGGTAACCGATCACAGGGTGCGTCTGTCCACTGACTCGGTCGATCGGCTGACCTTCATAAAAATGAATCAGTCTTGGATCACCACCAGCTACCAAGCACCTGATGCTGATGTAACTGAATAATTTTTTTCAGATCCCTTCAAAGACTGCCTATGCTGATGCTGAGTGACTATCCCTGAGTAATTATCCTCTTCCTCCTCAATCATCACGCTGATAGCTTGTAAGAACATTTTTGGTTCTGGGCGCCACCACCAGTGCCTAAGGCACAATTTTTCAGCCCCTGTATAACAGGGGCGTGTAATTACAATGTTTGATGTAATACTTTGCAGCAGGGCTCGTTCCTGCATTCCAACTAGAGTGTCTGTGAGGGGTTGCAGTGTTGTGGCACCAGCACCAGTGCCTAAGGCCCAATTTTTCTGCCCCTGTCTAACAGGGGCGTGTAATTACAATTTTTGATGCAATACTTTGCAGCAGGGCTCGTTCCTGCGTTCCAACTAGAGTGTCTGTGAGGGGTTGCAGTGTTGTGGCACTAGCACCAGTGCCTAAGGCCCAATTTTTCTGCCCCTGTCTAACAGGGGCGTGTAATTACAATTTTTGATGCAATACTTTGCAGCAGGGTTCGTTCCTGCGTTCCAACTAGAGTGTCTGTGAGGGGTTGCAGTGTTGTGGCACCAGCACCAGTGCCTAAGGCCCAATTTTTCTGCCCCTGTCTAACAGGGGCGTGTAATTACAATTTTTGATGCAATACTTTGCAGCAGGGCTCGTTCCTGCGTTCCAACTAGAGTGTCTGTGAGGGGTTGCAGTGTTGTGGCACCAGCACCAGTGCCTAAGGCCCAATTTTTCTGCCCCTGTCTAACAGGGGCGTGTAATTACAATTTTTGATGCAATACTTTGCAGCAGGGCTCGTTCCTGCGTTCCAACTAGAGTGTCTGTGAGGGGTTGCAGTGTTGTGGCACCAGCACCAGTGCCTAAGGCCTAATTTTTCAGCTCCTGTTCAACAGGGGCATGTCATTACAATTCTTGATCTAATATTTCACAGCAGGGCCCTGTGAGGGCTTACAGTGTTTTGGCCACAGCAACACCTAAGGCCCTAATTTCTGCTGAGTATATAGGGCAGGACCCTACTTTCAAACATCTAACTTACAAACGACTCCTACTTGCAAACGGAAGGAGACAACAGGAAGTGAGATGAAATCTACCCCTAGGAAGGGAAATTCTCTCATGTAAGAGTTAATATGGGAAAACAATTTCTCCTTTCCACTGATGCTTTCCAATCCTTGTTCCACAAAAAAACCCAAATTTTCAAAAAACATTTTTCATTGGGACAAAAAAGTGAGGTGAAATCTTCTGAAGAGGAGGAAAGACGCAAAACAAATGTCACAGGGGTGATAACCCTTCCCTATGTTTTCCAAAAAGCTTAGAAAAGATTTTTTGGCTGGAGCTAAACACGTTAAAAATGTTCAAAATTACAAACAGATTCTACTTAACAACAAACCTACAGTCCCTGTCTTGTTTGCACCGCCTGTATACTGCTGTTCAGAGTATATAGGGACCTTTCCTTATTTTAATTTGGGTGCGGGGTTCCCCTTAATATCCATACAAGACCCAAAGGGCCTGGTAATGGACTGGGGGGTACCCATGCCGTTTGTCTCACTGATTTTCATCCATATTGCCAGGACCCGACATGACATTAAACCCGCAAGCAGTTTTAAATGAGATTTTTTCCTTTAAAAATGACATTTGGTGCAGGGACTGTTCTAAACATGGGAAACACGCGTCACTTTACAGGCATACTATAGACACCCCCCAGGTACGATATTTAAAGGAATATTTCACTTTTTTTTTTTTACTTTAAGCATCATTAAAATCACTGCTCCCGAAAAAACGGCCGTTTTTAAAAGTTTTTTTTGCATTGATACATGTCCCCTGGGGTAGGACCCGGGTCCCCACACCCTTTTTAGGACAATACCATGCAAATTAGCCTTTAAAATGAGCACTTTTGATTTCGAACGTTCGAGTCCCATAGACGTCAATGGGGTTCTAACGTTCGTGCGAACTTGCGGTCCGTTCGCGGGTTCTGGTGCGAACCGAACCGGGGGGTGTTCGGCTCATCCCTACTCAGCAGTCCCCAAGTTCTCACATCATAAATTCCCTCACATTTTTCAGGCATCAGCCTCTAAAAAACAAAGGGGTGTACTTATTGCCATCAGAGACTCTGTTTCTCTCTCAATCCGAGAGACCCACATAGACCCTGAGGGTCGATATCTAATCCTAATTGGGGAATTTAACAACCATCTATACACGCTAGTTAATCTTTATGCGCCAAACACACACCAACTCCGCTTTTTGAAAAAGATGTTTCGAAAGATCAACTCAATCAAAAAGGGAGCAGTTATAATGTGTGGAGATTACAATGTCACAGTGGATTACAAAATGGACACCACCTCCAAATCAAGATGCCCTCTTCCCTCAATCCAAAAATATACTACATAAAGAAGAGATGTACGACGCTTGGAGATGTCAGCACTCCAATGAGCGAGACTATTCCTTTCATTCTTCTAGACACAACTCGTACTCACGCATAGACCTAATCTTGGTGGACAGAACTCTACTTCAGAGGGTATCTTCCTCTACCGTGGTCAGACCACGCTCCTGTGTCCCTCACGATAGAGGAGAGATGTGCATCAGCACCAACTTACATTTGGAGGGCCAATCCTCAAATCTTCCAGCAGTCCTCCCAGGTTGCTCTTGTGAACAAACATCTAAAAGACTATTTTGACGTTAATGCTAAATCTGTCAACAGTCCATTTACTATGTGGTGTGCCCATAAGGCATATATTAGAGGTATATTGCTACAGATCAGCTCGCGGATGAAGAGGCAGAGGACACAGAAATTAGATTCCCTTCCTAAAGATATAAAACTTCTGGAGGTTCAAAATAAAAATTTACCTGACCCAAACATAGCAAACAAACTAAACCAACTGCGATCGGACCTCAGGCTCATGTTGCTAGAACAATATGACAAACATATTAGGTACCTTAAACTAAATCATTACTCTTCTGGTAACAGAGCTGGCAAATATTTGGCCCAGAGACTAAAAGACCGTAGAACACAAATGAAGATCCCCTACCTAATTCGCAGCTCAGATAACAGTAAAATATTCAACCCAAACGACATAGCAAATAATTTTGCTGAGTATTACTCCTCTCTTTATAATTTAAAAGAAGATACAAATACACCACAGCCCTCAGATGACGCCATTCAATCATTTTTGGCAGATCTCACACTACCCTCCCTTTCAGCATCACAATTAGAACAGCTTAATCTACCCATAACGGAGACTGAGATCCGAAAAGCAGTAAAAACGTTGCCCACTGGTAAATCTCCAGGACCAGATGGACTACCAAACAGTTACTATAAAGTGTTTTGCGAAACCTTGTCCCCCTCACTCAAAGAAATTTACTCGGAAGCAATGTCCTCTGCCTCATTCCCTGCCGAGATGCTCAAAGCGTATGTTGTCACTATTCCAAAACCTGGGAAAGACCCTATTACACCTGCTAACTTCAGACCTATTTCCCTACTAAATACAGATGTTAAACTGTACGCCAAAATCCTAGCACATAGACTTATAACACTCCTACCACTTCTGATCAATCCAGATCAAACTGGTTTCACCAAGGGCAGACAAGCATCTGATGCCACAAGGAGGATTATTGACGTGGTCTATCGTGCTGGGTCCTGTCGGGTGCCTTCTCTGCTACTCTCTCTGGATGCGGAGAAGGCATTCGACAGGGTCCACTGGGGATATATGACACAAACACTTAAGAAGTTTGGGTTCGCGGGCCCCATTCTCTCAGCCATCTTGGCCCTGTACTCCTCACCATTTGCGCAGGTCTACACTTCAGGTACCCTTTCCCTCTCCTTTCCAATTACCAATGGCACCAGACAGGGATGCCCACTGTCCCCTTCTATATTCAATCTCCTTATAGAGCCTCTGGCGGAAAAAATTAGAGCACACCCAGATACACCCGGATTCTCCCTGCTAGGTAAATCACACAACATTAATTTATTCGCAGATGATATCATCCTTCTTTTGACTTCACCAATTAGGTCCCTAAGATGTGCCCATGATATTCTTACGAACTTTAGTCAAGTGTCCTACTATAAGGTGAATTTCTCAAAATCTCTAATCTTGGGTCTAAATATCCCTCCATCTCTTCAAGTGGATCTACAAAAACGATTCCCTTATACATGGAACTCATCCAGTATCCCTTATCTGGGACTACAAATAACGGCCGACCCCTCAAAACTAGCAGATGCCAATTATAATCCGCTGATAGACAAAATCACGAAAGAAACAAAAAGACTCACCAAAGTAGAATTATCATGGTCAGGACGATTAGCATCCTTCAAAATGCTCCTACTCCCCCAAATTCTGTATGTGTTTCGCACACTACCGATCCCACTCAAGAACACCCATCTCCAATTACTAAACTCTCTTCTCAGAAATTACATATGGGGACCCAAAAGACCCAGATGCTCTAGAACTGTTCTAGTTAAACATAGATAAATAGGAGGTATGGGCCTGATAGATATCAAGGACTACCATCGAGCATCTTTGCTTACCCAACTCAGACAATGGTTATCACCATCCCCAGACATCCTCTGGCACAACATAGAACAAGCCCTTAGCCCAACCCAAGATCTCCGACTACTATTACTACTTGACACATGGAAAACTTATCCCTTAAGATCACTACCACTAACTGTTCAGGCCTCTCTACTAGCGTGGAGAGAACTACACAAGTCTCCCCCACCCCCAACTAAAAGTATAAACATCCCTATTTCAATCACAATCTTGAACCACGCCATACCATACTCCAATTTTTCAAATTGGTCCACAAGAGGTATATCTCTGATTGCCGACCTATATATTAACAACACACTCAAAACATTCAATACACTAGTGGAGGAATACTCACTGCCCCTAGCAGATCACTTTAAATATAGGCAACTGGTTCATTTTCTAAAATCTCTAAAATCAACCCATATACCTATACACGAATCAATTTGGCAATTTTACACAAAAACCCCTGCTACACCTAAAGGTATTTCCTTATTTTATAATTTCCTTCAAAACAAATCTTCCTTTACGAAACTCCCACCTTTTCTAAAGTGGGAGTTAGAACTGGGAGAATCCTACACCAACAGTCAATGGGAAATTGCACTCAAAACCACGTACAAAGCAACTAGATGTGTAAATCATTGGGAACTTTCCCTAAAAATAGCTCAAAGATGGTACCTCACGCCCTATAGATTATCTAAATTCTCCTTCTCCAACTCACCATTATGTTGGAGAACATGTGGGGAGGTGGGTAATATCTTACATGTATTCTGGTCATGTAAACATCTCACCAGCTTTTGGAACAATATATTTAAGTGTATATCTCGCATCACAGGAATACTAAAACCACCAAACCCAGGTTTGGCACTGTTAAACTTAGGTATTGAAAGTTTCCCTCCTTGTTTTCGTACAGTGATCACACATGTACTCCTGGCTGCTAGATCACTGATTACTAAATATTGGAAAACGAACACAAACCAATTACATCTTTGAATCATTAATAGCAGCTAGAACCGAACAAAAACCTGCCTTTGATAAACATTGGAAAATATGGTCGGATTGGTTTAGAGATAATTAGAGGAAGAAAAAAAAAAAAAAAAAGAGAAACTAGTGCACCAGGAGTATATTACTGTCCTCTGAGCAAGTGGTTACAAATCCTTGAAACTTTTTGAGGTTTTTTTTTTTTCTGAAATGAAATATATACCCCTCGCTATTTCTCAGTTAAACTTGTATGGTTAATGAAAAATAAACATACCTACATCACTCCATCACCTCTCCCTTTCCACTACCCCCTCCAATCCCTTACCCTACTCTTTCCCCCCTTTTTCCCTCCCCCCTTCTATCTTTTGCTATACTTTCACTTTTTTGTCTCATGGAAATACACTATGATGAATAAATCATTATTTCATCATACATAATTAATAAGGTAATAACATTGTAAAAATTACTTACCCTCTACAATGTAAACTCTGAACCTGTCTTTGATTAATGTGTGTTCTCATGATGTGTACGTTAATGAACAAAAAAAAACTTGTACTATGTTTTGTACTTGAAAATCTTTAATAAAAAATAATTTGAAAAAAAAAAAAAGAAACCGCCTAAAGGAAATGGGATTTACATACAGAAAAGCTAAAAGAAAGCCATCTCTAACACCTAAACAATGGGCTAAGGAAAGGCAATCGTGGACTGTGGATGATTGGATTTCGGTCTTGACGCTTTGATGTCTTCCTTGGTCTACCAGTATGCTTGCCTTTAACCACTTCCCGACCGGCGCACGCCGATGTACGTCGGCAGAATGGCACGGCTGGGCAAATAGACTTACAGTACGTCCATTTGAATTCCCCGCCGTGCCATTGCGTGCGCGGCGGCCGGGAGCTCCGTGAGTTGGGTCGCGGGTCTCACGGACTTGATTGCCGCGGGGATCCCCGCGATCGCCTCACGGAGAGGACGAACGGGGAGATGCTGATGTAAACAGCATCTCCCCGTTCTGCCTAGTGACAAGTGTCACTGATCACTGCTCCCTGTCATCGGGAGCAGTGATCAGTCTAGTGACACACACAGCCCAACCCCCCCTACAGTTAGAAAACACTCCCCTAGTACTGATTAACCCCTTCCCGCCCCCTAGTGGTTAACCCCTTCACTGCCAGTGCCACTTACACAGTAATCAGTGCATTTTTAATCGCACTGATCGCTGTATAAATGACAATGGTCCCAAAAATGTGTCAAAAATGTCCGACATGTCTGCCATAACGTCGCAGTCACAATAAAAAAATCGCTGATCGCCGCCATTACTAGTAAAAAAAAAATTGAATAAAAATGCCATAAAACTATCCCCTATTTTGTAAACGCTATAACTTTTGCGCAAACCAAACGCTTATTTCGGCTTTTTTTTTTTACCAAAAATATGTAGAAGAATATGTATCAGCCTAAACTGAGGAAAAAAAATGTTTTTTTAAATATTTTTGGGGGATATTTATTATAGCAAAATGTAAAAAAGAATGCGTTTTTTTTAAATTGTCGCTCTTATTTTGTTTATAGCGCAAAAAATAAAAATCGCAGAGGTGATTAAATGCCACCAAAAGAAAGCTCTATTTGTGGGAAAAAAAGGACACCAATTTTGTTTGAGAGCCACGTCGCACGACCGCGCAATTCTCATTTAAAGCGACGCAGTGCCGAATCGCAAAAAGTGCTCTGGTCAGGAAGGGGGTAAATTCTTCCGGGGCTGAAGCGGTTAACCACCTTCCCATGTTGTTTGTATTTGGTCCATGTTTTAGACACAGCCGACTGTGAACAACCAACATCTTGTGCAACACTGCGCGATGATTTACCCTCTTTAAGGAGTTTGATAATCCTCTCCTTTTTTTTCAATTGACATCTCTGGTGTTGGAGCCATGCTTCATGTCAATCCACTTGTTGCAACAGCTCTCCAAGGTGTGATCACTCCTTTTTATCTACATACTAACAAGCAGATTTAATCTGATGTAGGTGTCAGTGTTTGTAATGAAAATTTACAGGGTGATTCCATAATTTTTTCCTCAGAATTGCGTGATTCCATAATTTATTCCCTGTGCTTGTTCTATAAATCTAACTGTTACTGGCCACCACAATTATTTTTCTTAATTTCTTTTAGTGTTTCTTAAAGCCAGAAACTTGCCATTTGAAATGCCTTTAGTTTTTGGCCATGTCTGTGATCTGCATTTTTTCTACAACAATAAACAACTGAAGGAACATCCTCAGGGACTGGTGATTCCATAGTTTTTGCCAGGGGTTGTATATGTACTCCCAAAAAAGTCCTTCTGTATTAATCAGAAAAACTACACAAATTATCCAGTGAGCCAATTTGATATATGTGAAAAAGTTCAATTAACATAGGGATTGAAGGCTTACCGGAACTACTGGCTGGACAATCAAGTACAGCAAATACGTCTGGGTTATGCCAATCCTTTGGAGATGGTGTATCCTTTCCTCTCTCCTTATGTGGAACTCCAAAATGTATCAAACGAAAAAGAAAATAAACTTGTATTGTGTAATTGTGTAGTATGCATTAGCATTAAACATTACATTACAAAATGAAAGTACAGTCAGGCATGCTACAATAGTGTAAAGCATTAGCTAACAGAAATTAGGCCTAGCTAAAGGAACACCCTGGCAAAAATTACCACCAAACACACATAAAAATGCAGTAATTAGTAGAACACATATTACTTGAGTACCAGTGACAGCCTACTTACAGACTTATGCTTCCAAGGCCAGTTTTAAGAAATTGTGGAGCTTTTCCCATGCTTTCTTCACTGCAGTATAAGCAAAATGTCTACTGAACAGGAAGTGGGCGTAATATACTACAGTTCCTGCCAGTAATGGATGCCAATTTAAAGCAACAGTAAGACATGTAAATATATACTGTATGGTGATCAGAACAAAAATAATTGTGCAGACGCCAAATTCAGTTTTTTTACATTTTTTTAACAAAAAGTAAAAACCGCAGAGGTGATCAAATACCACCAAAAGAAAGCTCTATTTGTGCTGAAAAAATGATAAAAATTTCATTTGGGTACAGTGTTGTATGACCGCGCAATTGTCATTCAAAGTGCGACAGCGCTGAAAGCTGAAAATTGGTCTGGATAGGAGGGGGGTTTAAGTGCCCTGTAAGCAAGTGGTTAATCAATCAAGCAGCTCTAAACCCCACCTTCAAACTCATTTCATTAATTGGACTCCAGGTGTGCAAACTACTGATTCTTTGCAGAATCCCCCTCCTCTTCTCTCCACAGGTCTTGCTCACCTTCTTACAGAAGCTTCACATCAGAGCAACCCAGGCAGTGTCTGATTAACAGACCTGTAGCACAGCCAACACTTCACTCGGCTCTGTGCTACACAGGTCTGACAGGCAGGGGTGGGGCCAGATGAACACAGAGCGCCGCTCTGCCTCCTTCCCTGTCACAGACACAGCCATTCCAGTCTTGCAGCTCCTGACAGGGGAGAAGGGGGCGAGCAGACTATAGCACATGCAGCCCGCAGCTGTGCTTCTCCACAGTCATAGAGTGGCCGCTTGGGAGAGAAAGGGGGCGGTCAGCTGCACCCTCTACTCCGGGAAATCTGCGGCCAGCACAGAGCTCAACAGGCAGCTCTGCTTTGGGCCCCCCAACAATGAATGGGCCCTGAGCAGCTGCCTCTTTTGCCCCTCATTAAAGACGGCCCTGTGGGAGTGTTCAACAAAGATATGAGGAATTAGAATTGTCTGTGTGTTATCAGCTTAAGCACATTGTGCTTGTCTATTGTTGTGAATTAGATGAAGATAAAATCCTGCCACTGTATACATGATACAGTCTGTGTAAAGAGCCATACACATGGGCTAAATATCCAGCGGCATATGCCGGTTCAATAGAAACCAGCAGACATTCGGCCTGTGTGTACGGCAGCTGGTCCAACTATCAATGCGGCATGACCAAAAAAGGTCTGCCAATCGACACCCGATCAGCACTCTCAGCCAATGGCTGAGAGCGCTGACCAGTGTGTTCTGGCGGAGGCCATCCCCCTGTCAGAACACAATAGCTTAGCGGGGGATATCGCTGTACTAACATTGCATAGTTAGTACGGTTGCTCCTCCCGAGCTCTTCAGTTTTTTTTTTCATTCAGCCCATTGGGTTGAAAAAAAAAAAAAAAACTAGTAGCGTGTACTAGGCTAAAATCTACCAGAAAATAGGTGGTGCAAGGGCCCATGGGATTGAATATAAATTGAAATGACTGCTTAAAGACTTTTAAACATAAAATAAAAAAGGCACACAATGTATTTCTGACTAATTTAGGTAATAGTAAAAATCTTTCTTTGCTAAATTAAATGAATTGTTTCTGTTGCACCAACCCCCCTAAACCTATGCAACAAATAAATAAATCAGCATCCAATACATAAATGTGAATTATATCTATCCATTCAGTGCTCCAAATAAACACAAATCTCTTCATGTGTCATTATTCCTTATATGGTACATTAGTTGAAGTTGCTCTATTTATTTAAAATGGTGAACACTCTTTAGTAAATCAAGCCCACTATCTCACATGCTATTGCCCTGCACAGTAATTGTATTTGAAACAGAATAAAGGGGTTGTTTACTTTGCTGTTTTAGGATTAATATTTTTTTTGTTTGTTGGGGTAATGTTCTTATTTATCTATTTTTAGGTGGATTAAATTTTTATGCCTCCGATAGTGTTGACGCCGATGGTTTGATTGATGCATTCAGCGCAATGAAGTCTGGAAGTGGATATGAAATTGATCAAACTATTCAGGTGATGCATTTTTTCTTGTGCTAATGTCACATAGGGTCTCCTAGTGTCTGGAAATCCTCATTGCACTGATGATGGCTATACTATCTCACTATGAAAGTTGGAAGAACATTTTCAATACTGGCAGATGAGAGGATCTTGTCTGAAAATGTTACTTTTGATGTGCATAGATTGACAAGCTCTGCTTTGACTCTGTGCATAAGGCAAGTTATTTAATGAAAATGTCTGAATACTTTCTCCATGATGTGCTGACGGATACAACACCAAATAAGAGTGATACAGAATGGAATTTTGTTTCAGTCATGCACATATTTGTTACAATTACTTTCTTTACTTATTTTAAACAGAATATGTAATCCGCTGAATGATCAGAGAGCAAGTAACAGTAAAATGTAGTTTACCAAACAGGTTCAAAGTTAGAAGTATAGTAATGAACAGGATTAGGATGGCACGACAATACATACAGACTGATTGTGAAAGCTGCACAAACATGGACTCTATAGAGTAATGTCTCTGTGACTCTGTGCCAGGGTAAAATGTGGTTGTATAGCATAGTCTCTATAACAACAGAAAGTAAAACTGAGAATTATTGCTTCAGTAAAACGGTTAAGAATGGAAACAGCTACTTGCACTTATCTTCATAAACAGTGTCCCTCACAGTAAAATCCAAGGTAGCACTTGTAACACAGGTGAACAGTTGGAGGGGCCAACAAAAGGATACCACACTGGAACTGGAGTACCCTTGATAGCATTTGGGAAGGGGCATCCCACCATAGCTGGATCTTCTTAAGAAGCTGCATACTACTTGGCTCCAGCCTACTTGCCCACACAATGGTTCAAACAGTAGAGGCCCTCTAACCCGACTGCAGATCACTTGCCCAGCTACCTCTGCCTTATCAAGTGGCCTCCCTGAGCTGTTGAGGGATTGAAACAGAGAACAGTATACTTCTTGGGCATGTTCAAAAACCCAAGAAGTTGTAAAAAATAGAGTTAAGGGGCCTGCACCTGCATTTGAGCATTGTGAGTAGATGGACACTCCACTACACATTTAACTCTAATGTAATGTGTAGAGATAAAGTTTGGGTTTGTTAATATTGTGGTTCTTGTGAAGTTTACGAATTGTGAGTTTTTGGTGGAAACCTTTGCAGGTTCGAAATAAGGAACAAGCTATAATACAGTGCATAGTCTTTGCCCCAGGTCATCTGAGTCAAAAGAGCTAAAAATTTGAAGCAATGGAAAGCCTAGCCTCCTCTATACTAAAGGGTGGGCTACAGCAGCCATATTGTCAGTGTGTGTTGGAGCTGTTTTAGATGACAAGTCTGTTTACAGAGAGACACGGTTTAATGTTATTTTAATTTTTTTTTCATTTTGCTATATGTTCTCCATGGCAATCCTGGACTCTGCATGTTTTGTTTGACAATAGTTTCCTTATTAGCCCAACAAGTGGGCTGAAGTTAATAATAAGCTTTGCCACTCATAAATCCCATGCTCTTAACGTCAATCTGTCCACCTCAATTGTTTCACAATGTCAGCAGAACTTCCCTTTTACTATCACCTACTAGGCCATTTAACTCCCTACCCGTCTGTCTAATCTCTACTCCAAAAAAGTCCTACCTGTCTTACACACAGTAACAGAACATCTCCGTAGGTGGGACAAGCCTATTTTCTGGTGGTTTGGACAAGCAGCTTCTTGATGATGAATGTTCTATCCCGCTTGCTCTATCTCTTACAGGTGATCCCGTTACGACTACTTTTTTCGTTCTTCAGGTCCTATAAAAGACACTGTGTGACCTTCTTATGGCAGCACAAACAGCGCAGAATCAGTTACTATCAACTCACCCTCTTGAAACAGAAAGGATGAATAGGTCTCCCAGATATATGCAATTACTACAGGGCCTGCTACCTCTCACGGATAGTGGACTGGAATGTTCACAGCTGAGTAAAGGACTGGGTAACCCTTGAAGGCTCCTTCTCGACTCTTTCTATAGAGTTTACCCCTTGGCAGTTACCACGCCACCTCTCCTCTTCTCTTAAGGATCACCCACTCATTGGTCCTTCAATGGCGTGTTTCCTAGAGGCCAAATTGAAATCTGGCCTTTCCTCGGTTGGGTGACCCATGACACCTGTGCGCTTCAACCCAGACTTCCCGCCTGGGATGTCCAACAAGGTCCTATTAGGGGTGACTCCCAACCCATTTTTCTGTGCCCATTTCTTCTGCAATGGTAATGTTTTGGACAGAACAGACCTTATCTCGCAATTGCCAAATATTCCTCTACCACTTTGGTCCTACCCGCAGGTGCACCATTTTCTTTGCTCTTTGGCCAGTTCATACAGTTTCTCGACCCCTTACTCCCTACGAGAGCTTGTGTTCCAAGAACACCCCAACAACACGTTATCTCCTCAATTCATGCTCTTTTCTTTCTGAATAGACCTTCTACTACAGGAAAGTCCTGTACGGCTTGGGAACAAGATATTGACATAGCCCTTTGCCCTGAAGCTTGGAATCACATTTATATTCATGCACATAAATGATCTGTTAATGTAACAACACAGGAAAATTGTTACAAAATTATATAGAGATGTACCGGACTTCTGCTCTGCTACATAAAATCAACTTGAACTTCCTAAACATTGTTGGCGGTGCAACCAAGACAACGGCATGTTATTATACATCTGGTAGGCTTGACCTCGCATACAAACCTTTTGGTCCAGAGTACATTCTGTGATTACACATGTGACGACCTACACTTTAGACTATTTCCCTGCGCAATTTCTTCACCACACGTCCCTCCCCCACAGAGTTCATTATAAATCACTTGTCATGAATATGGTGAATGCAGCGAAACTGTGTATACTGATACATTGGGGCACGACTCACACTCCTTCTCTCTCAGAATGGTTTATACGCCTGTAGAAAATGACAGATATGGAAGAACTTATCAGTCTGGCGAAAGATTCCCCATCCAAATTCACAGCTACCTGGGCTATTTGCCGCCAGTATCGCACAACCGTCCATTACAAGCACCTTGCAGTTTCCTAGGTTTAACCTCTAATTAGGCAAATTACATTCATTCTTAATACTACACCTTCTCCTCCCAATTCCCGGGAACAAGCATTATGTGATACCTCTCCAGTGAGGGGAGAGGATTGAGGGGACCCTCTCTTTTTCTGATCTATTCTCCTTGCTTACCCTTAACACATTCTTTATCCTCTGCTTTCTCCCCCCCCACTACTAGACTCTATTAACTCCCTCCTCTCGCCCCTCCCCCTTTTTCTTTTACCCGTCTCTCTTCTGTCCCCGCTGCAGTTATCGATTTAGCCTTTGCCAGGAGGGTCCCATTGGTCATTGTATCTTATCTCCGTTTTTCACTTTCTACACCCTTGACAAACCCTCCACTCCTTCCCTAGACAGATATGTCTTGCACTTATTTACCCCCCCTGCTCCCATTTTCTTTTCCTTTTTGAATTCTTCAGATACCCTCCTTATTATATGTTTGGGACTTACCCAGTTACATTTGTTAAGTATTGTCAGACGATCAATATATGCTGTCTTCCTTGTCTTCGCACGACGATCTGCAATATTTCCTATGCTGATTTCTACAACACATCAGTTGTACGATTGTATGACTATATGCTTGTTATATTCTTACACTGTATGTACCCAACATTTTTGCCACTCCATAGTCTTCAAAGGGGCTTGCCACAAAGTTCGCAACCTTTGAACCTTGAGCAAGATTTGTGAAATTGTCCACAAATCGAACCCAGACATCCCTGTGCCTTTGTTCTGTAAAACATCTGCAGATTTGTACTGATATAAGCTCCATCTGGGTGCACACAGCTGATTCCCCTCCTCCTTCTCTCTCCGGCTCACAGCTGCAGAGCCGTCTCGCTGACGTCAGCCGGGGAGGAGGGGGGGAAAAGAGACAGAGAACCGACAATCAGCTGAGCTTCTGGAGCCACGCTCATACAAGATACAGATCGGCAGATTTTTTACATTAAACAGGCACAGAAATACATATTATTAAGGTACGAGCGGGGAGGGGAGGGGGGAGGAGGACAGAGGACACAGACACAGGGAGAGCTGCAGACAGGAGAGCTGTGGCTGATGGAATCACGCAAACAGACCACGGTATCAGGGGATTAGCAGCCATGATTATCATGGTCTGTTTGCAGGGGAGAGGGTATAGCCAGGCAGGATCAGTCAGGTTTCTTAGGGTATACAGGGGGCCAAATGACACAGCACAAGCACTGTGCTGTATAATATGCTTTAAAGGAACAGTATGGGGGGGGGGGTGTTTGGGTTAACAAACTCTTTAATTACTAAAATAATTTGTTTTTAAAACTGAATTTCAGGTATGGATTTTAAAGCATAGTTGCATTAGCCTTTCTTGGACCAAAGTAAGTATGCATATGCTACAACTGTGGGATCCCTCTGAAGGCTGGAAGAGAGTTACTGCTATTACAGTGATCGCTGCTGTCTTTTGGGCCCTGTGCCAAGCAGCTGTCCTGCTGCATAGTAACCAAAGTGGGTTGCCTGTTTGGCATTCGTGCCATTCACAGAATGCAATAGGTAAAAATTCCCCCTTAATAGGACTTTAATGACCCAACCAGTAAATGGTAGAATAGCAGCATAGCAAACACAAAAAAGAAAAATATATAAAAATAATACAAATTTTATTTAACACAGAGTTAAAAAAAGAGCAACAGCGGTGGCTGGTGAACATGGCGGTCAACATAATACCTACGATAGGAGGTATAGTACTGATATGTCCCAGGACTGCCGTGATGAGAACACCAAGGCGGATGTCCACGGACGACACCCAATGGTACTATACCTTCTAAGTTATGTATTATGTTGACCGCCATGTTCACCAGCCACCACTGTTGCTCTTTTTTTAACTTTGTTAAATAAAATTTGTATTATTTTTACATATTTTTATATATTTCTTTTTTGTGTTTTCTATGCTGCCATTATACCATTTACTGGTTGGGCCGTTATCAGTCCCATTAAGGGGGATTTTTTTCCTATTCTCTTCACCGTTTGGGATGTGGGCCCGCCACATTGCTCAACCTTATCTCAACACTCTCCTTTTTCTTCACAGAATGTATTGCATTTTTTCTCAATGAATGCAAGATGTTCTCTGATTGGACAAGGTGGAGAGGCAGAGCGGTAATGCAGTATTTGTAGTTGCTGACTTTTAATTTTTCATAAGGGGCTGAACCTCCTCTTTAAGCCATAATGTGCTAATATGTACCACATACTAGCACATTGTGTCTGACCTATAAAATGGATCCCTCCAGCGGCAAGCTGTCACTGCTGACAGGTATTCTATCTTTACCCAGTCTTTCTTCCAGGTTTGAGAGCCATGGCCATTTGAATGGGTGAGCAGAGATGATATCACTCCCACGCATGTGCACGGGAACCATGATCACGGCACAGCACTCTCAATGGATGGCATATTTGAGTTTGCCATCCATTGAGAGCCCAGTGTGCATGTGTCGGTGATGTCACTGGCTGCTACACTTTGGAATGTCTCCTAAAAGGTGCACTTTTAGGAGATATAAGCAAGGCTTATTATAGGCCAGGGGTGTCCAAACTTTTTTCAAAGAGGGCCAGATTTGATAAAGTGAACATGTGTGAGGGCCGACCATTTTGCCTGACATTCTTTGAACCATTAAAATCAAATGCAAATGAACTAATACACTGCCCAACAAGAATTCTCTTGCCTTTGTGGTAGTGTGTGGTGAAGAGTCTAAGGATGATATCGGGCGTGCTATTTGTATATATATATCTTTTGTGGCCCCCAGCGAATCCCAGAGTGCCACTCAGGACTAAGGATGAGCTTGGGCGTGTTATTTGGATATATCGTATTTATCGGCATATAACACGCACAGTCGTAAAACACGCATCTTCACGTTAAGAGGGAAGTTTCAGGAAAAAAATTTTACATAAAGAACTATGAAGCAAACTAAGTGTCAGTGCCCATCAATGCAGCCTAATCAGTGCCCATCTGCAGCCTCACCATTGCCATGAATGTAGCCTCACCATTGACATAAATGCAGCCTCACCATTGCCATGAATGCGACCTCACCTTTGCCATGAATACAGCCTCACTATTGCCATGAATGCAGCCTCTATATGCAGCCTCACCATTGCCATGAATGCAGCCTCACCATTGCAATGAATGCAGCCTCACTATTGCCACCAGTGCAGCCTGATCCATGCCCATCTGCAGCCTCGCAAGGGACGGAGAAGGCGGGACAAGCGCCAACAGATTACATACAGGAGAATCTCCTGTTTATTCTGCAGCCTCTTTAATACAAAGTCCCACCTCCTATGATAGACAGAACAGTCGTCCAATGGCAGCCAAGGAGATGGGACTTCCTATTACAGAGGCCGCCGTGTAAACAGGAGATTCTCCTGTATGTAATCTCGTCCCGCCCCCTCCCAGGAATGATAAATATAGTATATATATCTTTTGTGGCCCCCCAATGAATTCCTCTGGGATTCGTTAGGGCCCACAAAAGATATATATATCCAAATTACCAGTGGGGCCGCATGAAACCGGAACACGGGCAGCAATTCGCCTGTGGGCCGGACTTTGGTCATGCCTGTTATAGGCTTAGCTGTAGGTACAAGATAAAAAACAGAGTTTACCACTGCTTTAATAAGCTAGAGACAGGATCTAAAATTGGATTGGAAAATTTGTTACTAACTATATATTCTAATCGTCTCTTTTGCACAGCTGGAGAGCACTGGGGCATCACTCCCACGATCAGACTGTCTAAAGGGCACAGTTTTTATTGACAAAACAGTGGGAAATGAAACCTTTTTCTTGGTAACCTATCAGACTGCAGTGCCCAGTATTGAATTACAGAATCCAAAGGGAGTATTATACACTGGAAAGGACTTCAAAGATGACACTGTCACTAAATCTGCCAGACTTCAGATTCAAGGATCTGCTGAGGTAAATCATCTGTTAATTAATTTATCAAGATTGCTAAAAAAAAATGAAATGCTGGTGTAAAATAGGGTCATAGTTCGTTAAGAAGCACATTTATAAATAGACTAGTTCCTAAAACTGCTAATCTTTACCTTGCCTAAGTTAAAACTCTAACTATACCGTGGCAGCCACTGTTGTCAAGGTCAAAGGAATACAATCTAATTTTATTTATCTGGCTATTCACTCCAGTACAGAAGTGTTCCCCTTTCTGTCCACTCATACTTACCTCACATTCCTCGCCCCCTTGTAGTGCTCCAGGATGGCAGCAGATGACACACCCTCCCCCCACCTGCTATAATTAGCTGGAGTCATTTAGTCATTTCCCTTTTACTTGCCTGGAACTCTGTTTTTGGCATACAGTTAAAGAAGAATTCCGGTATAATAAAATAGGGATTGATTTACTAAAACCGGAGAGTGAAAAATCTGGTGCAGCTTCCAGGTTTTTTTTTTCAAAGCTTAATTAACCAGTTCAATACAGGGCATTTTCACCCCCTTCCTTCCCAGACCAATTTTTTGTTTTCAGCTCTGTAGCACTTTAAACAACAATTGCGCGGTCGTGCGATGTTTTACCCAAACAAAATTGATGTCCTTTTTTTCCCACAAATAGAGCTTTCTTTTGGTGGTATTTGATCACCTCTGTGTTTTTTTTTTTTTTGAGCTATAAACAAAAGAAGAGCGACAATTTTGAAAAAAAACACAATATTTTTTACTTTTTGCTATAATAAATATCCCAATTTTTTTTTAAAAAAACACATTTTTTCCTCAGTTTCGGCCGATACGTATTTTTCTACATATTTTTGGTAAAAAAAAAAAAAAAATCGCAATAAGCGTATATTGATTGGTTTGCGCAAAAGTTATAGCATCTAAAAAATACGGGATAGATTTATGGCATTTTTTAAAAAAAAAATATTTATTTATTTTTTTTACTAGTAATAGCGGCAAGCGCGATTTTTTTTCGCGACTGCGACATTATGGCGGACACATCGGACACTTTTGACACATTTTTGGGACCATTCACATTTATACAGCGATCAATGCTATAAAATTGCATTGATTACTGTGTAAATGTGACAGGCAGGGAAGGGGTTAACCACTAGGGGGAGACGAGGGGTTAAATGTGTTTCCTAGGGAATGCTTCTAACTGTAGCTGGTGGGGAAGTACAAGGGGAGGAGACCGATCAGTATTCCGCTGTACTGGGAACACAGATCGCTCTCCTCTCACCTGACAGGACGTGGATCTGTGTGTTTACACACACAGATCCATGGTCTGGCCCGGTTAACGGGCAATCGCGGGTGCCCGGCGGACATCGCGGCCGCCGGGCACACGCACCGGGTCCCGAGCAACGCGGCGCGCGCGTGTGCCCCCTAGACGGCCGGGAACCCGAGGCCGTCATATGACGTCCACCCAGGATGGGAGATCCCATCTGTGGAGGTCATATGTCTATACGTGGGTAGTGAAGTGGTTAAACAAGCTGACGTTAGAAGCATATTGGCTACCATGCACAGCTGCACCAGATTTTGCATTCTCCAGTTTTAGTAAATCAACCCCATAATGTCTGAATACAAGAGGCATGTGTATTATTACTTGAATCATGTTGTTCTTTGTGGATTTCTACCCGATTTTTGCCTTAATTCTGTTTAAAACTTTGAGGCTGTGTAGGAACTTCCTGTAATAAAGAATAGCTATGTGATAATGGTGCGCTAATATCAACCTTTTATAATGCACAGTGTATGCACATATAAAAATATAAAATTATGCCAATAGATTGTGACAAAAATATTACGTGAAAATATAAATTAAATTTTTTTTTGTGAAAATATAAATTAAAACATCACAATAAAACCAAATCCTCCATATATGAATGATTAGAAAAGTAGTGGCTGGATGTTCACCACCACCTATACCGTGTCCGCTCACCTTCCAAGCTAGGCATATAATGTCACTAGAATGTCCACATACATGTAACGTTAGGATTCCAAAGTGTGGTATTTCAGAGTGGAATTAAATTGCCACGAAAACTTTTCTCCATTTATCCTTGGTAAAAAGCCTTTTACTTCTCCATGGATGTAGACTCTCAAAGAAAAGGGATAAATAACATTGTCCAATATAGTTTGAACAACTATCCTCAGTGTAACTAGAAATAAATACACTTACATATGCACAAATGTATCAAGTGTGTCATAACAGTCAGGCTCGTTGGCTTACTCCTCCTCACTGCACCTCCCATGTGAATGAACACTGGAGAGACGTCACTGGTCACGTGACTGACGCAACGCGTCAGGAGGAGCCAGTGACGTGATTTACAAGTCACCACCACAGGACACAGACTGACCATTGTTACTATGGATTGATAATCTGTAGACCCAGGGAATAACCACTGAAACAATAAGGGTTTAACAACAGCTTGACCTGGGGATTATCAACTATTACAGGCAGGGAGAAATCACTATCACTACTGCAAACAGAGAATTACCATTACAATACTTGCACTATAGCCAATGAATGATCCACACATTATCTCTAATAGCCAGGAAATTACCCTGAAATGAATATCACTACGGCAAGATAGTGATGACCACAATAATCACTGCTCGATCCAGGAGTGACCACCAGCCATATTTTCTCAAGTCTATGAGCTAGCTAAATCCGTATGGGGTTGATTTACTAAAGGCAATAGGCTTCACTTATCTTAGTGAATGTGGTGAAAGTTCATGTTCCAAAATATAACCAATCATGTGTAAGGAAAATGAAAAAAAATGATTTTGTTCTTGCACATGATTGGATGATAGAAGTCTGCAGAGTTTAAGCTTGTTCATTAGCTAAGAGAAAATTCCTTTGAAAGATGTACAGCCTATTTGCCTTTAGTAAATCAATCCCAATTTGTCTGATTTATGTCAATTGTTAAGTTAGGATAGAGACAAAATAATTGCACTGAACCACAGTGAACTCTCTTTAGTGGCTAATCTACAATACCAAAATTATATAACAGTGAGTTTGTTAAAAGAAAAACAACAACCATAAGCTAATAATATCTCAAAATATGTGCTCACTAAAAATGCAATGTATGTTCCCTCTAAAGTGTGCACATTCCCTTTGAAGTGTAAACTAACCACAGCCTGTTGAGAAGAGCATTTATACTTACATTTTCTGCAGCCCAAGTCTTAAAGCTCCAGTGCTTTGCTGATCTTCAGCAACTGCAAGTAATCAACATTTCCAGGTGTGTGGAATACCTGTTCTGTCCACCAAATGCTGTTGTTCCTCCCACTGCCTCATTAGTCATATAGTGATATATGAGTTGGTGAAAAGAAAACAGTGTTTGGAAGACATGGACTACCGGAGAGGTAAACATACAGTAGATGTTCCTCCATTAGAGGGTGCTTAGCAAATGACCCAGTGGGACAGAGTCACAATAATAATAAAAAAATCACTGTGTTATCTTTTATCTTTGTAATCAAAACATTTTTTTTTTTGTTTTGTTTTGTTTTGTTTTTAAAGTGTTTTTCCAAATTTCAAAGACAAATCTGCATGTTTGAAGCTTTCTGGTGTGGTATCAGGAGCATTAATGCAAAAAGTAAACGCTATTGTGTTTTACTGTTATACATCCTTGTTAAAGTATTACTTTTTTCTACTTGCAGATAGGACCCTGGCGCTATACTATTTGCAATACTCTTACAACGACTCAAGCTATAGGCATCACTGTGACTTCCAAAGCAGTAGACGAAAATGTGCCCCCAGTTACTGTAAATGCACATATGGATAAAGACACTAATAACTACCCTAACCGCATGGCTGTCTATGCTTCTGTTAATCAAGGGTTTTTGCCTGTAATAAATGCAAAGGTCACAGCAATCATTGAACCAACAACCGGAGCTCCAATTACTTTAGAACTTCTAGATAATGGATCAGGTGAGTTGGAAAGGTGTTATACCTGAAAAAAAGAATACTTTATCAGACTAAAGCTATTGTTATAAATCATTCATGATTACCATATGTCATTACACAGTAGTGCGAAAAATAGGCCTATTTGTTAGGCCCCTTTCCCCCATCCAAGATGATCCACCTGCTCAGCGGGGGATCTCTCCGCTCATCCCCGCTGAGCAGGCGAATGACAGGTCCATGTCTGCTCCACTATGCAGAGTGGACAGGGACACAGCCCGCTACTATCCATGGGGGGTCTGATAGAAATGTCTGTTTTCATCTGACTGTTTGCCACCCGTCCAGCGGATCGGATAACATATTACCATCCGTCTGTTTTTAGCGGACCAGATCAGATCGGATTCTGGCCGGTGACAGCGGACCCATTTCAGCAGTTTGGTTAAATGTTTTACATCCCAAAAGCAATAGAGTGATAATAGAGATCTTGTAACCAAATATGTTCCTTTTATAAATCTGAAAGGAAACCTATTGTGGAGAAAAAGGGTGGTCTGCCATTGCTGATTTCTGAAAATATCAGTTTTTTATCTTTTATGGTTTGTTTCAGTACTTTCTGAGTTGCAGTGCATTTTCTCTATTGGGGTTTAAAATTATTAAACCCAAAAACAAATATGTAATACAAAGCTGTAAAAAAGTATTTGCCCCCTTTCTGATTTTTTATTTGTTTGCATATTTGTTACACTTACTGTAAATGACTGAGATCATCAAAAAATGTAATTATTACACAAAGATAACCCGAGTAAATACAAAATGCAGTTTTTAAATGATGGTTTTTATTTATTAAGGCAAAAAAGCTGTCCAAACCTGCCTGGCTTTATGTGAAAAAGTAATTGCCTCTAAACTTAATCAAGCATTGCGATAACTGGCAATGAGTCTGTCACATTGATGTGGAGCAATTTTGTCCCACTCTTCTTTGCAGAATTGTTTTAATTCAGCCATATCCAAGGGTTTTCCAGCATGAACAGCCTGTGTAAGGTCATAATACAGCATCTCAATTGGATTTAAGTCCGGGCTTTGACTAGGCCACTCAAAAACCTAAATTTAGCTTTGTTTGAACCATTTGGAGGTGGACTTGCTGTTGTGTTTTGGATCATTGTCCTGCTGCATAACCCAATACAATCGAAAGATTTCCTCTTAGGTGGGATTTTAAGGGGTGGAAGTCTCAAATAATATATCAAGAGTATAAAAAATATTTGTTTTTATTATATCAAAAAATTAGTTAAAAGTATGACACATATTGTATGAAAAGACAACAGTGGTAACACAATGGATGTCGCAGTTTACAATTAGTAATGATACAGATATACAAAACAGATCAACAGAACTGCACTTAACCCACAGAACGCTGTTGCAGCAAACAGGAGCTAATTGACAGTGCAGGTCCGACGCGTTTCGAAGTTTTTGTATTGATTACGACCTCTTCTTCAGGGGCTGGAGGTGAGATGTATATCTATCTAGAGACCATGTCATAGAAAGGAACAGAGAAATATACAGTGAAACACATTGTATATCAAAAGTGTTACTTTATAAACAACTATTTACATCGTAGAAAAAACGTAGTGTAATAGCAAAAAAGCATTCTAACCATAGAAAGTATCACATAGCATCCGATTGAAGAGGGGGAAGGGAAGAGCCTGTTAGCCACCGGGGTCCAGACCCAAGCATCAGCGCCGCCACCAACGAGACCAGGACCGTCAGCAGAGCGTGACCGGACACAAAGGGCGTCACATCCGTCAGCTGAATAGTAAATGATCTAATAGACTAGGGACCAAAAAAGAGTGTGTATTATGACCCATTGTCCCAGAAGGGTACCCATTTACTGTGTTGCACAAGATATCTCTAAATAAATTTATTTAGAGGGGGGGCTCTGGGGAGTATTTTTTGTATACATACCTATTGGGCTCATGAATAAGGAAAGTATCTCTATCCAGACCTCAAAAATGGTTATCCCTCAACAGACACCATATCGGGTATATGTAGGATAAATGCAAGGTGTTACGGACTAAAAACAGAGAAAAAGAGAGAGCAGTGTAGTAAAAAACGGGAGGTATTGCTCAAATGAGTCCTTTCATCTTCTAAGTACACACCTGCCGAGGTCAGGAAAACATACCTATTAGTGCAAAGTAGATGGTTAATCCCTGTGCTGGCTCAGAAGGAGATGTTGTCTATGATGGCTGTTAGCTGGCAGAGACCACAGTACAGGAGGATAAATTAGTGGAGCGCCTATGTTCAGTGGCTGCAATAGCAGAAAGAACCTGAATAAATGATTAATAAGGGTTCTTGGATATATTCCAAATCACAAAGTGTGGTAATGTCCTGGACTACAAACGCAGTCCTGGTGCTCAGTGTGTACATACACACTGCAGCTCCAAAAGACATAATGGGCACTTCTTAGAGGTAAGAAGAAAAACTATAGTTTTTACCTTAGAAAATCCTGGCAGCTGCACACTCGGTCCGATGTCTCCACCAGTGTGTGAGCTGACAGCAGCACTATTTAAATAACAAGCCAGGCTGTCAGCTCACACACTGGTGGAGACACCGGACCGAGTGTGCAGCTGCCAGGATTTTCTAAGTTCACTGGAGTTCCAAAGCCTTAGAAATGGCTTTGAAACTCTTCCTAGACCGATACGTGAACATTACTTTGTTTCTAATATATTCTTGAATTTTTTTAGATTGTGACATGATGTGTGGCTTTTTGTGATCTGTTAGCGTGCTTAACTTTGTCATACAGCTTCTGTTTATGGGATTTCTTGATTCAACAGGTCTGGCAGTAATCAGGCCTGGGTGTGGCAAGTGAAATTTAACTAAAAAATTGTGGTTAATCACAGTTCATTCATGATTCAGCATGGGAGGGGGCAATTACTTTTTCACATAGGGCCAGGCAGGTTTGAACAGCTTAATAAAGGAAATAATAATTTAAAAATTGCATCTTGGATATACTCGGGTTATCTTTGTGTAATATTAAAATTTGTTTGATGATCTGAATCATTTAGGTGTGAGAAATATGCAAAAATAAAAATAAGGAAGGGGCAAATACTTTTTCACAGCATTGTATATTGCAGCACCATTGCTTAGATGTGGTGACTAAATTAGTTTTCTTTTTGTCATGCCTTTTTCTTTTATATTCACCTGGTAGTCTTTTAAATAGCACACTTCCTGTTCCTGGGTTGCAACAATTGTCCATCTATTGTATCTATTGAAGGAGCCACCCAGGCTGGATGACTAATATGTGTGCAAATAAAAATTAAAATAAGTCTTTGTTCATCTCTATTACATTATAGCTGAAGGGGCTGTTAATTTAGTTAT
This sequence comes from Lithobates septentrionalis, assembly GCA_037952835.1. NCBI lineage: Eukaryota > Metazoa > Chordata > Amphibia > Anura > Ranidae > Lithobates > Lithobates septentrionalis. Next base: position 1,588,395 of record JBBDGP010000825.1, read on the forward strand.
GATAGATAACAAGTGACAAGGACAGTGCATTGCTGGCAATATTAACAGATATTTCTGTACTTACTGAAAATGTTCTTAGCTGGGTACACACTATCAGAAAATTGGAAGAAAAATTCTGTAAAAGGAACAATCGTTCGATTTTTGTATAGTGTATACACAACTTTTGACATCCGATTCACACTTTCCAAACAAAAATTTCCAATGGGACAAACTTCAAAAATTTTCAATAACAGAACTAATGATTTTCTTTTAATGCGTACGGTTTTCGTAAGAGAAAAATTGGATACAAAAGACTGCGTATGATCAGAAACAATGAAAAAAAAAAAAAAGTCTTTGTCGTATGAGAGTTTTGAAAACTCAACATTGGTACAGTCACCACAATTAAGAACTGGTAAGCTGTAATATATTACATCTTTGTTTTTGGGTTTAGCTTTGCTTTAAGTAAAGCAGGTCACCGTATTCATCTATGTTAAATGTGCAGTATGTAATCCCTAACAATGAACTTCTCTTATTTGCTCCTGTTTAGTCTACTGAGCGGAACTAAATCCTCCTATCCTTTTCAGCCAAGGAAGCTGCCATCTTAACCACTTGAGCCCCGGACCATTATGCTGCCTAAGGACCAGAGGTCTTTTTCCAATTTGGCACTGTGTCACTTTAACTGCTAATTGCGCGGTCATGCAATGCTGTACCCAAACGAAATTTGCGTCCTTTTCTTCCCACAAATAGAGCTTTCTTTTGATGGTATTTGATCACCTCTGTGGTTTTTATTTTTTGCGCTATAAACAGAAAAAGACCGAAAATTTTGAAAAAAAATGATATTTTCTACTTTTTGTTATAAAAAAAATCCAATAAACAAAATTTTAGTCATACATTTAGGCCAAAATGTATTCGGCCACATGTCTTTGGTAAAAAAAATGTCAATAAGCGTATATTTATTGGTTTGCGCAAAAGTTATAGCGTCTACAAACTAGGGTACATTTTCTGTAATTTACACAGCTTTTAGTTTATGACTGCCTATGTCATTTCTTGAGGTGCTAAAATGGCAGGGCAGTACAAAACCCCCCCAAATGACCCCATTTTAGAAAGTAGACACCCCAAGGAAATTGCTGAGAGGCATGTTGAACCCATTGAATATTTATTTTTTTTGTCCCAAGTGATTGAAAAATGACAAAAAAAAAAAAAAAAAAATATTTACTAAAAGTTGTCACTAAATGATATATTGCTCACACAGGCCATGGGCCTATGTGGAATTGCACCCCAAAATACATTCAGCTGCTTCTCCTGAGTATGGGGATACCACATGTGTGGGACTTTTTGGGAGCCTAGCCGCGTACGGGGCCCCGAAAACCAATCACCGCCTTCAGGATTTCTAATGCCGCGTACACACGGTCGGACTTTTCAGCTACAAAAGTCCGACAGCCTGTCCGACAGACTTTCGACGGACTTTTGGCGGACTTTCGACGGACTTGCGGCGGACTTTCTAACGAACAGACTTGCCTACACACGATCACACAAAAGTCCGTCGAATTCTTACGTGATGACGTACACCGGACTAAAATAAGGAAGTTCATAGCCAGTAGCCAATAGCTGCCCTAGCATGGGTTTTTGTCCGTCGGACTAGCATACAGACGAGCGGATTTTTCGACCGGACTCGAGTCCGTCGGAAAGATTTGAAGCATGTTTCAAATCTAAAGTACGTCGGATTTGAGGTTAAAAAAGTCAGTTGAAAGTCCGGAGAAGCCCACACACGATCGGATTACCAGCCAGCTTTAGTCCGTCAGCGTCCGTTGGACTTTTGTAGACGAAAAGTCCGACCGTGTGTACGCGGCATAAGAGTGTAAATTTTTGATTTCACTCTTCACTGCCTATCAGTTTCGGAGGCCATGGAATGCCCAGGTGGCACAAAAACCCCCAAAATGACCCCATTTTGGAAAGTAGACACCCCAAGCTATTTGCTGAGAGGCATATTGAGTCCATGGAATATTTTATATTTTGACACAAGTTGCGGGAAAGTGACACTTTTTTTTTTTTTTTCATAAAGTTGTCACTAAATGATATATTGCCACACAGGCCATGGGCATATGTGGAATTGCACCCCAAAATACATTCAGCTGCTTCTCCTGAGTATGGGGATACCACATGTGTGGGACTTTTTGGGAGCCTAGCCGCGTACGGGACCCCGAAAACCAATCACTGCCTTCAGGATTTCTAAGAGTGAAAATTTTTGATTTCACTCTTTACTGCCTATCACAGGTTCGGAGGCCATGGAATGCCCAGGTGGCACAAACCCCCCCCAAATGACCCCATTTTGGAAAGTAGACACCCCAAGCTATTTGCTGAGAGGCATGGTGAGTATTTTGCAGCTCTCATTTGTTTTTGAAAATGAAGAAAGATAAGAAAAAACATTTTTTTTTTCTTTTTTCAATTTTCAAAACTTTGTGACAAAAAGTGAGGTCTGCAAAATACTCACTATACCTTTCAGCAAATAGCTTGGGGTGTCTACTTTCCAAAATGGGGTCATTTGGGGGGGTTTTGTGCCACCTGGGCATTCCATGGCCTCCGAAACTGTGATAGGCAGTGAAGAGTGAAATCAAAAATTCACGCCCTTAGAAAGCCTGAAGGCGGTGCTTGGTTTTCGGGGTCCCGTACGCGGCTAGGCTCCCAAAAAGTCTCACACATGTGGTATCCCCGTACTCAGGAGAAGCAGCAGAATGTATTTTGGGGTGTAATTTCACATATTTCCATGGCATGTTTGAGCAATATATCATTTAGTGACAACTTTGTGCAAAAAAAAAAAAAAAAAAATTTGTCTCTTTCCCGCAACTTGTGTCGCAATATAAAATATTCCATGGACTCGACATGACTCTCAGCAAATAGCTTGGGGTGTCTACTTTCCAAAATGGGGTCATTTGGGGGGGTTTTGAACTGTCCTGGCATTTTATGCACAACATTTAGAAGCTTATGTCACACATCACCCACTCTTCTAACCACTTGAAGACAAAGCCCTTTCTGACACTTATTGTTTACATGAAAAAGTTATTTTTTTTTGCAAAAAAATTACTTTGAACCCCCAAACATTATATATTTTTTTAAAGCAAATGCCCTACAGATTAAAATGGTGGGTGTTTCATTTTTTTTTTTTCACACAGTAATTGCACAGCGATTTTTCAAACGCATTTTTTGGGGAAAAAACACACTTTTTTAAATTTTAATGCACTAAAACACACTATATTGCCCAAATGTTTGATGAAATAAAAAATATGATCTTAGGCGGAGTACATGGATACCAAACATGACATGCTTTAAAATTGCGCACAAACGTGCAGTGGCAACAAAATAAATACATGTTTAAAAGCCTTTAAAAGCCTTTACAGGTTACCACTTTAGATTTACAGAGGAGGTCTACTGGAAAAATTACTGCACTCGATCTGGCCTTCGCGGTGATACCTCACATGCATGGTGCAATTGCTGTTTACGTTTGACGACAGACCGCCGCTTGCGTTCGCCTTAGCGCGAGAGCAGGGGGCGACAGGGGTGCTTTTTTTTTTTTTTTTTTCTTTATTATTTTTTTGCTTTTTTAATCTTACTTTTAAACTGTTCCTTTCATATTTTTTTTTTTAATCATTTTTATTGTTATCTCGGGGAATGTAAATATCCCCTATGATAGCAATAGGTAGTGACAGGTACTCTTTTTTGAAAAAATTGGGGTCTATTAGACCCTAGATCTCTCCTCTGCCCTCAAAGCATCTGACCACACCAAGATCGGTGTGATAAAATGCTTCCCCAATTTCCCAATGGCGCTATTTACATCCGGCGAAATCTAAGTCATGAAATGCTCGTAGCTTCCGGTTTCTTAGGCCATAGAGATGTTTGGAGCCACTCTGGTCTCTGATCAGCTCTATGGTCAGCTGGCTGAATCACCGGCTGCATTCTCAGGTTCCCTGTTGAGACAGGAGAGCCAGAGAAAAACACGAAAGACGGTGGGGGGGGGCATTCCCTCCCACGGCTTGTAAAAGCAGTCTAGAGGCTAATTAGCCGCTAGGATTGCTTTTACATGAAAGCCGACCGCTGGCTGAAAAGAATGATACCAAGATGATACCTAAACCTGCAGGCATCATTCTGGTATAACCACTCAAAGTCGTGAATGGCGTACCTGAAGACAAAAAAATGGTTAACAATGGTTAACAATAAAGCACAGTAAACAGTAAAGTATAAATAATTACATACCTGAAAAACAAACATGATAAAACATAATAACAATAACAATAAAACATTGCAGAATAGAATACAGTAAAAAAAGAGCAGAACAATAGAGAGAGAGAATAGAGAGAGAGAGAACAATAAAACGACAACTATTTTTTTTTTATTTTATATATTTATTTTTTTTTACACTTTTTTTGTAACTAACTTTTATAACTGTAACCGGTTCCAGGTTCGGGTCTCTCAAAATGCGATGGCATCTTGGGAGACCCTGTGAAAGTGTGTCCTAGTCTGTGCAATGCTGTACCCTACGCTAATACTCAACTAGTGCATGGTAGCATTCAAAACATTCACCAATGCAAAGACCATGATTGTCAGGACAGGAGGGACAATAATAGCGGGTGTCACGCCTATATCCGCGCTAGCTGCAGACACAACATCTTTTTTGGGGGGTTCGCTGGGTAGGGGTACTCGGGAGGACATAAAAATGCCTCTCATGCAGCCGACTGCATTTGGTTGGGGATGTGAATGGGGGAAGTACGGGCGCTGCAGAAGCGGTGGGTTCCCAATTAGGATTGGCGAATGCAGCAGGAAGGGCATTATGGGCACGACAGGCCTGTGTTTGTCTTTTTGGTGTCAGCGGGACACTACTTGTGCTTGCCACCTCACCAGCTTGAACTGCACTTATGGGACTCGCCACGTCACCAAGTGTTACTGCAGTGCTGGTTTGGCTACGACCGGGGTGTACTACGCCGCTGGCGCTTGCCAGTTCCCCAAAACGCTACCAAAAAAACTGGGGCCTGGGGCGACGCATATCACCGCCGGGCGATCAGGGGGCTAAACCTTTATTCGGTAATAAACGGCGGGTGCCCTGACACTATAAAAAATAAACAAACTAACCAGCGTCAACCGTAACGGTTATACGGTGATCAGTGGTGAAAGGGTTAACTAGGGGGCAATCAAGGGGTTAAAACATTTATTAGGTAGTATATGGGGGTCCCTGACGCTATAAAACGCTGACGGTGAACCTAAATATTTACCTCACTAACTAGCGGAACCAGCGACACTAATACAGCGATCAGAAAAATGATCGCTTAGTGACACTGGTGACGGGGGGTGATCAAGGGGTTAAAACTTTATTAGGGGGGGTTAGGGGGGTACCCTAGACCTACAGGGGGGTAACAGTAACTGTTCTAACACAGTAACTGTCACAAACTGACACCTAGCAGTAATCAGAAAAAAAAAACAAAAAAAAAACTGCTGGTGTCAGTTTGTGACAGGGGGGGGGTGATCGGGGGGGGATCGGGGGGCGATCGGGGGGGGGGGGGTCGGGGTGTAATGTGTGCCTGGCATGTTCTACTGTGTGTGTGTTGGTGCAGTCACTCACATGTCGTCTCTCCTCGGGCCGGAACGGAAACTACCGACCCGAGGGGAGATGACATAATTTCCTTTGCTGCTGTTTAGCATACAGCAGCAAAGGAGTGTTCCCATTGGCCGGCGGCGATCGCGAGGGGGGGCCACGAACGGATGGCCTCCCCCTCGTCTCCGATCGCCGGGGGACAAAACGGGACCGCCTCGGGCGGCGGGGGGGGTCCGATCGGACCCCCCACCCGCGGAAGGCAAATCACGTACCATGTACGTGATTTTGCCTGTCCGTGCCGCTTTGCCGACGTACATCGGCGTGAGGCGGTCGTCAAGTGGTTAACTCCTGTTAGATTTGCAACTGCCATGCTGCTGTACATGTGATCAATTTTGACACCAGCCATTTGATGGTTTGATAATTTTGTTTATAGCACAAGCAAATGTGACGTGTATCATTCCCGGAATGTATTAAATGTAACTGTTTTCTGAAACTGTTAAATCAATGGCCTTAGTTCCACTTTAAATATTCAATTGAAAGTGTTTTGTTATATCTAAAGTTGTGCCGAAAAAATATCTCTTGATTTTGTCAAAAATCCATAGCTGTCTTGCCTTGTGCACTTTGCCTGTGTTATTTCAAGGATAATAAATTACTCCTCCTGGTTCTGCCTTTGAAGTACAAACCAGCTTTCCCTATGTTGTGAAGATTAGGAGAGGAGGGGGTATTTTGTAGTTCGGCACAAGAAAACTGTGCAGGGCTGACACCATTCCTTCTGATTTTAGTCCAGCTAAGTCACTGTGTTGCCTTTGACACCAAGAAATTAGAAGCTGAGTGTATTTCTGCCAAATCCACAGCATTTCTTTTTGTAGTAGCAGGGCCTTTAAAGAGGTAAAACATGGGAAGAAGTGTCATTCTTTGGTATATTATGAATAGAGATAAACACTGCTCAAACAAAGCCATAGGCAGTTCGGCTCATTGTCAATTATGAAATTAATATTAAACTTCTTCAAATTCTATAAAGGTTTTAGTATCTTTTAGGATTCTGTGCACTAAAGGTGTCCTGGTTTATTGCAGGTCCTGACATTGTTAAGAATGATGGTATCTACTCTAGATATTTAACAACTTTCACAGTTAATGGAAGATATGGTTTAAAAGTCCGCGTTGAAAGTACTGACAATAAAGCCAGATTGGCACTGCCTCGAAATCGTGCTCTGTATGTCCCTGGCTATGTGGATAATGGTAAGACCATTGTATGCAAATATTAAGTTGACTTTACCTAACTGAAGCATGAAAGTGTTGCCCATATTAACTAACCCAGTGCTTTCATTGACACACCTGTTGTACTACTTAGTAAAGCAAAACCAAATCCTCCTTTCTGCTAAGGATAGTGAGATCTAAGCCTCTATTTAAATCTGCAGTTGCCATGGTGCTACACACATGACCAACTTTGACACCAGCCTGGGGGCTTGACAGAGCGGACATAAGCACACTGGCAACTGTAACAGTTATCACCAAAGGCATGCTTTAAAGGATAGGTTCACCTTTCGTAACATGTTACATGTTACACCCTGAATATGGGTGTAACATGTAACATGTTATGAACAGACTGGCCCCTGCATCCTCCTCCCGCCCCCCCGGCACCCCGATCGGACAGCTAGCGGGGATCTTCTCTCTCCCGCTAGCTGTCACAATTTAAAAAATCATGGCCGAGCTCACTTATTCACAGTATTCTGTGAATGGAAAACTACAAGGTCTTGCAGCCTTTGCGACTGTCAGCTTGTAGCTTGTGGGGTGCTGTGGTAGTTCATTCTCTCTTCCTGTCAGATTGTATCTGCTTGCCCGTATGTACGGGCACACAGATACACTGAGAGTCTGCAGGAGACCTGTATGGTACCAGCGATCTGCTGATTGCTGGTGCAATGCTTAGGAGGGTCCAGAAACAAAAAATAATAAATGCACATTTTTTTACCTGCAAAAAAAGTGCATTTATTATTTTTTGTTAAAATGTGAACTTATCCTTTACCTGTTGCCGACCAGCCACCGTCATCATACGGCAGCAGGTTGGCATGGCTGCGCAAACGGCAGTAGGTGTACGTCGGCTGCTTTAGAGCTGTGGGAGGCGCATGCCCACGCCGGAGCCAATGCACATGACTGGCAGCCACGATGTCTGCTGGCCACCCGCGATTGCACCACAGAGAGCCAGAACAGAGATCTGTCAATGTAAACAGACAGATCCCCATTTTGACAGGGGAGGAGAGAGAGATCTGCTGTTCCTAAAGATCAGGAACAGCGATCTCTCTCCTCCTACAGTCAGTCCCATTCCCCACAGTTAGAAACACCTCCCATAGAACACATTTAACTCCTTGATCACCCCCTAGTGTTAAACCCTTCCCTGCTAGTGAAATTTACACAGTAATCAGTGCATTTTTATAGCACTGATCGCTATATAAATGTCAATAGTCCCAAAAAAGTGTCAAAAGTGTCCGATCTGCCCACCGCAATGTCGCAGTCCTGCTAAAAATTGCTGATCACCGCCATTACTAGTAAAAAATAAACTAATAATAAAAATGCCATAAATCTATCCCCTATTTTGTAGACACTATAACTTTTGCACAAATCAAGCCATATTCGCTTTTTTTTTTACCCAAAATATGTAGAACAATACATATTGGCCTAAAATGATGAAGATATTTTTTTTTTTTTTTTGGGATATTTATTATACCGTTTCAGGTCCGATTTCAGCCAGAATTTTTTGCCTGAATTCGGACCTGAAACGGACCAAAAGACTCACAGGACCCCTGTGCAAATTTACACTGGAGCCGCAGCAGAGATATGTGAACTGGTTCCATAGAGAGCCAGTCACAATCTCCTGCTATTACGAATTGGATGGGGGGAACCCCCATCCAATTCGCACTAGTGTGAACCCAGCCTCAATGAACTATGAGAGTGGTCATCAGTGCCCTTGAAGTTTATTGAGAACTACAAGCCACCTGCTGCGGTGGGGGATGGGACTTGTAGTACATTCATTCACAGATGTGTGTGGATGAATGATGCAGTTATGTGGGCAGAGCCTCACACAGCTGCATTGTTTTTAAAAGATCCCCCGGAGACTCCTGACTCTTGTCACAATGGGGGATCGGGGGGTGAGCGGGGCAGCTGCATTAGTAACACATTACATGTTACACCCTAATTACGGGTGTAACATGTAACATGTTACAAAAGGTGAACCTATCCTTTAATTGCTATTTTCAAGACATCCTGTTTTTTTTTCCTCTTTGCTGTCCACCTAATGACTTTTTGTAGCATATAGGTTACCCTTGAAATGAGTGCGTTTGTGTGCATGTTCATGCATCTGTGTATATTTCATTATCATGCCACACAAACTGTTACTTACCTGGTAGGGCATAAAGACTTATTTTTCTTTTTTAAGGTCAAGTTATAATGAATCGTTCAAGGCCTGAAATCAATGAAGAGGATCTCAGTGTGGGATCATTCTCTAGAACTGCATCAGGTGGTTCATTTGTGGTATCTAAGGTGCCTCCAGGTCCCCAACCAGACATCTACAAACCTGAGAAAATAACTGACTTAGTAGCAAAGATAGAAGAAGAAACAATTGTGTTATTCTGGACAGCAACGGGTGATGATCTGGACCAGGGTAATGGTAAGTAGTCCTTGTACAGTGTCATTCCTGCCCCTTATGGAAGCTGAACTTTACCCATAAAAATTTGATAACAAATAATGTTCTTTAGTAAGGAACATACATTCCACATTAATAATTATGCTACCGAAATTAGTGTGCTGTAAATTGTCTTTAGCATTGCTCCTGTCTCTTCTTGCCGGAGGCTGCCATTTTGCAGAAGCCCTGAGCAGTAGCGAATCTTCAGGCTGCCAGCATATTGGCCTCTAGTGCCTCTGATTTTTGGCACAGTGCCAAAAAATAGGGAGCAACTGAGCATGTGCAGAGCAGTGTATTCCTAGATTTAAAACAGTACAGGCACTTATTTTTATTGTTTTATATAGATATACCTGCAAAAGGGCCCAGCCTGAGGATATAGCAGGAATTCATTCTCTGACAAAAGTTCCACTTTAATAAGGTAAATTGCAGGGGCAAGGGTTGTCAGCTTCTTCAGGAAGTTTGTAGATTTTCACAAGTTTCAGAACACTAGCAATTAGTGTGAGACATGCAAATACCATCTGTTTTAACAAAAAAAAAAACTCTACTGTGTATCATCAATGCGCAAATTTTATAAAAATATGAAACATAGTGCTAATCCCTCAGTAGATTTATAAGAAATTATAAAAAAAATTGAAAAGCATAAATAAAACTAGTATACAGCAAACTAATATGACTAATATCGATTATATCAAATTATGCTAATAATCACCAAAATGCATATTCATAAGCATAAAGTCAAAAATTCCTTAATATAAATGATCAGTGCAAAGTCCAGTAATATAAGTGAAAAACAGTCCAAGCTCCCTCCTCCAAACACCACTGTTATTTTCCCATGAGCACCTGGTTGGTGGTAAACTCACCTCCAACTTTAGACCACTTTAACTAATAAGATGTTGACATCACAAGGTTCCACCTCCACCCTTGTGACAACAACACACATGGGTATATAACAGTGGTGTTTGGGGAATGGGAGATTGGGCACAGGGATTAAAATTTATAACACTTTATTTGTAAACAATAGTTTCACTTACAGTGAGGTAGACTGTAGTAGGTTCACTGTGCAGAAAGATCATGTGTCAAAACAGCAAGATAGAACAAAAGGATTGATATGATCAGTATGCCCAAGACTAAGCACAAGACCCGCAAGATGATGGTAATATGCGTGGTGTCTGTGGCTGCTCTCTATGCACATCCACACAGTACAACTCCACTCGAGATGTGAGAGGGGGTGGGCGGCAACATGTTTTGAGGGCTTTGCTCCCTTTGTCAAGCCTTGCACGGTGCACCTACTACAGTCTACCACCCTGTAAGTGATAGTATTGTTTAGAAATAAAGTGTTACAAGTAGCACCCTGCTACTTTGTTCCCATTTGCTGGAGGAGCTGCGGGATTGTTTTTTACTCCTGAAGTTTCATTCCCTTGCTGACTCAAGGATGTATCATGAGCTGTGAAGTGAGCTGTTGTACAGAGAACCCGATCCCATCTTTTATTGCTGGAAAGGGAGTTTGTACTGTTTTACTGGAAGATGTACCCCAAACAATGCATGCAGGGGGCAAAGGACTAGTCACCGGTATTACCTATGGATTCCTTCAGCTGATCTTTTCTCTATTATTTACTTACTATGCTGTATTGCGCCGGGTCTCTATTAGAAAGTAAACATCTTGGTAGAGGCATGACTTTGCTTCTTCATATCAGAACTTCCATCAAGGAGAACAGTGGGTAGCACTCCAAATAGCCTGAGGTTAGCAGCCAGTGGTAGCCTTAATTCACACAGCAGTAATACAGCTAAAGGACGTTGGGTACTGGAGTACATAGGCACTCTAGGAAGTGCACTGCTTTTATTCAAGAGGAATTCCAGACAAAAGGTTCAGTTTTTAGGGTTCTTCTTAGGCACAATTAACACTTCTAGATATTACCTGAAACATAGCAAATCTTTACATTTTGAGTTCATTTCCACTTTACAGACAGGTTTTTGATGCATACGTTTGAGAAAGTAAAACTCAGAAAGTTTAGTAAGGTGGTATTTAGGGACCAAAAAACCCTCAACTGAAGCAGAGCATAGCACAATAGGGTCTAGACATGTGCAGAACGGAAAAATGTGTTTAGTTTTGTTTCAGATAGATTCGATATGTTACTAATTTATATGAATAAGGTGCTTAAAGTCCAAAGAAAAGTAAGCACTAGCAGCGCTAAAGCGATAAATAACTCAGTCCATGAATTGGAACAACTCATATCCATTATGAATCCTTCATAGCAGAGCTGACACACTGTTAGTAATTCTCATTAGGTTGATTAATTGCATTCTCACCCTGTGGATAATGAACTCACCAGAAGTTGGAAGGGAATACGTCTTTAGAATATTATGGTAATGATATAAGCGGGCCTCCTCCCGTCAGTAGATCCACAGCTGGACTACTCCTTCAGGATACAACCTCTTCTTCAGTAAGTGCTGGCAGAACTCGTCAAGGAAGGAGTAGTATTTGTGTAACTAGTTTGGTCAGCGAGACAGAATGACATCGAAGCAGATGAAGACGAAGCATTTTGCCATCAGCAACAGGATCGCTAGTGTGACATGGTCCTAAATGCTTGAATATATTTTTCTTTATTGGTAGAAGTTGACTGGAGTGACTGGAGTAGAATTTAAAATAATTCTCCTTTAACCTTGGTCAAGATGTTTTAAATTCTTCTGCAAGTTCAGATCTGAACTTGCAGAAGAATTGAAAATATTCTCAGCAGTGCCTTAAGAATTACTGCAGTAAACCTTTCATCTTTGGGGATAACTTGACCAAGGTTAAAGGAGAATTATATTAAATTATACTCCCAGTCAACTTCTGCCAATAAAGAAAAATATATTAAAGCATTTGGGACCATGTCACACTAGCGATCCTGTTGCTGAAGGCAAAAGAACATTCATCTACTCCTTCAATGTCATTCTGGCTTGCTGACCAAACTAGTTGCACAAACACTACTCCGTCGTTGCCAGGTTTCCATCAGCAAATGATTAATGCTATAGAAGCAGACACCACCATTAGGGAGACTGCCATCCCCAGTAATAGCACTTACTGAAGAGGCGGTTATATCCTGAAGGAGTAGTCTGGCTGTGGATCTACTGACGGAAGGAGGCCAGCTTATATCATTACACATTACGATAATATTCTGAAGGAGTATTCCCTTCCAACTTCTAGTGAGTTCATTATACAAGGGGTGAGAAGCCCCATGTGGTGTGGTAATGCAATTAATCAACCTAATGAGAATTACTAGCAGTGTGTCAGCTCTGTTACGAAGGATTCATGATTGATATGAGTTGTTCCAATTCATGGACTGAGTTGTTTATTGCTTTAGCGCTGATAGTACTTACTTTTCTTTGGACTTTAAGCACCTTATTCATAAGACATTTGTTTTTATAATAGCAGCCTTTCAATTTACTGGAATATTTTTATTCATTGAAAAATCAGATCATTTTGAAGCGCTGAGGGTGTCACGATCAGGCGTCAGGCTTGAAGACCAGTTACTTTAGCATTTGCAGGACTACAGCCAACCAGCAAGATAGGTACACAGGCAGTCACCCTGGCAGATGACACAGGCTCACCTGAGGTGCGGAGTCTAAGTACTAACCGGTGTTAACCAGAGCTCCTGATGGTGGAGATGGATTTAGCTGCATGTTAGTACCAGGTCGCAGTCCTCGTGTTTGCCCCACAAGGGTGTGAGTAGGCTGGGATCCAGTAACGGATGAGCAGATAAGGATCAAACAGCAGCGTGGTCAGTAAACAAGCTAAAAGGTCAGTAACAAGTAGTTGCAGGTTGGGATAAGGCAGTAGAGTAGTGAAGGAACAAGCCAAGGGTCGATCACGAGTGGTAGCAAAATACAGACGGCAGCAGGGAAGACAAACGCAAGCCACTGGCTGAGAAGGCACAATAACCTGGCAAAGAGGAAGTGCTGAGACAAGGCTTATATAGGAAGTTCATGGGAGGAGCAAGGAGTTCAAAGGTTCAACAGCAATCAAGACACAAGGCAGGGTTGTCCAATGGATCAGGTAGGATTGTCCAATAGATCAGGCAAGGAGCTGTCCAGCATCCCAGGTAGCTTAGTGAGAAGAGTCAACGCCGGACACAGAAGAGGTCCTAGGTTCGAGCCCAGGTCCTGACAGAGGGGAAGTTGACTATTGCTTTTTTTGATTGTATACTTTCTTGGCTTAAATGTTACTAATTTCGTTTTGTTAATTCATTTCGGAATTTGTTTCGTTTTGTTTCATTTAATTTCCTTATGTTTATTAATTTTCTAATGAATTGCAAACTTTCGCAACGATTTGAATTCAGATCAGTTGAAAAATGATCGTCCAATTCAAATTCTGCGTGAAGAATAGCTGGTTGTTAAGGAGCGGGCCGGGAAGCCAGCAGCTGCGTCCTTAACAGCCGATAACTCATCAGCTGTCAGCAGACTTCCCTGCTGAGAGCTGAAATGTAAACAAAAGAATGCTGGCTATAGAAAAGTCAGAACAAAAACAACGTGGGGTCCCCCCCCAATCCATACCAGGCATTTCAGATTTGGTATGGACCCCAATAGGAACCCCACGCCGAAAGGTAAAAAACGGCGTTCCCCCCCAAATTCCATACCAGACCAGGAAGAGCGAGCACTCCCCCTCCTGAACCATACCCGGCCCCATACCCTCAACATGGGGGGGTGTTTTGGGGAAGGAGTCTATGCCCTCCCACACCCCAAAGCACCTTGTCCCTATGTTGATGGGGACAAGAGCCTCTTCCTCACAACCCTGGGCTGTGGTTGTGGGGGTCTGTGGGTGGGTGGGGGGCTTATCAGAATTTGGAAGCCCCCTTTAACAAGGGGGCCCCTAGATCCTGCCCCCCCATATGAATGAGTATGGGGTACACAGCACCTCTACCCATTCACCAAAAAAAGTGTACACAGTGAATAAAGTATAAAATAAAAAACAATGTCACCCGATGTAGATCCATCGTCAATCACGCCGCCCGCCACACCACCGGACCTAAAAAAAAAACAAAACGAAAAAACCTCTGGCCTTGTTGAAGGCTCCCCACCGACTGCCTGCTCCTCAGTCTGACATTTCTTAAATAGCTAAGGGGGAGTCATCTGATTACATCAGTGGACCACCCCGCCCCTTGGATCATCACTGATCGGGGCATGCTGGGTCGATGACATCACAAGAAAGAGGAACAGGCAGCCGGCGGGGAGCCTTTGACGAGGCCAGAGGTTTTCTTCTTTTTTCAGGTCCGGCAGTGCAGCGGGTGGCAGGATTGATGATGGATCTACACCGGTGGACATTATTTTTGATTTTTGAATAAAGGAATTATCAAAACACTTGTGTATTGTCTTTATTCACTTTTTACACTTTTTTGGTGAATGGGTAGGGGTAATATGTACCCCATACTCATTCACATAGAGGGGGGGCAGGATCTGGGGGCTTCCAGATTCTGATAAGCCGCCCCCCGCAGACCCCCACAACCACCGCCTAGAGTTGTGGGGAAGAGGCCCTCGTCCCCATCAACATGGGGACAAGGTACTTTGGGGTGGGGAGGGCAGGGCCCCCCTGCCCAAAAGCATCCCCCCATGTTGAGGACATGTGGCCTGGTATGGTTCAGAGCTGACACACTGCTAGTAATGCTCGTCCCCCCTCTTTCCTTGCCTGCTTGGCTGCATGCTCAAATAGGGTCTGGTATGAATTCCAGGGGGGGCCCACACCGGTTTTTTTTTTTTTTTTTTAAATTTGGAGAATCTCCGAATAACCAAAATTTTGTCCAAATTCACATTTGTACTGAAAAGAATTGCACATATCTAATAAAGTATTTTTTATAACAGAAGGTTTAAACATGTCTTGTTCCAATGCAATGTCTTACTCCTCATTTCAAGAATGTGGATGGAGCCTTACAAATCATTCCTTTATGCACAATGACTAAGTGTACATCCACAATCACTGGTGAAACACAGATACAGCCTAACATTATAGGGCCATTCATTCCAAACCAAATACAGCTGTTTCACGTTTGTTGATCATCTTCACTGCACTGCATACAAATAATTACTTCTATAAAGTATTCAGTTTGGGGACCAACAAGAAAGTATAACCCAGAAGGTTGTAGTAAGAAACTTCAAAAGGAACTAAATACTCTCCACTGATCAACTGCGACTATATTGGAGGCCTCACTGATAAAATGTGCACTACTGAAAAGTGTGATCCTTAAATTGTACTCCAGGGGAAACAAAAATATTCTTTTGCAGTGGGGCTTCCCCTGTACTGCAGCGGTTAAATGCTCATCTAGGTCTAGGGGACTGCAAAAAGCAGTTTTTCCTACCTAATCCTTTACTCCTGCGGGGTCCTCTGCAAGGAAGAACTTTTGTTCTCCCTGGAGATGGGCTTTATAACTATCTAAAGTTCCTCTGGGACATATGGGTAGCATTAAATAAATTGAGGGCAGGTTTAACGTGAAGGAACATACTAGATTCTCAGACCTGCTTACACCCCCACCCCCCCTCTACTCTACTTTTGATGTGTTGTTGTGCCTTTAAGTAGGACCGGGCCTCCTCCAAGGTAAGCCTGTTCTCAATTTATTCATTGCTATAGATGGCCCATATAGTTTTCAATTAGGAGTCGGACTACACTTTGAAGGGTTGCCTTTTTATGGCACTGTGACCTCAAATATTTGTAAATGTATGCAAACTCTGTCTTTAAAAGTTAGAAACAGTTTATAATTAGATTTTCATTGGTGAGTATTGGTTATCCGTGATAACTGCTGATACAAGTGATACATCAGTACAGATATTGTCAGATAAGGGTACTCACCGAGGCCGAGATGCTAAAAGCGGTAACCTCTTGCGACTAAGCGCACTCCACTCCTGGAGATGGTACAGGGGGTGAAGGGCACAAAAAGGCATGAGTCACCAGCAGGCAGGGAGACAGCTATGCGGGACTGGAAGATGCTGAAGCTCAAGAAGGAAGACGAACAGCTAATCCAACAGCAGGCCGAGGGTCAAACACCGGTGACTGGCAAGAGTCTCTAGATAGGCAAAACAGTGTAGTGCAAAGGACTGTTAGCAGGTCTGTCAGCAGGCTGATGATTTAGTACTGAAGACTGATAGCAAAGTCCGTAAAACAGGCTGAGGGTCAAACACAGATAACTGGAGGCAAAGTCTGTGAGCAACCCAGGGGTCGAGCACTGAAGACAATAGCAAAGTCCAGGAGCAGGCTGAGGGTCAATCACTGGAGACAGGAAGCAATATCCGTAGACAGGCCGAGAGTCAAACACAGGAAGCAAGTAGAGAGGTCCGAGAGGCAAGCTGAGGGTCAGATGCAGGAAGAGATCAGAGCAGGTCAAGGTCAATCTGGGTCACAACAGGTACTCAAGAATCAGGATACAAGCAGGAAACACACGGGGAGCTGAAAGACAAACCAGCAATCTGGTCATGGCACAGAGTGGCTTTATAGGCCAGTGGGAGGCTCATGTTGCGCGCGCTATTGCGTATGCGCGTTCGCCGTTCCGCTGAATCACCCATGTGCATTAGCCGTTTTGCTGAATTGCACACACACTAGCCGTTTCGCTGAATTGCGTTCGCCGTTCGGCTGAATCACACACGTGCATTAGCCGTTTCGCTGAATTGCACACACACTAGCCGTTTCGCTGAATTGCGCACGCGCATTAGCCATTCCGCTGTATTGTGCCCAGGGATGTGTCAGAGTGCCGCTCTACCGAGCATTTGCGAAGGAAGGCAGCAATATTGGCGAGACTGGTACTTGCTTCTTTCCTGACAGATATATATTTATTTTAATTTGCCCTATGTGTATTGTAAATACTAATAATATTTTTTTTTCAGCTAATGCATATGATTTAAGAATGAGTGTCAACCCCAGGGATCTCAGAGAGAACTTTGACAATGCAACCCAAGTGAACATCACTAGTGTTACACCTCTTCCAGCTGGGTCCACTGAAACCTTCACATTTGTACCAGAAAATATAGCTATCAAGAATGGTACTATCCTTTACTTTGCCATAATTGCTTTTGATAAAGTTGGTCAGAAATCTGATGTGTCCAATACAGCCGAAGCAGCTCTCTTCATTCCTTCAACACCTGAACTTACAACGCCTGAACCTCCTACAACGCCTGAACCTACTCCAAATGACAATTCAGATCATCCGAATGGAGTAATAGTGCTGACACTGATAATATGTTCAACAGTTATTGTCATATGCATTATTATAAGTATAACTATATGTTGTGTGAGCTGTCATAAGAAGAAAAGACAGCCACAAATGAGAATCTGAAACAAATTGAGAACAATTCTGTAATTGGGCTGATTGTACAAATATGAACCTGGTGATCTTATGCCACTTCCTTTATTCTATGCATGAACAGGAAATGCTTTAGGCCACGTTAATCAAAGTGAAAAAAAAAAAACTCTCTGCTCTCCATCATAGGCAGTCACATGCAGTCTTCTTTCATTTCCTTTCCTAAACTGGAGGAACGAAATGAAGAATCAGAATGAAGTCCGTTAAGAAACTTTCTCTTTGGAGTTGCATCCTCACATTTCTTAAGTCTTTATCTCTCAGTAATGGAAATAGTCATTCAGTAGCAAGTACTATTAGCAGAAAAGCTAGACTTATACTGTACTCTGAGGGCTGCAACACATTTTAGATTACTGCAATGTACGTAATGTAAATGAAAGTGATAAGTGTGATGCCAACAAAAAATTCTTATTAAATAAAATAAAACCCACTTTAAACGCAATAGAATAATAAAAGTTAGGGCGCTACTGTGTTAATAAAAATGACATAATCATTAATCCATAACTTAAAAGTACAAAATCTTATGAAAGTCCCATCAGTGTTATCAAGGTCCTCTTGAAAGCCTCTAATCTCTGTGATAAAATATGTGCAATGCTCACAATCTCCTTGATATACTGTAGTGCTCCACCAAACGTGTGTATAAATTGCACACTCACCAACTATGAATACAAAGCAAGCCTTCAACAGTTTTAAGTATTTCCAGCTTCTAGTTTTCCAACCATGATCTAAATCCCGATATTCATGTAGTGGCATAGAGGGTTTACCAACCCCAGGCCCTCCAGGTATCTCTCATACAGTATAAGAAGAACCCAAAAAGAGTGTATAGAATATCATGGTGTAGTAATTTAATACAATTTTCATATATAAAAAGTAGCAAATGCACACTTACATTTAGTAGTGGAAAATTGTGTGGTCAAAGTCAAGTATCAAACATTTCAATATGTATGGTACCAACATCCCTTGTATATATACATGTATATATTAAATATAGTAATTTAATACAATTTTCATATATATAAATATATAAAAAGTAGCAAATGCACACTTACATTTAGTGGTGTTAGCATTAGCACCAACATACACAGCCTCAATGTGTAAATAAGCTGCATGCACCGAGTCATCGTGCGTTCCAATAGCCGGAAATGAAGCCCAAGGTTTAGCCAGAAGTGACGTCAACGATGGCGGACGCTCAACCTCAATGCATTTTGTAACTCATGCGTCATCAGGAAGCTCAGTGCGAATGGCTTGTTTACACACTGAGGCTGTATATGTTGGTGTTAATCCTAGCGCCACTAAATGTAAATGTGCATTTGCTACTTTATATATATATATATATATATAAATGTATTCAATTACTACAACATGATACTCTATTACACTCTTTTTGAGTTCTTCTTCTAATACTGTATGGGAGAGAGATACCTGGAGGGCCTGGGGTTGGTGAATCCTCTATGCCAGTGGCTCTCAACCTCTGTACTCAAGTAATCCCAACGGGCCATGTTTTCAGGTTTTCCTTTATCTTGCACAGGTGCTTTAAATCAGAGTCAATGGCTTGTTTTTTTGGACAGCTATTTTATATAAGAGAAATTCCCAAAACATGGTCTGTTGGGGTACTTGAGGACCGAGGTTGAGAACCACTGCTCTATGCCACTACATGAGTATTGGGATCTAGATCATGGTCGGATAACTAGAAGCTGGAAATACTAAAAAAACTGTTGAAGGCTTGCTTTGTATTGATGGTTGGTGAGTGCATTTTATTTACATGTTTGGTGGAGCACTATATTAAGGGGATTGTGAGCATTGCACATATTTTATCCCGGTGTTTGGAGTCTTTCAAGAGGATCTTGATAACACTGATTGGACTTTCATAAGATTTTGTACTTTTAAGTTATGGATTAATGATTATGTCATTATTATTAACATAGTAGAACCTTACTTTTGTTACTATATTGAATGTACGTGAAGTGCAATAGCATGTTGCAGTGCCATTCATTTCGAATGGCACTCCAACACATTAAGGCAAAGCAGTTTCAATGCTCACTTGCTGTTGTGCTACACAATACATATTCATGCACTACTTTGCCTTGTGGTGTGCTGCATTAGAACAAAAATGCTGCATGTTTGTTATCCATTCTTGTGCGTTGGCGTCCCCTTCAAACTGAATGGGCTTCCTTAATGCAACACATGTTAACGTGTGAGAACTTGTGTTGACGCAAACCATAGGGATGGAAAGGTGTGAATCGGCCCCTATTCTTTTTGACTGCATTTATACATTGCCAGCTATAATCAGTTAGTTCAGCACTTAGAAAGACCTGGTCATATAATTAAAACTTTGGAGAAAAGGCATGTACCTCTAAAAAAGAAACAAAAAATGTACCTTTCCTGCTGCCTGTGCCACTGAATGCTGTTCATTGGCTGAGAAATCAGCCCTGAAAGTCCACTGGGAAACTGACCCCATTCCAGGAGTGTTGATATAAAAAACACTAATTAATGCAGTTACTGTAGGTATAAAACAATCATTAAATGTATTTATAAATGCAAACAATGTAAGTATCTGAATTAGACTTGGTGTCAGCCTCTATCCCCTGCACAGCAAACCCAGGCAGGGAGAGGGAGGGTCCATTTAGGCTCTACTGCATGTATATGTGCTGACACACAACATGCTTACAGGAGGGAACAGCAGTATGAGCAGAAGGATGAGCTAATCTGTCTGCCACCACTCCTTCAGTGTGCAGTCAAAGACTGGGGCAGTGAGGTGAGTAAGCTGTATTTTCAACAGCAGTAGATCAAAGTCCAACCTGCCTTTGGTGTTTAGCAAGGTTGCTAAAATAAATGTGAATTTATAGTGCATATTTATTTCTTGGCCTGGAGTTCATCCTAAACCGCCAACCAAAAATGAGCCTTTAGAAACAACATGTCAACATACTGAGGCTAGTGTTAGATGGACTAGTACATGGACTTTACATAATTAAACAAATTAAAGGATAAGTTCACCTTTTGTAACATGTTACAGGTTACACCCATGCTACGAACGGACCGGTGCCCATACCCCCTCTCGGCTCCCTGATCTGACAGCTAGTGGGGATCTTCTTCTCTTCCCCGCTAGCTGTCACAATTCTAAAAAAAATGTGGCCAAGCTGGGCTCTGCCCACCTACCCGCGTCACACATTCACAGTTTTCTGTGAATGGAAAACTACAAGATCTGGCAGCCTTTGCGGCTGTCAGCTTGTAATTTTCAATGAAGTTCCATGGTGCTGTGGAGCACTGTGGTAGTTTATTCTCTCTTCCTGTTAAATTGTGTCTGCTTGCCTGTACGGGATGTACGGACACACAGATACACTGACAGTCTGCAGGAGACCTACATGGCACCAGTGATCTGCCAATCACTGGTGCAATGCTTCAGAGGCTCCAACAACAAAAAATAATAAATGCACATTTTTTTATGTGCAGTTACTATTTTTTGTTAAAAGATAAACTTATCTTTTAAAGTTGAACCCAAGCTAAAACTTTTTAAGCAGTTAAGGAAACAGTTTTTATTAACTAAATTATTAAAAGCTGACCATTGAAAGCACCCCTGTCAGTGTCAAATAAATTGTCTCAACCCTCAAACTGCCACTTTAATTGGACAGCTTGCTCTGTAAAGGTAGCTGGAAAAAAAAAGACATACTGGCAGGAAGAACAGGTTATCAAACTATTTTACAGGGAGACTCAGAAAAGCAACAACTGCTGCAGTTATTATTTTGCCCATAGTTCCAATTTAAAGCTCACCAAAAATTGGAAGAATGTTCTAGAAAGCTTATTTGTTTTTCAGATCATTAGTGGGTCAAATCATCGTTCATTTTGGACCGCAGTATTGCGAAAATTCAAAGAAGCTGGAAAGAATTTTTTTCTCAAACGAACACCTTTCTAACAGTGTTTATGGTTTTCATTTGGTAAAGTCCATTAATTCTAAAATCAAATGTTAAAAGCAAACAAAATCTTTCAAATGACATTTGGATGTTCTGAGAATTTTTGTATACATTTTCTTAACACTTTTCCTAATAATTTTCATTTAAAATGTTATCCATCTATGGCCAGCTTAAAGTGCATGTAAACCCTCTCCTATACCCAGGGAAGTGAACAGCCTCAGATGATACACAGTGATGAATCTCCCTACATAAGTTTTACTTGTATATCTGCCTTTCCCTTTCTACATTCTTCAGAAAGTGCGCGTCGTGTTACAAATCTTATTTCCTCATTCAGCAGTGGGAGGGAAGTCTGGGCTTACACTGTGTGTGAGAGCTGATTGGAGGAAAGGCACACACCCCCCTCCACATAGGCAGAGTAATGATGAAATATGTAAAGCTGCAGTCTGAATAGACCAGCTCTCTGCTAATCTCTATGCACCCTCCCCGACACAAATTTCCAGCTTGTGTGTCGGAGAGCTTGTCCGAAGTTATCATGCTGATAACAGAGGAATGGAGCAGCAGAAAGACACGGCAGTGCTTTGGAGAGAGATAAGTAAACACTACAGATATATGTGTCCAGGTCAGATTTAATCAATCGGGTTTACAACCACTTTAAG
The DNA here is from genome assembly GCA_037952835.1 of Lithobates septentrionalis. Classification (NCBI taxonomy): domain Eukaryota; kingdom Metazoa; phylum Chordata; class Amphibia; order Anura; family Ranidae; genus Lithobates; species Lithobates septentrionalis. Next base: position 1,610,507 of record JBBDGP010000825.1, read on the forward strand.
ACCTTCTTAGAGATGGCTATCCATACAATAGTACTCCGAAATCTATTATATGTCACTGTATGTTGAATGTGAACGCCAGTGGGCTCTTTTGGGACATGGGACATTTTCTCATGACCTAGAAAATCCCTTTACAGCTTTTCAGTGGTATGTTTACAATATGTGTAGTAAAGGTGAACTTTTAGATGCTGAATATTGCAGAGGCACTTTCTGAAAATGTTTTACCTGTAATGCATTACCAATATCCAATACAATGTGACATGCAGTTTGTGTCTTTGAATCAAATTGTGCATAATACAATAAGGTAAATTGTCATGTCAATAGTTTATATATATATATTTTAATCACTCCTGCAAACATATTTATAAAGATATTGTATTTTTATTAGAAAAGTTAAAAAACACAGATAGGAGAAATATGATAAAAAAATCACAATGGATGCATATACAGATATAAACGTGAATTCACATGACATACAAACGACCACTGAACTCTGTCGGGTACTGTATACGACAGAGGGTGACCAACGCGATTCAAGTTTAAAACATTGATCCTCTTCTTTAGGGAAAATGGTTCGAAACAAAATGTTTTTATGTCTATAATTGATAAAAAAGCAAAAAACAATGAATACATATTCATCTTACATGAATTATACAGTAGAAAAAACATATATTCAAACAACAATTTACATATACACTAACCATGCGGTTTGGGTGGAGTATCGTTAGTATTGCATCCTATTAAAACCACAGAAAAGACTTGCTGCCATAAACCATTCAGGATGGGAACACTCGGTAAGGGTGCACGACAGGCCCAGACATAGCCACCCACAGAGGGCACCCTGTGTCCACCCCAAATAGAGACGCACCACAACAGGGATCAAAACAACCAGGGTCTCTAAAGGAGAGAGTGTTACTAATTACTAAAGGTAAGTAAAATAAGGCATGGATAAGTCCACTGAACTACATGGTAAGTGGTCACTTAACCACTATGCTGACCTTTTACTAGATGGATTTTCATCAAGAGAAACAGGAACACAGACGAGTCACACCCTGTGATGTGAGAAGTGCAGAAAGAGCAACCAAACCAGGCTGTTAACCTAATGCATAGGAAGAGGAACATAGCAACTCCATAAGTGGATTTGGAGAAGCGAAGGGCATTGTGTCTTGCAATATTATGACAATCCATAAAGTATGGATAGCATCTAGTTCAATAAACTTGGCAGTATTCTTCCTTCTAATCAAGGATTAAGCCTAAGATTTACCTGCAGTGCAGTTAGGGATCTGTCCGGTCCAGTTTGTAGCAGCATGTGGTTGGGCTAAAAAATATCCGCTCTTATATAAGTGCAACTGCAATTAGGTTTATGTGAGCTGAGTGTGGCATAAAGAGGGGCCAGAGTAAGGAAGGAGTGCCCCCGGGTCCCCGGCGTGCGCACCCGCCCCCTCAAGGACACCCCGATGGTAATGGTGTCCAGCATCCATGGATGCCACAGAAGCAGCATCACGAGGTTATCCACCCAATGAACAGAGGGCTAGATGTGACGTCACGGTGACGGGAACCCGTGTTAGTGGCCTGTGGCGCATCTAGGTGCCATGGCATGGCATTTTCGTTATTCATAATGATGATATTGCCCCCTTCATCGGAGGGTTTAATCGTAATGGTAGAATTGTCTGCTGTTTTTTAACTTTTCTAATAATAATACAATATCTTTATAACTATGTTTGAAGTCCTATTAGAGGATTTTTTTGTATAGCTTGTTTGATCAGGGATGCGGGCAGATACTTCTATCCTATAAATATTTTGCACAACTTCCAGAAATTTACATATTCTATCATAAAACAGAGCATTAGATTGTCACACTAGACAGGACAATTTCCATAGTAATACCGTACATTTAGTCACAAAAGGTGTCTACTGAGAACAGGCAGAAGAAAACAAAACAAAAAAAGTGTACAGCCAAACCTGTTAACCAAATTTCTATGCATGCATAATGTACCTAGGTTCAATGTGATGAGTGAAAGTAGCAATAAACTCCATAAAGATCACTATAGGACCTTATCAAGTTATAATTTACTATGTGTACAACAGTCCTATCAAGACACTTCAGCTGGCCATACACTAGTATAATTTTGTTTGAATTTTTTTTACCAGTTAGTTTCTATTAAAGTTTTCAAAATATACAAACGAGTGCAAAAAGTACAAAAGAAAGAACATAATAACTGACAACAGCATTCGGTATCGTAACATCGCAAAAAGAAAAATGGCATGTGGTACAAAGTAATACAATTGCAGAGTATAGGTACAGTGTCATTTCAAATACACATTGGAACATACTAAAATCTCATTCACCAGCTGGGAGGAGAGGAAAAGATAAAAGGCAAAGGGAGGGGGTAGAAGAAAGGAGAAAAAGAAGAGGGGTACCAGGAAAGGTAAAGGGGGGTAAGAAAGAGGAAAAGGAGGAAAGAGAGACAACAAGGGTAGTAACCAAGAAAACCCACAGACTAGGTCATAGTTACATACATAGTTACATAGTAGGTGAGGTTGAAAAAGGACACAAGTCCATCAAGTCCAACCTATGTGTGTGATTATGTGTCAGTATTACATTATATATCCCTGTATGTTGCGGTTGTTCAGGTGCTTAACTAATAGTTTCTTGAAGCTATCAATGCTCCCCGCTGAGACCACCGCCTGTGGAAGGGAATTCCACATCCGTACTGCTCTTACAGTAAAGAACCCTCTACGTAGTTTAAGGTTAAACCTCCTTTCTTCTAATTTTAATGAGTGGCCGCGAGTCTTGTTAAACTCTCTTCTGCGAAAAAGTTTTATCCCTATTGTGGGGTCACCAGTACGGTATTTGTATATGGAAATCATATCCCCTCTCAAGCGTCTCTTCTCCAGAGAGAATAAGTTCAGTGCTCGCAACCTTTCCTCATAACTAAGATCCTCCAGACCGGGTCTGCTAAAATCTGCAGCAAATACAATAATTATTAACCTAAACTGAATTTAGGATCTCTGCTCTGGCATCTATGTTCCCCATTCGGTGTGTTCCACAAATAAAGAAAAATCTCAGCCTCACAGCCCCACATGTTTCACCCCAACCACAGGGCTTTCCTCCATGACTAAGCCCCGTGGGTGGGGTGAAACATGTCAGGGAGCGTGGCCTGGATGGAGTTAGGCTGTGCACATAACTGACTGACTCTTATTAAAAAAAACTGTCAGCAGCGGCAGCCTGTGTCCCACTTTCTCTTACAAAAATAAGTCTGCAGCCTTTAACACATTATTAAGTCTCACGCTCTCACCAAAACAAAACTACTATTAATCCAGCCTGTGGTGCCTGTATCTCTGGAACACAGCCCTTACCTCCACCTGATAATCTCCCACTCTCAGCGGCCGCACTGCTCCGCCTGCAGTTTTTTTGAGGCTAAGCCAAAGCAGATATCACTCCTCCAGGCACCTGAAGCTGACTGTAGGTGGTGGCAGCGGCCAGAACTATAGTCTAAGCATCGGCATATGCGGCTAGCCATCGCTGCCGCATATGTTGATCACCGCGGTCGGTATCCAGTACTCTGGGCACAGCAGGCACAGCCGCTCCATCCCCTCGATGATCCCCAAAGCGAATCCCCAACGATGCTCCAACCGAACAGCGGTGTCCGTTCCCGGCATGTCAGGCAACCAAGTCAGTGCGGGTAGCATACGTTCACTCTCCGCCATCTTACTCTTCGACCTCATGGTGTCTGCTGCTAGCAGAGAATGCTGGGTCTCCTTTAGGGCATCGCACCACCCCCCTCGCTTCCAGACATGCTGGCATTTGAAGAACTGATAGGCAGGCCCCTCCCCAGGCATGCTGTTGTAACCCCTTGTTGGCTAAACTGAAGGTTGCAGGCATGCTGTGACTAGCAGTACTAACACAGACTGTGCCCAAGTAACCAGAAGCAGATGACCACTTACTTCCCGGTGGTTGCCGGTAGCAACAATAAAGTTCATAGCCCATGCCTCACTGAAGGATAAACACATTCAGAACAGCCCCACCCACAGGCTTACCCCGATCACCCCGGGCAACAGTAGACTGTTCCAGGCACACTTTACTGTTCAAAGCAGGAATTTGAAGCAATAGTGCAAAATGTCCCGCAATGGCAGATCGCTGGACATATTTGTAATCCACATTAGGAGACCCAGTCATAGCAAAACCTGGGCGCCACTGTGGTTGTCACGGGTGACAGCACATGGTAAACAGTTCCTGAGTTGCAGGATTAGTACAAGTGTCAGCCCCAGCTGCGGTTGGGGCAATTGGGTGAGCAGGCAGCAATAGAATTGGCTTGATGGCAGCTCCCACTGGTTGCCATGGACAGCAGCACTTGTTACTATGGCACTGAAAAGCAGGCAGAGCACGTACAAAATATATATATATTTTTTTCTCGTACATTAAATAAACCATAGAGTACACATAAAATGCATATATATAAACTAACAAAAACGGCATATGAACATAGAGACAGACATTATAAAAGACTCATTACGATATTTATTTGTCGGAAATAAAACAATTGAGGTCAAACTCAACGTTTAACTTGTATTCTTATCTACTCACTTGCGCTGTTTAGCGTGTGCTTTATTTTATCAAATAAACTGTTTATAAAACGGAATACACTTAGAAGTTTTCCTTTTATCTTTGGGATTGCTGCATGCCTTATCGCACTGGAGGTTCATTTGCTTCACTTCTGTTTTGAAGAGCTGATTTTCGTGACCACAGAGGATATTCAGAGAGGCTGTACAGCATCCATCCAGCTCCTATGGAACCCATGCTCGTATGACCTCCTGTAATTAAGAACTCCACCTTTTCTGGTAAGCGCATTCATGTGTCTGAGGTGGAGATTATCAGTGTTTCATGGAGAAAGATTAGCTTCCCTTTTACCATGAGAAAGCTTTCATTTTTGTCTATAAGGACTGTTTTTAATCATTTGCGCTGCACTAATTTTGTTTTATAGTTTGATACATAGGTTTGGTGAATCCCTATAGTGTTCAGCTTGCACCCATTTTGTATTCTTTAGTTTGCACTGATTGTTTCTAGTTTACAATATATTTGCTCATAATGGACAGGCCGCCACTGTCTGCACCCGTCTCAAACTGCAAACTCCCGGTTCTCTCAGGTGTGCCTCCCCAGTCCTCCCGACTGTGCTTCACTCACTTTGGCTGTGACCAATTATCCTCCCTGGAGTCTCATAGCAGTGTTCTCTCTTGCTGTCCTCTATATGCTCTCTCATGTGCCTCTCTTCCAGGATTTCTTCCCTCCTCCTGAATGCACCCAAGCCCTGGCCCAAGGTCACCCCCCCCCCCAGTCTGGGGAGCGCCCCATGGGCCCCGACAGCCTCAACACTCTCTCCCTCCAGCTCTTCCACCTGACAACTCTCCCCTGGCTGGGCTGACTCTGGGTATTTAAGGAGGCCTGCCCCTGCCAATCCAAGTTGGGGATTGGTCAAGGCTCCTTAGAATACCCCAGGCAGCTCTACCTCTCCTCTCCTCCTTTCTTTCTAGAACCTTCCAGAAAGAAGAGGGAGGTGACAGTGATGGTATCTGTGAGTCACCCAGCCCTGCCTTGAGCCACTCCCAGCCCAGAATGAAAACAAACAGGCCTAGCCACCAGCTAGGCCTACCTAAATTTTCCTACTAGAGGGTGCTACAGCCATAATAAATAAATCTGATATTATCTACAGGCACTGAGCATAGCTAATCAAACATTCTATACAAAAATGACTTAACATTTGTTTGCTGCTAATGGTCCATAGAGGAGTATACTGCAAGCTGTGTTATACAGGCAGTCTGTGGAGAAGTGCTTCAGTGCGATAACATTTAGTGAAGAAGCGCATAGGTGCAGGAGGGGTCAGTGGAGAAAGGTGTTGGTGCTGTGTTGGTCAGTAAAAGAGTGTGTAACTCAGTAAAGACTTCTGTGTATGCTGTGTTATTCAACAGAGAAGCATGTGGCTGCAATGTTGTTCAAAGGAAGAGCGCATGGGTGCACTGTTGGTTAGTAGAAATGTCAGTGCATTGGGGGTCACTGGAAATATACATAGGTGCAGTGAGGGTCAAATGAGAAATGTGTTAGTGAAGTGTTGGTCAAGAAGTGTGCACTTCTATGATGGTCAGTGGATGAGAACATCTGTGCAGTGAGGTATAGGTACAGTGCAAGTCAATGTTGAATTGAGTGCCATGTTAGTAACTGGAGAAGTATTAATAAGACCATAAGTACTTGGTGGTGCCACCCCAGGCTGAGGAGTAGAGCCTCATTGGCACTCCAGATGGTAGGGATGCTAGCATAAGAAAAACTCATCCAATGAGCAATGAACATTTCTACTTGAAACTGCTGCTTAATCATAAGGATCTATGATTAGGCCCAGGTGGGTGGGACGAAACATGTCAGAGGGCATGGCCCGAGGAACAGCAGTTATGGCGAAAGGCGGTTTCAGACTAAAATGTTCATTGTAGCGTAACCAGGACAATCTGCGCTACCCCTGACCGACTTCAACACTGTGATAAATGTGAGCAATTTAAAATAGTGATGGCTAAAAGTGCTGCAACCTAAAAAACCTGAATATCCAGTTTTAACAAGTAGTGTAAATAAAATCAGGTGCGCTACTAATGTCAAACATACTGGTAAGAAATTCACCTTTAAAATAAGGTATAAATGTTCAACAATAAGTAAACACTGAAGGTGAATAAAGAACAATAAATTAATTAATTAATTGTGTACAGTTCATCTAAGGAGCAAACTGTAAAAACTCTTCCTGAAAGTTGTGCTTCTACGGGATCACTCGTGATGTGTGGGGGGAGATTACAAGAAAAAGAGGTACCCCATAGTGTAGCAGCTTGATAAAAATTATTTTATTGTAAACGATGGGTAGCTGACATTCTGTGGTAAAGCAGAAATTTCAAAACGAACAACCCAGCCGCGGTAAAGCCAGCCAGCTGATGTGTGGTGATGTCAGGTCCCATGGAGCTACGGGAGGATAGAAGTCTCTGCTTGAAGTTAAAATCAGCTGTCCCTGCTGCTGTTAAAATGTTGTTGTCTCCAAAACAGGTGGAAAAAAAAATATCTTCACACCTGATCTGGTGTCTTCTGCAGGTTCCCATTCAGAGTAGAACACAGACAGGCAAAGCCAAACCCTTCCAGACCAGCCAAGGTCGGACCCAGCAATCAGATCCTCCTAAAAAGTTCCTCTTTGGAGCACACTTGGAGTCAGCTTGTCCTCTTCAGTTTGTGAATTGCACATAACTGTGACTAGTCCAGGAGAGTCTATTCCCTAGCACAGCCCCCTCTTTCTGTTGCACATAATACCGGGGGACTGTCTCCAGGATGGAGACTAATTAGACTCTCCCCGATAGAGAAGAGGGTTATTATGTGCAACAGAGAGAGGGGGCTTTGGAATTTAAGGTCCCAGAGTTTACTGGAGTCAAGCCATCAGACAGTTGCAAATCAGTGGTCTTGCTATCAGACAAGTTTTTGTGGTTGAATATTCAACACAGAAAAACGAAATATAACATAATGTAATATATAAAATAATGATTACACAGAGTTGTCACACATACATTACCCTCTCTAACATTTACAATACGGTATGATTTTACTATGCAAATTTAAAGATACAGAGTCCCAAATATGAACCCATTGGTTCCAAACTGACATGTTCGCAATACTTCAAAATGAGTCAGAAACAAAATCTCCCATTGGACCAATACGTTTACAATGCAGATGTGTCATACACACCCCCTCTATGAGATCTTGCAATACAGTATGATTTTACTGTGGAAATTTAAAGATACAGAGCCCCAAATATCAACCCATTGGTTACACAGTGACATTTTTCCAATACTTCTAAATGGGTCAAAAACAAAATCTCCCATTGGACCAATACGTTTACAATGCAGATGTGTCATACACACCCCTCTCTTTGATATCTTACAATACTGTATGATTTTACTGTGGAAATTTAAAGATACAGAGCCCCAAATATGAACCCATTGGCTACAAAGTGACATTTTTGCAATCCTTCAAAATAAGTCAGAAACAAAATCTCCCATTGGACCAATACGTTTACAATGCAGATGTGTCATACACACCCCTCTCTTTGATATCTTACAATACGGTATGATTTTACTGTGGAAATTTAAAGATACAGGGCCCCAAATATAGACCCATTGGCTACAAACTGACATTTTTTCACTACTAAATGGGTTAAAAACAAAATCTCCCATTGGACCAAAATGTTTACAATGCAGATGTGCCATACACCCCCCTCTATGATATCTTACAATACAGTATGATTTTACTGTGGAAATTTAAAGATACAGAGCCCCAAATATGAACCCTTTGGTTAAATAGTGACATTTTTCCAATACTTCTCAATGGGTCAAAAACAAAATCTCACATTGGACCAATACGTTTACAATACAGATGTGTCATACACACACCCCTCTATGATATCTTACAATACGTTATGATTTTACTGTGAAAATTTAAAGATACAGGGCCCCAAATACCAAGGCATTGGTCACACATTGACATTTTTCCAATACTTCTAAATGAGTCAAAAACAAAATCTCCCATTGGACCAAAAGGTTTACAATGCAGATGTGTCATACATACCCCCCTCTATGGTATCTTACAATACAGTATGATTTTACTGTGAAAATTTAAAGATACAGGGCCCCAAATATCAACCCATTGTTTACACAGTGACATTTTTTCACTACTAAATGGGTTAAAAACAAAATCTTCCATTGGACCAATACGTTTACAATGCAGATGTGTCATACACACCCCCCCCTCTATGATGTCTTACAATACGGTATGATTTTACTGTGGAAATTTAAAGATACAGAGCCCCAAATATCAACCCATTGGTTACACAGTGACATTTTTCCAATACTTCTAAATGGGTCAAAAACAAAATCTCCCATTGGACCAAAATGTTTACAATGCAGATGTGTCATACACACCCCTCTCTATGCTATCTTACAATACGGTATGATCTTACTGTGAAAATTTAAAGATACAGAGCCCCAAATATGAACCCATTGGCTACAAACTGACATTTTTGCAATCCTTCAAAATAAGTCAGAAACAAAATCTCCCATTGGACCAATACGTTTACAATGCAGATGTGTCATACACACCCCCTTCTATGATATCTTACAATACGGTATGATTTTACTGTGGAAATTTAAAGATGCAGGGTCCCAAATATCAAACCTTTGGTTACACAGTGACATTTTTCCAATATTTCTAAATGAGTCAAAAACACAATCTCCCATTGGACCAAAACGTTTACAATGCAGATGTTTCATACACACCCCCCTCTATGATATCTTACAATACGGTATGATTTTACTGTGGAAATTTAAAGATACAGAGCCCCAAATATCAATCCATTGGTTACACAGTGACATTTTTCCTGAACCGTACCAGGCCACATGCCCTCGACATGGGGGGGTGCTTTGGGGGAGGGGGCGCCCTGCGGGCCCCCCCACCCCAAAGCACCTTGTCCCCATGTTGATGAGGACAAGGGCCTCTTCCCTGGCCGTTGGTTGTCAGGGTCTGCGGGTGGAGGGCTTATCGAAACCTTTAATAAGGGGGCCCCCAGATCCCCGCCCCCCCACCCTATGTGAATGAGTATGGGGTACATGGTGCCCCTACCCATTCACCTAGGAAAAGAAAGTGTCAATAAAAAAACACACTACACAGGTTTTAAAAGTAATTCATTAGGCAGCTTCAGGGGTCTTCTTCCGACTTCGGGGGTCTTCTTCCGACTTCTCCGCTCTCTCCGGCCTCTTCTCCTGGTGTTCGGCTTCTTCTCCCAGTGTTCCGCCTCTTCTCCCCGTGTTCCGCCTCTTCTCCCAGTGTTCGACCCGGTGTTCCTCCTCTTCTCCCGGTGTTCTGCCTCTTCTCCCGGTGTTCGGCCTCTTCTGCCGGGCCCCTCCGCTATCTTCTGCTCTTTTGCTGCTCTTTTGCTAGCGGTGGCCCGGTCTTCCCCGTCTTGTTCCTTGTTCCTTCTTCTCTTCTTCTTCCGATGTTGACACGATGCTGTCTCCCGCTGTTATACTCTGTGAGTGGTGCACAATCACTTACATAGGCATGGTGCATGGTCACCGGGTGATGTCACCCGGTGACCCTGCCCCCTTATGACGCCAGAGTCCCTGAGCATGCTGGGACTGTGATGTCACAAGGAGGTGGGGTCACCGCCTATATAAATGGTCGCGCAGCTCGCACACAGCATTCCAGCGGGAGAGAGCGTTGTGTCAACGGAAGAAGAGAAGAGGGGACAAGACAGCACAGAAGACCAGGCCACTGCTAGCAAAAGAGTGGCAGAAGATAGCGGAGGGGCCTGGCAGAAGAACCGGACACCAGGAGAAGAAGTCAAACACCGGGAGAAGAGGCGGAACATCGGGAGAAGAAGCTGAAAACCGGGAGAAGAGGCCCGGAGAGAGCGGAGAAGTCGGAAGAAGACCCCCGAAGTCCCCGGATTCCGATAAGCCCTCCACCCACAGACCCCGACAACCAACGGCCAGGGTTGTTGGGAAGAGGCCCTTGTCATCATCAACATGGGGACAAGGTGCTTTGGGGGGGTCCGTAGGGCCCCCCTCCCCCAAAGCACCCCCCATGTTGAGGGCATGTGGCCTGGTACCCCACCCCCTTTCCTGACCGGCCGGGCTGCTTGCTCAGACAAGGGTCTGGTATGGATTTTGGGGGGACCCCCATGCCGATTTTTCAGCGTAGGGGGTTCCCCTTAAAATCCATACTAGACCTAAGGGTCTGGGATGCCCCTGGGGGGAAACCCACGCCGTTTTTTTCATTTAAAATTTGGCACGGCGTTCCCCCTCATGATTCATACTAGACAGCTGTCAGCACTGCCTGTCACTCATCGCGAAAGGAAAAAAAAGTTTTCCTTTCCCGATCAGCGAGCCAGCGCGACATGCACAGTATCCTGACGCAGAGAACCAGGAAACACAACCTCGCGATCAGTTACTGTAGATCAAAATTTGTGGTATTGAAAAACGCAAAAAAATTATTTAGAAAAAAAAAGACAAAAAAAACAAAGGGTAACATTTTCGTAGCAGTAAATCAGCCAATTCTACAGAAACAGATAGAATAAGTTTAGCCACATCATCCCTGAAAATCCACTCCCTGTTTGGGGGGGCATAAAACCTTAATGCCCCGTACACATGGTTGGACATTGATCGGACATTCCGACAACAAAATTCATGGATTTTTTCTGACGGATGTTGGATCAAACTTGTCTTGCATACACACGGTCACACAAAGTTGTCGGAAATTCTTAACGTGGTGACGTAAAACACGTACGTCGGGACTATAAACAGGGCAATAGCCAATAGCTTTCGTCTCTTAATTTATTCTGAGCATGCGTGGCACTTTCTCCGTCAGATTTGTCTATACACGATCGGAGTTTAAAGGATCAGATTTTGTTGTTGGAAAATTTATAGCATGCTCTCAAACTTTGTGTGTCGGAAATTCTGATGGAAAAGTCCGATGGAGCCCACACACGGTCGGAATTTCCGACAACAAGCTCCGATCGCACATATTCCGTCGGAAAGTCCGACCGTGTGTAAAGGGCATTAGACTTATGTTGCTCCAATGAAAGATTTTTTTTTTTATTTATAACTTTTGAAAAGTGTTGCTTTTATAACCAGTGGGTTGATATTTGGGGCTCTGTATCTTTAAATTTCCACAGTAAAATCATACCGTATTGTAAGATATCATAGAGGGGTGTGTATGACATATCTGCATTGTAAACATTTTGGTCCAATGGAAGATTTTATTTTTAACCCATTTAGTAGTGAAAAAATGTCAGTTTGTAGCCCATGGGTTGATATTTTGGGCCCTGTATCTTTAAATTTCTACAGTAAAATCATACCGTATTGTAAGATATCATAGAGGGGGTTGTGTATGACACATCTGCATTGTAAACTTATTGGTCCAATGGGAGATTTTGTTTCTGACTCATTTTGAAGTATTGCGAAAATGTCAGTTTGTAGCCAATGGGTTCATATTTGGGACTCTGTATCTTGACATTTCCACAGTAAAATCATACTGTATTGTAAGATATCATAGAGGGGTGTGTGTATGACACATCTGCATTGTAAACGTATTGGTCCAATGGGAGATTTTGTTTTTGACCCATTTAGAAGTATTAGAAAAATGTTACTATTTAACCAAAGGGTTCATATTTGGGGCTCTGTATCTTTAAATATCCACAGTAAAATCATACCGTATTGTAAGATATCATAGAGGGGGTTATGTATGACACATCTGCATTGTAAACGTATTGGTCCAATGGAAGATTTTTTTTTTAACCCATTTAGTAGTGAAAAAATGTCAGTTTGTAGCCAATGGGTTGATATTTGGGGCTCTGTATCTTTAAATTTCCATGGTAAAATCATACCATATTGTAAGATATCATAGAGGGGGGTGTGTATGACACATCTGCATTGTAAACGTATTGGTCCAATTGGAGATTTTGTTTCTGACTCATTTTGAAGTAATGCGAAAATGTCAGTTTGTAGCCAATTGGTTCATATTTAGAGCCCTGTATCTTTAAATTTCCACAGTAAAATCATACCGTATTGTAAGATATCATAGAGGGGGGTGTGTATGACATATCTGCATTGTAAACGTTTTGGTCCAATTGGAGATTTTGTTTCTGACTCATTTTGAAGTATTGCAAAAATGTCTGTTTGTAGCCAATGGGTTTATCTTTGGGGCCCTGTATCTTTAAACCTGCACAGTAAAATCATACTGTATTGTAAGATATCATAGAGGGGGGTGTGTATGACACATCTGCATTGTAAACGTTTTGGTCCAATGGGAGATTATGTTTCTGACCCACTTTGAAGTATTACAAAAAAAGTCAGTTTGTAACCAATGGGTTGATATTTGGGGCCCTGTATCTTTAAATATCCAGAGTAAAATCATACCGTATTGTATGATATCATAGAGGGGGGTGTGTATGACATATCTGCATTGTAAACGTTTTGGTCCAATTGGAGATTTTGTTTCTGACTCATTTTGAAGTATTGCAAAAATGTCTGTTTGTAGCCAATGGGTCTATCTTTGGGGCCCTGTATCTTTAAACCTGCACAGTAAAATCATACTGTATTGTAAGATATCATAGAGGGGGGTGTGTATGACACATCTGCATTGTAAACGTTTTGGTCCAATGGGAGATTATGTTTCTGACCCACTTTGAAGTATTACAAAAAAAGTCAGTTTGTAACCAATGGGTTGATATTTGGGGCCCTGTATCTTTAAATATCCAGAGTTAAATCATACCGTATTGTACGATATCATAGAGGGGGGTGTGTATGACATATATGCATTGTAAAGGTTTTGGTCCAATGGGAAATTTTGTTTTTGACTCATTTAGAACTATTGGAAAAATGTCACTGTGTAGCCAATGGGTTGGTATTTGGGGCCCTGTATCTTTAAATTTCCACAGTAAAATCATACTGTATTGTAAGATATCATAGAAGGGGTGTGTATGACACATCTGCATTGTAAACGTATTGGTCCAATGAAAGATTTTTTTTTTTAACCCATTTAGTAGTGAAAAAATGTCAGTTTGTAGCCAATGGGTTCATATTTGGGGCCCTGTATCTTTAAATTTCCACAGTAAAATCATACCGTATTGTAAGATATCATAGAGGGGGATGTGTATGACACATCTGCATTGTAAACGTATTGGTCCAATGGAAGATTCTGTTTTTGACTCATTTTGAAGTATTGTAAAAATGTCACTGTGTAACCAATAGGTTGATTTTTGGGGCCCTGTATCTTTAAATATCCACAGTAAAATTATACCGTATTGTAAGATATCATAGAGGGGGGTGTTTATGATACATCTGCATTGTAAATGTATTGGTCCAATGGGAGATTTTGTTTCTGATTCATTTTGACGTGTTGCGAAAATTTCAGTTTGTAGCCAATGGGTTGATATTTGGGGCCCTGTATCTTTATATTTCCACAGTAAAATCATACCGTATTGTAAGATATCATAGAGGGTGGTGTGTATGACACATCTGCATTGTAAACATATTGGTCCAATTGGAGATTTTGTTTCTGACCCACTTTGAAGTATTACAAAAAAGTCAGTTTGTACCAATGGGTTGATATTTGGGACTCTGTATCTTTAAATTTGCACAGTAAAATCATACCTTATGGGTGATGTATGTGTGACAACTCTGTGTAATCATTATTTTATATATTACATTATGTTATATTTAGTTTTTCTGTGTTGAATATTGAACCAAAAAAACTTGTCTGATAGCAAGACCACTGATTTGCAACTGTCTGATGGCTTGACTCCAGTCAGAGTTTGGAGGAAGATAGGAGAGGCACAGAATCCAAGTTGCATGAGGCCAGTGTGAAGCTTCCACAGTCAGTGATGATATGATGATTCCTCATCCCCACCCCCCAGTAAAGATGACCCAGTAGTAGAACCCCCCAAGAATTGAACCCTCAATATAGACAACAGCCCCCTCCCCAATAGAGACCTCTCAGTATAGACACCCCTAATCTCCATTCCCCAGTAAAAAAAAACAGTAGTAGAACCCCCTATACAGACCCCTCAAAACAAACAACACCCCCCCCCCCCACACACACACACACACACACACAATGCAGAACCTCTTAGTACAGGCACCTTATATTCCCCCATATGCAGAATCCGTAGTACAGATCAACATCCCCCTCATTTCCCCAACTCAGCAGAAGAGCAGCTGGAGCTGATCAGTGTACAAAATATGGTTACAATGTAGTCGCGTTCCTCCCGGGTGTCCCTGCACTTCCTCTCAGGCCAGCACACCCAGCAAGTGTAGCAGCTCCCTTAGTACGCCACTGGTGTATTTACTTATTTTTAATCCGTTTAGGTCCAGTCATGTGATCCAGCAGCTTTGACTCCCCTGTGTCAGTGAACAGTTGATGCGGGTGAGAAGGAGTGTCGACAATGACTGGACCATGGGAGCCTGTGAGTGATGTCACATCTCCCACAATTCCCAGCCATTGTCAAGTGCTCCCTTACTCAGAGGAGCTGGAAGTGCTGAATCACGTGGCTGGTCTGGATTTAAAAAAAGGTAAATACATAGTCCTACCTGATGACAAGTATTGTGGCAGCCAATTAAACTTTATGAAATGTCTGTGTGACATTTCAATAAAGTTCATAAAAATAAAGTGAACAGTGGGATGTGCTGAGATCAGCGCATCAGCACTGCACTGATTTGGCTAGACCTCACTAAACACCAGCCACTGCGTTGTAATGCAAAACTGGATGTTATTAGGCTATTTTCTCTCTAGTTCAAGTGTTTTTCATTTATAAGAATGGAATGAATCATGAAAATACTGCATTATGATGGAGGTGATGATCACAGGAAATTAGTATTTAAATGCAATGAATCAGCTGCTGCAGAGAGTGAACCACTATACATAATTGATATAAAGTTGCTTGACAGGTTTGACAGGTTTACTGGATTGAAACCCTTTACAGATCACCTTTATGATCCCTGCCGCAGTGCTTTTCAGTTCTGCAGGCGGGGAGCTTTCCTTGTCAGCAGAACGCAATGATCACTGCTGCTGTAGCCGACGGCAGTAATCATATGCAAAAAATCCCACAGGCTGGTTGTACTGAAGTTGATCAATGGATCGACTTCGGTACAACCAGTTTGCCAATAGATGGATGCCAGGGTCCCTGCTGAATCGGCTGAGCTCCGATCCATCTGTGGCCAGCTTTAGCAACATTGTATCAATTCTGGATAGCAGTTCCCTCTGTGCAATAACTGATCCATTACACTATCAGTAGTGAGCACAGGAATCTCCATACATTTAGCGGAGGACTTCTTCATATTATTTTCTGGTCAAATATTCTTAGCCTGTAGTACTAGACTATTTTCTATTTTAGTCAATAGTACTTTTTCTGTTCTGGTCGAATGTTCTTAAAGTGGTAGTAATGTCTACAAAAAATAAATAAAAAGGTCCCTTGCAGGTTAATTCCATAATGTATAAGCATGCACAGCATACTAGCACATTATGACAGGCTTACCTTTCAAGTGGAGCTCTGGCTACTGAGCTCTCACTGCTCCTGGCACTTCCATCTTCTCCTCAGCTTCCTCCTGGGTTTACGCTCTCCAGCCATTCAAATGGTCGGGCCGCAATGACATTACTATTGCCATCATGGCCTGGTGCTCTCTGCATTCACATCACACACAGTGAATGCAGAGAGTACTGCACATGCGCCAGTGACAATATCTGGCAATATCTACTATACTGCACAAGTTCAAGCAGTTTCACCTACAGGTAAGACTTTTTACTATAAGCTTACCTGTAGGGCTCAGTTAACCCTTTAACATTACTACCGCTTTAAGGGATCATGCACACTGCAGTTCAAAGGAGTTCAAAGAAGCAGCTCCTACAGGCTTTTGAGCTCTTTTGAGCTCTTATTTTTTCTGCCTGGAAACTCCCCTCCATGTTAGCCAACATGTCCATGCACACTATGGCTTTTTCAGGTGTTTTCAGGCATATGCTTTTAGGCAGAAAAAAACCCCCCACCAAACTCGCGTTTTTGAGAGGAGCTAGTCCCCAAAGGGCTCAAAAAGCTCAAAAGAGCTAAAAAAAAGCTCAAAGTAGCTCAAAAACATGCAAAATCTTTGTTGCAGCTTTCTGCCTTGTTTATACAGTGGTTAGGAAATGACTATCTAGGAGGATGAGAATAAAAACGTGCACAAAAGCACAAAAAAGCACAAGCTTCATCAAGCTGAAATACAAGCTCAAATGTCTAAAAGCAGCTTTTTTTTGCGCTGCAGTGTGCATGTGCCCTAAGACTATTTTTTCCTAAGAAAAAAGTTAGGGAATGTTACATTCATCCTGCGAAAGGCAACAAATAGAAACTGACATTTCACACATATTACAAATATTACAGGGATTATATACAGTTCGATATAGATAGGAGATTCGACATGACGCTGACAATAACAATCTGTGTCTATTGAACTTGTGGTCGAATGTGCCTAACCTTAACTCTATTAGTCTAAGATTATTCTACATAGAGAGAAAAGATTCAACATAGAGAGAAAAGATTCGACATAGAGAGAAAAGATTCAACATAGAGGGTGCGCATGCGTGAGAGTTCCAACATGGCTGCCTGAGCCAGGAGCTCCACTCCACCCCGGACCAACGAGCCGCACTACTGCCGCCACAGCCCACAGCACAGCACCCCGCCACCCCATCAGAGTCTGGGACCTCCGGGGGAACCCACATCGAGATCTCGGCCCGCAATTCGATACAGCGGGAGCGGACAGGAGCACCAAGATGGCCGCCAGCACGGACATGCTCCAGCAACATGCAGCCCCGCACACAAAGGCTCCGGATCACAGGCCTGTATCACAGCCCATCAAGGCCCCCTGAAGCACCAGGCCACTGCCAAGGCCTCCACAGATCCCATGAGCCATGTACACCCTGAGCTATTTCCCCAGGCCTTATCTGTACAGGCCCAACTTCTGGCTGCTGCAAACCAGCCTTCAGGCTTCTCAGTCACTGACTTCACAGCGCTGCAGGAAGACATTTTTGCAAAATTCTCTTCTTTATTGGAGAAAGGTCTGGCCAGCACAGCAAAACAGATTACCAACACTATTAAAGCAGACCTTTCAAGTTTAGGCTCTAGAATAGAAGCCATAGAGGATAAAGTCGAAAGCACAGTCTCCAGAACCAACCAAAACGCAGCCCACCTCCAGACTATTCAAGGACAGCTGGACATGGCTCTCTCCAGGATCGACGAACTTGAAAACAGGTCCAGGAGGTATAATATTAGAATCAGAGGCCTCGCGGAAACTTACACAGATATCCCCTCCACGGTACAGGACATTATATCTGAACTTATACCAAATATCCCACCCCAACGTCTCGAACTAGACAGGGCACAAAGGGCTCTTGGACCCCCCAGACAGGACGGATCACCCAGAGACATAATTGTGAAACCGCACTTTTTCGCGGTTAAGGAGGAGGTCATGCGACAATCACGTCAGAATCCCAAGCTGCAACACCGGGGGAACCAGATCCAGATATTTGCTGATTTAGCTCCTTCAACCATGCAAAGACGTAGAACTCTAAAACCTATCCTTACGGTCCTTTTACAACGGGACATCAAATACCGGTGGTCCTTTCCTTTTGCTGTAAAGTTTACAATCCAGGGCAAGACCCATTCCTTCTCCAGTCTCCCAGAAGGCGAAAGACTGTTTCTGTCCCTCAAGTTAATATCCCAGGAGGCACCAATGGACTTTTCCATATCCTCTTCAGGTTCGTCCAAGCTTCCCCCTCCAGGCAGCCCCGTGTCCCCCCTCTGGAACCAGGGCCCATCTAAGAAGAGCAAGGACGGTAGACCACCGTAAGGGTCAGCTTGAACCTATATCATCCATTGTCCCTTCATGGACTCTTTCTTTGGGGCAGTTGTCCATCAGTTGACGGAGCTGGAGCTCCAAACCCCCCCACAAACAAAGGGCATGATGAGCCCATAAACCGGAACACACTTTTCCACTATAGTTTCCCCCGTTGCAAACCTTCTCAGTGTGATGAGGAGAGAAACCACCTCTGACCAGCGTATCTACAATCCACGCCTTCCTGGAGCCGGTCAGAAGATTCTGATGCCCTCCTGGAGACGAATAGATCCTCAGGAAATTAGCTCCTTGTGGGCGACTAGGGATTTTTCCCATATAGAAGAGTTGATCTCGGACTAGATTACATGGGACAATTGTGTTAGGTCCTACCCCCGAATATTTTGGGGTCAACATCTTGACTAGCTACTCCATAACCCACATCTTTTTTGGATATGATCCGCTTTTTGGGGTCTTTTTCCTCTCCTTCCTTGGTGCTCAGGTCCTCTCGGAACCCCCCCTGCCAGATTGGGGGTGGGGGTTGGGGGGGGTTTCGGAGGGAGGGGGGTGTTGTCTCCTGGTTTCAGTTTATTTGTTTTTCCATATTTAGCCTGGCATTAAGAGCCGGGAGAATTGGGCTGTTAGAGCCTTAGTTGTGATTTTCACATTAGTGTGTAAGTTTTCCTGATTTCCCTTGACATAGAAAGCGTCCGCGGTGGACCCCTTGCGCCTCCACTCATTTCCAAAGAACCGAGAGTGTCCTTTGGATTTGGGACTTCAGTCGGCCTCACAGGTGGATTGAAGGTGAATATTGGGGTTATAGCGGATACTATTCTGCAACTCCCCAAGGGTCCTATTAGGGGACCCATGTCTTTGTCTTTGTTTTTGTCTGTATGTTTGTCCTTCTCTACTTTCCTTCCCCACTCATCCTTCTTCTCTTTTCTAGCCTCTCGACGGGAGGGTACCCCACACATCCCCAAAATAGACTCAGGAGATCTCCACTACATTCCTTTCCAGGCCAGAAGTAGAAGACATCTTATGGTAAGTGACTGCTTGATCATTGGCCTCCCTCCCCTCTGTTCTTATGACTGACTCGAATCTGAATGGAAATGATCTCAAAGTAGCTTCACATAACGTTCAGGGCCTGAATTCTCCCAGGAAAAGGAGACTAGCTCTTGACCACTACAAATTCTTGAGACTTGATGTAGTGCTACTTCAGGAGATGCACTTTCCGATCCGATACACCCCCAAGTTCCTTCACTCATATTACCCATCCTATTACCTAGCTAATGCTCCTAATAAGACGAAGGGGGTGGCAATTCTCTTCTCCAAAAACAGCAAATTCTCACATATCTCTGATTATAAAGATCCAGAGGGTAGATTTATTCTGGTGAAGGGCACCCTGGAAGGAGTTTTATACTCTTTTGTATCGTACTACACCCCGAACAAGGGTCAAGCTACTTTCTTCCAGGGTCTCTTTACAACACTAGAACCGCTACTGGAAGGTAAGGTCATTCTGGGAGGAGATTCAAACATGGCGTTTGATCAGGGTTTAGACAAAACTAAGCCCCCCCAAGACCAGCTCACACGCCCCACAAAATTAAGCACCAGAATTGCCAAAATTCTCCATTCTCACGGATTAATTGACATCTGGAGGGAACTGAACCCCAAAAGTAGGGATTACACACACTTCTCCTCCCCGCACCAATCATACGCTAGAATTGACCACATACTCATTCCGACAAGCCTCATACCCTTGTCAAAAAAGGCAGCAATTTTAGATACAGCATGGTCTGACCATTCATTGGTCCTCCTCACCCTGAGAAACGTTCTCACGGGGAAAGGAGGCTCCTTTTGGCGACTAAATGAGTTTCTTCTCTCCGACCCAAGCCACGTCAAGGAGATAGCAAACTCCATTATCCTCCTAAATGACATTGATAACATTTCCCCCGAGACCCTATGGGCAGCCCATAAGGCAACCATACGAGGTGTACTAATCAGGTTAGCGACCCAGTCCAAGAAGGAGCGCCAGATCGATATACAACGACTAGAAAAATCATTTCTTACCCTAAAAGCAGACCACAAAAAACACCCGGCTAGGGCTCTTTTAAAAAGGCTAAACGCAACAAGACTCGAGCTTAATCTAGCTTTAACGGCCAAAGCAGAGAAAAACATTAGATGGAGTGGAGCCAAATTTTACTGCCATAAAGACAGATTCGGCTCGATGTTAGCCACAAAACTCACCCCTAAATTCCGCTCTCTATGCTTCCCTAAACTGAGGATAACAGGACAACCCTCAACAGCTAATCCGAACAAAATCATGTCTGCCTTTCACGATTTTTACGCCAAACTCTATAATCCCCCCCAAGCTGAGAAGGGCCCCTTGACCAATGCATTCCTGCAGAACTTGCAGCTTCCCTCCATCTCCAAAGAATACAAAGACTTAATGGAAGGAGTCTTTACAGCTGAAGAGATCAGGGAGGTTATTAAAGGCCTGAAGTCTGGCTCAGCCCCAGGGCCAGATGGTCTTTCGGTCCCCTACTACAAAGAATTCAGTGAAATACTGGCACCCCACATGGCTAAATTTTTCAATTTCAAAAAATTAGGTTCCCCACTTGACCCTTAACTGAACACTGCGTTTATCTCTGTAATCCGAAACCCAACAAAAATCACGAGGAAGTTGAAAATTACAGGCCCATCTCTCTAATTAATAATGACCTTAAAATTCTGACCAAAATCCTAGCCAATTGTCTCGCTTCATTCATCAAGCTTTATGTTCACAAGGACCAGGTCGGTTTTATTCCTGGCAGACAAGGGCTAGACCAAATCAGGAGAGCGATAGATATCATTTCCATTCTCCAATCAAACTGGGAAGGTGGGCCGAAACAGGAAGGAATGATCCTTTCGCTAGACCTTCACAAGGCCTTCGACTCAATCGAATGGCCCTACCTTTTCTCCTTACTGGAGAAGTGGGGATTTGGGCCCAGTTTTCTAGGGACCCTTAGATCGCTGTATTCCACTCCACAAGCGGTGATTCGATTACAAGGCCAATACTCTAAACCCCTTCCCATAGCAAGAGGCACTAGGCAGGGTTGCCCTCTCTCCCCTCTGATTTTCGCAATCGCGAATGAAACTCTTGCAATTGCAATTCGATCTAATCCCAACATTCAAGGGGTGTCTTGCGGGGGCCAAGTCCACAAATGCGGGTTATTTGCAGACGATATGCTCCTTTTCATCACGCCACCAAACACCTCCCTCCCAAACCTGTGCAGACTCCTGAAGAAGTTTTCATGGATTTCAGGGTTAAAGGTAAACTACTCTAAATCATCAGCTTTAAACATCTCCCTCAAACCAGACATGGTGACCTCCCTCCAGAGTGCCTTTGACTTCAAATGGAGTGACACTTCTATCGATTATTTGGGGATCAAGCTCACAGCTAAAACAGAACTACTTTATTCGGCCAACTTCCCTCGCACATACTGTAAGCTCGAGGCGGACTTAGGCAACTGGGCAAAGGGGGGAATATCCTGGCTAGGGAGAATCCACACAGTTAAGATGGGGGGGAATGGGTCTCCCTCAGCTCTTCTGGTATTACCAAGCAGCCAGGCTTGCCCAGATCTCGACAGTTTATGCAAAGGCTGAGAAACCAGATTGGATTCAAATAGAGCGACAGGCTGTACCTTCATACACTATTGATTTCCTCTTGTGGGTCCCCCCCAGAAAACGTCCCCCAATTCTATCCCCGATTCTCTCTCAATCCTTCAAAATATGGGATACATTAAGAAATAACCAGGCTTTAACTTCTAATTGCCACCCCCTAGCACACATCTTCAACAATCCCGACTTTGCCCCTGAGACTAGACATCAAAGCATTTCGATGGTGGTTGGACAAGGGGCTGTATCGGATCGGACACTACTTCACTAACGTTGGCCCTATCACCCTTGCTTTTTGTGTGAGCCAACTAGAGATGCCTAGCTCTGGACGTTTCAGATTTCATCAAATACGACTTTTCCTCCGCCACATTGGGGGGGTCAAATCCTCACCCCACACATTCACGCCATACAAACTATGGTGTGGTCGGTCTACAGAACAGAGGGGTGGAATCTCCATCATCTACCAGTCACTTTCTAATCATTCTGTCAAGACCCCATACATGCTCGCGTGGGAGACAGACCTGTCCATACAGTGGGACCTAGATAAATGGAGGGTCGCCTCTATAAGGGCCTATAAGGGCATTAAGAACATATCCTTGATAGAGCCCAGTCTCAAGGTCATTACCAGGTGGTACCTTTCCCCAGACAGACTAGCCAAAATGTTCCCCTCGGCAGACCCCAGGTGCTATAGGGGATGTCAACTCAGGGGCTCTTTGGCCCACATATTTTGGGAATGTCCGAGATTGAGGCCATTCTGGAACAGGATTTTCCACCTGATCAGAAAAATCACTAAAGTCCAAATTCCGAAAACCCCGGCCTTGGCGCTCCTTAATGATAATTTACCTAAAACTCCAAAACTTACCCGTAAACTAATACATTTCATTTTTCTCGGTGCTAAGCTCACCATTGCCAAGGCCTGGAAACAACCCAAGGTGTCCGTCCAGGCGGCTATCCGCAAAATTTCCTGGATCATGACCCAAGAGAAGCTTGCCAGTATTCTTAACAACACCAAAGAGCAATTTGAAGCTATCTGGGAACCTTGGGCAAGATTCATTGGTATTTCCTTGATTCCAGGAGTGCAACCATAATACTCCTGATTACCCCAAAGGCGGTGGGGCCCCCTCCCATGGATAGGCTCCAGTTTCTCCACCCCTTTCTTCTTCTCTTCTCCCCCCTCCTTTCAACTTCACTATCCCTCTTCCTTGTTCGTTTATTCCTCCACAAGACGTAGATAGTTCTCTTGTTTCAATTGCATCTGGGACCCCAGAGGGGAGGTTTCCCCAGGGGTGTATATAACTAAGGTTTTAGCTCCCTCGTATGATTCCCTAGACTCCAAGCTATAATTACTGGAGGCGATCTGGGGGGCTCGCTGAGATTTGGCCGGTCACAGTGTGATCCCTCTTGGGGTGCCGGCGGAATCTCTCCTGTCCCCTCCACTTGGCCTGCCGAAGGTAAGGGGATATCCCCATTTTGGGCAAAGGTCAATATTTTTAATGGAAACCTGTTATGTTCACAGACCTGAGCTATATACCTAAGAAATGTTGTCAGATAAGTTCTGCAGCCCCATCAGGGGTCCGACTGTGTTTGATCTGTCTATACTATCTTTATTGATTGTGATTTGTTTCCCTTTTTGAAAACCAATAAAATATTTTGAAAGTCAAATGATTCAACATAGAGAGAAAAGATTCGACATAGAGAGAAAAGATTTGACATGGAGAGAAAAGATTTGACATAGAGAGAAAAGATTCAACATAGAGAGAAAAGATTCGACATAGAGAGAAAAGATTGCTGCTGGAATTGGGTGGGGGAAGTAAAATAAAAATAATGATGATGATGAATGTTATTGGCCAATTGTAACCAAAGAGGAGGGGCAGTAAAATAGCTAGAACTAAGTACACACGTACAGCCAACTCACTTTCACTTACGATTTGCTAGCAGAGAGAGACACACACACTGAATCATTTCAGAAGACAGTCAATCTTAGCTGGTCCGTTTGTCAGAGAACCTGAATTATTTAGCAATTAAGCATAAGCACAGCAGCAGAACAATAGTGAAGCAAGCTACAACTCAACTTAACTTTTTAATAATAATCTGCTGCTATTGTGTTAGTGTTGTGAACTTGATAGTGATACTAGTGTTGCTAGTGTTGTGATAGCCTCATAGGCTGCCCGTGTTGTGGGGGGGGGGGATTTATTATTATAGATTCTATATTATAATGCCGTATCAATATCTGACACAACGTCAGATGCGACTCCCCCCATTGCACTTGGAGATTGAGAAATGAATGTGAAAGTTTGCTGACGGTTGGGGTAGAGTAGACCATTCAAGATGAACGCCGAAGATTCGACAAAGCAACGAAAAACATACAAACGTCGAATCTTTGGCTTATGGGGTCTGTCAAAAGTTCTAAGAAGATACAGCGGAGCAATAAACTGTACGACGCTGCAATCGTACATTTCCGGTCAAATGCATCCGCCCATAGGCTATAGAAAAATTCTAATGTTGGTTCTTAAACCATATTTCAGTATTATTCCATGAGTAATATCAAGGCTTCACAGTTCTCTCTTTTTCTAATTTCTTGAATTGTCCATGATAATGTTGTCATTATATTAGTTAGCGCCTGTTTACAGTTAGAACCCAATGGGGTAAACAGGAGTGTTACTATACTGTTTATGTGTGCTTTAATTGATCATTTGTATGACTATTGTCCATTACTTTGATTGAGATTAGTATGTAAATGTTTTACTGCTGTACCTGATTGTTATATACCAAAACCAGCTGCCTTTAATTTTTCTGTTATTTGTATGGAAATTTCAATAAAAATTCTTTATTGACAAAAAAAAGAAAAATTCTAATGTTGGTTGACTAGTAAAATAATTAATAAAGGGGGGCGTGGCCTGACGGAGACATGGGACCGAAGCAACAGTTAGCAGCCTCATCGGAGCATTCTCCTGCACCACAATTGCGGCGATTAAGACCGGGAAGGTACAGGGAACATGCCCAATAAAAGACGGGGGGATAGGAAGCCCCAGCAGCCTACGGACTTTTACTCATAAGTCTTCGGCGGAGACAACCAAGATGGCGCCACGGCCTTCTCTCCTCAGCCTGCATCATCGCACACGAGGGCCCTGCAAAAAGGTAAAAAGCTTGCCAAAAAAACCCCACAAGATAGCCATCACTCCTATCCTGCCTCTCCATCCACTAACAGCCCCGCTAAATCCAAACCCAGGATGGATGGTAACAGATTAAGCCCGGCGGGGAGCACGACCTCTAATTCAGGGGAAGACACCAGGGAAATGCCGGAGTCTATTGAATCATTCCCAACTCAGAATACACCAGTGCTAGATACAGTACTAAAGGATATGTTGTTATCATTGTGCAGCACAATCCAATTAGATCTGGCATCCTACATGCACAAGTTCAATAAGGAAATACAGTCAGTAGAAACAGGATAGATCATATTGAGACTAAGATGGAGGAGTATGCTGAGACCATCAACGATTTAGTTGATGCTAACGATGAGAGGGAGGGGGACACAGAGTGGATAAAGGCAAAGCTCACTGATATGGAAGACAGGTCGAGAAGAAACAATATAAAAATAAGAGGGATCCCCGAATCTGTCCACCAAAATTATCTAAATTCATATGTGGCAAATCTGTTCAAACAAATCCTGCCCAGTCTGACGGATATGGATGTCACTATAGACAGGATCCACCATCTCCCCAAGCCACCGCACTTGTCTGAACATATACCTAGAGATGTTCTCTTACGTCTGCACTTCTTCCATGTAAAGGATAACCTCATGACTACAATAAGGAAAAGGGAACAAATGCCCCCGCAGTGTCAAAATCTCCAGTTCTTCACCGATTTGTCACAATACACACTCCAGAAGAGGAAAAACATGAATCCAATAACCAAAGCTCTACGTAATCATAAAATATTGTACAGATGGGGCTACCCCACGAAACTTACAATTACCAGGGATAATCATACCCACGTAATTACTTCCCTGGAGAAAGGTATTGCTCTCTTGAAAGAATTGGACATAATTCCTGAACAGGATGAGGGCGTATATGCCTCAAGCACTCCAAGTCAAGTTCATCGCGAATGGAAAACAGTAACGGCAAAAAATGCCAAATCACATGCGTAATAAACGCTCAGATGCCACCTTAACATTTTGGGGTCCCAGTGTTTTCTGACCCTAGAAACTTAGAGGTCGAACTTTTCCCCCAATTGAATTTAGCAGCTTAAGCTGCCCACAGTTAACTTTCACCTAATACGCTCAATTTACTTTCTTCAGAGCGTGCCAATGTTTCACCAGTTACTCTGTTGTTTTGTTTTTATCTTTTTTTTCTTTCTATCGCCAAGTTCCTCAGATACTTATAGAGCCGGAAAACAGGAATCGAGACACCTACTCAAAACAGAACAGTATACTGTCATTTGTGGAATCAACCAGCCTAAGAAAAATGAGTATATCAACTGCACCCTCACTGTCTACAACAGTGAGTATCCAACTATACACATCAACATCAACTCCCTCTGCTGCCTGCGGCATCGTCTGCGGTCATCAGAGGGACAGAACATCTTTACTGTTGAG
Source organism: Lithobates septentrionalis (assembly GCA_037952835.1). NCBI lineage: Eukaryota > Metazoa > Chordata > Amphibia > Anura > Ranidae > Lithobates > Lithobates septentrionalis. Next base: position 1,637,178 of record JBBDGP010000825.1, read on the forward strand.
ACCCTGCACAGCAATAGCAGTACTCTCCACCAACCTCAATTATGACACTGAATATATTATCTATGAACACTAAAGGACTCTAACCATCCCGTAAAACGCAATTCCTTATGGAAAGAAGCCATTTCACACCATTGTGACATTGTATGCGCACAAGAGACACACTTCTTAGCCTCCAACCCCCCTAAATGTACCCACAAGAATTTTCCGCATATCTTTACAGCGAACGCTCATTCCAAGACCAAGGGAGTTCTAATAGCCATAAGGGATACAGTGGCATTCAAGATCCATGAAACTGTGTGTGACCCTTTAGGAAGATTTTTGATTCTAATCTGTGATCTAAACTCCACTACTTATACATTAGTTAATGTCTATTCACCTAACAACCACCAAATTCAGTTTTTTAACAGAATATTAAAAAAAGTGAAACGCCTCCAAAAAGGACTTTTGGTGATTTGCGGAGATTTCAATCTTACTCCTGACCCTACTTTGGACTCCACCTCTCAAGCCAAAAGAACAAGCCCAGCTCTTCTCCCCTCCATAATACAACATGATCTCCACGATGCATGGCGATGCTTGCACGCCACTGACAGAGATTTTACCTTTTTCTCATCACCTCATCGTATCTATACTAGAATCGACTTCTTTTTAGTGGACCAACAGATTCTACTACGAACATCATCAGTAACAATCAATCCAATAACATGGTCGGACCACGCTTCAATTGTCTTCTCCTTGTCGGACTCGATGTCGACTAACGCAAGACCGATATGGAGAATAAATACATTCCTTTTACAACAAAGGGAATGCAAAAAAATTTTTCAAGCACAATTATCCGAGTTCTTCTCAAACAATGTGGGATCTGTTAAAGACCCATTTGTGTTATGGAATGCACACAAAGCATTCATGAGAGGGATATGCATACAAATGGGGGCGAAGGAAAAGAGGCGGAGGCAAAGGCGGCTACAGGATTTGATAACCAAGATTAACACATTAGACAACCAAAACAAAATTAACCCATCTCCATCTATCTCCCAAAAAATAATTCAATTGAGATATGACCTTAGATTACTACTTCTTGAAAACTTTGAAAAAACCAGTAAGAGACTTAAAATGACATATTACGCTAACGGGAACAAGGCGGGTAAGCTACTAGCTCACACCATAAAAGGGCATAGAATCAAGGGAAAAATTCCCTACCTTATTCATCCTAATGCCGCGTACACACGAGCGGACTTTACGGCGGACTTTGCCCGGCGGACTGGATTTCGTCGGACAATTCGATGTGTGTGGGCTCCAGCGGACTTTGTTTTCTCAAAAGTTTGACGGAATTAGATTTGAAACTTGCTTTAAATTTATCCGACGGACTCTTCTTTCTAGCGGACAAACCGATCGTCTGTGTGCTAGTCCGACGAACTCAAACTGACGCATGCTCTGAAGCAATTACAAGACGGAAGCGCTCGGTCTGGTAAAACTAGCCTTCATCTTGAAGCTAGCACATTCCTCTTCTGTCGTCTTTTAATACAGCCTTTTTTTAGGATTGATAATGCGAGAGGAATGAAGCTGTTTTTCTGCTTTATATTCACACAGAGTTCTCACAAACTTCTTTCTTCATGATTTATCCTCCTGCCATGACTAATATAATATTTTGTAACAGCCAGATCTCCATAACTTTTAAATTTTAAAATAGATATTTTATTTTATTTTTTTTATTTCCGCACTTTAGCTATTTTACAATGTGTGTTAAATGTTAACCACATTTTTGGTGTGTATTTTCAAGTTACCACAATTAACATTCATATTTTGTGTTGTTTTAAAGAACCTTAATGAGGTTGTTGCCCCTTGTTCATTAGACATAGGGGGGTGTATTTAACAAAGGCAAAATCATTTTTCACTCCAATTGGTAATTATACATATAATTCCACATAAAGAGCATTTTGAAGTGTGTTCGCTGTGTATCCGAGGGGCACATGCAAGGAAGCCCAAACCAAAACAATTAATTTTTATTTGACATGATTTTCGGAAAAAATCAGCAGAGCTTCCCCCGAGCTTGTTTTTGACAAAAGGCTTAAATCATTTAAGAATATCAAGTGAAACGTTCACTTGAGAAATTGCACACCAAGTGCACTTGTTGGAAGTGCAGTCGCTGAAAAACTGAGGGGAAGAGCTTAAATTCGGGGAAGCTCTGCTGATTTATTCCTAAAATCATGTAAAATCAAAATAAATTCTTTTTATTTGACAAAAACACACATAGGGGTTGATTTCATAAAGGTAAAAAGCCTGTGCATTTTGGAAATTGCATTTGCCCTCTGCAAGAGCAGTTGCTCCCAAGCTTTATTAAATGTGAAGCAGCTCTGCTGACTTCCATCATCCAATCATGTGCAAGCAAAAATGTTTTTTTTTTCTTTTACTTGCACAGGATTGGGTACTCTTTGCAAAGTCAAGCTTTTAAATAATTTCTGATGCTCTGGAGCAATTGCACTTGCAGAGGGCAACTGCCCTCTGCAAAGTGCACAGACTATTTGCTTTTCTCAAATCAACCCCATAGTCTTTTCGACCTGTACCTGCCTACTCCCAAACAAAATGGCGTTTTTGAATCAAAAGACATAGGCAAGAATGTAAGGTAAACCAAAAAGTATTTGTTTGATAAACAAAAAAATTAGGAAGGCAACACTGGACACACTTTTAGAATCTGGGAAGCCTTTCGTCCCCCAGGACACACATCAAGTTTGAGGACAAGAAAATAGGTATCTTGCGACTATAGGGAGCACAGGGAGCACAGTCAGAACAGACAGAAACCAGGCAATCACTTTCGACTCTTCCGTGGAGCCTTCCCTCCACGCTTCTCTGCAGCCTTCCCTCCACGCTTCTCTGCAGCCTTCCTCGGAGGTTGTGCCTCTGGTGGTGTACTTGGGGCAGGAGGAGGAGGAGGAGGAGGAGGAGGAGTAGGAGTGCCTTCATCTGCTATATATGTGTTAGCAGTAAGCTCCCCTCTCAAGCCCTTCTGGTAAGCCTGGAAAAATAGACCCTCACAGAGGAGGCGTTGGCCCTTTTCCAACTCCTGTAATCTGCAGGCTATATAGGTGCCATACGCCTCCTCTGCATTGGGAGGTTTACTGAGGATCAGGCTTGCTTCCCGTATGAGCTCTAGGGATTCCTGCTCTGTTGCAGTCATCCTCCTGGGCCTTTTCTGTAGAATGCGGAGGGGAGCCACCTGGCACTCCGTGCGGCTTCTACTTGGCCCAGCCACAGCCTCCTCCTCTCTCCCACTGGGCAAGGCCTCCTCCTCTCTCCCACTGGGCAAGGCCTCCTCCTCTCTCCCACTGGGCAAGGCCTCCTCCTCTCTCTCACTGGGCAAGGCCTCCTCCTGGCTGAGGTCATCCTGGGTAAAAAAAAGGGACATAGTTGTAATTTTCTGTTATGCAATCAGACACAATTTTCAGCTCATAACTTTCAAACATAATTACACAAAATAGTAAAGGCTATCTATTTGACCACACCATTATTTCAGATGATCAACAATATCTGAAGTTACGTATATATTTGGCCACTACTGTCTAGTGATATGTCTACATATTACTCTTTGTGCAGAAGTGATTTTTGATGAAGCACTTTCAAAATGAACACCTTAACATCATTAATAACATTTACACAATCCCAAAATCTTCAAAAAAAGTATACCTGGCTGAAGCTGGGCGCATCCACTTCATCTATGGTGAAAAGGCCCAGTTCATCCTGGGACTCCTCAGCTGGGGTGGAGGTGGATGGAAGGCTGGAGGGAAGGCTGGAGGGAAGGGTGGGGGGAAGGGTGGGGGGAAGGGTGGAAAGGGATTGCCTGGCTTTGGTCTGCTCATCCAGGAATCGCAGTTTGTGGTAATACCACAACTTGGGTACATATACTTGGTCAGCTGCTGCCCCGGATCTCAGCGACTCCTGGATTTTTCTGTGTTCCCGCTTATACATATTACGCAAGATACCTATTTTCCTGTCCACAAACTTGAGGTCTGCCTGGGGGAGTCGAGTCTTCACAAACTCTAAAAGTGTGCCCAGTGTTGCCTTCCTAACATCACGATTATAATATTGGGGGTGTTTGACCTCCCAGAGGTTTTTCTTCTGCTCATATAGATCAATGAAATGGATCAAAAACTCTTCCTCTTTAAAGGGATTCATTATTTCTGCAAGACAAGACACAAGATCAAAACTTAAATGTCAGTCCCAAATCTCAGGATTAGTTTGTGTTGTAATCTAGGGGACACACACGGGGACACACACAAACACACACACACACACACACACACACACACACACACACACACACACACTCTTTAATCTTACCTTCGTTTGTGCCGCTCGCTACTTCCGCACGGACATACGTTGGCCATCGTACTAGCTTTATATACACTGCGCATGTGTCATGCTCCGCCTGCGTCGCCCGCCCCTGACGTTCGTGAGTACGATTTGGCCCCGCCCCTTCACTCTTCGTTGCGCAGTGGGAGTAGATAGCAAAAGATGGCGGAGCGATTAAGTGGAAGTAGCGCGGAGGAAAGCCCGGAGCCCCAAACATCCACATCCCGGAGGAGATATAAGGCCACCAACATGGCTTTTGAAGAGATGGTGGAGATGGTGTCCATATTAAGAAGGGAGGACTACGATGGCAAAAAAGGACCGTACACACGACCCAATATGAGGAAGGACAAAATAATGTCCTCAGTTGTCACCGCTCTGGAAGATAAATTTGGTACAAAACGTTCGAAAGAACAATTGCGGAAGCGGTGGTCTGACATCAAAAGTCGTGAGCCAGAACAATATTGGCGAATAAAGAAGCTGCTGAAAAAAAGTAAGTACTTGTGTTTTACTATTGAGATACAGAACTTGCATGCTGATCCTTATTTTTGGCGGTTTTTCTGCATCGTTCGTAAATACCGTTCTTTGGAATAGATCGGATACTTTATAAAGTGACGTTATTTTTTCGCCAAATACGATGGGACAGGGTTGGACATACATTTATGGCTTGATAATTTGGCGAATTCCCACAATGAGTTGATGTGGTGTAGATGTGTTTGAAAATATAATGCTTCATCAAAAATGATTCAGTGTAATGTAGGGACAGGACACAGCAGCTGTTTCCACATCTGGACTCACGAGCACTATAGTTAGTGGGAATGATTTAGCAGTCCCACTATTGTTCTTCGATTTTATTTTTTGAAATATTTAATTGGAATATTATTCCGTACGTTTTTTGGCTCTGCGTAACTTCTGCATACTTTCAGCTATTAAAACCATTCAACTATTAAAATGTTCGTCTCTTTGAGCTGATGTGTGGTCATTTTCAACTTTTTTAATACCATGTATACTTTATTAAATAATCAGTTTTTTTTCTCTTTTTTAAACATTGAATTCAATGGGAGCATGCTTGAAATCCTCAAATTCTTCTTCCGCTCCCAAAAGTTTCAGCTCCTTCATACTTTCACCTAGAGACACCAAACAAACTTTACAATGTTCACTAAATATTCATCTATCTGGCTATATCTTTTCAGTTTGATATTTTTATAATTTTTGGAGAAAAAGCTTTTTGTTTAGAGGTCATTTCGTGTAATTTTAGACATTAATCAGAGTGTACTGTGTTTGTTTTGTTGCCATGGTTACCAAAGCTTCTGTTATACACAGGGGGGGAGGTGGCCGGAGCATCTCAGCTCTGATTACAGAGCCCGGGGGAGGGGACAGACGCACCATGTACTGATTTATAATAGAGGAATATGATGGGGCAGTTTTGATGGCGGCCATTTTAGCCATTTAGCTATTCAGCATTCCCCCGCATTTTGCTAAGGAAATGCATTTTCTAGTGTACTATGTGACCATAACTAAATTTTTGAGGGGTAATACACATAGGAGATCATTGAGGTGTCAGCATCTGTGAAACTTGCCCAAAAATATGCATTCTTTCTAATTGTTGTTCAGAGGTAATGTTCATCCTGTCTTCAACATTTATTATGATGCAAAATTGGCAAAAAAAACATAACCAACATTTTACTTTCTTTATTAAAAAATAAAAGATCAGTGTGTTTTAACTTTACCTTTTTTTATAATCTCATAGGGGAGAGAAGACTCAGACAACAGTCCAAGGATCTCAGGACCCCCCCAAGTCACCAGCCTGAGGCCCAAGATACCCCAAGCCCCAGCCCAAGACCACGCCCACCCGACGACCTTGAGGAAGGAGAGGTGGAGGAAGTGTGCGAGGTTTCAAGCCCACCAAGTGAGTGACTGACACCCCAGCTTGAGTTACTATATTTTGGCGTGCATATTGTAAACCTTGTTTTTATTCACTCGTTTTAGGTGAGTTTCTGGTTGTGGAAGGCCAAGCGGCAGAGCACTTCACCACAGACAGTGCGCAAAGACTAATAGGCCAGATAATGCTGTGGAATGGCCACATAGATCAAATGCGTGAACAAATTCACAGCATGAAACTTCGCCTGGACTCCATGCAACAGGAAATGAAGAACATGATTGATGTTTTGGGCAGAATATAATCACGTTTGGCCTAAAAACATCAATCATGTTCTTCATTTCCTTGGGAAGTTATTTTGTTTTTAAAAAAAATTTTGCAAGTTTTGGGGTATACCCAAATTTACATTGTGTGATGCACACGGTGTGTCATCATGTGCTATCTTCCATCATGGGTTAGCAATGTACTTGTTTTGTGTTTGCAAACCCTTCATCCTGAAAAATCTTGGGTGGTGAGAGCAACCAAAAATGGGATTGCACACACAAAACATGTACATTGCTCTCCCATGATAGGAGATAGCACATGTTGACTTGACCCTTTAGTAAAGCTCAATTTTGATCATCTTATAAATGAGCAATTTCTGCAAGGGTGACATTACATGCACCGTTCTTGAAATATTGAACTTTGTAAGTTTTAATGTATTGTAAGTTTTGTTTATAAAAACACTGTTGTGTATGTAAATGTTTTGAGATAAAGGTCTATATATTTTAGAAAAGATGGCTTGAATAATTTAGTAAAAGATAATTTTTTTACACAACGTAAAATATTTTTTGACAAAATAAAAAGAACAACATTTTAAAAAATATGATACAAAATGCACCTTTCAATGTGCACCAAGTAAATTTTTTTTCCCTATACAATGTGTGTGGCTGTTTCTTTAAGTCAACATTTGGGGTTTGTTTTTGTGGGCCTGATTAACTAAAGCTAAATGCACTTGACACTACTACAAGTGCACTAGGAGACAGACATAACTTAAAGGTAAACAACAAGAAAAACAAGATATTTAGATAAACAAATTTTATTTGTTATTTTTGAAAAAAAATTATAGCTGTTGCTGAATAGCAATGGCCCCCCGACCATTAAAATAATTCACATAACGGTCACGCACTTGACGTGCGGTTCGGGGGGCCAAGCCAATACGGCCAATTTCTAGGCCTGTGAAATTGCTACTAGCCTCTTCCAGTCTGGGCTCAGGCCCAACAGAGGATAGATATGTAGCTGAATGTCTCCTTAAAAAGTTATGCAAGATGCAGCAAGCAAGGATGACATGGTTGAGTTTATAGTCCGCCAAATTAATAGCCGTAAGAAAGATACGGAACCGGCTGGCCAGAATACCAAAGGCATTCTCCACAACCCTTCTTGCTCTGGCCAGCCGATAATTAAATACCCTCCTCTCAGGGGTGAGTGTCCTTTGGGGGAACGGCCTCATCAAGTTCTCACAGAGAGCAAATGCTTCATCAGCAATAAAAACTGAGGGGAGTCCATCCACATTATCGTCATCAGGTGGCAATTCCAGGCCACCGGTCTGGAGACGATAGCACAGCTCGGTCTGTGCAAAGACTCCTCCATCAGACATCCGGCCGTTCTTCCCCACATCCACAAACATAAACTCCAAATGTGCCGAGACCACTGCCATCAAAACTACACTATGGAACCCCTTGTAGTTAAAGAAATATGACCCCGAATGCGGTGGTGGCACAATCCGGACGTGCTTCCCGTCAATCGCCCCTACACAGTTGGGAAAGTCCCAACGGTCAGCGAACTGGGAGGCCACAGTCTGCCATTCCTGTGGACTTGTAGGAAACTGTGGAGTGCAAAAAAAATAAGATAAGGACTTTAATAAAAAAATTGTATATCAGATTACACCAAAACATTAGTAAACAACAGCAGTCAAATATTATGAATATGTGTGTTTGTAATTGAAATGTTGAAAAACATAAGGCACACTTATAAGATTACTCACCCCCTATGATGGCCCATTGATACATTTGAATGGGGGGGGGGGGGTTCTAATTAGGTTAACAAACACACCTGACTGGCTGAAACATTTGTGGGGTGGGGGAGGGGTTCTAATTAGGTTAACAAACACACCTGACTGGCTGAAACATTTGTGGGGTGGGGGAGGGGTTCTAATTAGGTTAACAAACACACCTGACTGGCTGAAACATTTGTGGGGTGGGGGAGGGGTTCTAATTAGATTAACAAACACACCTGACTGGCTGAAACATTTGTGGGGTGGGGGAGGGGTTCTAATTAGGTTAACAAACACACCTGACTGGCTGAAACATTTGTGGGGTGGGGGAGGGGTTCTAATTAGGTTAACAAACACACCTGACTGGCTGAAACATTTGTGGGGTGGGGGAGGGGTTCTAATTAGGTTAACAAACACACCTGACTGGCTGAAACATTTGTGGGGTGGGGGAGGGGTTCTAATTAGGTTAACAAACACACCTGACTGGCTGAAACATTTGTGGGGTGGGGGAGGGGTTCTAATTAGGTTAACAAACACACCTGACTGGCTGAAACATTTGTGGGGTGGGGGAGGGACAAACAAGACAATGGAGCAGACAATATACATTGTTCAATGGACTATAGGCTAGAGATAAAAATGGACCCAGCATTGCATGGTGGGGAGGTTAATGAAAGAAATTATGCATGTATAGGGCAATAACTGATTAAAATAGGCATGCACAAAGATAAAGGGGACATTCACAGCAGATTGAAAGCATGGCAATTAGGTAAAGAGGACAGTTCTACAATACATCAAAAAACAGTTAATACATATCATGTAATGTTAAAGGATAAAACTTACCTTCATATATTCCTTCTGCAGGACCTGAATAATAGCAGAACAGGTCTCTGGGATTATGATCCCCAGAGCCTGGGGGGAGATGCCTGTCGAGAACTTTAAGTCCTGAAGACTTCTCCCTGTCGCCAAGTAACGTAACGTGGCAACTAGCCTCTGCTCCGCACTAATGGCTTGCCTCATGCAGGTATCCTGCCTGCTGATATAGGGGGTCAGCATAGCCAAAAGACGCTCAAAGATGGGGTCCGTCATCCTGAGAAAATTCCTGAAATCATCAGGATTATTCTCACGGAGCTCACGGAGCAAAGGCATATGAGAGAACTGGTCACGCTGGCGCAACCAATTCTTGGTCCATGAACTCCTCCTCACCCTGTTCATGGACTGGACTCGGGTCAAAGTATTAAACCCAACACCAAGTCCCCACACAGCACGAACTCGAGAACGAGTACGTCCACTCGACATGGCTTCAAAACGGTCGGCTGCTCAAACTAACAAACTTATAACAAACGCACTGAAGAACAGCAAGGCCTATGAAGAACGACCTGAAAATCAGGAACGAGCGGAGCAGAACGGCCTGCAAGGCAGGTTACGAACTGACCAACACGCACTGAAAAGCAGATACAAACCTCACAAGCACAAACTGAACCGCAGAAAACGAACGAAATAAGCTGAAGTGTGAAAAGCGCGAATCGTCTCTAACCAAACTTCTACTAACACGAGATTAGCAGAAGGAGCCCAAAGGGTGCCGGAGTGGGGCTTGGACTTCCTTTTTCTAGTCCCGTCGTACGTGCTATACGTCACCGCGTTCAAAACCAGCGGACTTTTGCAGTGACCGTGTGTGGCCAAGTCCGTCCGTTTTTAAGTCCGGCGCAAGGAGCAAACAAAGTCCGACGAAAAGTCCGCCGGGCAAAGTCCGCCGTAATGTCCGCTCGTGTGTACGCGGCATTACACTAATCAGAAGGAATTTCATCCCCAAAAAATAGCAGACGCGTTCAGTTCTTATTATAGTTCCCTATACAACCTGAAAAATGATCCCAAGACTCCTCAACCAACCCCAGAAATAATTAACAGCTTTCTTTCCCAACTACCAATACCAAAACTGACTGATACTCAATTGGAAACCCTCAATACTCCGTTTACTGAAATTGAGATCCATAAGGTAATCGATTCCTTACCTTTAAACAAATCTCCAGGTCCTGACGGGTTTAGTGGAGAATATTATAAAGAATTCAAATACACTTTATCACCGTATTTAAACAGAATTTTTAGTGCCGCTGCCGCCTCTGCCTCTTTCCCTCCGGAGATGTTAGAAGCACTTATTATAACTTTGCCTAAGCCAGGGAAGGAGCCCAATTCCCCTCCGAACTTTAGGCCAATATCGCTCTTGAACACTGATCTAAAGTTATATGCAAAACTATTAGCAGCCCGACTGGTAGATATATTACCCACATTGATTCATCCTAAACAAACGGGTTTTACTAAAAATAGACAGACATCTGACGCTACCCGAAGATTAATTAACATCATACACCTAGCGGAGGTGAAGAAAAGGCCTTCTCTGCTCCTAACTTTGGATGCAGAGAAGGCCTTTGACCGTAAACACTGGTAGTACTTACTTAAAGTACTAGAAACTTTTGGATTTAATAGCACCATACTCTCGGCCATTATGGCTTTATACTCTAAACCTTCTGCCAGAGTGTACATATCGGGATTACTTTCATCCCCATTTTCCATATCTAATGGAACAAGGCAAGGATGTCCCCTATCCCCTTTAATCTTTAATTTATTAACCGGTTCCTGACCGGCGCACGCCGATGTACGTCGGCAGAATGGAACGGCTGGGCAAACGGACTTACAGGCACGTCCATTTGAATTCCCCGCCGTGCCATTGCGTGTGCGCCGCCGGCTGGGAGCTCCATGAGTCGGGTCGCAGGTCCCGTGGACTCGATCGCCGCGGGGATACCCGTGATCACCTCACAGAGAGGATGATCGGGGAGATGCTGATGATTTAGTGATCAGTGTCACTGATCACTGCTCTCTGTCATCGGGAGCAGTGATCAGAGTAATGACACTGCTAGCCCATCCCCCTACAGTTAGTAATCACTACCCTAGGACATACTTAACCTCTCCCCGCCCCCTAGTGGTTAACCCCTTCACTGCCAGTGTCATTTACACAGTAATCAGTGCATTTTTAATCGCTGTATAAATGACAATGGTCCCAAAAATATGTCAAAAATGTCCGACATGTCCACCATAATGTCGCAGTCACAATAAAAATCGCTGATCGCCGCCATTACTAGTAAAAAAAAATTATTAATAAAAATGCCATAAACTATCCCCTATTTAGTAAACGCTATAACTTTTGCGCAAACCAATCAATAAACGTTTATTGCGATTTTTTTTACCAAAAATATGTAGAAGAATACGATCGGCCTAAACTGAGGAAAAAAATGTTTTTTTATATATTTTTGGGGGATATTTATTATAGCAAAATGTAAAAAATAATGCGTTTTTTTCAAAATTGTTGCTCTTATTTTGTTTATAGCGCAAAAAATAAAAATCGCAGAGGCGATCAAATACCACCAAAAGAAAGCTCTATTTGTGGGAAAAAAAGGACGTCAATTTTGTTTGGGAGCCATTTTGCACAACCGCGCAATTGTCAGTTAAAGCGACACAGTGCCGAATCGCAAAAAACGCTCTGGTCAGGAAGGGGGTAAAATTTTCTGGGGCTGAAGCGGTTAATGGAACCCTTTGCTATCCACATCCGTTCTCATGCTAATATAGCAGGTTTCAAAACAGGAGGAACTAACCACACCATCAGCCTTTTCGCTGACAATGTTATATTGATACTAACAGAGGTGGAACCTTCCCTGGCTGCAGCTCATGAATCTCTATCATTGTTTAATCGAGTATTTTACTAAAAAGTCAATTAAAGTAAATCTCAAATATTAGGTCTAGGCATAGAGTAGATGACCACACACAGAATAGACTTCAGGAAAGGTTTCCATATGCTTGGAGCTCTAAAGGAATAAAGTACTTAGGCATAACATTAACTGAAAAGGCCGAGCAACTAATCAATGCAAATTACACGCCATTCCTCCAAGACCTTTATTCAAAGTTAAACAACATAACCAAAATAGAACTCACGTGGTCAGGAAGACTAGCGGCATTTAAAATGATGATTTTACCTCAATTTATTTATTTATTTAGAGCCTTGCCGATACCAGTCCCTGAAAACTTTTTTACTAAATCCCAATCAGTAATTAACTCATTCCTATGGCAAAAGCAAAAAGCCAGATGTGCATTTCACAAACTGATCAAAATTAGGAGAGCTGGTGGGGTGGGTCACGTACTGTTGAAGGACTACTACTTAGCAGTTATCCTAGCTCAAACAAGACAATGGTTTCCACATCCCCAATCACCTAAATGGATAGAGCTAGAAAAAGCCCAATGTGGGGCAAGAGCAGACTTGCTACACTGACAAGGCTGCAATGATGGACACTGACAATGCTACACTGACAAGGCTGCAATAATGGACAAGGCTACAGATGGACACTGATAAGGCTGCATTGATGGGCATTTAAATGTAAGTTTTTCCTTAAACTTCCCTCCTAAAAGTTTTTTTCCTTAAAATTCCCTCCTAAACTTGGGGTGCGTGTTATACGCCGGAGCGTGTTATACGCCGATAAATACGGTACTTACCCCCCTTACTTAGCGTCACCAGTGACACTAATACAGCGATCAGAAAAATGATCGCTTAGTGACACTGGCAACGGGGGGTGATCAAGGGGTTAAAACTTTATTAGGGGGGTTAGGGGGTACCCTAGACCTGAAGTAGGGCTTACACTAACTGCCCTACCACTTATAACTGTCAGAAACTAACACCAATATATTATAATATTATAATATACCAGACCTTCAGGTCTGGTATGGATTTTGGGGGGACCCCACGCCCAAAAAAAAAAAAACGGCGTGGGGTCCCCCCAAAAATCCATACCAGACCCTTATCCAAGCAAGCAACCTGGCAGGCCGCAGGAAAAGAGGGGGGGACGAGAGTGCGCCCCCCTCCTGAACCGTACCAGGACACATGCCCTCAACATTGGGAGGGTGCTTTGGGGTAGCCCCCCAAAACACCTTGTCCCCATGTTGATGAGGACAAGGGCCTCATCCCCACAACCCTGGCCGGTGGTTGTGGGGGTCTGCGGGCGGGGGGCTTATCAGAATCTGGAAGCCCCCTTTAACAAGGGGACCCCCAGATCCCGCCCCCCCTGCGTGAAATGGTAAGGGGGGTACTTACCCCTACCATTTCACTAAAAAACTGTCAAAAATGTTAAAAATGACAAGAGACAGTTTTTGACAATTCCTTTATTTAAATGCTTCTTCTTTCTTCTATCTTCCTTCATCTTCTTCTTCTTTTGGTTCTTCTGGCTCTTCTGGTTCTTCCTCCGGCGTTCTCGTCCAGCATCTCTTCCACGGCGTCTTCTATCTTCTTCTCCTCGGGCCGCTCCGCACCCATGGCATGGGGGGAGGCTCCCGCTCTTCTCTTCATCTTCTTCTTCATCCTCTTCTCTTCTTCCTTCTTCTCTTCTTCATTTTCTTCTCCGGGCCGCTCCGCACCCATGCTGGCATGGAGGGAGGCTCCAGCTGTGTCACGGAGTCTCCTCGTCTGACGGTTCTTAAGTAACGGGGGGCGGGGCCACCCAGTGACCCCGCCCCCTCTGACGCACGGTGACTTGACGGGACTTCCCTGTGACGTCACGGGGAATGCCACAGGGAAGTCCCGTCATGTCCCGTGCGTCAGAGGGGGTGGGGTCACCGGGTGGCCCCACCCCCCCGTTATTTAAGAACCGTCAGACGAGGAGACGCCGTCACACAGCGGGAGCCTCCCTCCATGCCAGCATGGATGCGGAGCGGCCCGGAGAAGAAAATGAAGAAGAGAAGAAGGAAGAAGAGAAGAGGATGAAGAAGAAGATGAAGAGAAGAGCGGGAGCCTCCCCCCATGCCATGGGTGCGGAGCGGCCCGAGGAGAAGAAGATAGAAGACGCCGCGGAGGAGATGCTGGACGAGAACGCCGGAGGAAAAACCAGAAGAGCCAGAAGAACCAGAAGAAGATGAAGGAAGATAGAAGAAAGAAGAAGCATTTAAATTAAGGAATTGTCAAAAACTGTCTCTTGTCATTTTTAACATTTTTGACAGTTTTTTAGTGAAATGGTAAGGGTAAGTACCCCCTTACCATTTCACACAGGGGGGGGCCGGGATCTGGGGGTTCCCTTGTTAAAGGGGGCTTCCAGATTCCGATAAGCCCCCCGCCCGCAGACCCCCACAACCACCGGCCAGGGTTGTGGGGATGAGGCCCTAGTCCTCATGAACATGGGGACAAGGTGTTTTGGGGGGCTACCCCAAAGCACCCTCCCAATGTTGAGGGCATGTGGCCTGGTACGGTTCAGGAGGGGGGGGGCGCACTCTCATCCCCCCTCTTTTCCTGTGGCCTGCCAGGTTGCGTGCTCGGATAAGGGTCTGGATTTTTGGGGGGACCCCACGTCGTTTTTTTTTTTTGGCGCGGGGTTCCCCTTAAAATCAGGTCTGGTATGGAATTTAGGGGGAACCCCACGTTTAAATTTTGGCCGGGGTTCCCCTTAAAATCCATATCAGACCTGAAGGGCCTGGTATGGAATTTAGGGGGACTCCCACGTCATTTTTTTTTTTAAATTTTGGTTCGGGGTTTCCCTGTGTTGAATTCCCATGCCGTTTTTATCAATGAACTTCTATGTGTATTGTCGGCAATGCAATAGCCGTGGGTAGTTTTAAATGGAATTTTGCTGTCAGACTGTTATAAACACGGGAAACATGCGCCCCTTTACAGGCATACTATAGACACCCCCCAGGTACGAAATTTAAAGGGATATTACACTTTTATTGTTTGGCTTTAAACATTATTAAAATCACTTTTCCTGAAAAAACTGCCGTTTTTAAAACTTTTTTTTGCATTGATCCATGTCCCCTGGGGCAGGACCCGGGTCCCCAAACACTTTTTATGACAATAACTTGCATATAAGCCTTTAAAATTAGCACTTTTGATTTCTCCCATAGACTTTTAAAGGGTGTTCTGCGGCATTCGAATTTGCCGCGAACACCCCAAATTGTTCGCTGTTCGGCGAACTTGTGAACAGCCAATGTTCGAGTGGAACATGAGTTCGACTCGAACTCGAAGCTCATCCCTAGTAACCAGAACTGGAGGCATATGTGGCCTGACTAGAGTCTTGTAAAGTGGTAGAATTATAGTTTTCTCCCTTGAGTAAATCCACTTTTTAATGTATACTAATATTCTGCATGCTGCAGCTTGGCATTGCATGTCCTTGCTGAGCCTGTGATCTACTAGGACCCCCAGATCTTTTTCCATAATGGATTTTCCTAGATGTTCTCTCCCTAGCGAGTAACTTGCATTCATGTTTTTGGCCCCCAAATGCATTACTTTACATTTCTCAACATTAAACCACATTTGCCATGTAGTTGCCCACCCCTTTATTGTATTGAGGTCTTTTTGTAAAGTTTCTATATCTTTCTGTGAAGTAATTGCCCCGCATAGCTTTGTACACTGAGACTAAACTATACCAACCTCTACATCATGTATGAATAAATAACATTTTGATGCACTTGGATGTTTTTACCTGATATGCACTGAAAGTTCAGTTGGGCCTCAACTGTTCCCACCAGCTATATGCTGTATATGTGGTGGCTAGGGTTTATCTAGGAGCCATTGCACATATGAGTCTATGGCAAATGACTTTCTGTGCTGAGAGTATACTCACTGCACACTCCTAGCCCAGTGACTAAACTATCACATAAAACTCCGAATCATTGTATACTACAGGGAGCTTCCAACCATGTGACCACTATGACAGCCAATCACAGCAGTCACATGATCGAACCTCTGCCTCTCAGCATTCAGATCCTTTTAGCCACTTCCTGTCCAGCAACGTACCGGTACTTTGCTGCACTTTTGGTGGTTATACCAAGATGATGCCTGCATCATCCCCGTACCGTCTCTTAGAGCCGGCAGTTGGCTCAGCAGACGTGTCTGCCAATCTGATTTCATTGGCTGTTGGTTATAGTAAACCGGAAGCGATGACATAACATCACTTCCGGTTTACTCAGAAGCTGTTGGCGCCAGTTTTTGAAAATCGAAAGCATTCAGAAACACCGATCTTGGTGTTTTGAATGCTTTTAAGTGCAGAGGAGGTATTTGGGGTCAGATCTCTCCATAAAGAGGACCTATCACATGCCTCTTGCTGTCACAAGGATGTTCACATTCCTTATGATAGCAATAAAAGTGATACAAAATAAATAAATTTAATTAAAGCAACTGTGTAACAATAAAATAAATTAAAAATGAAAAAAAATATTTTAACGTCTCCCGTCCTCCGGCACTTGTGCGCAAAGGCAAACGCACACTTTGGTCACGCACCCAAACAGCAATAGTCCCACACATATGAGGTATCGCCTCAAACATCAGATCATGGGCAGTAATTCTAGCCCCAGACCTCCTCTGTAAATCTAAAGTGGTAACCTGTAAAGGCTTTTAAAACGTTGCTTATGAATAGTACAATTTACGTTGTTTGTCACCGTTGCACGGGCATGCACAATTTTAAAATGTGACATGTTTGGTATCTATTTACTCTGCATAACTTCAACTTTTATATTTTACAAAAAAATGGGTTATGTATTGTGTTTTTTTGCATTAAAATTCAAAAAAGTGTATTTTTTCCTAAAAAATTGTGTTTAAAAAAGCACTGCGTAAATACCATGTGACATAAAAAATGGCAAAACCCACAAATTTATTCTTTAGGGCCTCTGCTTTAAACACGTTGAACAAAGGTTTTTATTAATCAAATGGTGCATACATGTTATGTTTGCTTTGCATATAAACTTGGTAACTGTTTGAATGTTATACATTTTGTAGGTAAGATAACAGGTACACTGTTTTTGCCATGTGGGTATGTTTTATGAGTACACATATTACAAATAAAGACTACACAGTGAGATATGTGTCCGAGTATTCATTCCAAACTAATATGGTTTTGTTACAAACATGTATCAGACTCTTGTAGCCAGCGGTCCCTTGCCTTGTTATATTTGTTGGGGCAACCTCTATTAATATATATACATTTTTTGTATGATAGGGTATTATTCACTTCTAGTTTCCATTCTACTATCTTGGGAGGTGTCTGTCTCATCCATTTTTTAGCTATAATTTTCCTGGCCGAAAACAGCATCTCATGAAGAAATATTTTTGTATATTTATCAATTGTGTCTGGTAATATTCCAAGAAGGTATTGTTTTGGGTCTAATGTTAGGGGTGAGCCCATTATATCATGTAGAAATGCTACGATTTTCTTCCACAAGCCTTTTATCTTGGGGCATGTCCAGATCAGGTAGAAGAATGTGCCTGTCTCTTTTCCACGCATCAGACATGTTGTAGATTGAGTGCGTTTGTATCTTGCCACTCTAAGGGGTGTGAGCTATGCCCTGTGTAGAATATAAAGTTGTGATAGTCGATCAGATAGTTTGGGGGGGACAGCCTTAGTGGACTCCAGTGCCTCCCCCCACTCCTCATCCTCAATTGGTCCCACCTCTCTCTCCCATCTGGGTTTCAGATCGTATGCTATTTTGGTAGAAATGGGGGTAGAGAACATATTGTAAAATGCTGAGATTACTTTATGGGGGTCCGTGCTCTTAATTACTGCCATAATGACATTGGGTGAAGGGTGTGGGACGGAGTCAGGAAACTGAGATTGTGTCACGTGGCGGAGTTGTAAAAATCTAAAAAACATTCGGGTTTGAATTGTAAATTCTTCTCTAAGTGAATCGAAAGTTTTAAGGTGTCCGTCTTTTAGGAGGTGATGTAGATACAATACTCCCTGTGTGGACCATATGCTTGTGTCATGTATTTTGGTGAATTCAGGGAGATTCTTGTTATGCCATATCGGAGTGTAGTCATTTTATTGTGAAAAAAGAAATACAGCGCTGTGTAGAATAAAGGTGTAAATAGCAGCCAACACAGCTATAGACTAAAAGCAATTCGTTCAGGTGTGAAAAAGTGTAGCGCTATTATGCCAAATATAAATATTAAATTTGACAATGAAAGGTAAAAAAAGTACTAAAAGAGTACCCTACTATGCAAAAGGGTACACA
This sequence comes from Lithobates septentrionalis, assembly GCA_037952835.1. NCBI lineage: Eukaryota > Metazoa > Chordata > Amphibia > Anura > Ranidae > Lithobates > Lithobates septentrionalis. The sequence goes on from JBBDGP010000825.1 coordinate 1,655,456, forward strand.
TAAAGGTGCATAAAGGGTCTACCTTAGTGAAAGAAGTGACTTATGCTTGAATAAATGACTCATACTAAATAAACAACATGATATGTAAAAAATCAATCAACAAATGACCTACTATAAACGTGAATAGAAAAAAGTGACTGAATATATAAATAAAACAATCATACCACAATAACTGTTAAAATGTGAATATGAAGACCAAAGCTAGCAAGTATGTTTTAAGATTTGGCAAGTACATATAAATTTGAGTCCAAGGATGATCCAAAACACACTTAGGCAGATAATCGCACGGCGTTGATACTCCAAAGAACTGTGATAACAAATGGGCCACCACCAGTGAACAAAAGGAGGCTTACCAGATGTCAATGACCTGGAGGGGCTTACGCCCCCCAAGTCATACAGGCTTGTGAGTCAACTAACTTGATGGATACACTGGGCTAAACTGGCACGACAGGTCTTGGATCAAACCACCGACTTGGCACAGACATTTTCAGACATCAAATTGGAGATAGTTTTCCAATAGGACAAAAGGCTCGGTGTTCAAAAACCATGCAGAGATAGATAAAAAATTTGCATAATGTGATACCGTTTAACTACTTCAGCCCCGGAAGAATTTACCCCCTTCCTGACCAGAGCACTTTTTGCGATTCGGCACTGCATCGCTTTAACTGACAATTGCACGGTCATGCGACGTGGCTCCCAAACAAAATTGACGTCCTTTTTTTCCCCACAAATAGAGCTTTCTTTTGGTGGTATTTGATCACCCCTGCGGTTTTTATTTTTTGCGCTATAAACAAAAAAAGAGCGACAATTTTGAAAAAAAAACGCTTTTTTTTTTACTTTTTGCTATAATAAATATCCCCCATAAATATATAAAAAAGCTATTTTTTTCCTCAGTTTAGGCCGATACGTATTCTTCTACATATTTTTGGTAAAAAAATCGCAATAAGCGATTATTGATCGGTTTGCGCAAAAGTTATAGCGTTTACAAAATAGGGGATAGTTTTATGACATTTTTATTAATATATATATTTTTTTTAAATGGCGGCGATCAGCGATTTTTATCGTGACTGCGACATTATGTCGGACATATCGGACTTTTTTGACACATTTTTGGAACCATTGTCATTTATACAGCAATTAGTGCTATACAAATGCACTGATTCCTGTGTAAATGACACTGGCAGTGAAGGGGTTAACCACTAGGTGGCAGTGTAGGGGTTAAGTGTGTCCTAGGGGCATGTTTCTAACTGTGGGGGGCATGGCTCTGTGTGACACATCACTGCTCTCTGCTCCGATGACAGGGAGCAGAGATCAGTGACACTGTCACTAGGCAGAACAGGGAGATGCTTGTTTAAATTAGCATCTCCCCCGTTCTTTCTCCCCGTGAGGGGATCGAGTCTGCGGGACCTGTGACCCGACTCACGGAGCTTACTGCGGGCGCCCACTGGCCGCCTCTTAAAGGGGAAAGTACAGGTTCGTGATTCTGCCTGTACGAGCCCTTCTGCCGCAGTATATCTGCGTGAGGCGGTCGGCAAGCGGTTAAATAGGGTTTATTAAAGAAAAAAGTTGTAAACTCACATGTTAGAGGATCATCAAATAGGCTTAATAAATACAGGAACAAGAGCGGTATATGTGTGTGGGTCCACCCGACGCGTTTCAACTAAAAAGCCCTCATCTACATGTTTATTTAGCATGAGTCATTTATTCAAGCATAAGCCACTTCTTTCACCACGGTAGACCCTTTATGCACCTTTATGTGTACCCTTTTGCATAGTAGGGTACTCTTTTAGTACTTTTTTTACCTTTCATTGTCAAATTTAATATTTATATTTGGTATAATAGCGCTACACTTTTTCACACCTGAACGAATTGCTTTTAGTCTATAGCTGTGTTGGCTGCTATTTACACCTTTATTCTACACAGCGCTGTATTTCTTTTTTCACAATACAATGACTACACTCCGATATGGCATAACAAGAATCTCCCTGAATTCACCAAAATACATGACACAAGCATATGGTCCACGCAGGGAGTATTGTATCTACATCACCTCCTAAAAGACGGACACCTTAAAACTTTCGATTCATTTAGAGAAGAATTTACAATTCAAACCCGAATGTTTTTTAGATTTTTACAACTCCGCCACGTGACACAATCTCAGTTTCCTGACTCCGTCCCACACCCTTCACCCAATGTCATTATGGCAGTAATTAAGAGCACGGACCCCCATAAACTAATCTCAGCATTTTACAATATGTTCTCCAACCCCATTTCTACCAAAATAGCATACGATCTGAAACCCAGATGGGAGGGAGAGGTGGGACCAATTGAGGATGAGGAGTGGGGGGAGGCACTGGAGTCCACTAAGGCTGTATCCCCCAAACTATCTGATCGACTATCACAACTTTATATTCTACACAGGGCATAGCTCACACCCCTTAGAGTGGCAAGATACAAACGCACTCAATCTACGTGTGTTTTTAATCGTTTTTAAATAAATGGGATTACACTATTCTGGTCCATTTTGTATCCTTCCTTATATTCCTTGATGTCCCACTGGGGGAGAGGAACAGGTCACCTACAAGGCTTATCCATACCATGGCAGCAAGCCAAATCTTGCAAAGGCTATTATTGACCTTTTTTTAATTAAAAAGGTCAACATCTTCTGCTAAGCGGACATCCACTTTCTGAGCACTTTGGGTGTTTACTACAGCTGGTGGAGGTTGTGCAACTACACAGAGGAAGATCCACTTTTTTTGATTCATATATCTTGCAGCAGCGGAAGATTCATTTATATTTATATTGATTTGTTCATTTTTTTCCAATTGCATGTGGACTATTTTTATTCATACAATTTTTTCTATATTTTTTTTTGGTATTCACCTTTGTTGTCACTAAGAAAATATTTTACTCTATATGCAGGGATCATACGGTATATAGCATTTTCGCATGGTACACTGTTGTGTTTTTTTCATACATTTGAATATAACAATTTAGGTGTCATTTAGTTCACCGTTTATATAGACCTAATGCTAAACAGGAGCAGTGAGACAGATTTTGTAAAACATTGACTACAAGGTTACAGCTTGATTGTTAATTTCCTCCCTCAGCTACTCTGGGATAGCACTGAAACTTTACAGGCTATCAGTTTATAGTCAATTGTGAATTATGGGCAAATCATTTTTGCTCTTACTGCTACTTTAATGGCAATACCTCACATGTTTGGTGCAATCACCATTTACATATACATGCCAGACCTACCTGAACACCTGCATTTGCATTTTTGCATGGGGAGATGGGGTGCTTTTACCTTTTTTTATCATCTTTATTTATTTTAAATTTTTTTGCACTTTAAAAAAAAAATTATTAATTTAATTTTGTTACTCTCACAAGGGGTTGAACAAGTCCCCGTGTGATAGCTTTGGGCAGGTGACAGATACTCTTTATGGAAACATCAGGGGTCTGTTAGACACCTGATATCTCCTCAGCCCTCCAAAGCAACTAATTAAACACTGATCATGCTTGGCTAGATTATTTTCTGGCTGCAACAGTCAGGAAATTATGTCACAAAGCCAGAGATGACGAAATCCTCGTTGCTTCCGGCATCATCCATCACAGAGGAGATGGGGGAACAGATGTTCCTCCATTTTCTCTGTGTGCAGCCGTCCTGACTGCTTACCAAGGTCCCTGAGAAATAGGTGAGCTAGGGAACCACTGTGGGCAATGGCAGAAGGGGGGAACCTTCAGCGTAATGTAAAAGGGATCAGGCAGCTGTAAAGCTGCATAGATCATTTCTACAAGAAATCAGGCCACTGGTTGAAAAAAAACAATACCAGAATCATGGCTGCAGATTCAGCCATGATCCTGGTATAACCACTTGCTGACAGGACATTTAATATATACGCCAGTAGGTTAAAGGACTTGGGATAGGACTGTTTGGTGCTTACAGAGCACAACAGGTGCACAATAAAAATGGTAAGGTCATACATTATACAATTTCTTGTACAATTTTCCTTTCCATATAATATGAGGTTAAACCTAAATACTTTCCATTTGTATGCAATCAGGCAGGCACTTGCACTACATAGTTGAAGGTAAATCTAAAGGAAATCAAACAAGAAATTTGTATAATGTATGTCCAGCTTATCTTTTCTGTATAGGCATCGGATGCTGACAATGTACTGTATGTGTTTACCTGTGTGTGTGCTTCATATGTAAAAGGACAATTTAAAATACACATTATTTACTTAGGTGGAATAAATACATTGAAACTAAATTTTAGCAGTTCATTTACAGTCTTAATAGTGCAACTGAGCCTTACATTAAATATCTAAAGCCAAAACGTGTTTAAGTTTGGGATAGAGTAGGATATAGTTAAACCTTTTTTTAAAAACTGTGCTCCAAAACCCTCACTTACTGTCCTCTGGATACATTAGAAAGTTCAAGGAAGGGGGGCGTGGCCGGATGGTGAAGAGAGCAGTCGCATAGACACACAGCTCCGGCTCCCAACGGCCATCCTACAGCTATCCTGGGTCCTAGATCCTCGTGGAAGACATCATTCTGTTCCCCACGGCTGTGGGCACCCACCAGACTGGCTGACATGGTGAAATACGGGCCGCCGCGGCCCTCACACACAGCGGAACAACTAGCGCGGTTCCGGAGGCAAAATGGCGCCGAGACACATGCAGGGCACTCAGACACGCTGCAGCCCTCCTCCTCAGCCATCCAGGACTCTGTAACAGGGGTGAGTGCATCAATTCCTGCTATATTCCGCACACCTACAGAACCCCTGCAGACACCAGAATCACAGCAATCTGCTGAATTTAGTCAGGCAGCGGATTCTCCCCCTGCTGAGCCTACATTATCTACTATTATGCTGGCTATTCAGGATTGCAAGGCCTCCCTCTCCACTCAAATAGCTTCTATCCGTATGGACTTTTCTTTATTGAAACAAGATGTCCAGAACCTCAGAGACCGCACAGGGGATGCTGAGGAACGGATTAGTACATTAGAAGACACTGTACACCCCATGTCTGTTACTATACGTGATACCACCAGCGAGATGGCGGCACTACGCGCTAAAATCGACGATTTGGAAAATCGCTCTCGCAGGAACAATCTCAGATTTGTGGGATTTCCAGAACGCGCGGAAGGTTCCCATCCTGAAAAGTTTCTTTATTCCTGGCTGCGGGACATTTTTGGCAAAGACGCACCCTCATTCTCACATGTTATAGAGCGTGCACATCGCACTCCTCCTCGTCCACCTCCAGTGGGAGCCCCACCACGCTCCATCATAGCACGTATCCTCAACTTTCAAGATAAAGTTGCCATCCTACGCCTGGCACGTGAAAAAGGCCCGCTCTCATTTAATGGCAATAATATCTCTGTTTATCCGGACTTTTCCGCTGAAGTTCAACGCCAGCGGATTTCCTTCTCAGCAGTGAAGTCTAGATTGCGCACAGAAGGCCTCTCCTACGCCATGCTTTTCCCTGCTAAATTGCGCATTATCCATGACGGTAGGGCCCATTTCTATACTAATCCTAAGGAGGCCATGAAATGGCTGAACGACCATTATGGTGCAGCACATAGAAGCAGAGGAGACTGAGGGCACTCTTAACCTGCAAGGAAAGATCTACACCCTGCTATGCAAGTTTCAGCGTCAACAGTCTGCATGTCTCCTCATTGTAATGTGGGGGTTTTTTTGGTTTCTTCCCCCCTTTTTATATATTTTTTTTGGGTTCCTTCTACTTTACAATCCAACCTGCATTGCTACGATTTACGTCTTATGGTAACCTGCATACCGGAACAATCACACCAGAACAATCATCCGATCAAAAAAAAAGGGGGCAAAGAAGAAAGAGGGGAAAGGAAGGGAAGATTTGGGGGGCTTTTTTTCTCTTCTTCCCTCTTCTTTTTGTTTTGTTTTTTTTCTCCACGTGAACAATCAGCTCATCTACCCTTCAACAGGACATGTCTACTAGAGGGGAAGGAATAGAGAGAATTGGGAAATTTTTTTTTTTTTCTCTCTCTTCCCTCTCTCCTCGGTCAATAGTTGGGAGCCCCACCAGACCCCACACTATCCCCCTTACCAGCTTGTGGCGAGGCCACGGTACAGTTTTTTTCGCTTCCGCAGTTGCTGGTTGGGAAGGACTTCTAGTTTAGGGATCCAAAGCTTGCTATGTTTGGGATGGCTGAGCGGGGTGGGGGGCACAAAGGTTTAAAGAAAAAGGTGGTTGGGGTTTTTTTTCATGTTTTTTGTCTTTTGTTTTTTCCTCCCCTTTTTACTTTTTATGTCCTTTCTAACACACCTATACCATTTGCTAATGGAAAGTCATCAAAAGTATGCCGGGTCATTACATGTAGGGGTTTATTAATACCTCTGTGGTCATTTATATGTCTAATGTTTTTTTCTAAGGCAAAGAAGGGAAAATGTTCTTGGTCCATGTTACCTTGTCGGCAGACCCACGCACTTTTTTGTCATGTGCTTGTGTGTGCTTCAGGTGGCGCGGCCCATCTACCCATATTGATACCAAGTCAGAGGTTTACTTATGCATCTTTATTACTTCATGTTTTATTATGGCACAACCCCTTAGGATAGTCTCCTGGAACACTAGAGGCCTGAATGCACCTCAGAAAAGATCCTTGGTTTTTTCTGTGTTGAAAAAATGTCACCCTCACATTATTTGCCTCCAGGAGACTCACCTGACAGGTTCTAAGATAAGGGCTCTAAAACGCCCCTGACTATCTAAGCTATATCATGCCACCCACACTAATTACTCGAGAGGTGTATCTATACTCCTGGCTAAATCCCTTCCAGCTGAGTTGATTAGTGTTAAAACAGACCCAGAGGGGAGGTACATTGTTCTTATACTACGAATTTCTACTATAATCTTTACATTGGTAAACATCTATGTTCCCCCTCCATTCTCAGTAGAAGTACTCTCTAAATTATCCCTGCAATTACTGAATAGGCCCTCGGGCCCTCTGCTTTATATAGGGGATTTTAATACAGTCCTGGACCCAACGGTGGATCGCCTGGGGGGGGGCAGATCTTTTCCCTCCTTTGTAGACTGGGCTCAGGTTCATGGTCTGACGGAGGTGTGGCGATGGAAACATCCGGATGAACGCCAATTTTCCTGCCATTCGGATTCCTTCCATACTATGTCTAGGCTAGATATGGCTTTTGCGTCGACGGAGACCCTTCCGGTTGTCTCCGCCGTCTCATACCTGCCCAGGGGGGTTTCCGATCATGCCCCCTTGTCTGTGTCCCTTCTCATCCTTCCAGGCTCGGGACCTGCTTTATGGCGCCTGAACTCCTACTGGCTGGAAGACGAGATAGTACAGGGCGAGTGTAGGACGAATATTTCTAACTACTGGAAGCAAAACTTAAACAAAGTAGACCCCCCCACGGAATGGGATGCATTTAAGTCCACATTAAGAGGTACCTTTATGTCTATTACAGGAATTTTACGTAAAAATAACAAGATGCGCACTGAGGAATTAGAAAATGCTATGTTAAGTGCGGAATCTGCCTATGCCTCTAACCCTGTCTCTGACACTAGGGAGACATGGTTACAGTGCCGTAGGCAATATGAAATTCGTTTGCTAGATCTCACACAAAAACGCATGTTGTATGCCTCACAAAAATCGTTTGAATATGGTAATAAAGCAGGACGTCTCTTGGCATATTTAACCAAACCTGATCATACCCCCATTTCTATACCACGAATCCTGACTGCACAAGGCACGATCAGTGACAACCCAAGAGACATCCTAGACTCCTTTCTAAACTTTTACAGAAAACTGTACACTTCCAGAGTTGACTATGATGATTCCCAGTTGTCTGACTATCTGGCTGACATATCCCTTCCCTCTCTGTCAGATGAGGGACGGGACATGTTGGAGGAACCTATCACGGTGGAAGAGATTGCAGCAGCTATCTCCCAAATGCCTGCACATAAAACCCCTGGACCTGATGGTTTCCCGACTGAATGGTACGCTAAGTTCAAGGACCTCCTATCCCCCTTCCTTCTCTGAACCTATAACAAAGCCATAGAGGCTGGGATCCTTCCTCCATCAATGAGGGAAGCTTTGATAGTTCTTCTGCTGAAGCCCCGAAAGGACCCACTTCACTGTGAATCTTATCGTCCAATTTCACTTATAAACGTGGACGTTAAGATTCTGGCCAAAATATTAGCAAATCGTTTAAATACTGTGGTCACATCCTTGGTTAATAGCGACCAGGGTGGATTTATCCCTGGCAGGTCTACCAGAATGAACATACGCAGACTGTTCCATAACTTGCAGTATCCACATGACTGCCCTTCTACACGTGTCATCGTGTCCCTGGACACCTGTAAAGCATTTGACAGTGTGGAATGGCCGTACCTTTTTCGGGTGTTGCAGAAGTATGGTTTTGGTCCCCGAGTGATAGAATGGATAAAAATTCTGTACACCTCCCCAACGGCCAGGATAAGGGTTAATTCATTTATTACTGATTCCTTCCCAATTACTAGGGGCACTCGACAGGGGTGCCCATTGTCGCCTCTGTTGTTTGCTCTGGCTATGGAGCCGCTTGCAGTTCGCATTCGCTCCTCTCCTATAATTAAAGGCCTCCCAATTGCAAATATAGAGGAGCGCATTTCTCTATACGCAGATGATACACTGGTATATCTGGCAGATGCTGATGAGTCTTTGGGGGCGTTACTGGAGGAGGTCAACACCTTTGGGGACTACTCAGGATTCCGAGTTAACTGGGATAAGTCCAGTCTTTTCCCTTTGGATGTGAATGACCCCCCTCAGGTGCACCCGGACTCTAAGCTTCAGGTAGTGTCTTCTTTTAGATATCTTGGGGTGTTGGTTCAGGCTCCCTTATCTTTATATGTCACTAATAATCTTGACCCTTTGCTGGCCCGCCTCCAGGAACAAACTAAACAATGGATGGATTTGCCGTTAGACCTCATGGGGAGGGCCAATATACTTAAAATGATTTATTTACCCAGACTGCTCTATATCCTCTCTAACTCCCCATGTAAAATATCCAAAGCTATTTTCAAACGCATAGATGCGATATGTACTTCTTTCCTGTGGAGGGGCGGATCCCCCAAAGTGGCACTGGAGACCTTGAGGTTGCCAGCCCATCTGGCAGGCCTGGCATTCCCTAACTTTTTCCTTTACTACATGGCATCTCAACTGGTGCACATACATGACTGGATGAACCCGGATCCAGCTAATGCCTGTACAGCCACGGAGGGGGCTATCGCATCCTCCCATGAAACCTTACATAACATAATATATAGAGGTCGGGTCCCAGACCGCCCTGGAACCTCTCTGCTCTCAGTCTCCATCTCACTGTTTAAATACATTACCACAAAAATATCGAAACATTCTTGGTTAAAATCCCCTAATAACCCCTTGTGGTTTAATCCCAATCTGCAAGAATTATACTCTTTTCCAGATGCCAATCGTTGGTATTCAAAGGGAGTTAAATATCTATGTCACTTATATACTGCACAGGGCTTTAAAACTTTCTCTCAGTTGAGTACAGACTTTGATCTACCAAAATCCCATTTATTTTATTATTATCAACTTAGACATGCCATACATACCCAATTTGGTACCCTAGATGATATCACTGATCTGCCTCCACTGGAAAAATTACTTAGGCAACCAGAACCCTCTAAATTAGTTTCCACCTATTACGCAGCTTTAGTGACTGACTCTAACCCTAGGTTTCACAGAGCACAGGAGAAGTGGGAGACATTGGATATTGATATGGTAAATGAAGACTGGACAGAATTTAGTGACACATATAAAACCTCAGTCATTTCCTCCCGAGACCGTATCATACAAGTTAAAATTTTTCATCAAACTCACCTCACCCCGGCCAGACTGCATAAAATGGGTCTATTGCCATCAGCTGTCTGTTTCCGAGGCTGCGGCCAGGAGGCAGACTTTTTACATTGCTTCTGGTCGTGCCCGATAGTTAGTGACTTCTGGGAAGAAGTGGGTGCCTTTATTTCGACTGTGTTGGGCCTTCCCAATATTATACACCCTAAGAACTGCTTGTTGGGAGTATTTGGTGAATTACATATACCATCATATGCCAAGAGACTGCTCCGTATTCTTTATTTCTATGTTAAAAAATCTATTCTACTGTCCTGGAAAGGTGCACAGACCTCTTTGAAGTTCATCTGGCTAAAACTTATCAATGACTCTATTCCATTATACAAACTAACCTTTGAAATTCGTAAAAGAAATAAAACTTTTTATAAAATTTGGGGGAAGTGGTTGGCTAGTCCACTAACTCTCTCCAAAAATTGAATACAATTGATCATTGATGGGCCGTGCCACAGGGACACCAAATACCAGGTCCATTAATATGGTTATGCTGTGTAAAAGTAAATATATCCGACTGTTGCGATTACCAATTTCTCAACTTTCTTGAAACGAAATGACATGCTTACAATGACTTGTGTGATCTACCTACTAATTGTATATCGCTTGTGTATACTGAATGGACCAGATATTCATGTGTGTTTTGTTTTTGTTTTTGTTTTTATTTTACTTTATTTGTGACTGTCTTGTGTCTGTTGGTTTGTGTTGAACCTAAAACCAATAAAAATATCTTTAAAAAAAAAGAAAGTTCAAGGAAAACTCTCTAAAGTTAAATAAATCAGTGTTTAAAAAGTTGTCACAAGAACAAGAGTCCTCATTGGAAAACTCACCCTCTATTCCTGTTCCAAAATTTCAGATTCACCTTTAATTCCAGCTCTTGAGACAATGGTCACCAGGTCAAATATTGAGGGTGAATCTTTCAAACGGGGCATAGACATCAAAGAAACAACCCGGGATTGTCCATAACACTTCCTTATTCTTACTGAAAAAAATGGGTTTAGATATACTCTAATGGCTTACTCAACCAGATAAATCTTTACATTTTATCAATTATTGAAATAATCACCATTTCTTGTATTACCTTTGTTATTTCCTTATTACAGCACTTGTCTATGTCTAGATATGGGTAATAAATATATCATGTTCTGCATTGCAAAGACAAAAAGATAACACAAGCAAGAAGAAGTCAGAATCCAGTGATAGAGTTCACACAGGTTACCTGATAACATAAATTATATATAGGTTACAAAAATACTTACTTGAGCAGTAGCTGTGAGTAGCTGTTGGAAATGACACTCTGCAGGGTTTTATTTCTTCTTTTACTATCTCAGACGCTTTCCTTCGGAAGTGGCTCCATAGTAAAGCTTACCAATGGAGGCTATGAAGATATAGTCTTTGCAATTAATCCTGGAATCCCTGAAGATGTAAAAATTATTGACAATATACAGGTAACCTATCTTTCAAAATAGAGTAGATTTGTAGTATGGGCATCTACCGTATATGTCTAGCTATATCTTATTCTGCTATGTATAACTTTTTTTTATTGGTTATTAACATATATTCAGTATCAGTGATTTTTTTTCAATCTCTTTCCATCCACATCATTACTAAAATTTGATCATGGAAAATTACTTGTAAGTATGGAAAACAGTTTCAAACAATGCTTAACTATATCTCATATTATAAAAAAATATTAGTACCAACCGGTAGAGTTGGGTGGGCCAATAGTTTTTATGTCTGTTAACAACTTGAAAATTAATTGAGCTTATAATCTTGGTTTAATGCATACGTGGGTTTTGGGAGGAGACTCTTTGGTGAGACTGTAAGGTGTAACAGGTTCAGATCTTTAAAAAAAATTAACTTAAATATTAAGACTTGGCTTTAAAGAAACAAGAAGATTTCATTACTTAATGAGCAAAGTAGAGTATAGGCAACAAAAGTTTAAGGCTTTTGAGGGGACACCCTCATTTGTCTGTATCCATATATTGTATTTCTCTGACTATATTTACCATTGGTGGAGAGGTTTTGAGAATTGACTTTATTTAGAATGTTTTTTTTTTACATCCTGTATTAGGTAATACAGCAAACAAAGACTCATTTAGAAATGACCTAGTGTTTCTGGAGTCATTCAGGCAAGAAAGGATTAAAGTTTAAATAAAGCTGTCTCACTTACAAATTAGGCTTTCTCATGTTGAAATACATGTCGATTATAATTTCAAAAAGGTTTTATGCATTTAAAAGAAATTGAAATAATTTGCAGATTGTTACAAACACAATTCACATTTTCAACACGCACGCCTGGTGCTGGACAGTTAGAGTTTGCCCCATGTTATGAAAAATGTAGTGTTTGTTACAATCCATTCATGTATTTGCCAGAATAAAATGCAAAATACAGTCTCTAAAATGTGGGAGACTGGAGAATTTACGAAGTACGGTGTTGTAACTGATGCCAAGACTCACTGCCAAGGTGCCAAGGGGGGTTGGGAGTGATGAGGAGAATCTTTAACATGCATAGAATAATGGTTATGTATATGAGGTGGGAAACAGATTTTATATCACATGTTCTTCAACCAGATTTGGAAGTTTCTATCAATTAGTTAATGATCTGTGGTAAGTGCTGTTGCATTACAGAAGACCACACAAGGGTGATTCTTACTGTCATAAATCAATAGTTTCTAGTTTTGTAAGAGTATATACATGTGTCAGAAGAACACAGGATTATTAAGTAGCCAAACTGTTTGGTATCACCCAATCAAATTGCCTCATTATGGTGAGTCATTTCTAAACTTATCAGCCTTGACATTACAGGTGAACTTTTTATCTAGAATTCCAATGTTATCACATTTTATAGATAAATAAATAGACACTCAGGCCAGATTCATATGTACCACTGTTCAAAAGGTTAGTAGTACATTTTATTGTAATAAACATAGGGCTCCATTCACAGAATGAACTTGCATGAGATATTTACATGTCAGGACACATTGTGCCTAAATATCGCACACGATCCTGCGGTATTTACTGAGAAACTGTGAAAAAGCTTGCTAAGTACTGCATGAAAAGGCATTAAAATCCATTCACAGAACAAAATAAATAATTAAATGCATGTGGAAATTAAGTAGTGGTCCAGGCATGTGGTATTTGTGGAATGTGTTCTAGTTGTTAGGGGGGGGGGGGGTTCCCTGCTGACAGCTAAAAGTAAAAAAAAACTATTGCAGGCAATTACAAAATGTGAAGAAAATGGAATGGAACAACCCCGCCAAATTTTTTTTCTTAAATGGTGTGCGGTCACCCCAAAATCCATACCAGACCTTTATCTGAGCATGCAGCCTGGTAGGTCAAGAAAGCGAGGGGACGAGCGAGCACACCCCCCCCCCCCCCCATGAACCATACCAGGCCTCATGCCCTCAACAGAGGACCTTGTCCCCATGTTGAAGTGGACAAGGGCCTCTTCCCATAAGCCATCCCCGGTTGATGCCTGCTCCTTATTAATGTTAATAAATATGCCAGCTAGTGCCAGGCGTTAAATTATTGCATGTTTCCACTACTAAAATACCGCAAGACTTCATCATTTTAGTAGTGGTTTTGCCAAAAGCAATTATGAAAACCGCTGAGGGGTATTTTACCACATTTTTTAAGGGGACACATACCACTTTGTGAATGGAACCCATAATCCTCTATGACCCTTAAACATTATATTTTTTATAACAACCATGACTGACTGAACTTAACATCAGGCAATAGACATGTTTTGTTTTATTGGTGGTAATGTTTTATCATTGCCTCTATATTTTGTTTGGATAGTCCTTAAATAAGTAAGACACCTGTCCATAGTACAGTTCTAATTGACAGTGTTATCACAGATCTAGTGTATTGATCAAATATATTCGGAAAATTAGAGCAACCAACCAGCACAAGCTGCATTTTAAAATATTAGGAAACCCATTCCTTATTCGGATATAAACTGCATAGAAATATTATTCTTTTACTAGTTTTCACTTTGTGAATGTATTTACAAAAATAATTTGACAATAATATATGCATACTTTTTTTTGTTTTTTTCAAGAGCATGGTTAAAGAAGCATCAACTTATTTATTCAAAGCAACACAAAACAGGCTGTTCATACGGAGTGTAAAAATACTAATACCATTTACCTGGTCAAAGAAAACGTATGAAAAAGTAAGGACAGAAACATATGATAAGGTAAGAGATTGCAATTTTTGGGGATTTAACACAGATGGTATTATAATGCATATATTTATGATTTAATAAGCCTGTAAGGGGGTTCTTTATGTACAGTATTTTTTGTTGACTATACTCATTGCCATTACTTACTGCTTTAGTGAATGAGAAACCTACATTCTAGGCACATTGCACTTTGTAAACTAAAAATTAACCTTTGGGCTTGGTTACTATAAGTTCACTTATATGCCATTATTAAATAGAGAATGTGTCTGCTGGAGCAAGCAATTGACTCAATCCCGGAAAATCACCAGCAGAGCGAATTTTTCTATGGCTGGATCCTTTCTACAACTGACCCAAGAGGGTTAGGTATCTGATTTGAACACATTTATGCCCCGTACACACGGTCGGATTTTCTGATGGAAAATGTCCGATCGCAGCGTGTTGTCGGAAATTCCGACCGTGTGTGGGCTCCATCGGACATTTTCCATCGGATTTTCCGACACACAAAGTTGGAGAGCAGGAGATAAAATTTTCCGACAACAAAATCCTTTGTCGGAAATTCCGATCGTGTGTACACAAATCCGACGGTCAAAGTGCCACGCATGCTCAGAATAAATAAAGAGATGAAAGCTATTGGCCACTGCCCCGTTTATAGTCCCGACATACGTGTTTTACGTCACCGCGTTTAGAACGATCGGATTTTCCGACAACTTTGTGCGACTGTGTGTAGACAAAACAAGTTTGAGCCAACATCCGTCGGAAAAAATCCTAGGATTTTGTTGTCGGAATGTCCTAACAAAGTCCGACCGTGTGTACGCCCTATAAGTCTGCAAAAGTACACATTCTGTTGTAAATCGCTCCTTCTACTACTTTATAGCAAAGCTTTTTCTGATTAACCACTTCCAGTTTTCTGACCTGCAATGTACTGCATAAAGGTGGCCCACACAGGCAAAGTGACGTGCTCATGCTTCGATGCCTGCTTTCGGGTTTAGAGCCCCCCTGCCAACACCTGCTTTGATTGTACAAAGCGGGAGGCTGTCAGCAGGTCCCGGCCAATGATTCACGGCCGGGACCTGCTGATCGGCTGTGTGCAACCACAGCCCAGAGCTCTGTGTTAACAAACAACACACAGCTCTGTACAGAGAGAACAATCTCTTTGCAGGGAAGAGAAACTTAGAGATCTATAAGTAAAAGCAGCACACTTTACACACATTTAATCCCTTGATCACCCTAGCTGTTAACCCCTTCATAGCCAGTGTCATACGTATAGTGACAGTGTGTAGTATTATCACTGATCACTGTATTCATGTCACTGGTGAAGTCAATGGCAGTTAGTCAGTTCCCCCAGCGTTAGTTAGTGTCAGATTGCCCGCAGTCCCATTATAAGTTTCTGATCACTGCCATTATTAGTGTAAAAAAAAATCTAAACATAAAAATTCCAATATATATACACCAGTTTGTAGGCGCTATAACTTTCACGCAAACCAATCAATATACACTTATTGGTTTTTTTTTTACCAAAGTCAGTAGCAGGATATATTTTTGGCCAAAATTTATGAAGAAATTTGATTTTTACATTTTTTTTATAGGATATGTTTTGCATCAGAAAGTAAAAAATTCTGTTTTCATTTATAAGACAAAATATTAAAAACCCATTGGTGATCAAATACCACCAAAACAAAAGCTCTATTTGTGTGAAAAAATATATAAATTTTGTTTGAGTACAGCATTGCATGGCTGTGCAATTAACAGTTAAAGTAGTGCAGAGCTAAATAGCAAAAAATGTCCTGGTCATGAAAGGGGTAACAACTTCTGGAGGTCAAGGGGTTCAAGACATTCCATTAAAGGACTATGTGCTTTGTAATTGTCATATATAGCTCTACCATGTTCATCACTCTAAGGGCTCTGCATGAGCATCTTGCTGTGTTCTAAAAAAGATTAATTTTATTTTTTTTTTAAAAGTCTGTCAATCCAGTCCACTACTATTCATCCTGCATGTGCTTCCCTGCTGCTCCTTTCCCCTGTGTAAGCTCCATTTCAGATGATTCACCCTGTTGATAATGTCATCACCTCTCTCATGTGACGGTGCTCAGGCCTGATTATTGGCCTCTCAGGCCCCAGCACTACATTACGGGAGGAAGTCACAATCACTCCTTTATCTGGAAGCACCAGGTAGAGGTATTTTGCAGTCGTCCTACTAGAGCAACCAAGTGGCAGGGAATTATAGGGAGGATGGCTATAAATGGGTCATGGGTAGGTTTTAAATAGGACAGAGCCTCTTCACATTTAACTTTTGCAGTTATGTAGAATATAACAATTGTCTCTTTTTTATTAGGCAGATATTATCATTGCATCATCGCATGTTAAGTATGGATATGACCCATACACATTACAGTATGGACAATGTGGTGAAAAAGGCCGATACATTCATTTCACTCCTGAGTTCTTGGTAGATGACAAAATGATCTCTGTATATGGACCACGAGGTAACAATATAATATTAATTTATCACATTTACTTTCTGTGCAAGAAACTTTAAAGTGGTATTAAACTCAAAACCAAAAATGTAATATATTGCAGCTCACCAATCATTAGATGGGGTGGCTGCATTCATTTTCTTTTTTCCCTCTGTTTTAACCTGGTGATCGAGCCAGTAACATGTACCATATATTGGAGTGCCTACACTCTGGATGAGGGTGAAGAAACAACAGAGACACTTTTGAATAGCAGCATGGTTAATCTAGGGAGGGGAATGTTAGTTGTACTAGCAGCTAATGCTATAAGCAGTTACAACAGCAGTTTTTTTTAATTTTTTGGGACAAGGGTCTTTCAGTTGAAACTCTCTTCCATTCTTCCAATATGGCAGGGTAAGTACAATTAATGCCTGGCACACAATAATAGCTGGGTTGAACGGAAAAAAACTGACTGCTCAAACAGTGCGTGGCTGTACTAACAATCCAATGTCAGTGCAGCGATCCCCCCGCTGAGCTGTTGTGTTCTGACGGGACGCCCCCCCTTCCCCCCACCAGAGCACTCCGGTCAGTGCTCTCAGCCTTTGGCCATTGGTTTTCCAGCATGCTCACCCGACAGAGTTTAGCTTCTGTTGGACCAGCTGCCATACACAGGGGCGAATGTAACATTCGGCCTGTGTGTACTAGGCTTAAGGGGCTGTCACCTATCCTCCATTCAGTGATACCTTTATATTCAAAGAAGCTGTATAAGGGTATAGTTGGGCTCTCTTGATAAGAGCCTGTGAAAGCCCCTTGGTTGTATTAACCCTCGCACCAGAAGACTACATGGGCGGGGTGGGGGTGGCAAGGATGGAGGAGGATTTCAGCTGAAAGAAGAGGAATTAGCATAAGCAACTCATCCTACTGTTTGTAAATTATGTCCCTTGTGCTCTTCTGTTCTCTTGTCCTTTCTCTTCTTGATTTTAACTACATTTAGGCTTTCGAGTGTAAATAACCTTTCTTTCTCGAACATCACGGGACACAGAGCCACAGTAATTACTGATGGGTTATATAGGTATCACTGGTGATTGGACACTGGCACACCCTAACCAGGAAGTTCAACCCCCTATATAATCCCTCCCCTTGCAGGGATACCTCAGTTTTTACGCCAGTGTCTTAGGTGATGGACGTGTAAAGATGTCCTGTGCTGAGCTCCAAAGGGAATATCCTATACTGGGGCAGGCCAGGCGAACCGGATCCATTCCAAAGTGTCTTTTCTAGGCCGAATTAGATGGTACCCGGGCCTCATGTCCGAAGAAACGAGGTTTTACCTGTAATGCTTCTCTTTTAAGAGAGCTGGACCCCGCAGATTAGAAAATGTTTTTTCTAGCCTAATTTCTAGCCGGGTGCTTTACAGGGCCAGAACTGTGGATCCCCCTATTCGTAGGGGGGCCCCAGTCTCTGACGTTTTTTTCAAACGGAGCCCATCGTGAGAGGCGAAGATTGGGTCTGTACAACAGAACCCTGCGGCTGGATAAGGTAAGGGAGATTCCACAGAATTTTTTAATTCTAGTAGGTTTCTCCTTTAAGGTAAATGCATGCTATGCCTATTGTGACCACCGGGGGCTGCCAAGAGCACATACCTTTTCATGCTGATGTCTGTCTCAAGTGTTCGACGCTGTACAAGCTCCTCCAGCTGGCTCCAGGTAGGATGGGATGGGGGGCTCTCCTCAGGGATAACTCCCCCCAGACTAGGGGGAGGCCGCAGGTGATCTGTAAGGCGGTTAGACACCCCATTTTCACCGCCGTCGCAGCCGCCGCCATTACACAGGCAGGCCCATCATTACCAGCCTCTATCCCTCCTCCCCCTCCCCCAGCCTCCTCCATGTTTGGTTTAGAAGGGTCGGCTAGCGCGGGAAGCGCTCGTTTTTTAAAAAAAACAAAAGGGGGTGCGGTTGGGGGGGGGGCGTCAGCACAGCGTGCTCAGACGCCCTCAGGACCGGCTGCAGGCTATTAAAGGCACTAATTACAGGTGCACTAAGCCTTCTGGAGGGACACAGAGCCGACGGTCGCATGTAAGATGGGACACAGGCATTCTCCTAGGAGGCATTTACTAAAGTAACACCAGACTGAGCATTGGGTAGCAAGGCTTTTAGCCAGACTACATCGCTCAGCAGTCAGTGTTCATTTTGTGATACCTCCACCTTGTTGCTTTGCACTATGGGTAGAAGAGGTTCAAGCACCCCAAGAACCAGAGACTCTAGGGGATCTCGTTCAGGTTCTGAGGGCCCCCTATCTGCAGCATCCCCCCCCCCTGAGGGGCCGGGGATGGCTAGCCAGGGAGAGCCGTCGGGGTCAGGGGCTATACCTGCTTCTGGCACTTTAGCCCCTGTATATATTACACAGGAGGTTTTTTCCTCAACCTTTAATGGTTTAGAGGAAAGGTTAATGGCCATGATTACGTCTTCACTTGGTGGAAGAAAACGCACTAGGCCTTCCTCTGTTCCCCAAGACCCTCAGGAAGAGGAGCTCTGGGATAAAGGAGAGGAATCCCTTTCAGAGGATCGGAATGGGACGGATGATTCCTCTTCGGAAGAATCAGGTGGAGAGGGACCCTCTGCGACTTCCCAAGAGGAGAAAGTCTTAGTGCTGATCCTTACTGGATTGGTCTGCTCCACATTTAAGCTGCCCATATCTGAACCAGTTAAAGAACCCTCTTCTTCTTTAGGGTCACTGAAACCTCCTCAAACGGCACAGGCTTTTCCAGTTCATAATTTACTTGAAAAGCTCCTTTATGCTGAGTGGGATCACCCAGATAAACGTTTTTTTCCACCGAAAAAGTTTTCTACACTTTATCCTATGGAAGAAAAGTTTATTAAGATGTGGAGAATACCGGCCATTGATGCCGCCATTTCCTCTGTAAATAATAGTCTGACTTGTCCTGTAGACAATGCTCAGATGCTCAGGGATCCTGTAGATAAAAAGATGGAATCCCTATTGAAGGATGTTTTCTCCTTAGCAGGTTCAGTGGCTCAACCTGCAGTAGCAGCGATTGGAGTCTGTCAGTACTTAAGAGACCATGTTAAACAGGTCATCAAAGTTTTACCTGAACAGCAGGCCCAGGGGTTGGCTAACCTTCCAGCGGCCTTATGCTTTGTTGTTGACGCCATCAGAGATTCTATTGTGCAAACCTCCCGTCTTTCACTGGGGTTGGTGCATATATGTAGAATCCTATGGTTGAAAGGTTGGTCAGCCGAAGCACCATGTAAGAAGCTCCTGGCTGGGTCTCCATTTCATGGTGAAAGGTTGTTTGGAGAAGACTTGGATAACTATATCAAGAGAATCTCTTGTGGGAGAAGCACTCTCTTACCTGTTAAGAAGAAGAGTAAGCGTCCCTCTTTCAAACTGACTCTTTCCCCAGCGCCGGGGGCTTCAGCCTCCAGGCAGTCTCGGCGGCCTCCTCCATCTGGGTCCAGAGACAAGAGTCAACCCCAGGGACAGAAGAAGTCCTGGGGGAATAAGCCTACTAGGCAAAACACTAAGACCTCTGCATGAGGGGGCGCCCCCGCTCACTCGAGTGGGGGGAAGACTGCGACAGTTCTCAGGGCTCTGGCAGGAGGATTTCCAGGACAGATGGGTAATCTCCACGGTAACCTTAGGGTACAAGCTGGAGTTTCAGGAATTTCCTTCTCCTCGTTTCCTCAGGTCGAGTGTCCCCAGAGATCCAGAGAAAAAGCAGTCGCTCCTTCTAGCGTTACAGCGACTTTTTTCGCAGGAGGTCATTGTGGTAGTTCCCACGAAGCATCAAGGATTGGGCTTCTATTGCAACCTTTTTACGGTCCAAAAACCAAAGGGGGTTGTTAGACCCATTCTGGATTTAAGGGATCTGAACCGATTACTAAGGATTCAATCCTTCCGCATGGAATCAATTCGGACAGTAGTTTCCACCCTGCAGGGAGGAGAATTTCTGGCATCGATAGACATCAGAGATGCATATCTGCATGTGCCCATTTTTCCTGCTCATCAGAAGTTTCTGCGCTTCGAGATAGGAGGGCGCCATTTCCAGTTTGTGGCTCTGCCTTTTGGGATAGCCGCTGCACCTCGAGTGTTCACAAAGGTCTTGGCTCCTCCTCTTGCCAGATTAAGGGCTCAGGGTATAGCTGTCATAGCTTACCTAGACGACCTGCTCTTGATAGACCGGTCTGTAGCCTCCTTGAACGGAAACTTGAGGACCACAGTCAGGTATCTGGAACACCTGGGTTGGATCCTCAACCTAGAAAAGTCTTTCCTAAAACCAGTAAGAAGACTGGAGTATTTAGGTCTGATCATAGATACAAGCCAGGAGAAAATATTTCTACCTCAGGCAAAGATTACTGCTTTAAGAGAGCTGATTCTGGCAGTCAGGACCAAGAAGGATCCTTCTGTCCGCCTTTGTATGAGGCTACTGGGGAAGATGGTGTCTTCATTCGAAGCAGTTCCCTATGCTCAGTTTCATTCAAGAATGCTGCAACACAGTATTCTGTCGGCCTGGAACAAGAAGGTTCAGGCATTAGACTTTAAGTTGCACATGTCTCATGCGGTGCATCACAGCCTCAATTGGTGGCTAATACCCGAACACCTGCAGAAGTGGAAATCCTTTCTACCATTTACCTGGACGGTGATAACAACAGATGCCAGTCTGTTAGGTTGGGGAGCAGTTCTGGAACAGTCTGCGGTCCAAGGGGTATGGTCCAAGACCTAGAGGACCTTACCCATCAACATACTGGAGATCCGTGCGGTATATCTAGCCCTAAAGACCTGGACTATCAGGCTACTGGGTTGCCCGGTCAGGATCCAGTCCGACAATGCCACAGCAGTGGCTTATGTCAATCATCAGGGAGGCACCCAGGGCCGAGCTGCTCAAAGAGAGGTGAACCAGATCTTAGTCTGGGCAGAGAGGCATGTGCCATGCATATCAGCAGTTTTCATTCCAGGGATAGAGAACTGGCAGGCGGACTATTTAAGTCGCCAGCGGTCACTTCCAGAGGAATGGTCTCTGCATCCCGACGTCTTTTGGAACATATGCCAAAGATGGGGGGTCCCAGATGTAGATCTCTTTGCATCCTGATTCAACAAAAAGATAGACAGATTTGTGGCAAGGACAAAATATCCTCTTGCATGCGGGACGGATGTGTTGGTGATTCCGTGGCATCGGTTCTCACAGATTTATGCATTCCCGCCTATTCTTCTACTGCCACGACTCCTTCGCAGGATCAGGCAGGAAAGGAAGTCAGTTCTTCTGGTGGCTCCCGCTTGTCCCAGAAGGACGTGGTATGTGGAAATAGTAAGGATGACGGTGGGTTCCCTGTGGACACTACCAGTACAACCAGACCTGTTATCTCAAGGTCCAGTGTTCCATCCTGCTTTACAAACGCTAAATTTGACGGTTTGGCTATTGAAACCCACGTTCTGAAGAGTCGTGGGCTTTCAGTTCCTGTGATATCTACCTTGATCAATGCAAGGAAGCCAGCTTCCAGAATGATTTATCATAGAGTCTGGAGAGCTTATATATCCTGGTGTGAATCCAGGGGTTGGCATCCCAGAAAGTATGTGATCGGTAGAATTCTTGATTTTCTACAATTGGGATTAGAGATGAAGCTGGCCTTGAGTACCATCAAGGGCCAGGTCTCGGCCTTATCAGTATTATTTCAACGGCCACTTGCTTCGCATTCTTTGGTCTGAAACTTTATGCAGGGGGTGACGCGCCTTAATCCTCCGGTTAAGGCACCCTTAAACCCCTGGGACTTGAACTTGGTTCTGTCTGTGTTACAGAAACAGCCTTTTGAACCAATATGTCAGATTCCTTTGGTCTTGCTGACAAGGAAGTTAATTTTTCTGGTAGCCATCTCTTCTGCTAGAAGAGTATCAGAATTAGCAGCTCTTTCCTGTAAAGAGCCTTATTTGATTGTACACAAGGATAGAGTGGTACTGCGCCCTCATCCTAGTTTTTTACCGAAGGTGGTTTCAGATTTTCATCTAAACCAAGACATTGTTCTACCTTCTTTTTTTCCAGATCCCTGTTCTCCGGAAGAAAGATCACTACATTCCTTGGAGGTAGTAAGAGCAGTTAAGGTCTATCTGGAAGCGACTGCTCAGATTCGCAAAACGGATGTTTTGTTTGTGCTGCCAGAGGGTCCCAGTAGAGGACAGGCAGCATCAAAGCTACCATTTCTAAATGGATTCGACAATTGATCATTCAAGCTTACGGTTTGAAACAGAAGATTCCTCTGTTTCAGATCAGGGCACATTCCACAAGGGCTATTGGTGCTTCTTGGGCAGTGCATCACCGGGCCTCGATGGCTCAGATCTGCAAGGCCGCAACCTGGTCTTCAGTCCATACATTCACCAGATTCTATCAGGTGGATGTGAGAAGGCATGAGGATATCGCCTTTGGGCGTAGTGTGCTGCAGGCAGCGGTAAAGGGTCCTCAGGTCTGATTGCACCCTACTTGGTTGTGGTTCCCCCCCCCCCTCAGATAGCATTGCTCTGGGACATCCCATCAGTAATTACTGTGGCTCTGTGTCCCGTGATGTTCGAGAAAGAAAATAGGATATTTTAAAACAGCTTACCTGTAAAATCCTTTTCTTTCGATGGACATCACGGGACACAGAGGTCCCGCCCCTCTTCTAATACACTATATTGCTTGGCTACAAAACTGAGGTATCCCTGCAAGAGGAGGGATTATATAGGGGGTTGAAATTCCTGGTTAGGGTGTGCCAGTGTCCAATCACCAGTGATACCTATATAACCCATCAGTAATTACTGTGGCTCTGTGTTCCGTGATGTCCATCGAAAGAAAAGGATTTTACAGGTAAGCTGTTTTAAAAAATCCTATTTTTTTTTTTTTTTGGATTGATCGAAGAGGAATTAAAAAATCTGTCAGTTTTTATGGTTGTCTATGTCTCCATTAGGTAGATCTACCCTCTCTATTTGGCATGTTTACCATTATTATTAAGAGGGAAAATGAAAGAAAATCCCAAATGTTGGGTTGTTGCCAGAACAGGAGTAAAGTGGAAATCTTCTAATAGGGACACTAGTTCTGGTGACCCTGGTGACTACCAGGGATTCCTTCACTTGTGAGATATTTTCTCCCACTTCCTGTATCAGAGATACAATTTACTTCTGTTGATATTTGTTGCTGATGTACTGTGATTTTACCTTTTTCCACATATGTATTTTTAATCCAATAAATATTTTCTATTTTTCCAAATTTTGTTTATGTGTGCGCTTTAAAAGTCCCAATTTCTCCTTTTCTATGTTAAGAATCCTCACTTGTTTGACGAACTGGCAGGCACTCAAGGGTTTGGTCGGAAAAGGTAGTAGGGGACTAGAGTTTGACTGTTCCGGTAGGAGTGACAGTGGGCGGTCGAGTATGGTTCCGGACACCAGACATTGTTTGTTTTATAGAGGTGAATGTCTACCCTGGAGCCTGGTTGCTGGGTTTTTACTGCAAGGTGATGGATGAAATGGACTTGGTAGTGAGCCAGGTGACGTCTACGCAAAACTTGGCCGGCGGGGTTGCTGCGAGTAAACTCGTACACGTAGTAAGCTAGGTAGATGGCCGCTTGTATGACCAGGCTGGGGAGAAGGCCAAATGGCGAACTAGCAAGGATAGTAGACATGTCCTGGAAGATGGCATTTGTTATAGGCAGACGTTTGGCCTTGCTCATGGATTGTCGTTTTGGATGCCACGTAAGATGCCTCGGATCGTATGGGATGCGACTAAGATGGTTTTGGGGCATCTGGTAAGGCCAGAAAGTGCTGGACACCGGCTAAGTATATTTAGGGGTATCTCTGGTGGCCATGGTCCTGTAAACCAATGGTGGCCAAAAATTGAAGTGAAGCCTGTCATCTGTCATTACCTGGGGTGATAGGGGGGATATTGACAGTATAAACATTGATATACCGTTCCAGGTAGTTTGGAACCCTCCCACATTGATAGGTCCGCTACTGCCGCAGTGTCTAAACAAGGATCTGATCGGGGTCCTGTGTCTGGGAGAGGAAGACCAGGAGGCGTGACACAAAGATCGACCCTGGGAATGACCTGTATTGCAGAATTGAGCATTCTCAAGAGAGACTGAAGCTGCTTCTTATTACACCCCCGTGAATGGGTGAAGTCTTGGAGAACTGACCTGATGGGGGTCAGCTTGTCAAGGGGGAGGCTGGCCTGCATGGAGTTGTTAGTTCGAAAGAGGTTAATGTAGACCTCAGGTCCGGATTGTTGAGTTTTGGAGACCACAAGCTGAAGGACATAATGGTTTTAAAAGTGAGTCAGGTGGTGTCTATATAGTAAATGGCTGCCAGTGCCACTAAAGATGTTAAAGGGCCAGGTAGATGGCCACTTGGATGACTAGACTGTTGAACGTGCGAGAATTTTTGACATGTCCCTAAAGATGGCAGTTGTGACCGCCAAGCGTTTTCCGCTGGCTATGGGCTGATGCTTCTGGATGCCATGTAGAAGGAATCTTACTGTATGGGCCGTAAACACAGTCGGATCTCCGGGGTCCTGTAGGGACAGGAAATGCTGTACGCTGGCTGGGTATAGCCTGATAGTGTTACGTGAAGAAGCCAGCTGCGTGTGGCAATACGATACCTGGTACAGGATGAAAGCTGAACTCAACTGTCCTAAGGGAGAAATGACAGACAGGAAACGGTAGGTGGCTCGTATGGAAATGCCACTGTAGACAAGTGGCCAATTAAGTGCTACTGAAAATTATGTGTGGCTGTTTGTGTGCCACTGGGAATGTGCTTGCAACGATTGCAAGAAGTTATTCTAAGTTGCGTGCCTTGCAACGATTGCAAGAGTTGTGCTTAAATGTGTGTTTGCAACGATTGAAAGGGAGTTTATGTAACTGGAGATGCGTTTGTAGTGAATGTGAGAAGTTCGTATTACTGCATGTGCTTGCGAAGACTGCAAGAGTTGTGCTTGAATGTGTTTTTGCAAAGATTGCAAGAAGTTGTGATTGGATGCGTGCTTGCAACGATTGCAAAAAGTTATGCTTGGATGCGTGCTTGCAACGATTGCAAGGACTTATGTTTGGATGCGTGCTTACGACGATTATAAGAAGTTTATGCTTGGATGTATGCTTGCAACTATTGCAGGGAGTTATGCTTGGATGCGTGCCTGCAACGATTGCAAAAAGTTGTGATTGGATGCATGCTTGCAATGATTGCAAGAAGTTATGCTTGGATGTGTGCTTGCAGCGATTGCAAGAAGTTATGTTTGGATGCGTGCTTGCAATGATTGCAAGAAGTTGTGCTTGGATGCGTGCTTGCAATGATTGCAAGAAGTTGTGCTTGGATGCGTGCTTGCAATGATTGCAAGAATTTGTGCTTGGATGTGTGCTTGCAACGGTTGCAAGGAGTTATGTTTGGATGCGTGCTTGCAATGATTGCAAGAAGTTATGCTTGGATGCATGCTTGCAACGATTGCAGGGAGTTGTGCTTTGATGCGTGCTTGCAATGATTGCAAGAGGTTGTGATTGGATGCGTGCTTGCAATGATTGCAAGAAGTTGTGCTTGGATGCGTGCTTGCAATGATTGCAAGAAGTTGTGCTTGGATGCGTGCTTGCAACGATTGCAAGAAATTTGTGCTTGCATGTGTGCTTGCAACGATTGCAAGAAGTTATGCTTGGATGCGTGCTTGCAACGATTGCAGGGAGTTATGCTTGGATGCCTGCTTGCAACGATTGCAAGAAGTTGTGATAGGATGCGTGCTCGCGATGATTGCAAGAAGTTGTGCTTGGATGTGTATGAAATTAATTCGATATCATTCGGTTGTAACTATGAAATTAATCCTATATGAATCGGTTGTATGAAATGAATCTGATACGAACCGGTTTTAGAGTGTATGAAATTAATCCGATATAAACCGGACTGTGGAGAGTATTAAATGGATCCGATACGAATCGATGTGCCGCCAACGCGACTGGATTCGAATCGGGCTGTAGCGTGCATGAAATGAAACTGATACAAATCTTTTGTAAATTGTATGTAATGAATCCTGATACGAATCGGTTCTACAGTGTATGAAATTAAACCAACATGAATCTGATTGTTCGACTACAAGGGGAAGTAGCAGTGAGGCGAAGGTTTTAACAAATGAATTGAGACCATGACTGAACTTCGAAGGAAGACGGGGTGGTTTTTTTTTGTGTATCGTAGAGGCGTCAGAGGTCGAACATCCATGGAGCCGTGTTTAATAAAATAGAAAATGCGTGAAGGATTCGATATGAAGTGACTGCCGGGCCTGGGGGGAATGACAGGCTACATGCGAACGACACCTGTAAGGCTGAAATGATGGGTGCAGATCGATGCATTGTTGGTTTGAGTGGATTTGACTCAAGCGACAAGTGTGTGAAATTAAATGAGTGAAATGTTTTGCCGTTATATAGGCATGAATCGGTATGCTGCGACTGCGACAAACAATGAGTCGGACTGTGGAGCACAGAATGAAATGGGGCCAAGACAACTGGGGCGCACTGGGACAAATCGGTGCATCTCAGATGCTACTGGATTCGAATCGGGCGCGGTACGTAACAGTGAAATGAGTGAAATGATGAAGTGAATGAAATGATTTGCCATGACAGAGACACGATTCGGTGTGCCGCGATTGTGACAAGCAACGAGTCGAATTGTGGAGCACGGAATGAAATGAGACCAAGCCAACTGGGGCACACCGGGACAAATCGATGCATCGCGGATGCCATTGTATTCAAATCGGAGCGCGGTACGTGACAGTGAAATGAATAAAAATGATTTGCGATTTGCCATGACAGAGGCACGAATCAGTCATGCCGTGACTGCGACTGACAACGAACTGGACTCTGGAGCATGTACTGAAATGAGGCTGAAAATACCTGGGGCACGCACTGGATTCGTACCGGAACATGATACGTGACAGTGAAATGATTTGCCATGACAGAGGCACGAATCGATGAGCCGCAAACTGCGACTGACAACGACCGGACTCTGGAGCATGTACTGAAATGAGGCCAGAAAACAACTGGGGCACACCGGGACGAATCGGTGCATCACGGATGCGACTAGATTCAAATTGGAGCGCGGACAGTGAAATTAGTGAAATGATTGAAATGATAAGCCCATGATAGAGGCACGAATCGGTATGCGGCAATTGCGACTGATATCGAACCGGACTGTGGAGCATGGTATGAAACATGAGACAAGAACAACTGAGACACGCCTGGACGAACCGGTGCGAAGCGGACGCAACTGGATTTGAATCAGAGTAAGGTACGTAAAAATGAATGAAATGTTTTAGAAATGATAGAGGCACGAATCGGTGGCTGAGTGCTACGGCTATGTGCAGGGTTTCTTAACGAATGACTCGTAAGTTCCATATCGGGGTTCAGGCGACACACGATATCTAGCAAATGGTGATGCATGAAATGAAGAAATGTCAACAAAACCCTACCTGCGACAGCTGAGCCAGACACGTTTGTACGAAAAACTCTGAATGTGAACCAAAAGCCTCTGAAAGTTTCTAACGTGCAACTCACGAACGCCAACGAGTTGGAAGAGTCGGTCTAGTGACGTAACGTATCGCGCACAGAAAACCCACAAAGACCACAGGCGAGCGGGCTGGTTAAATACCCCCCGGGCTCCTCCCATAAATTCAGACCACCATACTGGCCTTCTTACATATATATATATATATGTGTGTGTGTGTGTGTTTGCTTTTCATTCCTATTTTAAACTGAAGGGGTTGTTGCACAAGGCAAGGGTTAACATATACCGTATTTATCGGCATATAACACGCACTTTTTTCCCCTGAAAATCAGGGGAAAATCGTGGGTGCGTGTTATAGGCCGATCCCCGCCGATTATGTGTGATCGGAGCGATCGCGGCAATTGCCGCGATCGCCGCCGGCATACACAGCCGTGGGTAGATTCAAATATGGTGCCGAGACTGCAGGGATTCGTCGGAGCCGAGATAATCATACCCGAGTGTTCTCGGCTTTTTTCGGCGCCGCCGTCACGCCCAGTCCCGCCCTTGGACCTGTGTTATGTCCATCATAGGGCGGGACTGGGCGTGACTGTGAGCCGAGAACACTCAGGTATGTGTATCTCGGCTCTCGTCGGAGCCGAGATACACATACCCGAGTGTTCTCGGCTTTTTTCGGCGCCACTCACAGTCACGCCCAATCCCGCCCTATGATGGACATAACACAGGTCCAAGGGCAGGACTGGGCGTGACGGCAGCGCCGAAAAAAGCCGAGAACACTCGGGTATGTGTATCTTGGCTCCGACTAATCCCTGCAGTCTCGGCGCCATATTTGAATCTACACACGGCTGTGTATGTCGGCGGCGAGTGCACAAAGCTGCACTGACAAAGCTGCACTAACAAAGCTGCACTGGGGCAAGGCTGCACTGACAAGGCTGCACTGGCAAAGCTTCACTGACAAGGCTGCACTGGCAAAGCTTCACTGACAAAGCTGCACTGACAAAGCTGCACTGACGAGACTGCACTGACAAGGCTGCACTGGGGCAAGGCTGCACTGACACTGAAAAGGCTGCAGATGGACAGATAAGGCTGCATTGATGGGCATTTTAATGTAAGTTTTTTTTCCTTAAACTTCCCTCCTAAAAGTTTTTTTACCTTAAAATTCCCTCCTAAACTTGGGGTGCGTGTTATATGCCGGCACGTGTTATACACCGATAAATACGGTACTTTAAGGCTGTAATCTAAGGTCCAATGTGCAATGTTTCCAAACTTTAGTCTGTAGCTACATTTAGCATGGAGCCTGTATATGAGGATCAGATTACTTGTTAGGCATTACTGGGTTTAACCACTTGCTTGGATGCCTGCTTGCAACGATTGCAAGAAGTTGTGATAGGATGCGTGCTCGCGATGATTGCAAGAAGTTGTGCTTGGATGTGTATGAAATTAATTCGATATCATTCGGTTGTAACTATGAAATTAATCCTATATGAATCGGTTGTATGAAATGAATCTGATACGAACCGGTTTTAGAGTGTATGAAATTAATCCGATATAAACCGGACTGTGGAGAGTATTAAATGGATCCGATACGAATCGATGTGCCGCCAACGCGACTGGATTCGAATCGGGCTGTAGCGTGCATGAAATGAAACTGATACAAATCTTTTGTAAATTGTATGTAATGAATCCTGATACGAATCGGTTCTACAGTGTATGAAATTAAACCAACATGAATCTGATTGTTCGACTACAAGGGGAAGTAGCAGTGAGGCGAAGGTTTTAACAAATGAATTGAGACCATGACTGAACTTCGAAGGAAGACGGGGTGTTTTTTTTTTGTGTATCGTAGAGGCGTCAGAGGTCGAACATCCATGGAGCCGTGTTTAATAAAATAGAAAATGCGTGAAGGATTCGATATGAAGTGACTGCCGGGCCTGGGGGGAATGACAGGCTACATGCGAACGACACCTGTAAGGCTGAAATGATGGGTGCAGATCGATGCATTGTTGGTTTGAGTGGATTTGACTCAAGCGACAAGTGTGTGAAATTAAATGAGTGAAATGTTTTGCCGTTATATAGGCATGAATCGGTATGCTGCGACTGCGACAAACAATGAGTCGGACTGTGGAGCACAGAATGAAATGGGGCCAAGACAACTGGGGCGCACTGGGACAAATCGGTGCATCTCAGATGCTACTGGATTCGAATCGGGCGCGGTACGTAACAGTGAAATGAGTGAAATGATGAAGTGAATGAAATGATTTGCCATGACAGAGACACGATTCGGTGTGCCGCGATTGTGACAAGCAACGAGTCGAATTGTGGAGCACGGAATGAAATGAGACCAAGCCAACTGGGGCACACCGGGACAAATCGATGCATCGCGGATGCCATTGTATTCAAATCGGAGCGCGGTACGTGACAGTGAAATGAATAAAAATGATTTGCGATTTGCCATGACAGAGGCACGAATCAGTCATGCCGTGACTGCGACTGACAACGAACTGGACTCTGGAGCATGTACTGAAATGAGGCTGAAAATACCTGGGGCACGCACTGGATTCGTACCGGAACATGATACGTGACAGTGAAATGATTTGCCATGACAGAGGCACGAATCGATGAGCCGCAAACTGCGACTGACAACGACCGGACTCTGGAGCATGTACTGAAATGAGGCCAGAAAACAACTGGGGCACACCGGGACGAATCGGTGCATCACGGATGCGACTAGATTCAAATTGGAGCGCGGACAGTGAAATTAGTGAAATGATTGAAATGATAAGCCCATGATAGAGGCACGAATCGGTATGCGGCAATTGCGACTGATATCGAACCGGACTGTGGAGCATGGTATGAAACATGAGACAAGAACAACTGAGACACGCCTGGACGAACCGGTGCGAAGCGGACGCAACTGGATTTGAATCAGAGTAAGGTACGTAAAAATGAATGAAATGTTTTAGAAATGATAGAGGCACGAATCGGTGGCTGAGTGCTACGGCTATGTGCAGGGTTTCTTAACGAATGACTCGTAAGTTCCATATCGGGGTTCAGGCGACACACGATATCTAGCAAATGGTGATGCATGAAATGAAGAAATGTCAACAAAACCCTACCTGCGACAGCTGAGCCAGACACGTTTGTACGAAAAACTCTGAATGGGAACCAAAAGCCTCTGAAAGTTTCTAACGTGCAACTCACGAACGCCAACGAGTTGGAAGAGTCGGTCTAGTGACGTAACGTATCGCGCACAGAAAACCCACAAAGACCACAGGCGAGCGGGCTGGTTAAATACCCCCCGGGCTCCTCCCATAAATTCAGACCACCATACTGGCCTTCTTACATATATATATATATATATGTGTGTGTGTGTGTGTGTGTTTGCTTTTCATTCCTATTTTAAACTGAAGGGGTTGTTGCACAAGGCAAGGGTTAACATATACCGTATTTATCGGCATATAACACGCACTTTTTTCCCCTGAAAATCAGGGGAAAATCGTGGGTGCGTGTTATAGGCCGATCCCCGCCGATTATGTGTGATCGGAGCGATCGCGGCAATTGCCGCGATCGCCGCCGGCATACACAGCCGTGGGTAGATTCAAATATGGTGCCGAGACTGCAGGGATTCGTCGGAGCCGAGATAATCATACCCGAGTGTTCTCGGCTTTTTTCGGCGCCGCCGTCACGCCCAGTCCCGCCCTTGGACCTGTGTTATGTCCATCATAGGGCGGGACTGGGCGTGACTGTGAGCCGAGAACACTCAGGTATGTGTATCTCGGCTCTCGTCGGAGCCGAGATACACATACCCGAGTGTTCTCGGCTTTTTTCGGCGCCACTCACAGTCACGCCCAATCCCGCCCTATGATGGACATAACACAGGTCCAAGGGCGGGACTGGGCGTGACGGCAGCGCCGAAAAAAGCCGAGAACACTCGGGTATGTGTATCTTGGCTCCGACTAATCCCTGCAGTCTCGGCGCCATATTTGAATCTACACACGGCTGTGTATGTCGGCGGCGAGTGCACAAAGCTGCACTGACAAAGCTGCACTAACAAAGCTGCACTGGGGCAAGGCTGCACTGGGGCAAAGCTGCATTGACAAGGCTGCACTGGCAAAGCTTCACTGACAAGGCTGCACTGGCAAAGCTTCACTGACAAAGCTGCACTGACAAAGCTGCACTGACGAGACTGCACTGACAAGGCTGCACTGGGGCAAGGCTGCACTGACACTGAAAAGGCTGCAGATGGACAGATAAGGCTGCATTGATGGGCATTTTAATGTAAGTTTTTTTTCCTTAAACTTCCCTCCTAAAAGTTTTTTTACCTTAAAATTCCCTCCTAAACTTGGGGTGCGTGTTATATGCCGGCACGTGTTATACACCGATAAATACGGTACTTTAAGGCTGTAATCTAAGGTCCAATGTGCAATGTTTCCAAACTTTAGTCTGTAGCTACATTTAGCATGGAGCCTGTATATGAGGATCAGATTACTTGTTAGGCATTACTGGGTTTAACCACTTGCTGTCCATGGCATTTTTTTAATGTTTCACACACATGTTAAAATCAGCATTTTTTGCTAGAAAATTACTTAGAACCCCCAAACATTATATATTTTCTGAAAGCAGAAGCCCTGGAAAATAAAATGGTAGCTGTTGAAATTTTTTATCACATGATATCTATGCAGCCATTTAGCAAGTGCAAATTTTCCTGAAAAAATATACTCAAATAATTTTTGGTGCAAACAAACACAATATCTTACTTGTGTGGTGCAATCACTGTTTAGTATTGCATGAGTGCAGTGGGGGACAGGGGAGGTTTTTTTTTTTCATTTATTTTGTAAAATTTATTTTTTATAATCTTAATTTTTTTTTTCATTTAAGTTTATTTATTTATTAAGTTTATCAAGCTTCTTATGTGATACCTTTGGGATAGGAAACCTTGACGGAGACATCAGGGGATCTAGTAGACCCCCAATGTCTCCCCTGCCTCTAAAGTAGCTAATCAAAAAATGACAGCTCTGATACCGGAAGGTACTAAATTATCATCACTTCTGCCCTCATTCATTATAGGGAAGATCAGGTCCTGGGCTCCCTGAAGGAACAGGAGAGCCCAGGAACCATTGTGGGTGGCAGCAGGAGAGGGAACAGCCCTTCCCAGTACTGTAATCGGGTGGCTGTAAAAAAATAAAACCAAGCTCATGGCTGCAGCTACAGCCATGAGCTTGTTATAACCCCTTGCTGATAGGTCTGCAAGACTTTGAGACTTATTTTGAGATGCAATAGATCGTTCCCTTACTGGCACACTACAAACCATGCAAGTAAACAGTCTAGGGGTTGTCCTTTTAAAGTTTATTGCAGGATAACTTTGATGGGGCTCAGGGAAGCTGTGGGATACTCCAGAACACTGAACAACATTAGGAGGACACTCTTCTCATTGCAGCTACTTCCTAATAAATCCCCTTCAGCAGTAGGACAAAAGTGGACATCACTGGAACACCATAAGTAATGCTACAGGCCAGGCAAGCCTTTAGTATTAGTGTGCACCAGGGGTTAACAGCAGCCATTGTCACTAGGATCCTTCACTGAGGTCTGTACCCACAGTGTCCCTTAGACTTGGATGCCTCCCTCCAGAGCTCAGGCAGGCAGTCTCCTTAGTGAATCTTCCAGACTGGATCCCCAGTGAAACCCCTCTCTTATGCCCCGTACACACGGTTGGATTTTCCGATGGAAAATGTCCGATCGGAGCGTGTTGTCGGAAATTCCGACCGTGTGTGGGCGCCATCGGACATTTTCCATCGGTTTTTCCGACACACAAAGTTGGAGAGCAGGAGATAAAATTTTCCGACAACAAAATCCGTTGTCGGAAATTCTGATCGCGTGTACACAAATCCGACGGACAAAGTGCCACGCATGCTCAGAATAAATAAAGAGATGAAAGCTATTGGCCACTGCCCCGTTTATAGTCCCGACGTACGTGTTTTACTTCACCGCGTTTAGAACGATCGGATTTTTCGACAACTTTGTGCGACCGTGTGTAGACAAAACAAGTTTGAGCCAACATCCGTCGGAAAAAATCCTAGGATTTTGTTGTCGGAATGTCCGAACAAAGTCCGACCGTGTGTACGGCCTATTAGATTCAAAAGAGTTTGTAGCAGATAGGCCCCCCAGCTATGCACCGTTGGGATCTTGATGAGACAAGCAGACTCTTCAGTTGAACTGCCTAGAAGGGCAGCAACCCCTCTGGCTGGGAACCTCTGCTCCTGAGGAAGAACCCTGCTCTCTCAGGCTCCAAACTATTTATTCACTCCCCCAGCCACCATCTGGGCATCCTCCTCCAGGGATTGGCTGGATCAACATAAATGTTCAGACTGCTTATTTGACTCTCCCACCCACTATATCCTGGAAATCTCTAGGAGACAGGGGGAATCAATCAAACCTGTAGCCTGCAGTGTCCAGAGCAGCCTGAAGTAATCACAAGTTACTCTACTGATTTCAGGAGAGCCACAAAAAATAAATTTGTCTAACCTAACTAGCCACCTATTAGAAAGGGTGCTGCATAACAAGGCACATTACCTTTTCTATAGAAAAGTAATGTAATTGTTCATTAAAGGATAAGTTCACCTTTCTACAAACAATAATAAATGCACATCTTTTTGCAGGTAAAAAAATGTGCATGTATTATTTTTTGTAGTAGGAGCCTGTAAAATCGCTGATGCCATGCAGGTCTCCTGTACTCTGTCAGTGTATCTGGTTGTCCATGTATCCCGTATGGGGAAGCCGATACTTGCTGACAGGAAGACTCAATGAGTTACCACCGGGCTCAACAGCGCCGTGGTAGTTCATTGAGAACTGCAAGCCGACAGCCGCTAAAGATGCCCTTTGACAATTCTCTTGCTTTCCCCATGACTCCATGAATCCAGAAATGTCAGTGCAGCACTGGATGAAGGGTGCAAGGGTCTGTCAGGAGTCCAGAAACTCATTAACCTTTTATACACATGCACTAATTATAAGCAAACAGATCACAGGTGAGGATGGTTACCTTTAATAGCCATTCAAACCCCTTTCTGTCAACTTGTGTGCATGTTATCAGGCCAAAATCACCAGGGTTGACCAGGGTCATTTAGGTAGTTTCTGTTGTCATTATGATTTAACCACTTCAGCCCCGGAAGATTTTACCCCCTTCCTGACCAGAGCACTTTTTACAATTCGGCACTGCGTCGCTTTAACTGCTAATTGCGCGGTCATGCAATGCTGTACCCAAACGAAATTTGCGTCCTTTTCTTCCCACAAATAGAGCTTTCTTTTGATGGTATTTGATCACCTCTGCCGTTTTTATTTTTTGCGCTATAAACGGAAAAAGACCGAAAATTTTGAAAAAAAATGATATTTTCTACTTTTTGTTATAAAAAAAATCCAATAAACTAAATTTTAGTCATACATTTAGGCCAAAATGTATTCAGCCACATGTCTTTGGTAAAAAAAATGTCAATAAGCGTATATTTATTGGTTTGCGCAAAAGTTATAGCGTCTACAAACTAGGGTACATTTTCTGGAATTTACACAGCTTTTAGTTTATGACTGCCTATGTCATTTCTTGAGGTGCTAAAATGGCAGGGCAGTACAAAACCCCCCCAAATGACCCCATTTTGGAAAGTAGACACCCCAAGGAAATTTCTGAGAGGCATGTTGAACCCATTGAATATTTATTTTTTTTTGTCCCAAGTGATTGAATAATGACAAAAAAAAAAAATTACAAAAAGTTGTCACTAAATGATATATTGCTCACACAGGCCATGGGCATATGTGGAATTGCACCCCAAAATACATTCAGCTGCTTCTCCTGAGTACGGGGATACCACATGTGTGGGACTTTTTGGGAGCCTAGCCGCGTACGGGGCCCCGAAAACCAAGCACCGCCTTCAGGATTTCTAAGGGCATGAATTTTTGATTTCACGCCTCACTACCTATCACAGTTTTGAAGGCCATAAAATGCCAAGATGGCACAAAACCCCCCCAAATGACCCCATTTTGGAAAGTAGACACCCCAAGCTATTTGCTGAGAGGCATGGTGAGTATTTTGCAGCTCTCATTTGTTTTTGAAAATGAAGAAAGACCAGAAAAAATTTTTTTTTTTTCAATTTTCAAAACTTTGTGACAAAAAGTGAGGTCTGCAAAATACTCACTATACCTCTCAGCAAATAGCGTGGGGTGTCTACTTTCCAAAATGGGGTCATTTGGGGGGGGGGTTGTGCCACCTGGGCATTCCATGGCCTCCGAAACTGTGATAGGCAGTGAAGAGTGAAATCAAAAATTTACACCCTTAGAAAGCCTGAAGGCGGTGCTTGGTTTTCGGGGTCCAGTGCGCGGCTAGGCTCCCAAAAAGTCTCACACATGTGGTATCCCCGTACTCAGGAGAAGCAGCAGAATGTATTTTGGGGTGTAATTTCACATATCCCCATGGCATGTTTGAGCAATATATCATTTAGTGACAACTTTGTGCAAAAAATAAATAAATAAATAAATAAATTTGTCTCTTTCCCGCAACTTGTGTCACAATATAAAATATTCCATGGACTCGACATGACTCTCAGCAAATAGCTTGGGGTGTCTACTTTCCAAAATGGGGTCATTTGGGGGGTTTTTGAACTATCCTGGCATTTTATGCACAACATTTAGAAGCTTATGTCACACATCACCCACTCTTCTAACCACTTGAAGACAAAACCCTTTCTGACACTTTTTGATTACGTGAAAAAATTATTTTTTTTTGCAAGAAAATTACTTTGAACCCCCAAACATTATATATTTTTTTAAAGCAAATGCCCTACAGATTAAAATGGTGGGTGTTTCATTTTTTTTTTTTCACACGGTATTTGCGCAGCAATTTTCAAACGCATTTTTTGTGGAAAAAACACACTTTTTTAAATTTTAATGCACTAAAACACACTATTGCCCAAATGTTTGATGGAATAAAAAAGATGATCTTAAGCCGAGTACATGGATACCAAACATGACATGCTTTAAAATTGCACACAAACGTGCAGTGGCAACAAAATTAATACATTTTTAAAAGCCTTTAAAAGCCTTTACAGGTTACCACTTTAGATTTACAGAGGAGGTCTACTGCCAAAAATACTGCCCTCGATCTGACCTTCGCGGTGATACCTCACATGCATGGTGCAATTGCTGTTTACATTTGACGCCAGACCGACGCTTGCATTCGCCTTAGCGCGAGAGCAGGGGGGACAGGGGTGTTTTATTTTTTTGTTTTTTTTTCTTTATTATTTTTTTGCTTTTTTATCTTATTTTTAAACTGTTCCTTTCATTTTTTTTTTTTTAAATCATTTTTATTGTTATCTCAGGGAATGTAAATTTCCCCTATGATAGCAATAGGTAGTGACAGGTACTCTTTTTTGAAAAAATTGGGGTCTATTAGACCCTAGATCTCTCCTCTGCCCTCAAAGCATCTGACCACACCAAGATCGGTGTGATAAAATGCTTCCCCAATTTCCCAATGGCGCTGTTTACATCCGGCGAAATCTAAGTCATAAAATGCTCGTAGCTTCCGGTTTCTTAGGCCATAGATATGTTTGGAGCCACTCTGGTCTCTGATCAGCTCTATGGTCAGCTGGCTGAATCACCGGCTGCTTTCTCAGGTTCCCTGTTGAGACAGGAGAGTCAGAGAAAAACCCGGAAGACGGTGGGGGGGGGGGGCATTCCCTCCCACTGCTTGTAAAAGCAGTCTAGAGGCTAATTAGCCGCTAGGATTGCTTTTACATGAAAGCCGACCACTGGCTGAAAAGAATGATACCAAGATGATACCTAAACCTGCAGGCATCATTCTGGTATGACCACTCAAAGTCGTGAATGGCGTACCTGAAGACAAAAAAATGGTTAACGATAAAGCACAGTAAACAGTAAAGTATAAAAAATTGCATACCTGAAAAGCAAACATGATAAAACATAATAACAATAAAACATTGCAGAATAGAACACAGTAAAAAAAGAGCAGAACAATAGAGAGAGAATAGAGAGAGAGAGAGAACAATAAAACGACAACTATTTTTTTTTATTTTTGTTTGTGTTTTTTTTGCAAACTTCTAACTTTTATAACTGTAACCAGTTCCAGGTTCGGGTCTCTCAAAATGCGATGGCATCTTGGGAGACCCTGTGAAAGTATGTCCTAGTCTGTGGAATGCTGTACCCTACACTAATACTCAACTAGTGAATGGTAGCGTTCAAAACATTCACCAATGCAAAGACCAGGATTGTCAGGACAGGAGGGACAATAATAGCGGGTGTCACGCCTATATCCGCGCTTGCTGCAGACACAACATCTTTTTTGGGGGGGGTTCGTTGGGTAGGGGTACTCGGGAGGACATAAAAATGCCTCTCAGGCAGCCGACTGCATTTGGTCAGTGATCGATCGATACTGCACTTGGGTGGGCTGGGCTGGGCTGGGCGGAGGGGCAAAATGCAGGTGCTAGCAGGTATCTGGGCTGATCCCGCTAACACTGCGTTTTTGGGAACCCTAAACTGCTGGGGACGCTAGTATAGATCTGATTGGATCAGATACTGATACGATCAGATACTATACCACTAAGGGAGGTGTACGGTGCGTGCGTGGGTGTTAGCGGTACTGGCGCTAACCTGACACTGCCTGGGGCTGGTGCTTGCCAGTTCACCAAAACGCTACCAAAAAAACTGTTAGCGATCGCAGGGATCAGGCCTGACTCTGCGAATGCTGCAGTAATGCGTTTAGTGTTTTGTAAGTGACAGTGATCGATCGATACTGCACTTGGGTGGGCTGGGCTGGGCTGGGCGGAGGGGCAAAACGCAGGTGCTAGCAGGTATCTGGGCTAATCCCGCTAACACTGCGTTTTTGGGAACCCTAAACTGCTGGGGACGCTAGTATAGATCTGATCGGATCAGATATTGATGCGTTCAGATACTATACCACTAAGGGAGGCGTATGCTGCGTGCGTGGGTGTTAGCGGTACTGGCGCTAATCTGACGCTGCCTGGGGCGACGCATATCACCGCCGGGCGATCAGGGGGCTAAACCTTTATTCGGTAATGAACGGCGGGTGCCCTGACACTATAAAAAATAAACAAACTAACCAGCGTCACCCGTAACAGTTATACGGTGATCAGTGGTGAAAGGGTTAACTAGGGGGCAATCAAGGGGTTAAAACATTTATTAGATAGTATATGGGGGTCCCTGACGCTATAAAACGCTGATGGCGAACCTAAATATTTACCTCCCTAACTAGCGTCACCAGCGACACTAATACAGCGATCAGAAAAATGATCGCTTAGTGACACTGGTGATGGGGGGTGATCAAGGGGTTAAAACTTTATTAGGGGGGGTTAGGGGGGTACCCTAGACCTACAGGGGGCTAACCCTAACTGTCCTAACACTTCTAACTGTCACAAACTGACACTATGCAGCAGGGGCGTTGCTAGGTGGCAAAAAGACCAGGGGCTTCAGCCCGAAGTCCGATGTTGGCACCGATGGGGGGGGGTCGTGAGTGGTCATGGCACAGGGTTTTTTGACTGAGCGCTGGGGTTGTGTGGCGGAGGGTAAGCTTACTTGCTGGTTGCTGCCTGGGGCTTAGCAGTGCCCATCAATTTTGACCACTAATCTCAGCTACCTGACACACTGCCCTACCTAACATACACTGACCTGACATACATACATACATACACCTACCTAACATACACTGACCTGACATACATACATACATACATACACCTACCTAACATACACTGACCTGACATACACTGACCTGACATACATACATACACCTACCTAACATACACTGACCTGACATACATACATACATACACCTACCTAACATACACTGACCTGACATACATACATACATACATACATACATACACCTACCTAACATACACTGACCTGACATACATACATACACCTACCTAACATACACTGACCTGACATACATACATACATACACCTACCTAACATACACTGACCTGACATACATACATACACCTACCTAACATACACTGACCTGACATACATACATACATACATACACCTACCTAACATACACTGACCTGACATACATACACTGACCTGACATACATACACCTACCTAACATACACTGACCTGACATACATACATACACCTACCTAACATACACTGACCTGACATACATACATACACCTACCTAACATACACTGACCTGACATACATACATACACCTACCTAACATACACTGACCTGACATACATACATACACCTACCTAACATACACTGACCTGACATACATACATACACCTACCTAACATACACTGACTTGACATACATACATACATACACCTACCTAACATACACTGACCTGACATACATACATACACCTACCCAACATACACTGACCTGACATACATACATACATACATACATACACCCAACATACACTGACCTGACATACATACATACATACATACATACATACATACACCTACCCAACATACACTGACCTGACATACATACATACATACATACACCTACCTAACATACACTGACCTGACATACACTGACCTGACATACATACATACACCTACCTAACATACACTGACCTGACATACATACATACATACACCTACCTAACATACACTGACCTGACATACATACATACATACATACATACATACACCTACCTAACATACACTGACCTGACATACATACATACACCTACCTAACATACACTGACCTGACATACATACATACATACACCTACCTAACATACACTGACCTGACATACATACATACACCTACCTAACATACACTGACCTGACATACATACATACATACATACACCTACCTAACATACACTGACCTGACATACATACACTGACCTGACATACATACACCTACCTAACATACACTGACCTGACATACATACATACACCTACCTAACATACACTGACCTGACATACATACATACACCTACCTAACATACACTGACCTGACATACATACATACACCTACCTAACATACACTGACCTGACATACATACATACACCTACCTAACATACACTGACCTGACATACATACATACACCTACCTAACATACACTGACTTGACATACATACATACATACACCTACCTAACATACACTGACCTGACATACATACATACACCTACCCAACATACACTGACCTGACATACATACATACATACATACATACACCCAACATACACTGACCTGACATACATACATACATACATACATACACCTACCCAACATACACTGACCTGACATACATACATACATACACCTACCTAACATACACTGACCTGACATACATACATACATACACCTACCTAAATTACACTGACCTGACATACATACACTGACCTGACATACATACATACACCTACCTAACATACACTGACCTGACATACATACATACACCTACCTAACATACATACACCTACCTAACATACACTGACCTGACATACATACATACACCTAACATACACTGACCTACCTAACATACACTGACCTACCTAACATACACTGACCTGACATACATACATACACCGACCTAACATACACTGACCTGACATACATACATACATACACCTACCTAACATACACTGACCTGACATACATACATACACCTACCTAACATACACTGACCTGACATACATACATACACCTACCTAACATACACTGACTTGACATACATACATACATACACCTACCTAACATACACTGACCTGACATACATACATACACCTACCCAACATACACTGACCTGACATACATACATACATAAATACACCTACCCAACATACACTGACCTGACATACATACATACATACATACATACACCTACCCAACATACACTGACCTGACATACATACATACATACACCTACCTAACATACACTGACCTGACATACATACATACATACATACACCTACCTAAATTACACTGACCTGACATACATACACTGACCTGACATACATACACTGACCTGACATACATACATACACCTACCTAACATACACTGACCTGACATACATACATACACCTACCTAACATACATACACCTACCTAACATACACTGACCTGACATACATACATACACCTAACATACACTGACCTACCTAACATACACTGACCTACCTAACATACACTGACCTGACATACATACATACACCGACCTAACATACACTGACCTACCTAACATACACTGACCTGACATACATACATACACCTACCTAACATACACTGACCTACCTAACATACACTGACCTGACATACACTGACCTACCTAACATACCGTGACATACATACACTGACCTCACCTACCTGACCAGGAGACAGACTTCATGTGTCCAGGTGTCCTGCATTTCAGTTCAGCTGTAGTGTGCGGTGTGCAGCCCACGCATCATGTGTCACAGCAGGCAGCCAGAGGAGGAGAGGAGACTGCTTGAATTTCATCGCCTGGACCTTGGAGCTCCAGGCTTTGTCCTGCACGTAGATATACAAAGTAGAGCCTGCCTCCCAGTCCCAGCACAGCCAGCAGGCACAAGGCGGTATGGAGAAGACTCTTCTGCCTCCTGCTGCACACTCTGGTGCCCATGATCAGACACACCGAGATCCGGAGCTCTTCACTCTGCCATCCGCCCCCAGCACAGCTCCTCTTCAGGCTATCCTCATCCCCACCTCCTCTACAATAATCGGTGCAGTCACTGGCACATCTCGCCAGATCGCTCCTCCGCTGCCCTGATCTATCTGAGCGGGGAGCGGGGATCTCAGTGATGTGGCACGGCGGATTGTAATTCCCGCCTTCTGGAGCGTGCAGCGCCTATGATGGACGTCACACGTCCCGCGGTCCCAGCATTGGACCAGTGGGATGTCCATCATAGCTCCAGAAGGCGGGACCTGTATGTCATTCGGCCACACTCGGCCGCACTCGGATCAGATCGGTCCCCGCTCGTCAGCGGCCGGCGGCGCTCGGGGCTAACAATTAAACGGTGCCTTCTTGACACTCGGGGCTTTTCGGGGACCAATTCGGGGCTTCAGCCCCCCCTAGCCACCCCCTCCCGACGCCCCTGCTATGCAGTAATCAGAAAAAAAAAAAAAAAAACCTGCTTGGTGTCAGTTTGTGACAGGTGGGGGGTGATCGGGGGGGATCGGGGGTGTTTAGTGTGCCTGGCATGTTCTACTGTGTTGTGTAGTGTTGTGCACTCACTCACATGTCTTCTCTCCTCGGCGCTGGAATGGAACTCCTGAGCCAAGGAGAGATGACATCACATCCTCTGCCTCTGTGTACTATACAGAGGCAGGGGATGTTTCTCATTGGCTGGGAGCGATCGCGAGGGGGGGGCCACGATCGGATGGCCTCCCCCTCGTCTCTCAACTCTCCCAGCCAAATGCCGACTGCCGCTGGCACCGGGGGGGTCCGATCGGACCCCCGCCCGCGGGAAGGCAATCACGTACCAGATACGTGATTTTGCCTGCCCGTGCCATTCTGCTCACGTATATAGGCGTGAGGCGGTCGGCAAGTGGATAAAAAGAGTAAACACAGTTGATTGATAATACATGGCTTCAGCCAAACACTAACCACGAGAGAAAGAAAAGTTTGTGTTATCATTCATATTCTCTGAAAAATGGCCAAAAAATCATAAATTCTGCCAGGGTATGTAAACTTATGAGCACAACTGTATATCTTAATTTCAAGGCTTGCTGCTGTAGAAAAAAAAGTCCTTAGCCCACTGGTACTTTTTTTTTTTTTTTATATAAATTCTAAAGTGTGTTAATATGGTATTTCCCTTTT
This sequence comes from Lithobates septentrionalis, assembly GCA_037952835.1. Lineage (NCBI taxonomy): Eukaryota > Metazoa > Chordata > Amphibia > Anura > Ranidae > Lithobates > Lithobates septentrionalis. The sequence goes on from JBBDGP010000825.1 coordinate 1,699,319, forward strand.
ATCTCTGAGAACATATTATTAACAGGTAATTTTTTAGATTTTTAGGAGTACCTATAATTGGCCTGATCTGGCAAAATATCAACAATTTAAGTTATATAGAGCCAGTTAGCAATCCAAAAAAACCTCAAATTAAAAAACAAACAAAAAAAAAAACTATCAAAGTGCATCAAAGCGCAGTGCTGGCAGTGTGCTGCTAACATTTCTGGGCAACAAGTGACTGTGACTACCACCGGCCACCCCTACAACACCACAGAGCTGCGCCTGCTTGCAAAGATGTGCCAAGTCCGCTCCTGCACCCAGCACAAGCAAAGGACCCGGGTCTTCCCTTCTCTGTCAGGCGGAGCCACGGAGCAGTCTCCGCCCAACAGGCGCTCGGCGAGGCATGACATGATGTCACCGGGAGGCAAGCCGGGTGGCGGGAGGAGAGAGGACCGTAGAGAGCTGCTAGGTGAGAGGAGGAACCAACCAGGCAGTCAATGACAAAGTAAGCAGATGGGCATCTATGAATGAATGAATCGGCTAACTCTGGTGGTGGTGGGGGGGGGGGGGGGGGTTTGAGATTAATAATTCATGGTTTTCCAATGGTATTTGCAATATGCAGCATGAGGGGATTCATGTATTGCCATTGGTCACTAATGCATTAATGATCAATGTCAGTTAATTTGTGCTGCATTAGTGGCACCAGTATCAGTGTTCATTAACCCCTTCATGCTGCAGCATAACACTGACAATACTGCCACTAATGCAGCACAAAGGGGTTAATTAACTGACAATGATCATTAATGCATTAGTGACCAATGGCAATACATGAATCCCCTCATGCTGCATATTACAAATACCATTGGTAATTAAAGCGTATGAGACATCGGGTCGCTGCCTCACTGGTCTGGGGTTTAGAAAGCTTAATCTCCAAAACGCACCTCGTCAGCAGGTACATTTAGTAGCATTCTAATTGGTCGGCGCCATCACATGAGAGGCGCTGACATATCAGAACCCGCGTAGCCATTCCTGTCAACGCAGGCGAAGAGGAGAGAAAGCCATGGGGATTTCAAATCCCCACACCGGTACAGCGGCGATACGGGGGGGATGGGGAGGGGGTCCGGTGTAAGTTCACCTTACAGATTTTCTGTAAGGTGAACATACACTTTAACCATTTGCCGACCCGCTGCAGTACATATACTGCGACGGGCCTTCAGCTATAGTATTGTATTGTTGTATTATAGTGTTGTATTGTTTTAAGGTTTTAAGTGCTTTCTGGTTTTGAAAGGACACTGACTCTTTCTTTATACCCGAGGGGGGGGGGGGGGGGGCTCAGTTTACCATCTTCGCCCTGGGCAACAGAGGGCCTTGTCCCAGCACTGCCTCCAGGTCAGAGCCTCCTTGGACTTCCTTCAACTGCTTTCAGGAACTCTGTACGTGGGTCCCTAGCTCTATCTGGAGCTGGGCCTCAGGTGGCCTCCTCTAAACATCAGCTATGTGCCCCCAGAGGGCCACAGCCCTCAGTCTGGGTCTTCTCCCACAGGACAAGGACCCTGCTGTTCCAGGCCCTGGCCTATTTATACACACCTCAGCCCCCTACAGGCCATTCTTCCTGCCAGGAATTAGCTGAGGCTGTATGAATATGCAAGTGATGGTCTGCCTCTTCTACCCACTAAATTCTGGAACCTACCAGAAATCGGGGTAAAGCAGTCAAGCCTGCAACCAGCAGAACCCAGAACAGCCAAAAACTAAATTAGCTTCAAACTGTTAGCAACCTAGCTAGGATGGTGCTACATAGGAATAGAGTCAATTGGAAAAATACTGCATTATGTCCACTAGTTGGAAGTAATGATCATAGGAGATAGGTATTTTTGTTTAAAAAAATGATTTTTATTTGGCAGTATCCAAAAATACAACAAATAACATTACACTTTGAGAAAAATCTATTTACTACAAGTATTTATATAGTGCCAACAATGTACGCAGCACTTTTCATATATGTTGGACATTCACATTGGTCCCTGCCCTCAAAGAGCTTAAAACCTAAGGTCCCTAACTCAAAATTCCTACATACACATACTAAGGCCAGTCAACCTACCAGCATGTCTTTGAAGTGTGGGAGGAAATTCACACAAGCACAGGGAGAACATGCAATCTCCAGGTTAATAGTGCAATGCTAGGGATTTGAGCTAAAAACCCTAGTGCTACCAGGCAGAAGAGCTAACAATAGATTAGTACATTTGAGGAAATTATGTTCTTTACTGCTTCTGGTTGAATGTCCTTAAGGCTATTTTCTCTTAGGAAAAAAATATAAAGAAATGTTGCTTTCACCCTGCAAAAGGCAACAGATAGAAACTGGCATTTCACACATATTACTAACATTATATAATTGTTCAAGACTATGCTAAAACAAAAATTGCACAGTGATTTTTTTTTATAAATGGATCCAAGTGGAACTATGAGTAAAATATAGAAACAACACATACATTATATTGCCAAACGTATTGGGATTCCTGCCTTTACACGCACATGAACTTAATCCGTAAGGTTCAATATTGATTTGGCACACCCTTTGCAGCTATAACAGCTTCAGCTCTTCTGGGAAGGCTGTCCACAAGGTGTAGGAGTGTGTCTATAGGAATGTTTGACCACTCTTCCAGAAGCACATTTGTGAGGTCAGGCACTGATGTTGGATGAAAAGTCCTGGTTCGCAGTCTCCACTCTAATTCATCCCAAAGGTGTTCCAACGGGTTGAGGTCAGGACTCTGTGCAGGCCAGTCAAGTTCCTTCACCCCCAATTCGCTCAGCCACACTATATAGCCAAAAGTATTGGGCTACCCATCCAAATTATTTGGTGGCGGGGAGGGGGGGGGGGTTATGGTGTGGGGTTGTTTTTCAGGGCTTGGGCTTGGCCCCTTAGTTCCAGTGAAGGGAACACTTAAGGCATCAGCATACCAAGACATTTTAGACAATTTCATGCTCCCAAATTTGTGGGCATAGTTTGGGGATGGCCCCTTCCTGTTCCAACATGACTGCGCACCAGTGCACAAAGTAAGGTCCATAAAGACATGGATGAGCGAGTTTGGGGTGGAGGAACTTGACTGTCCTGACCTCAACCCAGATTAATTAAGGCAGAGATTGCGAGCCAGGCCTTCTCGTCCAACATCAGTGCCTGACCTCACAAATGCGCTTTTGGAAGAATGGTCAAACATTCCCATAGACACACTCCTACACCTTGTGGACAGCCTTCCCAGAAGAGCTGAAGCTGTTATAGCTGTAAAGGGTGTGCCAAATCAATATTGAACCCTACGGACTAAGACTTGGATGCCATTAAAGTTCATATGCATGTAAGGGCAGGCATCCCAATAATTTTGGCAATATAGTGCATGATGCAGTTTGGCACTAACATAGTAGTTGTTATTTTTATGCCCCCGTTTTATTTCCTGTTACAGGGAAAGGGGGGGCTTTGTTAATACTCTTGCCTTCAGAGGAAGGCGGGGTCGCCTGTTTATGTCACCGAGTGGCCCCGTCCTCAGCTATATAACAGCTGTCATCGAGAAGAAGCGTCACTCGGCAGGAGCCTCCCGTGGAGCTGTTGTGCCTTTTTTTTTTTTTTTTTTCGTCTCAGTGGGTGGCATTAGATGGATCTACATCGCGGGACATTTTTATTCTTTCTATTTTTTAATAAAAGACCCAAAAGTCCCAAAGTGTCTCCTGTCTTTTTTACTATTTTTGACACTTTTTTTGTGAAATGGTAGGGGTACAGTGTACCCGTTACCAATTCACATAGAGGGGGAGGCCGGAATATGGGAGTCTCCTTGTTAAAGGGGGCTTCCAAATCCTGATAAGCCCCTGCCCGCAGACCCCCACAACCACAGGGCAAGGGTTGTGGGGATTAGGCCCTTGTCCCTATCAACATGGGCACAAGGTGCTTTGGGTAACCCAAAGCATCCTTCCCAGATTGAGGGCATGTGGCCTGGTACGGTTCAGGGGGGGGGGTGTTCTCTCGTCCCCCCTCTTTTCCTGCTGCCTGCCAGGTTGCGTGCTCGGATAAGGGTCTGGTATGGATTTTGGGGGGCCCTACACCATTTTTTTTTTATTTTGGCGCAGGGTTCCCATTGAAATCCATACCAGACCTAGAGGGTCTGGTGTGGAATTTGGGGGGGACCCCTACGCCATTTTTTTAAAATTTGGCGCAGGGTTCCCCTTAATATCCATACCAGACCTGAAGGGCCTGGTATGGATTTTGGGGGGACCCCCGTGAAATTTTTTTAAAAATTTTTGGTTTGGGGTTCCCCTTAGTATTCATACCAGAGTTTATCTATATTGCCGAGACCCGACAATTCATTACAGCCTCGATGAGTTTTGAATTACTTTTTTTCCTTTAGAAATGTAATTATGCTGTGGTACTGTTCTAAACATGGGAAAACTGTGCCACTTTACAGGCATACTATAGACAACCCCCAGGCACAATATTTAACAGAAAATTTTATTGTTTCAATTCTTGTTAAGCATTATTAAAATCACTGCTCCCAAAAAAACAGCAATTTTTAAAACTTTTTTTGCATTGATACATGTCCCCTGGGGTAGGGCCCGGGTCCCCAAACACTTTTTATGACAACATCTTGCATATAAGCCTTTAAAATGAGCACTTTTGGTTTTTCGTGTTAGTGTCCCATAGCTTTTAACGGGGTTCCGCAGCTTTCGAATTTGCCGCGAACATCGCATAATGTTCGTTGTTTGTCGAACGTCCGAACAACCAAAGTTCGGCCCGAACTTATGCTCGGGCCGAACCGTTCGCCCATTCTTAGAAACCAGTACTGAGGGAAAAATAAAGGCTCTAGTTGCTGACCTTCTTTTGTAAATAGTAGTTTTCTGGCTGCTTATAGCTTCTATGCAATTAGAGTGACAGACCTGAAACAAGCATGCAGCCAGTGAGGCCAAAAGCTTATGTGCAGATCAGCGACCACGTGAAGATATGGAAGTCACCCTATCAGAATGATGGCCAAGGAAATAGTCCTTTTAGCAGAAAGGTCAGGAAATGCAAACCAATATATCATCACTACAGGTTTCCTTTAACCTGAAAGGATGAATGTAACATCTTTGCAAACTATTTTCATTTAATTTAATATTCCTCATACATTCAGGGGCATTGTTAACTTTAAGTGAGTGGAAATGCCACCTCAGATAGCAGACTCTGGGAGTGGTATCAGACCAGCCCCGTATATCACCTTCTGCCTCCAGCTGACTCCTGCTCTGAAGCTCACTGGAGCAAAAGTGGGCTTATAGAAATAGTTTGGAATAAAGGGTAAGGTTTACCACCTGGTACACCAAGATAGACATGGTCATGCACTGTAAAAAAGATTGTGCTGGGTCTACTAAAAAAAAAAAAAGAGACAACTATTTGCATCAGCTTTTTAAGTACTGTCAACTTAACTTTTTTTTGTCTGACTCATTAGACTTTTCATGTTTTCAACTTTGTTGTTTTAGGTAAAGCCAACAATTTTTTTTTCAGTTTATAGACCATAGCGTTTTAAGTTAGGAATATATACCTTAACTTGTCTGGAACTTTAGTTTTAAGTAAAGCCAACTACATTTTTCCAGTTTATACACCATAGGTTCAAGTAAAGCCAACTCAATTTTTCCAGTTTACAGACCATAGGTACAAGTAAAGCCAACTCAATATTTCCAATTTATAGAAAAGTTTAAGCTAGGAACACATACATTAACCTATTTATTTCAAGTACTTATATAGCACCATCAATTTATGGAGCACTTTACATAAACATTGTACATTCACATTAGTCCCTGCCCTCAAGGAGCTTTCAATGTAAGATCCATAACTCACATTCAAACATACACACACTAGGGCCAATTTACACAGGAACCAATTACCCTACCAGCGTGTCTTTGGAGTGTGGGAAGAAACTACAGTATCTCACAAAAGTGAGTACACCCCTCACATTTTTGTAAATATTTTATTATATCTTTTCATGTGACAACACTGAAGAAATTACACTTTGTTACAATGTAAAGTAGTGAGTGTACAGCTTGTATAACAGTGTAAATTTGCTACCCCCTCAAAATAACTCAACACACAGCCATTATCGTCTAAACCGCTGGAAACAAAAGTGAGTACACTCCTAAGTGAAAATGTCCAAATTGGATCCAAAGTGTCAATATTTTATGTGGCCACCATTATTTTCCAGCACTGCCTTAACCCTCTTGGGCACGGAGTTCACCAGAGCTTCACAGGTTGCCACTAGGGATGAGCTTCGTGTTCGAGTCGAACCCATGTTCGACTCGAACATTGGCTGTTCGGTCGTTCGCTGAATTCCGAACATTATGGGCCATTCGCGCCAAATTCGTGTGGCGCGTCATGGCCCATAATTCATTGCGGCATCGCAGTGCATTGCTGGCTGATGATTGGCCAAGCATGCACTATGACCCGCATGCTTGCCCAATCACAGCGCCGTCGGTAGAGAGAGCTGTAATTGGCCAAAGCCGGGGTGGCTTTGGCCAATTATGGCTCAGGGGGTTTAGAACACCCCCCACACTATATAAGGCCGCCTGAATGGCGGCCCTGTGTAGTGTGTGTTCCGGCGTTAGGATACATAGACAGAGAGACAGTGTCATTTCATTTGAGTTAGCTAGATTAGGCAGGACAATCAGTGAGTTAGCTGCACTTACAGTGTATTGTGTATATATATGCATCCCAGGTGTTGCATATATATATATACACTGTATTCAGTTTAGCTAGATCCGTTCCTGTTATCTTCTTACTGACAGGCAGGCTTGTCTTGTTACAGTATTTACAGCTACCTGAAGAAAATTGCTGGTGTTCTTTTGATCCTATTAGTACCACAGTCAGGCAGCTAGACTATTTACAGTTAGTGTAGTGCGTCCTGCTCACAGTGTTCAGCTAAAACTACAAGTTAGTGTAGTGAGACCTCTGCACAGTGTTCATCTAAAGCTACAAGTTAGTGCAGTGCGTCCTGCTCACAGTGTTCAGCTAAAACTACAAGTTAGTGTGGTGCGTCCTCCTCAGTGTTCAGCTAAACCTACAAGTTATTTTTTTGCAAGCTCTGCACAGTGTTCATCTAAAGCTACAAGTTAGTGTAGTGCGTCCTGCTCACAGTGTTCAGCTAAAACTACAAGTTAGTGTAGTGAGACCTCTGCACAGTGTTCAGCTAAAACTACAAGTTAGTGTAGTGCGTCCTGCTCACAGTGTTCAGCTAAAACTACAAGTTAGTGTAGTGAGACCTCTGCACAGTGTTCATCTAAAGCTACAAGTTAGTGCAGTGCGTCCTGCTCACAGTGTTCAGCTAAAACTACAAGTTAGTGTGGTGCGTCCTCCTCACAGTGTTCAGCTAAACCTACAAGTTATTTTTTTGTGAGCTCTGCACAGTGTTCATCTAAAGCTACAAGTTAGTGTAGTGCGTCCTGCTCACAGTGTTCAGCTAAAACTACAAGTTAGTGTAGTGAGACCTCTGCACAGTGTTCAGCTAAAGCTACAAGTTAGTGCAGTGTGTCCTGCTCACAGTGTTCAGCTAAAACTACAAGTTAGTGTGGTGCGTCCTCCTCACAGTGTTCAGCTAAACCTACAAGTTATTTTTTTGCGAGCTCTGCACAGTGTTCATCTAAAGCTACAAGTTAGTGTAGTGCGTCCTGCTCACAGTGTTCAGCTAAAACTACAAGTTAGTGTAATGAGACCTCTGCACAGTGTTCATCTAAAGCTACAAGTTAGTGCAGTGTGTCCTGCTCACAGTGTTCAGCTAAAACTACAAGTTAGTGTCGTGCGTCCTCCTCACAGTGTTCAGCTAAACCTACAAGTTATTTTTTTGCGAGCTCTGCACAGTGTTCATCTAAAGCTACAAGTTAGTGTAGTGCGTCCTGCTCACAGTGTTCAGCTAAAACCACAAGTTAGTGTAGTGAGACCTCTGCACAGTGTTCAGCTAAAACTACAAGTTAGTGTAGTGCGTCCTGCTCACAGTGTTCAGCTAAAACTACAAGTTAGTGTAGTGAGACCTCTGCACAGTGTTCATCTAAAGCTACAAGTTAGTGCAGTGCGTCCTGCTCGCAGTGTTCAGCTAAAACTACAAGTTAGTGTGGTGCGTCCTCCTCACAGTGTTCAGCTAAACCTACAAGTTATTTTTTTGCGAGCTCTGCACAGTGTTCATCTAAAGCTACAAGTTAGTGTAGTGCGTCCTGCTCATAGTGTTCAGCTAAAACTACAAGTTAGTGTAGTCAGACCTCTGCACAGTGTTCAGCTAAAACTACAAGTTAGTGTAGTGCGTCCTGCTCACAGTGTTCAGCTAAAACTACAAGTTAGTGTAGTGAGACCTCTGCACAGTGTTCAGCTAAAACTACAAGTTATTTTTTTGCGAGCTCTACACAGTGTTCAGCTAAAGCTACCTGTAGAAGGTTGGTGGTGTTTTTCTGATCCTATCACTACCGCAGGCAGCTAAATAAGCTGGAAGTTATTTTTTGGCGAACTCTGCACAGTGTTCACCTAAAGCTACCTGTAGAAGGTTGGTGGTGTTTTCCTGATCCTATCACTACCGCAGGCAGCTAAAAAAGCTACAAGTTAGTTTTTTGTGAGCTCTGCACAGTGTTCAGCTAAAGCTACCTGTAGAAGGTTGGTGGTGTTCTCATACTACAGGCAGGCAGTTGATTTTGCTAGCTGCAGTATCAGTATATATATATATATATATATATATATATATATATATATATATATTAAAGCTTAGTGCAGCTACAGGCCATTAGTATGTCTGGAAGGCCAAGAAGGAGAGGCAGACAGTCACAAGCCAATAAAAGAGGGCAAACAGGCTCTGTGTCTAGTGCTGGTCGTGGAGACGGTGCATCCTCATCAGCACGTGGCCGTGGGACATGCTTGGCCTTTTTTTCGGCAGCTGGCCGTGTTGAGCCGCAGCATGCGGAAGACTTGGTCGAGTGGATGACCAAGCCGTCCTCATCCTCCTCATCCTCTCTCACCCATGCTCAGTATACTTTGTCTGGCAAAGCAGCGGCCTCTTCCCTCGGCTCAATGTCATCAGTGACTCCTTCCCTAGCCCCACCATGTCCTCCTGAGGAGTCCCTCGAACTGTTTGACCACAGTGTTGGGTACATGCTCCAGGAGGATGCCCAGCGTTTGGAAGGCTCTGATGATGATACTGAGCTCGATGAAGGTAGTAACATGAGTACGGACAGAGGGGGTGCCCAAGAAGGACAGCAATCTGGCAGTCATGCTCCCCCTGCTGCAGCATACTGCCAGGTTTGCTCCAGTGATGAGGAGGGAGGGGATGATGAGGTCACTGACTCAACGTGGGTGCCTGATAGGAGAGAGGAGGAGGAGGAGGCGGCACATCACCAACGAGGCAGGATGCCCTCCAGGGGCCAGCCTAAGGGCAGCACACTGACTGCATCACACCCCAAAGCTCCACATGTGCAGGGCGCTGCAGTCTCTGTGCGTTATTCAAAAAGTTCTTTGGTGTGGGCCTTTTTTGAGACGAGTGCATCAGATCGCACCGCTGCTATTTACAACATATGTCTCCAGCGTATCTCGCGTGGCCAAAACATCTCCAGCTTGGGTACCACATGCTTGACCAGACATATGTTGACCTGCCATGCAGTTCGTTGGCAAGCGCATCTAAAAGACCCACACCAAAGAACAAAGAGGACCTCTCCTTGCTCCTCATCAGCTGAGATCTCCAACCCCACTATACCTTCAGTCCTCTCTGAGACCTGCACTGAGAGGAATGAAGGTGTAGAATTAGGTGTGTCACAGCCAAGTACTTGTGGGCAATCTGCTTTCGGTACACCGACATCAGATTGTACCAGGCAAATTTCCCTGCCCCAGCTGCTGCACCGCCGAAAGAAGTTTGCTCCCAGCCATCCACATACCCAGCAGTTGAATGCTAGCTTGGCAAAATTGCTAGCACTTCAACTGCTGCCTTTTCAGTTAGTAGACTCTGCCCCCTTCCGTGAGTTTGTGGAATGTGCGGTTCCTCAGTGGCAGGTACCCAAACGCCACTTTTTCTCACTGAAGGCGATTCCGGCTCTCTACCGGCATGTGGAAGGCAATGTCCATGCCTCGCTGGACAGGGCGGTCAGCGGTAAGGTGCATATTACCGCTGACTCATGGTCCAGCAGGCATGGACAGGGACGTTACCTAAGTTTCACGGCACATTGGGTGACTCTGCTGGCAGCTGGGAAGGATGCAGGACAAGGTGCAGTAGTGTTGGAGGTTGTTCCGCCACCACGCCTCCAAAATGCCACTACTAATGATTGTGACACACCTCTCTCCTCCACCCCCTCCTCTTCTTCTTCCTCCATGGCCTCTTCCTGTGCTTTGTCCTCAGAACCAGCGGTGCTCCGTAGCCGTTCAAGGGGCTACGCAAGTACGCAGGCCAAAAGATGCCATGCGGTGCTTGAGCTGGTGTGCTTGGGGGGACAGGAGCCACACTGGGGCAGAGGTTCTGTCAGCTCTGCAGGGGCAGGTTCAGAGGTGGTTGACGCCATGCCAACTTAAGGCAGGAATGGTGGTTTGCGACAATGGCACCAACCTCCTCTCTGCTCTCCGACAGGGACAAATGACCCATGTGCCCTGTTTGGCTCATGTCCTTAACTTGGTGGCTCTTGGGCAGGTACCCGGGCTTACAGGATGTCCTGAGGCAGGCCAGGAAAGTCTGTGTGCATTTCCGCCGGTCATATAATGCCAGTGCTCGGCTGGCAGACCTCCAAAAGGAGTTTAACCTGCCCAAGAACCGCCTAATCTGTGACATGCCCACCAGGTGGAACTCAACGTTGGCCATGCTGCAGCAGCTGCACACGCAGCAGAGGGCAATCAATGAGTACCTGTGCGACTATGGCACCAGGACAGGGTCAGGGGAGCTTGGTTTTTTCCCCACGCCAGTGGGCCATGATCAGGGATGTATGAACTGTCCTGTCACCATTTGAGGAGGCCACGAGGATGGTGAGCAGTGACAGTGCATGCATCAGTGACACTGTCCCCCTTGTCCACCTGTTGGAGCACACGCTGCGTGGAATAATGGACAGGGCACTTGAGGCAGAACAGAGGCAGGAAGAGGAGGACTTCCTTAGCTCTCAAGGCCCCCTTTATCCAGACAGTGTTCCTGCGTGTCCGCCGATCACACAGGAAGAGAACGAGGAGGAGGAGGAGGAGGAGGAGGAAGATTGTCAGTATGGAGGTGGAGCCTGGCACTCAGCATCAGCAGAAGTCTTTAAGGGATCAGTCCCAAGAAACACATGGACTTGTACGTGGCTGGGAGGAGGTGGCTGCGGACCATGTCGTCCTTAGTGACCCAGAGGACTCCGGACCGAATGCCTCAGCAAACCTACGCTGCATGGCCTCCCTGATCCTGCAAAGCCTGAGTAAGGATCCTCGTATTCGTGGTATCAAGGAGAAGGACCAATACTGGCCGGCAACCCTCCTTGACCCACGTTACAAGGGTAAGGTTGCGGACCTTATCTTGCCATCACAGATGGAGCAGAGGATGAAACATCTTCGGGAGGCCTTGCAGAATGGTCTGTGCAACGCGTTCCCAGAGACTGGGAGGTTACAAACTCCTGTTTCTGGACAACGTGTTGCTGAGGCTTCGGTCATTCAAAGAAGGAGCGGTGGAGAAGGTGGCCGTCTGACCGATGCGTTCAGACAATTTTTTGGTCCGCAGCCCCAAGGTATGATCGGTTCCAGCAACCAGACGCTTAGCGTCTGTTTTACATGGTGCAGGAATACCTAGGGGCAAGATCTGACTTGGACACCTTTCCCACCGAAAATCCTCTGGGTTACTGGGTCTTGGGGATTGGATCACTGGCCAGAGCTTGCACAGTATGCAATTGAGCTACTGGCCTGTCCTGCATCCAGCATTCTTTCTGAACGCACATTCAGTGCTGCTGGAGGCTTTGTAACCGATCACAGGGTGCGTCTGTCCACCGACTCGGTCGATCGACTGACCTTCATAAAAATGAATCAGTCTTGGATCACCAACAGCTACCAAGCACCTGATGCTGATGTAACCGAATATTTTTTTTTGAAATCTCAGATCCCTTCAAAGACTGCCTATGCTGATGCTGAGTGACTATCCCTGAGTAATTATCCTCTTCCTCCTCAATGATCACGCTGATAGCTTGTAAGAACATTTTTGGTTCTGGGCGCCACCACCAGTGCCTAAGGCACAATTTTTCAGCCCCTGTTTAACATTAGCGTGTAATTACAATTTTTGATGCAATACTTTGCAGCAGGGCTCGTTTCTGCGTTCCAACTAGAGTATCTGTGAGGGGTTGCAGTGTTGTGGCACCAGCACCAGTGCCTAAGGCCCAATTTTTCAGCCCCTGTTTAACAGGGGCGTGTAATTACAATTTTTGATGCAATACTTTGCAGCAGGGCTCGTTTCTGCGTTCCAACTAGAGTATCTGTGAGGGGTTGCAGTGTTGTGGCACCAGTGCCTAAGGCCCAATTTTTCAGCCCCTGTTTAACAGGGGCGTGTAATTACAATTTTTGATGCAATACTTTGCAGCAGGGCTCGTTTCTGCGTTCCAACTAGAGTATCTGTGAGGGGTTGCAGTGTTGTGGCACCAGCACCAGTGCCTAAGGCCCAATTTTTCAGCCCCTGTTTAACCACTTAACAACCGGCCCATAGCCAAATGACGGCTAGAGGGCGGTTGTTTAACTCTGGGAGGGCGTCCAGGGACGTCCTCCCAGAATTCTGCTCTCGCGCGCCCCCTAGGGCGCGCACTCGAGAGCATCTGTGCCCGCCGGGTCCAGAGGACCCGGCGCATCACAGATCCCGGTAAATGGCCGCTGATCGCGGCCGTTTACCATGCGAACGCTCCATCAAATGACGGAGCGATCACATGTAAAATCATCTGATGACGCCGGTTCCTCTCCTCCCCCTCTCCTCCCCTCCTGTGTACAGATCTGTACACAGTGACCGGAGAGGCGGATGGATGGATGGCTGCAGCGTTGTGGGCTGCATCTGTAGTGCCCACAGCGCTGCACAGAGACATCCAGCCATCCATGCTCAGCCATCCCTCACTACTCTGCATGCCCTGCAATGCTGTGCAATACTCTGCAATCCCCTCTGCAATGCCCCACAATACTTTGCAATACCCCTGCAATACTCTGCCATACCCTGGAATACCCCGCAATACTCTGCCATACCCTGCAATACCCCGCAAAACTCTGCCATACCCTGCAATACCCCGCAATACTCTGCCATACCCTGCAATACCCCGCAATACTCTGCCATACCCTGCAATACCCCGCAATACTCTGCCATACCCCGGAATACCCCGCAATACTCTGCCATACCCCAAAATACCCCGCAATACTCTGCCATACCCCAAAATACCCTGCAATACTCTGCCATACCCCAAAATACCCCGCAATACTCTGCCATACCCCAAAATACCCCGCAATACTCTGCCATACCCCAAAATACCCCGCAATACTCTGCCATACCCTGCAATACCCTGAAATACCCCGCAATACTTTGCCATACCCCACAATACTTTGCCATACCCCGCAATACTCTGCCATACCCTGCAATACTCTGCCATACCCTGGAATACCCCGCAATACTCTGCCATACCCTGCAATACCCCGCAATACTCTGCCATGCCCTGCAATACCCCGCAATACTCTGCCATACCCTGCAATACCCCACAATACTCTGCCATACCCTGGAATACCCCGCAATACTCTGCCATACCCTGCAATACCCCGCAATACTCTGCCATACCCTGCAATACCCCGCAATACTCTGCCATACCCTGCAATACCCCGCAATACTCTGCCATACCCTGGAATACCCCGCAATACTCTGCCATACCCTGCAATACCCCGCAATACTCTGCCATACCCTGCAATACCCCACAATACTCTGCCATACCCTGGAATACCCTGAAATACCCTGAAATATCCCGCAATACCCAGCCATACTCTGCAATACTCAGTGATACCCAGCCATGCTCTGCAATACCCCGCAAAAATCTGCAATACTCTGCCATAACCCGCAATACTCTGCCATACCCAGCCATACTCTGCAATACCCCGCAATACCCAGCCATACTCTGCAATACTCAGTGATACCCAGCCATACTCTGCCATACCCAGTCATACTCGGCGATACTCTGCAATACCCAGCCATGCTCAGCCATACCCAGCCATGCTCAGCCATACCCAGCCTCTGTATGTGGCCAGGCTGTGGAAGTCTCACACATGTGGTATCCCCGTACTCAGGAGGAGTAGGAGAATCTATTTTGGGGGGTCATTTTTGGTATGTACATGCTATGGGTTAGAAATACTGTATAAATGGACAACTTTGTGTTAAAAAAAAAGCATTTTAACCACTTCCCGCCTTCCGTCATACAACGTCCTTGACTTTGTGTGGGGATATCTGAATGATGGGTACAGCTACAGGCATCATTCAGATATCATCTTTTTCAGCCGGCGATTCCCTACACCTTAAGAATGATCATAGCGGCTGTTACACTGCTTGATCGTTCTTACGGGAGGCGAGAGGGGACCCCCCCCCTCCCGCCGCCCTCCGGTGCTTCTACCGACTCACCGCTACGATCGAAGCCAGGATCTTTTTTTTTTTTTTTTTTATTTCAGGAACAGCCTAGAGGTGAGATGTGGGGTCTTATTGACCCCATATCTCACTGTAAAGAGGACCTGTCATGCCATATTCCTATTACAAGGGATGTTTACATTCCTTGTAATAGGAATAAAAGTGATCAAAACATTTTTTTTTTTTGGAAAAAAGTGTCAAACTAAAATAAATAAAGTAAAATGAACAATAAAAAAAAATAAAAAATTTTTAAAGCGCCCCTGTCCATGTGCTCGCATGCAGAAGCGAACGCATACGTAAGTCCCGCCCACATATGAAAACGGTGTTCAAACCACACATCGGGCATGTAATTACAATTCTCGATCTAATATTTCACAGCAGGGCCCATTTCTGCGCCCACCAAGAGCGAGTGAGGACTTACAGTGTTGTGGCACCAGCACCACCACCACCACCAAAGACCCAATTTTTCTGCCCCTGTTCAACAGGGGCATGTAATTACAATTCTTGATCTAATATTTCACAGCAGGGCCCTGTGAGGGCTTACAGTGTTGTGGCCAAAACAACACCTAAGGCCCAAATTTCTGCTGAGTATATAGGGCAGGCCCCTACTTTCAAACATCTAACTTACAAACGACTCCTACTTGCAAACGGAAGGAGACAACAGGAAGTGAGATGAAATCTACCCCTAGGAAGGGAAATTCTCTCCTGTAAGAGTTAATATGGGAAAAACATTTCTCCTTTCCACTGATGCTTTCCAATCCTTGTTCCACAAAAAACTCCAAATTTTCAAAAAACATTTGTCATTGGGACAAAAAGTGAGGTGAAATCTTCTGAAGAGGAGGAAAGACAGCAAAACAAATGTCACAGGGGTGATAACCCTTCCCTATGTTTTCCAAAAAGCTTAAAAAAGATTTTTTGGCTGGAGCTAAACACGTTAAAAATGTACCCGTTCAAAATTACAAAGAGGTTCTACTTAACAACAAACCTACAGTCCCTGTCTTGTTTGCACCGCCTGTATACTGCTGTTCAGAGTATATAGGGCCTGGTGGCCCCACACCTTTCCTTATTTTAATTTGGGTGCGGGGTTCCCCTTAATATCTATACAAGACCCAAAGGGTCTGGTAATGGACTGGGGGGTACCCATGCCATTTGTCTCACTGATTTTCATCCATATTGCTAGGACCCTACATTACATTAAAGCCGCAAGCAGTTTTAAAGGACTTTTTTTCTTTAAAAATGACATTTTGTGCAGGGACTGTTCTAAGCACGGGAAACACGCGCCACTTTACAGGCATACTATAGACACCCCCAGGTACGATATTTAAAGGAATATTTCACTTTTTTTTTTTTTTTACTTTAAGCATCATTAAAATCACTGCTCCCGAAAAAACGGCCATTTTTAAAAGTTTTTTTTGCATTGATGCATGTCCCCTGGGGCAGGACCCAAACCCTTTTTAGGACAATACAATGCAAATTAGCCTTTAAAATGAGCACTTTTGATTTCGAATGTTCGAGTCCCATAGACGTCAATGGGGTTCTATTGTTCGTGCAAATTTTCGGTCCGTTCGCAGGTTCTGGTGTGAACCGAACCGGGGGGTGTTCGGCTCATCCCTAGTTGCTACTGGAGTCCTCTTTCACTCCTCCATGACGATATCACAGAGCTGGTGAAAGTTAGAAACCTTGTGCTTCTCCACTTTCCGTTTGAGGATGCCCCACAGATGCTCAATAGAGTTTAGGTCTGGAGACATGCTTGGCCATTCCATCACCTTTACCCTCAGCTTCTTTAGCAAGGCAGTGGTGATCTTGGGGATGTGTTTGAGGTCGTTATGTTCGAATACTGCCCTACGGCCCAGTCTCCGAAGGGAGAGGACCTTGCTCTGCTTCAGTATGTCACAGTACACATTGGCATTCATGGTTCCCTTAATGAACTGTAGCTCCCCAGTTCCGGCAGCACTCATGCAGCCCCAGACCATGACACTCCCACCACCATTCTTGACTGTAGGCAAGACACACTTGTCGTTGTACTCCTCACCTGGTTGCCACCACACGTGCTTGACATCAACTGAACCAAATAAGTTTATCTTGGTTCATCAGACCAAAGGACATGGTTCCAGTAATCCATGTCCTTAGTCTGCTTGTCTTCAGCAAACTGTTTGCAGGCTTTCTTGTGCATCATCTTTAGAAGAAGCTTCCTTCTGGGACAACAGCCTTGCAGACCGGTTTGATGCAGTGTGTGACGTATGGTCTGAGCACTGACAGGCTGACCTCCCACCCCTTTAACCTCTGCAGTAATGCTGGCAGCACTCATACGTCTATTTCCCAAAGACAACCTCTGGATATGACGATGAGTACGTGCACTCAACTTCTTTGGTCGACCAAAGGCCTGTTCTGAGTGGAACCTGTCCTGTTAAATTGCTGTATGGTCTTGGCCACCGTGCTGCAGCTCAGTTTCAGGGTCTTGGCAATTTTCTTATAGCCTAAGCCATCTTTATGTAGAGCAACAATTCTGTTTTTTAGATCCTCAGAGAGTTCTTTGCCATGAGGTGCCATGTTGAACATCCAGTGACCAGTGTGAGAGTGATAACACCAAATTTAACACACCTGCTCCCCATTCACACCTGAGACCTTGTAACACTAACGATTCACATGACACCAGGGAGGGAAAATGGCTAATTTGGCCCAATTTGGACATTTTCACTTAGGGGTGTACTCACTTTTGTTGCCAGCGGTTTAGACATTAATGGCTGTGCGTTGAGTTATTTTGAGGGGACAGCAAATTTACACTGTTATACAAGCTGTACACTCACTGTTTTACATTGTAGCAAAGTGTCATTTCTTCAGTGCTGTCACATGAAAAGATATAATAAAATATTTGCAAAAATGTGAGGGGTGTACTCACTTTTGTGAGATACTGTACACAGGCACAGGATAAAACAAGTAGTGTTGTGGTCAGGATTCAAACCAGTGACCCTTTTGCTGCTATGCGAAAGTGCAAACCACTACACCACTGTGCTGCCCTATTAGCTACTTAGCTAATTAGTTTTAAGTGATATTAACTCATAACTTACTTTTTTTAAGTTTGTAAAACGTATGTTCCAAATGTATTTGAAATATGTTTAAAGGTTTTTATATAAATATAACACAATAATATGGTTTTTAAAAAAAGGAATAGTCTTATGAAACAGGCTTTCAAAACAAATTAACATTTATTTTTTATAAAGTGTTACAAATGTAATATTATTAAAGCAGCATCAAATGTAAATGTAAACATTTAAAAAAAAGAAAAAAATGCCTCTTTCTCAGCTAACAAATCAAACTGAAACACACACATGTATATACAGTATATCCGTAAAGAACATAGAATACACAATGTATTAACTTTTTTTAAGCCTTTTAGGAAAATAATTTGCATTTAACCTTTTTAGGATTTGCCCCCTTAAGGAACAGGCCATTTTTTGCGATATGGCACTGCGTCGATTTAACTGACAATTGTGCGGTCATGCGACGCTGTACCCAAACAAACTTGATGTCCTTTTTTCCCCACAAATAGAGCTTTCTTTTGGTGGTATTTGATCACCTCTGCAGTTTTTATTTTTTGCGCTATAAACAAAACAAGACTGACAATTTTCGGGAAAATTTTTTTTTACTTTCTGCTATAATACATATCCAAAATATATATATAAAAAAAATGTATTCATCAGTTTAGGCCGATATATATTCTATATATTTTTGGTAAAAAAAATTGTAATTGGCATATATTGATTGGTTTGCACAAAACTTACCGCGTCTACAAACTATGGGATGGATTTAGGGACTTTTATATATATTTTTGATTGTTTTTACTGGTAATGGCGGCGATCTGCGATTTTTAGCGGGACTACGACATTGTGGGGGACAAATATGACCCCAAATGACACTTTTTGGGGAGCAGTGACATTATTACATTGATCAGCGCTATAAAAATGCACTGATCAATGTATAAATGACACTAGCAGGGAAGGGGTTAACACTAGGGGCGATCAAGGGGTTAAGTCTGTTTCCCAGGGTGTTCTAAATGTAGGGGGGATGGGCTACCAGGGACATGACAGAGATAGCTGGGAACAGAAGATCTCTGACATGTCTTCTGGCAGAACAGGAAATCGCCTTGTTTACATAGGCAGATCCCCGTTCTGCCTCTGTATACCGCAATCGCGGGTCACCGGTGGACATCGAGTTCCTGCAGCACGTGGCGCGTGCGCCCGCTATCTACTGTGCAAAGACCGACATACACCTACGGCAGTATGCGCAGGAGAGCCGACCTGCTGCAGTATAATGATGGTGGCGGGTCGGCAAGCAGTTAATGTGTGAACTTTTGAAGATAGATTCCCCACATCTAGCTCTAAAAACATCTTCTGAAAAACTTTAAGGCCTCTTTCACACGGACTGTCCGTTCAGGTCCGCCTGCCAGTTTTTTAGGCGGACCTGAACGGACACTCCATGGAGGTCTATGGAGCATCGGATGTCAGCGGTGACATGTCTGCTGACATCCGACCCGCTCCTATCCGAAAAAGTGTAACGGAGGAAAAACCTACTTTTCCATCCGTTTTCGGATCAGATCGGGTGACGACGGACTCTACGGTCCGTCATCACCCGATCCCCCATAGGGGAGAGCGGCGCTCTGACAGGTCCGCCGCTGCACAGTGTGCAGCGACGGACCTGTCATCTTCCTGCTCAGCGGAGCGATCCCCGCTGAGCAAGCGGATGTTCATGGGGCGGATCATCACTGATCTGCCCCATGTGAAAGAGCCCTAAAGGTATATATTAGGTTTTCAGGGTAGCTCAGGCTAAAAGCAAAAATGAGTCCCATAATGATTCTTTCTGATACAAAATGAGAAAGCTATATGAAAAAAATACACTATACCAATGTGCTTGTTTTTCCTGCCAATGCAGCATAAATATGGAACATTTGTTTTTGAAATGTAATAACATAGTGCAAAGTGGGCGGGGCTTTAGGTTACATAATCTAACGTTGAGTGTCTAATATCTCAAAAACCGAACAAACAAAGTTTGTTTTTGTGGTACAATTCAACACAAACATATTGTATAATTGTTTTTAAAATGTAATAACATGTGGTGCAAAGTGGGAGAGGTTTCATCAGATATGATGCGCAATATCTCTGAAACCAAACCAGCACATGCGTTTGTTTTTGCAGCACAAATCGGGACACACATGCAGTGCAAACTATTGCTATCTTTGTTTCTAAATTTTATTAACATTGGGTGCAAAGTGGGCGGGGCTTGATGTTGTATAATCTGAATTTGAATTCCAATATCTCAAAAACCAAATGGCTGAAACATTCATTTTTGTGGCACAAAATAGTTTTTAAGCTTAACAGGTGGCGGTCCCTCACACTGCATCTTGGTTGCATTCTGCAGAATGTAGTAAGCGCAAACTTTGCTTGCACAAAAGTGAGTTGTCTCAATAGGTGTATACAATGGACGTACAGTGGAGACGGAAAGTATTCAGACCCCCTTAAATTTTTCATTCTTTGTTATATTGCAGCCATTTGCTAAAATCATTTAAGTTCATTTTTTTCCTCATTAATGTACACACAGCACCCCATATTGACAGAAAAACACAGAATTGTTGCAGACATTTTTGCAGATTTATTAAAAAAAAACCTGAAATATCACATGTATCAAAACAAAGCAGTGCAGCGCTTAGTGCCTTAGAAGAAATAAATGTAAAGCCAAGTCCCAAAATATGTCTTAATCCGAAGGAATGAATAATCATCCACAAGCAGAGAGGAAACTCCTCAGGTGGTGAGAAAAGTTGCTGTGACAGAAAATTAGCAATCGTGTATCCACACCAATGTCTTCCACCACCAGAAGTCTAGGCCGCTCACCTTTTTGAGTAGCCCTCCTGAGCTAACAGATAGGTCACTCATGCAGTCCCTTCAGCAGGGTAATCATAAAGATGGAAAGGCTGGCCACATATGTCGTCCACTGAAACTTGCAGTATCCAAATATCATTCTCATCGGCAGGTATAAGTCATGTTAAAACAAAATAGGGACATAGTGCTCTCCATGTAGTAAAAGTAACTAATTTATTGAATAAAATGTTACTCACAAAGATGGCACTGGATCCCAATAGAGTATAAAGCATATAGGAATAAAAAAACAGATAGGTGGCTGTGCTGACGTCACGTAGCCCCTCGCACGCGTATCGTCCGTGGGTAAGGACTTCCTCAGCAAATCTAATTGGGGGCTCGTGCGTCAGCTCTTATATTTAATCCTGGTTCATCAAACAATTAATCTTAAAACAAATCCCACCCTTTTGGATCGGAGAACATGTTAATAACATCAAAAGAGGTCTCCATACACACAACGTATCCAAGCACTTTCGACTCTTCCATAATCGCAACCCCGCTGCAACCAGTCGTCCTGTCCCTGCAGCTGAAAAACACCCCCACAGCATGATGCTGCCACCACCATGCTTCACTGTTGGGACTGTATTGGACAGGTGATGAGCAGTGCCTGGTTTTCTCCACACATATCGCTTAGAATTAAGGCCAAAAAGTTCTATCTTGGTCTCATCAGACCAGAGAATCTTATTTCTCACCATCTTGGAGTCCTTCAGGTGTTTTTTAGCAAACTCCATGCGGGCTTTCATGTGTCTTGCACTGAGGAGAGGCTTCCGTCGGGCCACCCTGCCATAAAGCCCCGACTGGTGGAGGGCTGCAGTGATGGTTGACTTTCTACAACTTTCTCCCATCTCCCGACTGCATCTCTGGAGCTCAGCCACAGTGATCTTTGGGTTCTTCTTTACCTCTCTCACCAAGGCTCTTCTCCCCCGATAGCTCAGTTTGGCCAGACGGCCAGCTCTAGCAAGCATTCTGGTCATTCAAAACGTCTTCCATTTAAGGACTATGGAGGCCACTGTGCTCTTAGAAACCTTAAGTGCAGCAGAAATTTTTTTGTAACTTTGGTCAGATCTGTGCCTTGTCACAATTCTGTCTCTGAGCTCTTCAGGCAGTTCCTTTGACCCCATGATTCTCATTTGCTCTGACATGCACTGTGAGCTGTAAGGTCTTATATAGACAGGTGTGTGGCTATCCTAATCAAGTCCAATCAGAATAATCAAACACAGCTGGACTCGAAGGTGTAGAACCATCTCAAGGATGATCAGAAGAAATGGACAGCACCTGAGTTAAATATATAAGTGTCACAGCAAAGGGTTTGAATACTTAGGACCATGTGATATTTCAGTTTTTCTTTTTTAATAAATCTGCAAAAATGTCAACAATTCTGTGTTTTTCTGTCAATATGGGGTGCTGTGTGTACATTAACAAGGAAAAAAATTAACTTAAATGATTTTAGCAAATGGCTGCAATATAACAAAGAGTGAAAAATTTTAAGGGGGTCTGAATACTTTCCGTCCCTACTGTATGTCCATTTATTATAAATATATTAATCTTCAAATAAAATAAACATTTTGGATGGTATGTTAAGCAACATTTAAAGCATGTGAATGATAATTTGTTCAATGTTCACTCTTACTTTTCAATGGCATTGGATGGCTTTGTAGTGACTTGGAAAAATTCTTGTCACTGGTGGCGCTCTTTTGTCCTGATGGGCCTCAAACCTATGGGAACTGCCTTGTGCAGGCTTTCAAAGTTCCAAAAGACATCAAACTCTTTAAAATATACAGCATCAAAACTTGTGCGGTTGCACGTTTGGCAAACATATGCGTCCCGCAATTTCAGTCAAATGAAAAGATAATTTTTCTTAAGTAAATATTACTCAATTAGAATATGGAAATGCACATACCTTAAAAGTTTTGTCTAGATTACTCAAAAGTAAACAAAAGTATACATTCTTTTTGTAAATAGAAAAGTTGTGTTTTAAGAACTAATGAAAATTAAGTAAGGTACTTAATATATGAATTAACATTTATTTTTATGTTGAAAATTATAACATTTTTACGTTAAATTACAAGCCAACAGAATCATTTTTATCAGTGTGGGCACCTTGAAATAGTGGTTCCCATGTTTTTCTGTAAATTTTAAATAATGACGTTACCTTAACACTATTCTCTTGTGTTTGCAGGAAGAGTGTTTGTCCATGAATGGGCTCATTTAAGATGGGGTGTCTTTGATGAATACAATAATGATGTTCCCTTCTACATTTTAAGTGGTCCTAAAATAGAAGCTACAAGGTAAATGTATGATATCTAATACATCAAATATATCATCACCGTATATTTCTCTGAATGCTCACACACTGCATATTTTTAAGATAAACCCGGTTTGATATCCTTAGCAGCAGTTTTCTATTTTTGGGGATTTTGTGGAGCATTAATAATTTAAAGCTGCCTTAAAAAAAATGTAGCAAAGTCTCTAGCCTCCTCCAGTCTAATGAGAACCTTCAGGGCCAAAAATAGCTGACATCCTTCTGTATGTGGTGAGTTGTGAGGCATAGTGGGTGCAATGTAGATAAAGTTATTGGACGCCAGACACTTCTTGGATGTAAAAGAGGTTTTATTTCTCTTAACAGTCCTTTTTGTATTTTGAGGGGGGAAAGAGGGTTAGGGCCAGGACACTCTTAGCAGTTGCAATTTCAATTGGCAGACTCCAAGACTTCAATAGGAGGACAGCCATACTGGGAAAGGCCCCTAGCAAGGCGCCACATCTGCACATGTAGGATTGCTGTCTCCTATGTCAAAAGTCTTTAACAGTTCCTAACAAAAATTGTTACAGTCCTCTTTGCTTCTCTACAGCTTCTACTTGTAGTTCTTCAGCCCCTTGAGCTCCTGGTCTCTCACTGGACCCTCCGATTCACTGACTCTGAATCCCTGGAGCTCCTCAATGCTTTGTGATGGTATCTCCCTCAAGCGCCACCCACGTTTCCCTTGTGGGTCCCTAGCTTTGCACTCCAGATACTTCTCAAGCTTCACCCCTGCTAACTGGCTCCGTCCCTGGCTTGACTCACAAGCTTGCTCTGCAAGCTTCACCTCTGTTAGCTGGGTCCCTGACTTGATCACCGCCTGAAGTTTCCTGATTCTCCACCGTGCCCATTCAGTGAGAATGCTGCTCTGGTACTTGCTTCAGTTACTCACTGTGGTCCCTGGTAAAGGTGATTGGTCCCTTAGTTGCGTCAGCTTCCCTTCTACCTCCGACCATGACAGGTTCTCCGGTTGGCGGAACCGTCAATTCTGGTTAGACTGCAAGCCGCAATCAGAACCCTGCGCTGCCCTCTTACTTCTGGATAGGCCCTCACACAGCCTGGCAGCCAGATGCCCCCGGGATAAGCCCAATCTCAGGCCTAGCAGCCTGGGGTCTACGACACATGTCCACTCAGACAGTTGTCCAGGTGACACAGAACATAGATCACCCAGCCTCACCCGAATATATAGGTTCTCCCAGCAGGCCAAGGGATTCAAGAAAACCCCTGCCCATTGGCTGAGACACCCCATATACCCATAACCTGACCTTGGGTTTCCCTTCTTGTATCTAGTACCTCCAAGTACCCGGCCACCCAGCGGTAGAAGAGAAAAGTGCAACAAGGCCAAACTTAAGGAGAGATTAATGGATCTCTAGCAATTGACCAGGGTAACTACTCCTGGCAAGTAAATTTGTGAGGAGCTCCCTGACTAAACCCCGGACGATACAAAACGACTGAAGTTTACTTTAAAGCCCAACTGGAAAACTTTAAAATTCTCCCTTGCACTGGGGCTGCACCCACACTGCAGAAGTTAATTGCTCATTTAGGGACACAGAAAAGAAGATGTATTCACCCATTCCTTCATTCGTGCTGCTACACCGGCCCCTGCAGCGTCTTTCCCCCCCACACTCCGGTGGCCTAAGGTTCTGATGTCATCTAGACCAGGGTAGGGTCTATAGCCCTGCATTGGATGTCATGACACTGAGAGACAGTCCACAGCCAGAGTATGAAGAGAACCGCCTGCCTTGGTAGAAGACAGTTGGGTAGGTAAACATGTTTTTCCTCTTTCCTAGACAAAACATGCAGTTAACGCTTGTAGTGTGCAGGGGGGGGGGGGTGCAGCCCCATGGCAATGTATAATTCTAAAGTTTCCCAGAGTTGGACTTTAACTAGTTCCCGCCAAGCCTATTACAATATGACAGCTGGGTGGGCCTCTCGTTGATCCGCAGTGCAGCAGCATGATCTGTCACCGGCTGCGTCCACCAGACACAGCCGAGGACTGGTCAGAGTACCAGATCACTGACGGTATCATGTGACCACCATGACCAATCACAGAAGTTCACATCACAGTTGTACACATTTCTTTTCATGCCATCCAATGTGTACAATTGTGTTGCTAGCTCTGATTGGTCAGTTTGATCACATGGTACAGACAGGGCCAATCACAGCCCATCTGTACCATGTGATTAGCTCTGGTCAATCACAGCTAATCAAACACAACAAACTGAATGAATCAGTTTCATTCAGTAAAATGATTGCCTATTGCAATGTAATGCACTGCTATAAGCAATCATAATGTGTAAAAAAAAAAAAAAAATCCTGATCACCTACCTATATTACTATGGTAACATTATATTGCTCTGGTCAGTGTGTAAAAAAAATCGTAAGAAATCCAAAAAATTATGACAAAAAATTACAACTTCAAAAAACTCGCCATGCCTCTTACTAAATACTTTGGACTGTTTATTTAAAAAAAAAAAAAAAAACAGGTCATTTGGGGGATATCTGTACCGTCCTGGCGTTTTTGAGCATCAAGAAATGAAATAAGCCGTCAGTACATCAGGATTGATCAATTTTCAGAAGTTGACCATTGTTTTTAGATTCTAATAACATACACTGAGTTGGGTCATTTTCACCAAAGAAAAATGTAGCAGAATACATGTTGACCTAAATTCATGAAGAACAAATATTGATTTGTAAAATTTTATAACAGAAACTTAAAAAAATACATTTGTATTTTCAACATTTTCAGTCTTTTTAGCAAAAAGTAACAAAACCAAGGGGTGATTAAATACCACCAAAAGAAATCTCTGGTTGTATAAACAAAAGGATACAAATTCCATGTACAGTGTTGCATGATCGCGCAAGTGTAATTTAAAGTGAGCCAGCGCTGAAAGCTGAAAATTGGCCTGGGCATGAAGGGGGGTAAAAGTCACAGGGTTCTGTGAACAGGATATAGGGAAAAAAAGTGTATCACTAACATAGTTCAAGTCAATAAGAAAGACTCATCTACTAATTCTTCCAAAGGTTATTGCTCACCAGTGCGAGATGCCATTGAGGTGTGATCCTCTCCCTGGGGTCCCCATAAGCAAGTGTGTCCTATCTAGCCTCGCCTCGCCAGCTGTCCCTATATATATATATATATATATATATATATATATATATAAAAAATATATATATATACACCCCCAACGGGGCGTTCGATGCCGCCGCCAAAGTAGTAGCTGTGGTCACTGTGTCTTGAAAGTTGCTTACTGTTGGAATGAGCTGCCATTCTTCTCAAAAATGGCTCCATCTGAGTTCAGTTCTTTACTTACACTAGAACCTATTATTTCTTTAACAGGTGCTCATTTGAACTTAAAGGTGTTTACAGGGAAAATACATGCACCAATCCTACCTGTGAATGTATCGCTCGAAACGATACTGGACTGTATGATAGTGACAACTGTGTTTTTCTACCTGATATAAGCCAAACTTCCCAAGACTCTATAATGTATTTACAGGCATTAAATGATGTAAGTATGTCATGACAACATATAAAAAATTGAATAATCAGTGGTGCCGTATATTAGTAGCTCTTCCTTGTAATTTGTTATATACTATGTTTACTATGTTACTACGTTTTTAGAAATAAGGTGGACAGACAGGAGAAGATAGCCTAGGCTTTCCTCTATGGAATATAATGGAAAACATAGGAAAAAGAGATTCTACCAACTGTATTATTGTTGTAAACACTTTGTTAAAAAGAACAAATTTTGCACTCACATTAAGCAGTAGCAAAGGCTGACATGTTGATGGACTTGCTGATAGTGAGTCCATTGGAGCGAGCAATACCATGGCCAGTGGTATTGTTCTACAGTCCTGGACTCCCTTTGTCACAGTCCTAGCTGGATGATAATCGTGCCCCATGTACTGAACTCTGCAGCTTAACTAACCAACAGAACCACTGATTTTAACCGCTTTTCTGTGTATGTTGGTTACTAGACAACTCATTTTTGAGGGTGCCACCCTTTTGTCATAAAGCCTAAGTATCTCCTCTGTAGGATGTAGGTTCATGTTATGTTATGTTATGCTGGAAGAAGGCCTTATACAAAAATACTCATTATAATACTCATTTTAACCAATTGCCGACCAGCTGCCGCAGTCGTACTGCGGCAACATAGCTTGGCTGCGCGAATCGGCGTCATGTTACGTCGCTTCCTGACTTGGCCACTAGGGGCGCGCACGCGCCTCCTGCTCACCCATGGAGCCGATGCAAGTGCCCGGTGGTCGCGATCACCGCCGGGCTCCCGCGACCGCTCGGGGCACACCGACAACCGGGGATCTATGTGTGTAAACACACAGTTTCCGGTTCTCTGAGGGGAGAACAGACAGATCATCTGTTCATACAGAGTATGAACAGCGATCTGTCATCTCCCCTACACAATCCCCTCCCCCCTTCAGTTAGAACACACACTAGAGAACACAATTAACCCCTTGATCGCCCCCTAGTGTTAACCCCTTTCCTGCCAGTGACATTTTTACAGTAATCAATGCATTTTTATAGCACTGATCACTGTATAAATGCCAATGGTCCCAAAAATGTCTCAAAATTGTCCGATGTGTCCGCTATAATTTTGCAGTCCTGATAAAAATCGCAGATCGCCGCCATTACTAGTAAAAAAAAAAAATTAATAATACAAATGCCATAAAACTATCCCCTATTTTGTAGACGCTATAACTTTTGTGCAAACCAATCAATATACTCTTATTGCGATTTTTTTAACCAAAAATATGTAGAAGAGTACATATCGGCCTAAACTGAGGAAAAAAAAATGTTTTTTTATATATTTTTGGAGGATATTTATTATAGCAAAAAGTAAAAAATATTGCGTTTTTTTTCAAAATTGTTGCTCTTCTTTTGTTTATAACGTAAAAAATAAAAACCGCAGAGGTGATCAAACACCACTAAAAGAAAGCTCTATTTGTGGGGAAAAAAAGGACGTCAATTTTGTTTGGCAACGTAGCACTACCACGCAATTGTCAGTTAAAGCAACGCAGTGCCGAATCGCAAAAAGTGCTCTGGTCTGGGAAGGGGTCAAATCTTCCAGGGTTGAATCGGTTAAATGATAAGTTATACATTGACCACAATGAAGGTGTTATTATTGTATACATTGTTAAAATATCACATTTAGTAAATCATTTTCTATTTGCTTGCTCACCTTCATAAGGCTGATGTCATGTCAGTTGGCTGCTTTGAGACTTCTCATATGCAAACACATATAATATGTCTATTATGCCTATTCAAGTAGGCGGACTTACTAAAATAATTATGTTCATTATAAAAAACAAAGATTATTTTTAGTTTTGGACAGAATGGAGAAGAGTTAGAAATCCCCCCAATTCCTTTTCTGTCTGACACCATTAACCACTTGAAGACCAGGCCTTTTCTGGAACTTTTTGTTTACAAGTTAAAATTTGTATTTTTTGCTAGAAAAATACCTAGAACCCCCAACCATTATCAATTTTTATTAGCAGAGATTGTAGAGAATAAAATGGTGAATGTTATTTCACACTGCATTTGCTCCTTCAAACTTAATTTTTTGGGGGGAAAAAATACACTTTAATGAATTTAAAAAGAAAACACATAATTAGCCCATTTTTTTATATAATGTGAAAGATGATGTTACGCCGAGTAAATAGATACCTAACATGTCATGCTTTAAAATTGCGCACACTTGTGGAATAGCAACAAACTACGGTACTTAAAAATTTCCATAGGTAACGCTTGAAACATTTTTCTAGGTTACCTGTTTAGAGTTACAGAAGAGGTCTAGTCTAGGCTAGAATTATTGCTCTTGCTTTAACGATCGTGGTGATACCTTACATGGGTGGTTTAAACAGCGTTTACATATGTGGACGCGACTTACATATTGCGTTGCTTCTGCGTGTGAGCACGGAGGGATGGGGTGCTTTAAATTGTTTTTTAAATTTATTTAAACTTTTATTTTTTTATTTTACACTCTCACTTTTTTTTAAAATCACTTTTATTCCTATTACAGCAAGTGGACAGGAAATTAAATGAAATCACCCCATTTAGATAGAGAAAACAATAAATACCTAAAAGAATTTCAAGCCATTCCTAATTCTACAAGAAAAATTGTACTGCTGTTAAACCTTATTGTATGTCAAAATGAGTGGCAATGATGCTGTCTTTCACCTGAGTTTCATACAACCTTTACCCAAGATTCACATAATTTTAGGCTGAGTTTCAAGCAGAAAACGGGTGGCTCTTGGATGAAAGTTAAAAGCATTGATAAACACACTCCCGAGAGTCTGGATCTGTTACTGTGTTACAATATTGCAACAATCAATAACAACTAGTGCGGAACAAAACATACCAAGGTTTGGCTCAGGCTAGGTTTGCCAAACCTGGCTGAAGTTTGGGTGCTGAATCCAAACCCGATTAAAAATCAATGGAAGACAATTCTTTGAAATCAGTATTAGCCATTTTTCAGCCTTATAGACAAGACATTCTGAAACAACTGTCATGGGAGACTGGGCAGCACCATGTGGGACATGAACCAAAGCAAAAACATTTAACCACTTGAGCCCCGGACCATTATGCTGCCTAAGGACCAGAGGTCTTTTTCCAACTTGGCACTGCGTCGCTTTAACTGCTAATTGCGCGGTCATGCAATGCTGTACCCAAACGAAATTTGCGTTCTTCTCTTCCCACAAATAGAGCTTTCTTTTGATGGTATTTGATCACCTCTGCGGTTTTTATTTTTTGCGCTATAAACGGAAAAAGACCGAAAATTTTGAAAAAAAATGATATTTTCAACTTTTTGTTATAAAAAAAATCCAATAAACTCAATTTTAGTCATACATTTAGGCCAAAATGTATTTGGCCACATGTCTTTGGTAAAAGGGTACATTTTCTGGAATTTACACAGCTTTTAGTTTGTCATTTCTTGAGGTGCTAAAATGGCAGGGCAGTACAAAACCCCCCAAATGACTCCATTTTGGAAAGTAGACACCCCAAGGAAATGGCTGAGAGGCATGTTGAACCCATTGAATATTTATTTTTGTCCCAAGTGATTGAATAATGACAAAAAAAAAAAAAATATTTACAAAAAGTTGTCACTAAATGATATATTGCTCACACAGGCCATGGGCCTATGTGGAATTGCACCCCAAAATACATTCAGCTGCTTCACCTGAGTATGGGGATACCACATGTGTGGGACTTTTTGGGAGCCTAGCCGCGTACGGGGCCCCGAAAACCAATCACCGCCTTCAGGATTTCTAAGGGCATAAATTTTTGATTTCACTCCTCACTACCTATCACAGTTTTGAAGGCCATAAAATGCCCAGATGGCACAAACCCCCCCCCAAATTACCCCATTTTGGAAAGTAGACACCCCAAGCTATTTGCTGAGAGGCATGTTGAGTCCATGGAATATTTATTTTTTGACACAAGTTGCGGGAAAGTGACATTTTTTTTTTTTTGCACAAAGTTGTCACTAAATGATATATTGCTCACACAGGCCATGGGCATATGTGGAATTGCACCCCAAAATACATTTAGCTGCTTCTCCTGAGTATGGGGATACCACATGTGTGGGACTTTTTGGGAGCCTAGCCGCCTACGGGGCCCCGAAAACCAAGCACCTCCTTCATGATTTCTAAGGGCGTAAATTTTTGATTTCACTCCTCACTACCTATCACAGTTTTGAAGGCCATAAAATGCCAATATGGCACAAACCCCCCCAAATGACCCCATTTTGGAAAGTAGACACCCCAAGCTATTTGCTGAGAGGCATGTTGAGTTCATGAAATATTTTATATTTTGACACAAGTTGCGGGAAAGTAACACTTTTTTTTTTGCACAAAGTTGTCACTAAATGATATATTGCTCAAACATGCCATGGGCATATGTGGAATTACACCCCAAAATATATTCTGCTGCTTCTCCTGAGTATGGGCATACCACATGTGTGGGACTTTTTGGGAGCCTAGCTTCATACGGGGCCCTGAAATCCAATCACCGCCTTCAGGATTTCTAAGGGCGTAAATTTTTGATTTCACTCCTCACTACCTATCACAGTTTCGAAGGCCATAAAATGCCAAGACAGCACAAAACCCCCCAAAATTACCCCATTTTGGAAAGTAGACACCCCAAGCTATTTGCTGAGAGGCATGGTAAGTATTTTGCAGCTCTCATTTGTTTTTGAAAATGAAGAAAGACAAGAAAAATGTATTTTTTTTTCTTTTTTCAATTTTCAAAAGTTTGTGACAAAAAGTGAGGTCTGCAAAATACTCACTATACCTCTCAGCAAATAGCTTGGGGTGTCTATTTTCCAAAATGGGGTCATTTCGGGGGGGGTTGCCATCTGGGCATTCCATGGCCTCCAAAATTGTGATAGGCAGTGAAGAGTGAAATCAAAAATTTACGCCCTTAGAAAGCCTGAAGGCGGTGCTTGGTTTTCGGGGTCCCGTGCGCGGCTAGGCTCCCAAAAAGTCCCACACATGTGGTATCCCCATACTCAGGAGAAGCAACAGAATGTATTTTGGGGTGTAATTTCACATATTCCCATGGCATGTTTGAGCAATATATCATTTAGTGACAACTTTGTGCAAAAAAAAAAAAAAATTGTCTCTTTCCCGCAACTTGTGTCACAATATAAAATATTCCATGGACTCGACATGCCTCTCAGCAAATAGCTTGGGGTGTCTATTTTCCAAAATGGGGTCATTTGGGGGGGGGGTTTGAACTGTCCTGGCATTTTATGCACAACATTTAGAAGCTTATGTCACACATCACCCACTCTTCTAACCACTTGAAGACAAAGCCCTTTCTGACACTTTTTGATTACATGAAAAAACATTTTTTTTTGCAAGAAAATTACTTAGAACCCCCAAACATTATATATTTTTTTAAAGCAAATGCCCTACAAATTAAAATGGTGGGTGTTTCATTTTTTTTTTCACACAGTATTCGCGCAGCGATTTTTCAAATGCATTTTTTGGGGAAAAAACACACTTTTTTAAATTTTAATGCACTAAAACACACTATATTGCCCAAATGTTTGATGAAATAAAAAAGATGATCTTAGGCCGAGTACATGGATACCAAACATGACATGCTTTAAAATTGCGCACAAACGTGCAGTGGCGACAAAATAAATACATTTTTAAAAGCGTTTAAAAGCCTTTACAGTTTACCAGTTAAGATTTACAGAGGAGGTCTACTGCTAAAATTACTGCCCTCGATCTGACCTTCGCGGTGATACCTCACATGCATGGTGCAATTGCTGTTTACATTTGACCTAAACCTGCAGGCATCATTCTGGTATAACCACTCAAAGTCCAGCAACATACCAGTACGTTGCTGGTCCTTGTCGGGCATATATTGTAAACTTTTTTTTCATGCAGCCTGTGGGCTGAACGAAAAAAAGATATTGATCGGTGGGTATGCCCACAATTAGAATACCTCCCTTCATCCACCCACTTCTAATGATGGGCATACATGCACCATTTATATATGCCGAAGCATGGGGGCATCCTCCCGCAAAAGGCAGGAGCAAATCGCTCCTCCACCCACTGCTGCCCCCACGCTTCGGCATATATGCTGAAGTATGTAACTGTGGTGGTGAAATCACCTCCGACAGCGCTGGAGTCACGGCTTTATATATCGTGGGAGCAAACGCTGTTGCTGTCAAGATAAATAAATCCGCGCTGCAACTGAATGGCGTACCTGCTAAGCAAATGATGGTTAACAATAAAACAAAGTAACATTACAGTATAACAGTAAGACTTACCATACCTGCAAAGCAAATACAAAAAAAAACATAGTAAAAAATAAAACATTTAACGCAACCTGTGCCTAAAATATATATATGCCGAAGCATGGGGGCATTCTCCCGCAAAAGGCAGGAGCAAATCGCTCCTCCACCCACTGCTGCCCCCACGCTGAAGTATATAACTGTGGTGGTGAAATCACCTCCGACAGCGCTGGAGTCACGGCTTTATATATCGTGGGAGCAAACGCTATTGCTGTCAAGATAAATAAATCCGCGCTGCAACTGAATGGCGTACCTGAAAACAATAAAATGGTTACCAACAAAACACAGTAAACAGTAAAGTATAAAAAAATTGCATATCTGAAAAGCAAACATGGTAAAACATAATAACAATAAAACATTTCAGAATAGAATAGAGTAAAAAAGAGCAGAACAATAGAGAGAGAATAGAGAGAGAGAGAACAATAAAACAACAACTATTTTTGTTTTTTTTATTTTATATTTTTTTGTGTTTTTATTTTTTTTTTTACACTTTTTTTAGTAACTTTTAACTTTTGTAACTGGTTCCAGGTTTGGGTCTCTCAAAATGCAATGGCATCTTGGGAGACCCTGTGAAAGTGTGTCCTAGTCTGTGCAGTGCTGAACCCTACGCTAATACTCAACTAGTATATGGTAGCGTTCAAAACATTCACCCATGCAAAGACCAGGATTGCCAGGACAGGAGGGACAATAACACCGGCTGTCACGCCTAAATCCGCGCTTGCTGCAGACACAACATCTTTTTTGGGGGGCTCGTTGGGTAGGGGTACTCGGGAGGGCATAACGAAAATGCCTCTCATGCAGCCGGCCTACTGCATTTGGTTGGGGAAGGTGAGGTAGAGCACCGTCTGGAAACAGAAGGGCTCTGACGATCTCTTCCTGGAATTTAAGGAAGGATCCAGTCCGCCCTAAAGCTCTGTATAGCACAGGAGCGTTCAGCAAAGCCAATTGAAATAAATAAACAGACACTTTTTTGTACCAGCGTCTGGCCTTACGGGCAACTAGGTACGGCGCCAACAACTGGTCGTTGAGGTCCACCCCTCCCATATTAAGGTTATATTCATGGACACAGAGGGGTTTCTCCACAACACCAGTCGCCGTAGTAATTTGGGTCGTCGTGTCTGCATGAAGGGAGGTGAGAACGAAAACATTCTTCTTATCCCTCCACTTCATAGCGAGCAAATTATTATACTTCAAGCAGGCTCTCTCCCCCAGCCTAAGACGGGAATCTACAAGCCGCTGGGGAAAGCCCCGGCGATTAGGTCGCACGGTGCCACATGCTCCAATCTGAAGATCAAACAAGTGACTAAAAAGTGGCACGCTCGTATAATAATTGTCCACGTACAAGTGGTACCCCTTTCCGAATAAGGGTGACACCAAGTCCCACACCATCTTGCCAGCGCTTCCTATTTAGTCAGGGCAGTTTGTCGGCTCTACGTGACTATCTTTGCCCTCGTAAACCATAAAACTACATGTATAGCCTGTGGCCCTGTCACAGAGCTTATACAGTGGCTTGCGAAAGTATTCGGCCCCCTTGAACTTTTCAACCTTTTGCCACATTTCAGGCTTCAAACATAAAGATATAACATTTTTATTTTTTGTGAAGAATCACCAACAAGTGGGACACAATTGTGAAGTGGAACGAAATCTTTTGGATTTTTGAAACTTTTTTAACTAATAAAAAAATGAAAAGTGGGGCGTGCAAAATTATTCGGCCCCCTTGCGTTAATACTTTGTAGAGCCACCTTTTGCTGCGATTACAGCTGCAAGTCGCTTGGGGTATGTCTCTATCAGTTTTGCACATTGAGAGACTGAAATTCTTGCCCATTCTTCCTTGCAAAACAGCTCGATCTCAGTGAGGTTGGATGGAGAGCGTTTGTGAACAGCAGTTTTCAGCTCTTTCCACAGATTCTCGATTGGATTCAGGTCTGGACTTTGACTTGGCCATTCTAACACCTGGATACGTTTATTTGTGAACCATTCCTTTGTAGATTTTGCTGTATGTTTGGGATCATTGTCTTGTTGGAAGATAAATCTCCGTCCCAGTTTCAGGTCTTTTGCAGACTCCAACAGGTTTTCATCCAGAATGGTCCTGTATTTGGCTGCATCCATCTTCCCCTCAATTTTAACCATCTTCCCTGTCCCTGCTGAAGAAAAGCAGGCCCAAACCATGATGCTGCCACCACCATGTTTGACAGTGGGGATGGTGTGTTGAGTGTGATGAGCTGTGTTGCTTTTACGCCAAACATATCGTTTTGCATTGTGGCCAAAAAGTTCGATTTTGGTTTCATCGGACCAGAGCACCTTCTTCCACATGTTTGGTGTGTCTCCCAGGTGGCTTGTGGCAAACTTTAGATGAGACTTTTTATGGATATCTTTGAGAAATGGCTTTCTTCTTGCCACTCTTCCATAAAGGCCAGATTTGTGCAGTGTACGACTGATTGTTGTCCTATGGACAGACTCTCCCACCTCAGCTGTAGTTCTCTGCAGTTCATCCAGAGTGATCATGGGCCTCTTGGCTGCATCTCTGATCAGTCTTCTCCTTGTCTGAGCTGAAAGTTTAGAGGGACAGGCAGGTCTTGGTAGATTTGCAGTGGTCTGATACTCCTTCCATTTCAAAATGATCGCTTGCACAGTGCTCCTTGGGATGTTTAAAGCTTGGGAAATCTTTTTGTATCCAAATCCGGCTTTAAACTTCTCCACAACAGTATTACGGACCTGCCTGGTGTGTTCCTTGGTCTTCATGATGCTCTCTGCGCTTTCAACAGAACCCTGAGACTATCACAGAGCAGGTGCATTTATACAGAGACTTGATTACACACAGGTGGATTCTATTTATCACCATCAGTCATTTAGGACAACATTGGATCATTCAGAGATCCTCGCTGAACTTCTGGAGTGAGTTTGCTGCACTGAAAGTAAAGGGGCCGAATAATTTTGCACGCACCACTTTTCAGTTTTTTAATTGCTAAAAACGTTTAAAATATCCAATAGATTTCGTTCCACTTCACAATTGTGTCCCACTTGTTGGTGATTCTTCACAAAAAAATTAAAATTTTATATCTTTATGTTTGAAGCCCGAAATGTGGCAAAAGTTTGAAAAGTTCAAGGGGGCCAAATACTTTCGCAAGCCACTGTACATCTTGACCCCGTATCTGGCACGCTTGCTGGGAAGGTACTGTTTGAATGACAAGCGGCCAGAAAATTTAATCAGGGACTCATCAACGCAGACAACTTGATGGGGGGTAAACAAGTCTGCAAAAGGTTGGTTGAAGTGGTTTACGAGGGGCCGAATTTTGTAGAGCCGATCATATGCAGGGTCTCCACGAGGACGACAGAGTTCATTGTCATTGAAGTGCATGAACCGCAAAATCTGCTCGTATCGTGCCCTGGCCATGGAAGCAGAGAACAAGGGCGAATGGTAAATTGGGTCAGTGGACCAATATGACCGCAACTTACTCTTTTTATTCAAGCCCATGAGGAGGGAAAGGCCCAGAAAGATCCTAAATTCGGAGACCGTAATTGGTCTCCAATC
The DNA here is from genome assembly GCA_037952835.1 of Lithobates septentrionalis. Taxonomy (NCBI): domain Eukaryota; kingdom Metazoa; phylum Chordata; class Amphibia; order Anura; family Ranidae; genus Lithobates; species Lithobates septentrionalis. The sequence continues at coordinate 1,735,456 of JBBDGP010000825.1, forward strand.
TCTGGCAAGGGAGGACTGGGGATTAGTGGCGATGTGTTGACCAGCGTACAAATTGCTTTGGTCCACAATAGATCTATAGAGATCTTCGGTTAAAAACAGTGAATAAAATTCCAGTGTCGTAAAGTCAACTGTTTCCACCAGAATTCCGGGTTGGCCAGTGAAAGGGGGAAGTACGGGTGCTGCAGAAGTGGTGGGTTTCCAATTCGGATTGGCGAATGCAGCAGGAAGGGCACTATGGGCACGGCGGGCCTGTCTTTGTCTTCTTGGTGGCAGCGGGACACTACTAGTGCTTGCCACCTGACCAGCTTGAACTGCACTTATGGGACTCACCACGTCACCACGTGATACTGCAGTGCTGGATGTACGACCAGGGTGTACTAGGCCGCTGGTGCTTGCCAGTTCACCAGAAGGAATAGCGGCGCTAGTACTTCTCTGCTCCATACGAGGGACCTGTGGTTCTTGCACTTCAAGGACAGAAGAAGTTCGGGGTCTGGTACGCCTGACCCTAGCAGGGACCACAACTCTGTCATCAGAGCTATCTGTTATGGAGCCGCTGTCCTCTACAGGATCGTATTCTGAGCCTGAACTTGATAGATGAGTGACTTCCTCTTCACTAACTATCTGTCATGCTCAGAAACGTGTAGGCCTCTTCACTAGTGTACCATCGATTTGCCATTTTGGGCTCTAAATTTAGGGGTACACTAGTGAGACTCACAGGCAAAAAAGCTCCTGACTGTCAGCGACTCTATCAAAACGCTACCAAAAAACTGTTAGCGATCGCAGGGATCAGGCCTGACTCTGCGAACGCTGCAGTTATGTGTGCTTAGTGTTTTGTAAGTGTCAGTTATCGATCGATACTGCACTTGGGTGGGCTGGGCAGGGCTGGGCCGAGGGGCAAAACGCAGGTGCTAGCAGGTATCTGGGCTGATCCCGCTAACACTGTGTTTATGGGAACCCTAAACTGCTGGGGAGTATAGATCTGATCGGATCAGATATCGATCCGCTCAGATACTATAGCACTAAGGGAGGTGTATGCTGCGTGCGTGGGTTTTAGCGGTACTGGCGCTAACCTGACGCTGCCTGGGGCGACGCAGACCTTATCTGACCCTAAAAACGTAATTTATATTACCGCCGGGCAATTAGGGGGTTAAACCTTTATAAGGTAATAAACGGCGGGTGCCCTAAAACTATAATAAACTATAATAAACTATAATAAACTACAAAAAACAAACTAGCTAACCAGCGTCACCCGTAACACTTATACGGTGATCGCTGGTGAAAGGGTTAACTAGGGGGCAATCAGGGGGTTAAAACCTTTAGCAGGTAGTATATGGGGGTCCCTGTCGCTATAAAACACTGACAGCGAACCTATATACTTACCTCCCTAACTAGCGTCACCTGTGTCACTAATACAGCGATCAGAAAAACGATCGCTTAGCGACACTGGTGATGGGGGGTGATCACGGGGTTAACCTTTATTAGGGGGGGTTAGAGGGGTACCCTGGACCTAAGGGGGGGTACCCTAGACCTAAAGGGGGCTAACCTAACTGCCCTAACACTTATAACTGTGACAAACTGACACCAATGCAAAAAAAAAACAAAACTGCTATTGGTGTCAGTGTGACAGGGGGTACAGGGGGGTGATTGGGGGGTGAAGGGGGGTGACAAGTGTGCCTGGCGTGTTCTACTGGAAGTGTAGCGTTGTGCAGACTTACTTGATGTCTTCTCTCCTCGGCTCCGGATCGAAAAGACCGGCTCGAGGAGGGATGACATCACTTCCTTTCCCTCTGTTTACATTACAGAGGGAAAGGAGGAAGGGGATTTGGGACTTTAAATGAGGCCCATGGACATCAGGGGGTAAATAGAAAATATAGTTTATTGATCCTGAAACCTGTATCAAACCATATCACAAATATAGACCACATGTAAAAGAAGAACATTGTAGTGAATGTCATTCAATATACCTACGCCCATAAGTGGGGCGCATGCAAAAAGCATCAAGAATACATCAATATGTCAAACTAGAGGTCACATGATGGGCATAAGTGATCAATGGATACATACAATGGTAAATAGATATATATACACACAATAAAAAGCAGCATATGACAAAAAACGTAAAAATGTGTAAACCCATAATGGATTGAAGAAGGTGTTCTGAGTTGATGGTGAGATGTGAGCAGCTATCTGCGTAACAAAATGCCCGACGCGTTTCGTGTAAACCACTCATCAGGGGCACAGTGCTCAACCATATCTATAGAATGTAGTAAGGTAAGCGATTAATATATATGTAACCGATGGTAGCCGGGGGAGGCAAATAGCGACCCCTGAGTACTTACATAAAATCATTGCAGGGGAGGTGTAATGGTGATGGAGCCAAGGCCATATTGATAGCCCACACCGGGAGCTGAGGTGACCGAAACATGCACTGGCGGGGCGTATGCACAAAACCCCCCACATGCGCAGGGCCCGGAGCACTGGATCTTGGGATGAGACAGTAAACTGCTAGTAATAACTACCAAGCGGGGTCTAAAACAAAGGAAGGTGCATAATCAGTATACCATATTGTACTGATGGGGTAATAAAGGAATATATATGTATAACTATATAAGCATCAGATGCATAAAGACTGAAATTGGAAAAGTCAACGCAACAAAAAGGAAGAAAGCCCTGCTGGGGATAAAAGAAATGGGGGAATAAAAAATAAATAGTGGAAAAATTAAAAGAATAACGGTTGGAGAGTAGAAAATGAAAAATGAGTAAAATAAATAAATAAATAATGAAATGAAAAATAAATGAAATGAAAAAGGGAATCATGTCCAATCCCCCTGGAATGTGATATGAATACAAGAGATAACAAAACATGAACCTAGTTAATAAATGAAACCAAAAAGACAGGGGGGGAAAAGAGAGATAGAGACTGGTGATGGATGATATGTGAATGGGGTAGCTGAGTAGGAGCTTACATGTTTCCCAGAAGAGTATATAAACGTGCTGTGGTGAGATATGTCATCATCTGGTTTGCGGCGCCCAGACTGTGTCGGGAGGGGCCATATAAGTACACCAGCCCCGACCACGTGCACGTTAGCAGACACCAGCGTCACGTAGACACGGCATTTGCAGGGAGGGGCTCCAATGTGGGCGAAAGATACCGCCCACATAGGATGCCCACATGACCCCGCTAACCGGCCGAGATGGAAAACCCAACGCCTGCACGCCGTGACGTCAGGATTGACGTCACCCGTGCGGCAGGATGCGTGGCGCCGATGCGCTGTGGGCACCCGCCCGCCCCCCGCACACGCTCACCCCCCCTGATCCTAATAGGACAGGAGGGAGCGAGGGGGGGGAGGGGGGACACACAGAGCGCATCGCAGCTCCCGGATAGTGGACAACAAAGCAGCCCTGGTGATTCAGAAAACACACATCATTCCCCAGGAGGGGAAAGTGTGTGTAACGGACTATGCTGCCTAATCTCATGGGCACACATGGTAGTGTCCATTGAGAGTGTGTGTAGGCCCGGACAAGGTAAAAACCCTCCAGGAGTAGAAGAAACCTAGCCTGTGAGTAGCAGGGGGACACTGCTAACTCTGTCCGTGGACCTCCATCCCTAATTGTGGAAGGATAATGGAATTTTTGGGACTTTAAATGAGGCGCATGGGGAATGCGCCTCCATCCCTGGTTCAGAAAAAAGGAGGAAGGGGATTTGGGACTTTAAATGAGGCCCACGGACATCAGGGGGTAAATAGAAAATATAGTTTATTGATCCTGAAACCTGTATCAAACCATATCACAAATATAGACCACATGTAAAAGAAGAACATTGTAGTGAATGTCATTCAATATACCTACGCCCATAAGTGGGGCGCATGCAAAAAGCATCAAGAATACATCAATATGTCAAACTAGAGGTCACATGATGGGCATAAGTGATCAATGGATACATACAGTGGTAAATAGATATATATACACACAATAAAAAGCAGCATATGACAAAAAACGTAAAAATGTGTAAACCCATAATTGATTGAAGAAGGTGTTCTGAGTTGATGGTGAGATGTGAGCAGCTATCTGCGTAACAAAATGCCCGACGCGTTTCGTGTAAACCACTCATCAGGGGCACAGTGCTCAACCATATCTATAGAATGTAGTAAGGTAAGCGATTAATATATATGTAACCGATGGTAGCCGGGGGAGGCAAATAGCGACCCCTGAGTACTTACATAAAATCATTGCAGGGGAGGTGTAATGGTGATGGAGCCAAGGCCATATTGATAGTCCACACCGGGAGCTGAGGTGACCGAAACATGCACTGGCGGGGCGTATGCACAAAACCCCCCACATGCGCAGGGCCCGGAGCACTGGATCTTGGGATGAGACAGTAAACTGCTAGTAATAACTACCAAGCGGGGTCTAAAACAAAGGAAGGTGCATAATCAGTATACCATATTGTACTGATGGGGTAATAAAGGAATATATATGTATAACTATATAAGCATCAGATGCATAAAGACTGAAATTGGAAAAGTCAACGCAACAAAAAGGAAGAAAGCCCTGCTGGGGATAAAAGAAATGGGGGAATAAAAAATAAATAGTGGAAAAATTAAAAGAATAACGGTTGGAGAGTAGAAAATGAAAAATGAGTAAAATAAATAAATAAATAATGAAATGAAAAATAAATGAAATGAAAAAGGGAATCATGTCCAATCCCCCTGGAATGTGATATGAATACAAGAGATAACAAAACATGAACCTAGTTAATAAATGAAACCAAAAAGACAGGGGGGGAAAAGAGAGATAGAGACTGGTGATGGATGATATGTGAATGGGGTAGCTGAGTAGGAGCTTACATGTTTCCCAGAAGAGTATATAAACGTGCTGTGGTGAGATATGTCATCATCTGGTTTGCGGCGCCCAGACTGTGTCGGGAGGGGCCATATAAGTACACCAGCCCCGACCACGTGCACGTTAGCAGACACCAGCGTCACGTAGACACGGCATTTGCAGGGAGGGGCTCCAATGTGGGCGAAAGATACCGCCCACATAGGATGCCCACATGACCCCGCTAACCGGCCGAGATGGAAAACCCAACGCCTGCACGCCGTGACGTCAGGATTGACGTCACCCGTGCGGCAGGATGCGTGGCGCCGATGCGCTGTGGGCGCCCGCCCGCCCCCCGCACACGCTCACCCCCCCCGATCCTAATAGGACAGGAGGGAGCGAGGGGGGGGGAGGGGGGACACACAGAGCGCATCGCAGCTCCCGGATAGTGGACAACAAAGCAGCCCTGGTGATTCAGAAAACACACATCATTCCCCAGGAGGGGAAAGTGTGTGTAACGGACTATGCTGCCTAATCTCATGGGCACACATGGTAGTGTCCATTGAGAGTGTGTGTAGGCCCGGACAAGGTAAAAACCCTCCAGGAGTAGAAGAAACCTAGCCTGTGAGTAGCAGGGGGACACTGCTAACTCTGTCCGTGGACCTCCATCCCTAATTGTGGAAGGATAATGGAATTTTTGGGACTTTAAATGAGGCGCATGGGGAATGCGCCTCCATCCCTGGTTCAGAAAAAAGGAGGAAGGGGATTTGGGACTTTAAATGAGGCCCACGGACATCAGGGGGTAAATAGAAAATATAGTTTATTGATCCTGAAACCTGTATCAAACCATATCACAAATATAGACCACATGTAAAAGAAGAACATTGTAGTGAATGTCATTCAATATACCTACGCCCATAAGTGGGGCGCATGCAAAAAGCATCAAGAATACATCAATATGTCAAACTAGAGGTCACATGATGGGCATAAGTGATCAATGGATACATACAATGGTAAATAGATATATATACACACAATAAAAAGCAGCATATGACAAAAAACGTAAAAATGTGTAAACCCATAATTGATTGAAGAAGGTGTTCTGAGTTGATGGTGAGATGTGAGCAGCTATCTGCGTAACAAAATGCCCGACGCGTTTCGTGTAAACCACTCATCAGGGGCACAGTGCTCAACCATATCTATAGAATGTAGTAAGGTAAGCGATTAATATATATGTAACCGATGGTAGCCGGGGGAGGCAAATAGCGACCCCTGAGTACTTACATAAAATCATTGCAGGGGAGGTGTAATGGTGATGGAGCCAAGGCCATATTGATAGTCCACACCGGGAGCTGAGGTGACCGAAACATGCACTGGCGGGGCGTATGCACAAAACCCCCCACATGCGCAGGGCCCGAAGCACTGGATCTTGGGATGAGACAGTAAACTGCTAATAATAACTACCAAGCGGGGTCTAAAACAAAGGAAGGTGCATAATCAGTATACCATATTGTACTGATGGGGTAATAAAGGAATATATATGTATAACTATATAAGCATCAGATGCATAAAGACTGAAATTGGAAAAGTCAACGCAACAAAAAGGAAGAAAGCCCTGCTGGGGATAAAAGAAATGGGGGAATAAAAAATAAATAGTGGAAAAATTAAAAGAATAACGGTTGGAGAGTAGAAAATGAAAAATGAGTAAAATAAATAAATAAATAATGAAATGAAAAATAAATGAAATGAAAAAGGGAATCATGTCCAATCCCCCTGGAATGTGATATGAATACAAGAGATAACAAAACATGAACCTAGTTAATAAATGAAACCAAAAAGACAGGGGGGGAAAAGAGAGATAGAGACACAATTAGGGATGGAGGTCCACGGACAGAGTTAGCAGTGTCCCCCTGCTACTCACAGGCTAGGTTTCTTCTACTCCTGGAGGGTTTTTACCTTGTCCGGGCCTACACACACTCTCAATGGACACTACCATGTGTGCCCATGAGATTAGGCAGCATAGTCCGTTACACACACTTTCCCCTCCTGGGGAATGATGTGTGTTTTCTGAATCACCAGGGCTGCTTTGTTGTCCACTATCCGGGAGCTGCGATGCGCTCTGTGTGTCCCCCCTCCCCCCCCCGTCGCTCCCTCCTGTCCTATTAGGATCGGGGGGGTGAGCGTGTGCGGGGGGCGGGCGGGCGCCCACAGCGCATCGGCGCCACGCATCCTGCCGCACGGGTGACGTCAATCCTGACGTCACGGCGTGCAGGCGTTGGGTTTTCCATCTCGGCCGGTTAGCGGGGTCATGTGGGCATCCTATGTGGGCGGTATCTTTCGCCCACATTGGAGCCCCTCCCTGCAAATGCCGTGTCTACGTGACGCTGGTGTCTGCTAACGTGCACGTGGTCGGGGCTGGTGTACTTATATGGCCCCTCCCGACACAGTCTGGGCGCCGCAAACCAGATGATGACATATCTCACCACAGCACGTTTATATACTCTTCTGGGAAACATGTAAGCTCCTACTCAGCTACCCCATTCACATATCATCCATCACCAGTCTCTATCTCTCTTTTCCCCCCGTCTTTTTGGTTTCATTTATTAACTAGGTTCATGTTTTGTTATCTCTTGTATTCATATCACATTCCAGGGGGATTGGACATGATTCCCTTTTTCATTTCATTTATTTTTCATTTCATTATTTATTTATTTATTTTACTCATTTTTCATTTTCTACTCTCCAACCGTTATTCTTTTAACTTTTCCACTATTTATTTTTTATTCCCCCATTTCTTTTATCCCCAGCAGGGCTTTCTTCCTTTTTGTTGCGTTGACTTTTCCAATTTCAGTCTTTATGCATCTGATGCTTATATAGTTATACATATATATTCCTTTATTACCCCATCAGTACAATATGGTATACTGATTATGCACCTTCCTTTGTTTTAGACCCCGCTTGGTAGTTATTACTAGCAGTTTACTGTCTCATCCCAAGATCCAGTGCTCCGGGCCCTGCGCATGTGGGGGGTTTTGTGCATACGCCCCGCCAGTGCATGTTTCGGTCACCTCAGCTCCCGGTGTGGACTATCAATATGGCCTTGGCTCCATCACCATTACACCTCCCCTGCAATGATTTTATGTAAGTACTCAGGGGTCGCTATTTGCCTCCCCCGGCTACCATCGGTTACATATATATTAATCGCTTACCTTACTACATTCTATAGATATGGTTGAGCACTGTGCCCCTGATGAGTGGTTTACACGAAACGCGTCGGACATTTTGTTACGCAGATAGCTGCTCACATCTCACCATCAACTCAGAACACCTTCTTCAATCAATTATGGGTTTACACATTTTTACGTTTTTTGTCATATGCTGCTTTTTATTGTGTGTATATATATCTATTTACCATTGTATGTATCCATTGATCACTTATGCCCATCATGTGACCTCTAGTTTGACATATTGATGTATTCTTGATGCTTTTTGCATGCGCCCCACTTATGGGCGTAGGTATATTGAATGACATTCACTACAATGTTCTTCTTTTACATGTGGTCTATATTTGTGATATGGTTTGATACAGGTTTCAGGATCAATAAACTATATTTTCTATTTACCCCCTGATGTCCGTGGGCCTCATTTAAAGTCCCAAATCCCCTTCCTCCTTTTTTCTGAACCAGGGATGGAGGCGCATTCCCCATGCGCCTCATTTAAAGTCCCAAAAATTCCATCATCCTTCCACAATTAGGGATGGAGGTCCACGGACAGAGTTAGCAGTGTCCCCCTGCTACTCACAGGCTAGGTTTCTTCTACTCCTGGAGGGTTTTTACCTTGTCCGGGCCTACACACACTCTCAATGGACACTACCATGTGTGCCCATGAGATTAGGCAGCATAGTCCGTTACACACACTTTCCCCTCCTGGGGAATGATGTGTGTTTTCTGAATCACCAGGGCTGCTTTGATGTCCACTATCCGGGAGCTGCGATGCGCTCTGTGTGTCCCCCCTCCCCCCCCCCTCGCTCCCTCCTGTCCTATTAGGATCGGGGGGGTGAGCGTGTGCGGGGGGGGGGTGGGCGCCCACAGCGCATCGGCGCCACTCATCCTGCCGCACGGGTGACGTCAATCCTGACGTCACGGCGTGCAGGCGTTGGGTTTTCCATCTCGGCCGGTTAGCGGGGTCATGTGGGCATCCTATGTGGGCGGTATCTTTCGCCCACATTGGAGCCCCTCCCTGCAAATGCCGTGTCTACGTGACGCTGGTGTCTGCTAACGTGCACGTGGTCGGGGCTGGTGTACTTATATGGCCCCTCCCGACACAGTCTGGGCGCCGCAAACCAGATGATGACATATCTCACCACAGCACGTTTATATACTCTTCTGGGAAACATGTAAGCTCCTACTCAGCTACCCCATTCACATATCATCCATCACCAGTCTCTATCTCTCTTTTCCCCCCCTGTCTTTTTGGTTTCATTTATTAACTAGGTTCATGTTTTGTTATCTCTTGTATTCATATCACATTCCAGGGGGATTGGACATGATTCCCTTTTTCATTTCATTTATTTTTCATTTCATTATTTATTTATTTATTTTACTCATTTTTCATTTTCTACTCTCCAACCGTTATTCTTTTAATTTTTCCACTATTTATTTTTTATTCCCCCATTTCTTTTATCCCCAGCAGGGCTTTCTTCCTTTTTGTTGCGTTGACTTTTCCAATTTCAGTCTTTATGCATCTGATGCTTATATAGTTATACATATATATTCCTTTATTACCCCATCAGTACAATATGGTATACTGATTATGCACCTTCCTTTGTTTTAGACCCCGCTTGGTAGTTATTACTAGCAGTTTACTGTCTCATCCCAAGATCCAGTGCTCCGGGCCCTGCGCATGTGGGGGGTTTTGTGCATACGCCCCGCCAGTGCATGTTTCGGTCACCTCAGCTCCCGGTGTGGACTATCAATATGGCCTTGGCTCCATCACCATTACACCTCCCCTGCAATGATTTTATGTAAGTACTCAGGGGTCGCTATTTGCCTCCCCCGGCTACCATCGGTTACATATATATTAATCGCTTACCTTACTACATTCTATAGATATGGTTGAGCACTGTGCCCCTGATGAGTGGTTTACACGAAACGCGTCGGGCATTTTGTTACGCAGATAGCTGCTCACATCTCACCATCAACTCAGAACACCTTCTTCAATCAATTATGGGTTTACACATTTTTACGTTTTTTGTCATATGCTGCTTTTTATTGTGTGTATATATATCTATTTACCATTGTATGTATCCATTGATCACTTATGCCCATCATGTGACCTCTAGTTTGACATATTGATGTATTCTTGATGCTTTTTGCATGCGCCCCACTTATGGGCGTAGGTATATTGAATGACATTCACTACAATGTTCTTCTTTTACATGTGGTCTATATTTGTGATATGGTTTGATACAGGTTTCAGGATCAATAAACTATATTTTCTATTTACCCCCTGATGTCCGTGGGCCTCATTTAAAGTCCCAAATCCCCTTCCTCCTTTTTTCTGAACCAGGGATGGAGGCGCATTCCCCATGCGCCTCATTTAAAGTCCCAAAAATTCCATTATCCTTACAGAGGGAAAGGAAGCGTTTTCATTCGCCGGGAGCGATCGGGAGGGGGTGGCAAACAATGGATGGCCTCCCCCTGACCTCTCATCGCCCGGGAAGAAATGGCGACTGCCTCGGGCACCGGGGGGGGTCCGATCGGACCCCCCACCCGCGGAAGGCAAATCACGTGTATGTATGTGATTTTGCCTGTCCGTGCCACCTTGTCGACGTACATCGGCGTGAGGCAGTCGTCAAGTGGTTAAAAAAGAATTAAGGTGGTGGGGAGCAGCGATTTTATTAAAAAATTGTGCATTAAAAATGCACAATTCCTACAAATAACATGGCTGGGGAAGATCCCCCTAAGCTGTTTGTGAAGTGACACATCTGAATGATATATACAACTTACTTCAGCAACACCAACATTTACAAAAGAAAAAATGTTGTTTAAATTTACAGTAAATGACAAGGAATTCCCCTCTATACCAGATGTTCTAGATGAGAGTGTGCTATAGATGTTAATGGGGGACCATACACAAACAGCGTGAAGTTCCCCCTAAAAGTACATACCCGAGCCTTGTCCATGATGGGGGTCTGGTATGGATGAAAAAGAAAAAAAAGAAAAAATAGTGTGGGGTTCCCCCAAATTCTATGGGTTTTAAGGGGGGGGGAGTGTGCAGCTCCTTCCCTACTGAACCATAACAGGCCACATCCCTCAACATAGCCCTCAACATAAGGAGGTAAAGGTACCTTGCCAGGGGGGCCCCCAGACATAGCACCTCATTCCAATGTTGTCGAGGAGAAGGGCCCCACAACCTTTGGGGGAATCTAGAAGCCTTCTTTAAAAATAAGGGGGCCCCAGATACTCCCCCTCACCACCACGTGAACGAATAAGGAGTATAAAGTACCCCTACTCATAGTCCTTAATTAAAAAATGTAAAAAAAAAAATGTCCCAGGATGTAAATTGATCTATCATTAATCATATCATCACACAATGCAGATCCTTGTCAATCAAGATGAACGACACCTGACACGCAGAAGGAAAAAACTTGCCACCATGTCTGATCCCATCATGAAAGCTCTTGATCTCTGCAGTGGAATGTAAACAAAGGGGGTTCTAGGGTGACATCAATGATCAAATATAGACATGACTATATTTGGTTGATGACATCACAGCGCATCCCTAGAACCGCCTTTAGTTTGGCCATTCGTGGAATCTCCCAACCAGCAAAATTCAGTGGGTTTGGATTGAATCCGGAGCTGCTCATCCGGATTGGTAACCACTAATGACAGTTAAAAACTGCTGGGGAACTCGTATTTGTTAACCACTTGACGACCGCCTCACGCCGATGTACGTCGGCAAGGTGGCACGGACAGGCAAAATCACGTACATGTACGTGATTTGCCTTCCGCGGGTGGGGGGTCCGATCGGACCCCCCCCGGTGCCCGAGGCGGTCGTCTTTTGTCCAGCGGCGATCAGAGGTGAGGGGGAGACCATCCGTTCGTGGCCCCCCCCTCGCGATCGCCGCCGGCCAATCGAATCATTCCTTTGCTGCTGTATGCTAAACAGCAGCAAAGGAAATGATGTCATCTCTCCTCGGCTCGGTAATTTCCGTTCCGGCCCGAGGAGAGAAGACATGTGAGTGAGTGCACCAACACTACACTCACACAGTAGAACATGCCAGGCACACAAAACACCCCGATCCCCCCCCCCCCCGATCCCCCCTGATCACCCCCCCCCCTGTCACAAACTGACACCAAGCAGGTTTTTTTTTTTTTCTGATTACTGCATAGTGTCAGTTTGTGACAGTTACAGTGTTGGGACAGTTACTGTTACCCCCTTTAGGTCTAGGGTACCCCCCTAACCCACCCTAATAAAGTTTTAACCCCTTGATCACCCCCTGTCACCAGTGTCGCTAAGCGATCATTTTTCTGATCGCTGTATTAGTGTCGCTGGTGACGCTAGTTAGGGACGTAAATATTTAGGTTCGCCGTCAGCGTTTTATAGCGTCAGGGACCCCCATATACTACCGAATAAATGTTTTAACCCCTTGATGGCCCCCTAGTTAACCCTTTCACCACTGATCACCGTATAAGTGTTACGGGTGACGCTGGTTAGTTCGTTTATTTTTTATAGTGTCAGGGCACCCGCCGTTTATTACTGAATAAAGGTTTAGCCCCCTGATCGCCCGGCGGTGATATGCGTCGCCCCAGGCAGCGTCAGATTAGCGCCAGTACCGCTAACACCCACGCACGCAGCATACACCTCCCTTAGTGGTGTAGTATCTGTACGGATCAATATCTGATCCGATCAGATCTATACTAGCGTCCCCAGCAGTTTAGGGTTCCCAAAAACGCAGTGTTAGCGGGATCAGCCCAGATACCTGCTAGCACCTGCGTTTTGCCCCTCCGCCCAGCCCACCCAAGTGCAGTATCGATCAATCACTGTCACTTACAAAACACTAAACGCATAACTGCAGCGTTCGCAGAGTCAGGCCTGATCCGTGCGATCGCTAACAGTTTTTTTGGTAGTATTTTGGTGAACTGGCAAGCACCAGCCCCAGGCAGCGTCAGATTAGCGCCAGTACCGCTAACACCCACGCACGCAGCATACGCCTCCCTTAGTGGTATAGTATCTGTACGGATCAATATCTGATCCGATCAGATCTATACTAGCGTCCCCAGCAGTTTAGGGTTCCCAAAAACGCAGTGTTAGCAGAATCAGCCCAGATACCTGCTAGCACCTGCGTTTTGCCCCTCCGCCCGGCCCAGCCCAGCCCACCCAAGTGCAGTATCGATCGATCACTGACACTTACAAAACACTAAACGCATTACTGCAGCGTTCGCAGAGTCAAGCCTGATCCCTGCGATCGCTAACAGTTTTTTTGGTAGTATTTTGGTGAACTGGCAAGCACCAGCCCCAGGCAGTGTCAGGTTAGCGCCAGTAGCACTAACACCCACGCACACAGCATACACCTCCCTTAGTGGTATAGTATCTGAACGGATCAATATCTGATCCGATCAGATCTATACTAGCGTCCCCAGCAGTTTAGGGTTCCCAAAAACGCAGTGTTAGTGGGATCAGCACAGATACCTGCTAGCACCTGCGTTTTGCCCCTCCGCCCGGCCCAGCCCAGCCCAGCACACCCAAGTGCAGTATCGATCGATCACTGTCACTTACAAAACACTAAACGCATAACTGCAGCGTTCGCAGAGTCAGGCCTGATGCCTGCGATCGCTAACAGTTTTTTTGGTAGCGTTTTGGTGAACTGGCAAGCGCCAGCGGCCTAGTACACCCCGGTCGTAGTCAAACCAGCACTGCAGTAACACTTGGTGACGTGGCGAGTCCCATAAGTGCAGTTCAAGCTGGTGAGGTGGCAAGCACAAGTAGTGTCCCGCTGCCACCAAGAAGACAAACACAGGCCCATCGTGCCCATAATGCCCTTCCTGCTGCATTCGCCAATCCTAATTGGGAACCCACCGCTTCTGCAGTGCCCGTACTTCCCCCATTCACATCCCCAACCAAATGCAGTCGGCTGCATGAGAGGCATTTTCTTTATGTCCTCCCGAGTACCCCTACCCAACGAACCCCCCAAAAAAGATGTTGTGTCTGCAGCAAGCGCGGATATAGGCGTGACATCCGCTATTATTGTCCCTCCTGTCCTGACAATCCTGGTCTTTTGGTGAATGTTTTGAACGCTACCATTCACTAGTTGAGTATTAGCGTAGGGTACAGCATTCCACAGACTAGGCACACTTTCACAGGGTCTCCCAAGATGCCATCGCATTTTGAGAGACCCGAACCTGGAACCGGTTACAGTTATAAAAGTTAGTTACAAAAAAAGTGTAAAAAAAAAAAAATATATATATATATATATATATATATATATATATAAAATAAAAAAAAATAGTCGTTTTATTGTTCTCTCTCTCTCTATTCTCTCTATTGTTCTGCTCTTTTTTACTGTATTCTATTCTGCAATGTTTTATTGTTATTATGTTTTATCATGTTTGCTTTTCAGGTATGCAATTTTTTATACTTTACCGTTTACTGTGCTTTATTGTTAACCATTTTTTTGTCTTCAGGTACGCCATTCACAACTTTGAGTGGTTATACCAGAATGATGCCTGCAGGTTTAGGTATCATCTTGGTATCATTCTTTTCAGCCAGCGGTCGGCTTTCATGTAAAAGCAATCCTAGCGGCTAATTAGCCTCTAGACTGCTTTTACAAGCCGTGGGAGGGAATGCCCCCCCCCCACCGTCTTCCGTGTTTTTCTCTGGCTCTCCTGTCTCAACAGGGAACCTGAAAATGCAGCCAGTGATTCAGCCAGCTGACCATAGAGCTGATCAGAGACCAGAGTGGCTCCAAACATCTCTATGGCCTAAGAAACCGGAAGCTACGAGCATTTTATGACTTAGATTTCCCCGGATGTAAATAGCGCCATTGGGAAATTGGGGAAGCATTTTATCACACCGATCTTGGTGTGGTCAGATGCTTTGAGGGCAGAGGAGAGATCTAGGGTCTAATAGACCCCAATTTTCTCAAAAAAGAGTACCTGTCACTACCTATTGCTATCATAGGGGATATTTACATTCCCCGAGATAACAATAAAAATGATTAAAAAAAAATATGAAAGGAACAGTTTAAAAATAAGATAAAAAAGAAAAAAAATAATAAAGAAAAAAAAAAAGCACCCCTGTCGCCCCCTGCTCTCGCGCTAAGGCGAACGCAAGCGGCGGTCTGTCGTCAAACGTAAACAGCAATTGCACCATGCATGTGAGGTATCACCGCGAAGGTTAGATCGAGGGCAGTAATTTTTGCAGTAGACCTCCTCTGTAAATCTAAAGTGGTAACCTGTAAAGGCTTTTAAAGGCTTTTAAAAATGTATTTATTTTGTTGCCACTGCACGTTTGTGCGCAATTGTAAAGCATGTCATGTTTGGTATCCATGTACTCGGCCTAAGATCATCTTTTTTATTTCATCAAACATTTGGGCAATATAGTGTGTTTTAGTGCATTAAAATTTAAAAAAGTGTGTTTTTTCCCCAAAAAATGCGTTTGAAAAATCGCTGCGCAAATACTGTGTGAAAAAAAAAATGAAACACCCACCATTTTAATCTGTAGGGCATTTGCTTTAAAAAAATATATAATGTTTGGGGGTTCAAAGTAATTTTCTTGCAAAAAAAAAAAAACTTTTTCTTGTAAACAATAAGTGTCAGAAAGGGCTTTGTCTTCAAGTGGTTAGAAGAGTGGGTGATGTGTGACATAAGCTTCTAAATGTTGTGCATAAAATGCCAGGACAGTTCAAAACCCCCCCAAATGACCCCATTTTGGAAAGTAGGCACCCCAAGCTATTTGCTGAGAGGCATGTCGAGTCCATGGAATATTTTATATTGCGACACAAGTTGCGGGAAAGAGACAATTTTTTTTTTTTTTTGCACAAAATTGTCACTAAATGATATATTGCTCAAACATGCCATGGGAATATGTGAAATTACACCCCAAAATACATTCTGCTGCTTCTCCTGAGTACGGGGATACCACATGTGTGAGACTTTTTGGGAGCCTAGCCACGTACGGAACCCCGAAAACCAAGCACCGCCTTCAGGCTTTCTAAGGGCGTGAATTTTTGATTTCTCTCTTGACTGCCTATCACAGTTTCGGAGGTCATGGAATGCCCAGGTGGCACAAAACCCCCCCAAATGACCCCATTTTGGAAAGTAGACACCCAAAGCTATTTGCTGAGAGGTATAGTGAGTATTTTGCAGACCTTACTTTTTGTCACAAAGTTTTGAAAATTGAAAAAAGAAAAAAAAAAGTTTTCTTGTCTTTCTTCATTTTCAAAAACAAATGAGAGCTGCAAAATACTCACCATGCCTCTCAGCAAAAAAAAAATGTCACTTTCCCGCAACTTGTGTCAAAAAATAAAATATTCCATGGACTCAACATGCCTCTCAGCAAATAGCTTGGGGTGTCTACTTTCCAAAATGGGGTAATTTGGGGGGGTTTTGTGCCATCTGGGCATTTTATGGCCTTCAAAACTGTGATAGGTAGTGAGGAGTGAAATCAAAAATGTATGCCCTTAGAAATCCTGAAGGCGGTGATTGGTTTTCGGGGTCCCGTGCACTGCTATGCTCCCAAAAAGTCCCACACATGTGGTATCCCCGTACTCAGGAGAAGTAGCTAAATGTATTTTGGGGTGCAATTCCACATATGCCCATGGCCTGTGTGAGCAATATATCATTTAGTGACAACTTTGTGCAAAAAAAAAAAAAAAAATGTGTCACTTTCCCGCAACTTGTGTCAAAATATAAAATATTCCATGGACTCAATATGCCTCTCAGCAAATAGCTTGGGGTGTCTACTTTCCAAAATGGGGTCATTTGGGGGGGGTTTGTGCCACCTGGGCATTCCATGGCCTCCGAAACTGTGATAGGCAGTGAAGAGTGAAATCATAAATTTACACCCTTAGAAATCCTGAAGGCGGTGATTGGTTTTCGGGGCCCCGTACGCGGCTAGGCTCCCAAAAAGTCCCACACATGTGGTATCCCCATACTCAGGAGAAGCAGCAGAATGTATTTTGGGGTGCAATTTCACATAGGCCCATGGCCTGTGTGAGCAATATATCATTTAGTGACAACTTTTTGTAAATATTTTTTTTTTTTTGTCATTATTCAATCACTTGGGACAAAAAAAATAAATATTCAATGGGTTCAACATGCCTCTCAGCAATTTCCTTGGGGTGTCTACTTTCCAAAATGGAATCATTTAGGGGGGTTTTGTACTGCCCTGCCATTTTAGCACCTCAAGAAATGACATAGGCAGTCATAAACTAAAAGCTGTGTAAATTACAGAAAATGTACCCTAGTTTGTAGACGCTATAACTTTTGCGAAAACCAATAAATATACCCTTATTGACATTTTTTTTACCAAAGACATGTGGCCGAATACATTTTGGCCTAAATGTATGACTAAAATTGAGTTTATTGGAATTTTTTTTATAACAAAAAGTAGAAAATATCATTTTTTTTCAAAATTTTCGGTCTTTTTCCGTTTATAGCGCAAAAAATAAAAACCGCAGAGGTGATTAAATACCATCAAAAGAAAGCTCTATTTGTGGGAAGAAAAGGACGCAAATTTCGTTTGGGTACAGCATTGCATGACTGCGCAATTAGCAGTTAAAGCGACGCAGTGCCAAATTGGAAAAAGACCTCTGGTCCTTAGGCAGCATAATGGTCCGGGGCTCAAGTGGTTAAAAACCCCATCAAATATTTTCTTCAGTTGCAATAATGTTATAATAAGGTTCCAGTTTTAATACTAATATTATCATTAATATATATTTTTTTTTTTTTTAGGTAACTGCATTCTGTGATGCTACCAATCATAACACGGAGGCACCAAATTTACAGAACAGGATGTGCAACTACAACAGTACATGGAATGTGATCAGCAACTCCAGTGATATACGTTCCACCCCACAAACAACTGCCCCAATTCCGGAACCCACCTTCTCATTGCTGCAGGCATCAGACAGAGTAGTGACTTTAGTACTTGATGTCTCAGGAAGTATGGCAGCTGTAAGCAGTTTTTATTTAAATTAGGATAATCTGTGTACATTTGGATTTGTGTTTTAAAATTTTTAAAGTGTTGACATAAAATCAATATAGAATGTAGAAAGTGAACATAGTTTGCAATGACTTCTCCAGAGCCTCTCCCATCCTCTGGAACTTTCTACCTCAATCTGTTTAGCTATCCCCTACTCTGGCTGCCTTTAGGTGATCCCTAAAAACTCACCTCTTCAGGGAAGCCTATCACGCCTCCAACTAATCTATCACTTCCATCACCTCATCCCCCACAGTTATAACCTTTTGTACCACTTGTCCCACCCGCTTTGATTGTAAGCTATCATGAGCAGGGCCTTCTTAACCCTCTTGTATTTTATTGTTATGTAACTGTACTGTCACCCTTTTATCGTATATTGTAAAGCACTGCGTAAACTGTTTGCGCAATATAAATCCTGCATAATAATAATGATTTTGCTTTACCTTACTGGAGCCTTAAGGTTAATTTCCTACACGAAGCTATCTGCAATAGGTTTGTACAGTATGTTGGAGAGATAGTTAACATGGCCGCAGTGTATGTATGTGTGCTTCGGTGCCAAAGGTAGGAAGAAACATGGACTTTGGATTAACACAAATTTATCAATTACAGTACAATCGCATTCAGAGGCTGTACCAGGCTGCAGAAGTATTTCTCATTCAGATCGTAGAAGATGGATCACGTGTTGGAATTGTTTCATTTTCGAGCGCCGCTACAACACTTTCTTCATTAGTTCATGTTTTCAGTGATCAGCAGCGACAACAACTTAAAGCACTTCTTCCCCGAGTAGCAAACGGAGGAACAAATATTTGTGCTGGACTTATGAGGGGAATTGATGTAAGTTATTGTTAAAAAAGTTGTCAAGTCCTTGCAAAGTTTTAATAGTCAGGCACATATGTAAAACATTCAAATCCTTGCAAGCCCATACATACAGTATCTCACAAAAGTGAGTACACCCCTCACATTTTTTGAAAAATTTTATTATATCTTTTTATGTGACAACACTGAAGAAATGACACTTTGCTACAATGTAAAGTAGTGAGTGTACAGCTTGTATAACAGTGTAAAATAACTCAACACACAGCAATTAATGTCTAAACCACTGGCAACAAAAGTGAGTACACCCTAAGTGAAAATGTCCAAATTGGACCCAATTAGCCATTTTCCCTCCCCTACAAGGTCACAGGTGCGATTAGGGAGCAGAGGTGTAAAATTTGGTGTTATCACTCTCACTCCTTCATATTGGTCACTGGAAGTTTAACATGGCACCTCATGGCAAAGAACTCTCTGAGGATCTGAAAAAAATAATTCTTGCTCTAGAGAAAGATGGCCTAGGCTATAAGAAGATTGCCAAGACCCTGAAACTGAGCAGCACGGTGGCCAAGACCATACAGCGGTTTAACAGGACACTCAGAACAGGCCTCGTCATGGTCGACCAATGAAGTTGAGTGCACGTGCTTAGCGTCATATCCAGAGGTTGTCCGGGAAATAGACGTATGAGTGCTGCTAGTATTGCTGCATAGGTTGAAGGGGTGGGGGGTCAGCTTGTCAGTGCTCAGACCATATGCCGCACACTGCATCAAATTGGTGTGCATGGCTGTTGTCCCAGAAGGAAGCCTCTTCTAAAGATGATGTACAAGAAAGCCCGCAAACAGTTTGCTGAAGACAGACTAAGGACACGGATTACTGGAACCATGTCCTGTGGTCAGATGAGACCAAGATAAACTAATTTGGTTCGGATGGTGTCAAGCGTGTGTGGTGGCAACCAGGTGAGGAGTACAAAGACAAGTGTGTCTTGTCTACAGTCAAGCATGGTGGTGGGAGTGTCATGGTCTGGGGCTGCATGAGTGCTGCCCGCACTGGGGAGCTACAGTTCATTGAGGGAACCATGAATGCCAACATGTATTGTGACATACTGAAGCAGAGCATCGTCCCCTCCCTTTGGAGACTGGGCCACAGGGCAGTATTCCAACATGATTACGACCCCAACACACACCTCCAAGACGACCACTGCCTTGCTAAAGAAGCTCAGGGTAAAGGTGATGGACTGGCTAAGCATGTCTCCATACCTAAACTTTATTGAGCATCTGTGGGGCATTCTCAAATGGAAGGTGGAGGAGCGCAAGGTCTTTAACATCAACCAGCTCCGTGATGTCATCATGGAGGAGTGGAAGAGGACTCCAGTGGCAACCTGAGAGCTTTGGTGAACTCCATGCCCAAGAGGGTTAAGGCAGTTCTGGAAAATAATGGTGGCCACACAAAATATTGACACTTTGGGCCCAATTTGGCCATTCTTACATAGGGGTGTACTCACCTTTGTTGCCAGCGGTTTAAACATTAATGACTGTGTGTTGAGTTATTTTGAGGGGACAGCACATTTACACTGTTATACAAGCTGTACACTTATTACTTTGCATTGTAGCAAAGTGTCATTTATTCAGTGTTGTCACATGAAAAGCTATAATAAAATATTTACAAAAATGTGAGGGGTGTACTCACTTTTGTGAGATACTGTATACCCGGTGAATTGACTAGCCTCAGGTGATGCACAGAGATCTTCGCTTCTCCATTCAAAGTGCAGAAATTATACAGCTTGTCTGACCTTCCAGAAAGAAGGGGGCAGGGAGCTGAAATTACACTCTGCAGAGCTCAGTGAGGAGAGCTGAGAACTGATTGGAAGGAAGGGAATCACCCCCCTTCTCTTGGTGTCAGGAAAACTTTTCAGAAGTGACTCAGATTCAGACAGTAGATGAATGCGGTAGCAGACAGAAATGACACTTAGTGCTCTGGAGTGAGGCAAGTACACATTATAGAGGAATGTGTGGTTCATATTTCCTGTCAGAGGTTTATAACCACTTAATAAAAGCACTATAGTCTTGACTGGCTAAAATGCTGTTATTATTGATGGCTGGGTTTTTAGCATTCCCAAACCACAGCATAGGAACTAGCTGCATGGATTTTGTATGTCCTCTCTCTGTGTGGGTTTCTGTTTGGTGTTCTGGTTAGTACATACAGTATTTGTAGTTCATAAGACTCAACTTTTTGAGATTGAAACGAGGGACACCAATTGGCAAAAGTATGTAGGCATAGGGGCCATGCCCCCTTAAAGGAGAATTATACAAAAAAAAAGATTAGTTAAACCTACGAGTGTTGTTTTTTACCACTACTATATACTACCTTTATACTGGCTTTTAAAATTTACAAATGTAGCAATTTAGAAATTGAATGTAAGATTTAGCACTGGGAAACACGTTTTGAAAGATAAACAGTGCAGTTTTATATACATATAAATCAGATCAAATGAGGGACAAATGAGGAGGAAAGAGGGACAGAGGGACTTTGTTCCAAATCAGGGACAGTCCCTTGTAATCAGGGACAGTGGGGAGCTATGGTAGTTAGTTGTCATTTGACTAAACTGACTCTAGAGAGCATGGCTACTAGACTGTAATCTGCTTTAGGGGCATGTGCTGATGAAAATGTTTCTATGCCTTC
This sequence comes from Lithobates septentrionalis, assembly GCA_037952835.1. NCBI lineage: Eukaryota > Metazoa > Chordata > Amphibia > Anura > Ranidae > Lithobates > Lithobates septentrionalis. Next base: position 1,756,966 of record JBBDGP010000825.1, read on the forward strand.
TGTAAATCACTCTTTTAAATGTTGGTGCCATATAAATTCAATGTAAAATGCATATACAAGCTTCTTGATAGGAACCGTGTGTAAATAGTAGACATGTGCATTCGTTTTCGTCCAAATGCATTTTCGTCCGAATTTCAGGTTTTTTCGTTATCGTTTTAACAAACGATAACGAAAGTGCAGAATCCGAAAAACGAAAGATCCGACATAAACAAATGCTTTATTTTCATTTTCGTTGTGACAACAGTTCAATATAGATAGGAGATTCGACATGATGCTGACAATAACAAACTGTGTCCATCGAACCTGTGGTTCAATGTGCCTAACCTTAGCTCTATTAGTCCAAGATTATTCTACATAGAGAGAAAAGATTCGACATAGAGAGAAAAGATTCGACATAGAGAGAAAAGATTCGACATAGAGAGAACAGATCGCTGCTGGAATTGGGTGGGGGTAATAAAATAAAAATAATGATAATGATGAATGTTAGTGGCTGATTGTAACCAAAGAGGAGGGGCAGTAAAATAGCTAGAACTAAGTACACACGTACAGCCAACTTACTTTCACTTACAATTTGCTAGCAGAGAGAGACACACACACTGAATCATTTCAGAAGACAGTCAATCTTAGCTGGTCCGTTTGTCAGATAACCTGAATTATTTAGCAATTAAGCATAAGCACAGCAGCAGAACAATAGTGAAGCAAGCTACAGTTCAACTTAACTTTTTCATAATAATCTGCTGCTATTGTTTTAGTGTTGTGAACTTGATAGTGATACTAGTGTTGCTAATGTTGTGATAGCCTCAGAGGCTGCCCGTGTTGTGGGGGAGGGATTTATTATTATAGATTCTATATTATAGATTGAGATTCTATATACCCTATCTTGTTACCTGTCTGATCAGTGATCACTATCACCAGTCCATTTTCTGTTTGAACTATATACATTCAACATGAACGACGAAGATTCGACAAAGCAGCGAAACATTCGACAGACACCATAAGCCTTCAATGACAGATTTGACCTTATTTAATTTGGATTTTTGGACGAATGCAATTTTTACCGAAAAATTAAATAGATAAAAACGAATTTCGGGAGTAACTAAATAAATGTATTTTTCAGACGAAAACAAAATTCAGAAACGAAAGAGATTAATATTGTAAAGCTCAATCTTTAATCTAAAAACAATACCCAGTCCACTCACATTTAAAACATCTTGTATCAAACATTGCATAGCTCATGACATAATCGAATGATCTCCTTCAGTCTCACCACCTCCACGCTGGTTGACGACTATCCAGGGAAACGCCAAACTCTCTCATAATGTTAATGCGATGATTCCGGTTGCCGTCCAGTCACACCCTTACATACATTTAGTTCCTTCCAACTTCGTCACAGTGTGGCTTTTCCCTGGATAGTCGTCAGCCAGCGTGGAGGTGGTGAAACTGAAGGGGATCGTTCGATCATGTCCTGTCATGTTTCCACCTGATGGGATCGGGTCTGATGTGACACTACAGTGGTAGATACTTTACAGTGTTTTTTCTTACTTAGGTCATCACTGGGAATATCATCAAGTTTTATTTTTTTGTTGTATAAAGAGGACTGCTATTGGACTCTTGTTTTGTTTTTTCTTTTTATCACATTTTAATTGTATTATCTTTAATTTATTTTCTTTGCACATGGAATATTATATATATATTTGATCATTAAATTTTTGTATTGAACACTGAATTAATTAGGTGTTATTGTTGAGCTACTGTGTATTTTGCAATATATGTGCTTTGGTATATATATTTCATCTTCACTGGTTTTGATGTTTATTATTTTAATTAAAAATTTAAAGCTTTTTAATCACTTTAATTAGTTGTAGCTTTAGAAAGTCTAGCCTGTCTATTAACAGGCCGCTGCTGTTCTAAATCTGTTAATTAAAGGCACAGCTATACTCACCTCCCCTCCAGTGATGTGCAAGCTCCCTCATTGGCACCAACATTTTCGGGTTCAGGATCTTTGACCATCTTGATTGGCCTAGCTGGAATGATATAACTCACACATGTGCAGTGTATAGTTTAGGAACTTTGTGAGGTGAAAGGTAAGAATTCTTTTTTTTTTTTTGCAGAAGAGACATGGGCATTGATTTACTAAAACTGGCACAAAACCTGGTGCAGCTCTGCAATGAAACCAATCAGCTTCCATTTTGTCAAAGATTAATTCAACAAGCTGAAGTTGGAAGTTAATTGGCTACCATACACAGCTGCACCAGCTCCAGTTTTAGTAAACCAACCCCATAGTTTGTCTGCTCTACAGAGTGGAAATTTCTTTCTCACAAATTTTTGTAAACTAAATTTTTGCTATAAGGCTTAACTTCAGCTTTAGTTTATCATTGGTGGTAAATGCTGCCTTGAGATCCCAGAGCACTAGCACACATCATGCAGCTAAATGTTTTTATGTATATAACAAATGCAAAAAGGGGGTGTATTTCTCATTTAAAATGAATCTGTGATCTTGAAAATACAGGAGATTCCATTTCTGATTTGTTTGATCTGTTTTTGAATGTGCACGACTTTAACAATGGTTCTAGCATGCTTATGGCCTGTTCTCACTGTCCATCCAAAGTTTCATTCCTGACTATTGCCACTGGATGACTTTCAGTCTGGATGACATCCAGCATTATCCATTTTGTTCATCAGCAGCCTGGCTGTTGTAGACACCCCCCCCCCCCCCCTCTATAGTCCTTCTTGTTATCATGCAGATGTGATAAGTTAAGGGCAATGTGCATACTAGTGCAGATTACCTAGTACCACTCATTCCCTTTAACAGACACATGATACTTGCAGAACACAGACACTTTGACAACTGCTATGAAAGGTACATTTACAGTGTGCCCTGTGCCCTTTGCGCAAGGGTATAAAGCAATTAAAATACTATCACTTTGATACAACTGCAATTGTGGTATTATACCCCTGGTAGGGTTAGAGAACAGAGCCATTCACTTATTGTGATCAACGCCTCAGGGAAGGATAAGGTAAAAGCCACCTTATCACCACCCGTACTATTGTCCACAAGCCTGCCTAGATAATTTTAAGAGCTCCATGGTAATTCTTGAGTTATTTAGAATTTGTCTAATATTTTGCTTTTATAACTTCCAGGTAAATAAAGGAACCAGTGATAAGTCATCTTATGGTACAGAACTTGTTTTGCTATCAGATGGACAAGATCCATCTTTCCCTACTGCCTGTTATTCTAACTTAATAAACAGCGGGGCAATAATACATAATATAGCTCTTGGACCAGATGCTGCATCGGAACTTGAAAATATTACAATACAAACTGGTAAGTTTTCTTTTCTTCTTCACTCATTAAAGTGACACTAAAGTCTCAGATTTTTTTGTTTAAAAATAACAAACATGTTATACTTACCTGCTCTGTGCAGTGGTTTGGCACAGAGTAGCCCAGATCCTCCTCTTCTCGTGTCCCTCGTCGGCACTCCTGGCCCCTCGCTCCTGCTGAGTGCCCCCACAGCAAGCAGCTTGCTATGGGGGCACCGGAGCCGAGCCTCTGCTCTGTGTGTCCATTCAGACAGGGAGCAGAGGCCCAGCCCACACCGCCCCCTCTCTCTCTTTATTGGCTCACTGAATTTGATTGACAGCAGTGGAAGCCAATGGCACCCACTGCTGTCACAGCCAATGAGGAGGGAGCGTCCTGGACAGCAGAGCCTCTTGTGCAATATTTCTGGATCGAGATGGGGTCACGTAGGTATTAGGGGGGCTGAGGGGTGCTGCTGCACACAGAAGTTTTTTTTATCTTAATGCATAAAGTGCATTAAGATAAAAAAACTTCTACCTTTAGAACCACTTTAATACACATTCATTTTAATGAAAGTATCATAACGGTCAATGGAAACCAAAGCACAAAAACAGGCATATGGATAAAAACACACATTTATAAGCAATAACAGCAACAAATGAAGATATGCTTCCTTTTTATAAATGTTTTCCTACAACAATCTGAGCCTGAATGAAAAAGCAACACTGCAGAAGATGGTGAGTGTTCTATATTGGTGATCCTGTTGCCGAAGTGTTGCCAGATGTAACAGGGTCAGTAGCCTGACATGGGCCTAATATGTTTAGGGGAGTGCTTTCCTAAGCACAGAATCTTTTCTGGTATATTAGGGCACACAGAGAACCAATAATCCATTAAATCTTTAGCACATTTCATCCATAAATCAGGTTCTAAAGTTAGACTTATAAGTGTAGCACGATGAAGGAAAACTTCAAACAAGCTCCAAAGCTCTGATGAAACAGCTCCCACACAGCAAAGGCTTCCTCAATGGGCACCCAACAATAGTTCAAACCATAGATATACAGAAAAGTAAAGAAAGCTACATCAGACATAAAATGGATAAAAGAGTCCAAGATAATATTAATTGTTGGTAAAAAGATCATGTAAAAACAACCAACATATTTTGGGGACAACACCACTCCCCCTTCATCAAGGCTCAACATAGAATGATGTTTTGATGTTGGTAAGCTGTGCCCTTTTTGCTCCATGCATATTGCTGAATACTATTTCTGAATAATTCATCCTTTGTTGCATCAGTCCACAAAAATTTTCCCAGTAGCGTTGCGCTGCTCTCTGGCAAACTTCAGGTATGCAGCTTTTTTTTTTTTTTGGAGTACACCGGTTTCCCTCTGGTGTTCTGCCATAGACATCCTGCGTGTTCAAAGACTTACATATGGTAGATTCATGAACAGGGATGTCTGCCAACTCTGGTCAATAAAAATAAAAAATGTGCAGCGCTGTGGAATTATATGTGTAGTCCCAAAAAAGTCCTTCTGTATTAATCAGAAAAACCACACAAATTTTCCAGTGAGCCAATTTGATATATGTGAAAAAGTTCAACCAATATACGGATTGAAGGCTTACCGGAACTACTGGCTGGACAATGAAGTACAGCAAATACGTCTGGGTTATGCCAATCCTTTGGAGATGGTGTATCCTCCCCTCTCTCCTTATGTGGAACTCCAAAATGTATCAAACGAAAAAGAAAATAAACTTGTATAGTGTAATATTGTTGCAATATTGACATTAACACCCAAGTGAATATCACTCCATGCAAAATTGTTCTGCCCTCACAATGTGTTTGGAGTACAAGGCTTGGCAGACAGCTAACAACTTCCCAATAAAGACTGAGGCTGAAGGGTTAACAGTTGTAATCTTTACTGAGAATTAGATATTATTTAAGTTTGTTTATGCTTTTTAAATCTTTTAGGTTTAAGTTTGTTTGTAAAACTGCAAAACACAAATTATAGTTGTAAGTAAGTATGCATTAGCATTAAACATTACATTACAAAATGCAAGTACAGTCAGGCATGCTACATTAGTGTAAAGCATTGGCTAACAAAAAATTAGGCCAAGCTAAAGGAACTCCCTGGCAGAAACTACCACCAAACACACATAAAAATGCAGTTGAATTAGTAGAACACATACTACTTAATTAAGTACTAATGACAGCCTACTTACAGACTTATGCTTCCAAGGCCAGCTTTAAGAAATTGTGGAGCTATTCCCATGCTTTCTTCACTGCAGTATAAGCAAAATGTCTGCTGAACAGGAAGTGGGCGTAATATACTAGATTTCCTGCCAGTAATGGATGCCAATTTAAAGCAGCAGTAAGACATGTAAATATATACTGTATGGTGATCAGAACAAAAATAATTGTGTAGATGCCAATCACCAGCCTCCACTGACTTTCTCCTCCATGTTGTGCACACTCACCAAATGAATGATTTTTTAAGGCAACAAGAAATAACCGCAGGCTTCAATACATGAGATTCTTACCAATCTTTCTCACTTCACAGGGTAGAGCTCAATTCATAGATCATTCATTTGGTGAAGGCTGGGGATTGGCGTCTGCACAATTATTTTGCATGGAGTGATATTCACTTAGGTGTAAATATTGATATTGCAACAATATTACACTATACAAGTTTATTTTATTTTCTGTTTGATACATTTTGGAGTTCAACATAAGGATATAAGAGAGGATACACCATCTCAAAGGATTGGCATAACCCAGGCGTATTTGCTGTACTTGATTGTGCAACCAGTATTTCCAGTAAGCCTTCAATGCCTATATTGGTTGAACTTCTTCACATTTATCAAGTTGGATCACTGGATAATTTGCATGTTTTTTCTGATTAATAGAGAAGGACTTTTTTGGGACTACACATATAATTTTAATATATAATTTTAATGTTTATTGATTTGAAGGATTTGGTATATTGCCCTTTTGCCAGCAGCTGTAGATTTTTGATTTAGCGCGCACTTTCACCATTTTTTTTCAGTTTGCCAATTCTAGTGATGTCTTCAAATCTTTAGCTGTTATTCATGAGTTCTTCTTTACCTTATTGAGGATTCTGCGTTGTGCCTTGGGAGTCTTTTTGGATGGGCGCCCACTTCTAGGAAGAGAAGCCACATTAACTGGGATTGATTTACTAAAACTGGAGAGTGTAAAATCTGGTGCATAGAAACCAATCAGCTCCCCTTTTTTTATTGTCAAAGCTTCATTGAACAAGCTGAAGTTAGAAGCTGATTAGCTACCATGCACAGCTGCACCAGATTTTGCATTTTCTAGTTTTAGTAAATCAATCCCACTGTCTGAATTTAAATACAATTTGTCAGTCAACTAATGGATGCCTAAACACTGAGATTGCTTTCCAGCCTTATGCAGATCAACTACTTTTAATTGTATGCATTCAGAGAGCTCCTTTTTGCTTCTTTTTGTGAGACATGGTTCACATCAGCTGATGCTCCTTATGAACAGCAATGCTAAAATGTTTTGAGTGTCAATTAAGCAGCTCTAAACCCCACCTTCAAACTCATTTTATTAATTGGACTCCAGGTGTGCAAACTACTGATTCTCTGCAGAATCCCCCTCCTCTTCTCTCCACAGTTCTTGCTCACCTTCTTACAGAAGCTTCACATCAGAGCAACACAGGCAGTGTCTGATTAACACAGCCAGAACACTTCACTCGGCTCTGTGCTGCACAGGTCTGACAGGCAGGGGTGGGGCCAGATGAACACAGAGCGCCGCTCTGCCTCCTTCCCTGTCACAGACACAGCCATTCCAGTCTTGCAGCTCCTGAGAGGGGAGAAGTGGGTGAGCAGACTAGAGCACATGCAGCCCGCAGCTGTGCTTTTTCACAGTCATAGAGTTGGCGCTTGGAAGAGCAAGGGGGTGGTCAGCTGCACCCTCTACTCCGGGAAATCTCCGGGCAACACGGGGCTCAACAGGCAGCTCTGTTTTGGGCCCCCCAACAATGAATGGGCCCTGAGTAGCTGCCTCTTTTGCCCCGCAATAAAGATGGCCCTGTAGGAGTGTTCAACAAAGATATGAGGAATTAGAATTGTCTGTGTGTTATCAGCTTAAGCACATTGTGCTTGTCTATTGTTGTGAATTAGATGAAGATAAAATCCTGCCACTGTATACATGATACAGTCTGTGTAAAGAGCCATACACATGGGCTGAATATCCAGTGGCATATGCCGGTTCAATAGAAACCAGCAGACATGCGGCTTGTGTGTATGGCAGCTGGTCCAACTATCAATGGGGCATGACCAAAAAAGGTCTGCCAATCAACACCCGATCAGCACTCTCAGCCAATGGCTGAGAGCGCTGACCAGTGTGTTCCGGCGGAGGCCATCCCCCTGTCAGAACACAATAGCTTAGCAGGGGATATCGCTGTACTAACATCGCATAGTTAGTACGGTTGCTCCTCCCGAGCTCTTCAGGTTTTTTTTTATTCAGCCCATTGGGTTGAACAAAAAAAAACTAGTAGCGTGTATTAGGCTTAAATCTACCAGAAAATAGGTGGTGCAAGGGCCCATGGGATTGAATATAAATTGAAATGACTGCTTAGAGGCACTTTTTAACATAAAATAAAAAAGGCACACAATGTATTTCTGACTAATTTAGGTAATAGTAAAAAACTTTCTTTGCTAAATAAATGAATTGTTTCTGTTGCGCCAACCCCCTTAACCTTATGCAACAAATAAATAAATCAGCATCCAATGCATAAACGTGAATTATATCTATCCACTCAGTGCTCCAAATAAACACAAATCTCATCATCTGTCACTATTCCCTATATGGTATATTAGTCAAAGTTTCTCTATATATTTTTTTTTTAAATTCAATCATTTTTATTTATGTTCATACAGAATACATCTCAGTGCACAATATCCTTACAGTGATATATTACAATTCATTCCTCCACTTTGGATGTACATAAGAGTCCCATATCAAAAAAAAAGTGCTTTATTATTTTATCTACCTTACCCCTTTCCCTTACTCCCTCCCCACGCCCCCTCCCGTCCCTCTCCCCCCCTCACCCTCCCCCCCCTATATTGCCACGCTTATTAACCTTCCTTTTTCGTGAGGGCGTTGTCTCTTTATTCTACTATAGTAGGTATCCCATTTCCTCTAGCCAGGGTCTCCAGAGTTTTTTAAATGCTTTTAGGTTTCTCCTTTTTATATATACTGCCTTTTCCTTCCACATTGTTTCAGTCACTATTTTACACCAATCATCTTTCTGTGGGGGGGTTCTTGCCTGCCATCTTTGAGCTATAAGTTTTCCTGCCTGGAAGAGACACCTCTGAACTATTGTAGTTTTGCAGGTTCCGATGGCCATATCCTCCCCTACCCCCAGGATACATAGTTTCGGATCCATTTTAAGTTCTAGGGAGAATACTTTATTAAGTGTTTCTACAATCTCTGACCAATACCGGAATAGTTTCGGGCATTTCCATAGCATATGCAACAAGTCCCCTTCCTGCTGACATCTAGGGCAATTGGCATCCGTTCCCCTCCCAAACTCAAATAGCCTTTTAGGGGTATAATATGTCCTATGGATTACCATTAAGTGCGAAATCCTTTGAGCGGGGGAAATCGACACCTGATGCCCTCCCACTAGTATCTCCCTCCACTGCCCATCTGAGATTGCGCCCAGCTCCCTCTCCCACTTACCTCTACTTTTAAGTTTTTCCGGGGTCTCTATGCTGTTTTTGCAGATGTGTGGGTATATTTCAGCTATGGTCCCCCCGTGGCTCTCCTGGTCTCCCAGTTTCTGGAGCACGGCAGACTCACTCCAGGAGGGGCCGTGGTCCCCAAACTGCGACTTTAGGGCGTGTTTAACTTGTATATAGTTATATAGTGAATTATCTGGTATACCAAATTCTACTTTCAATGTAGCGAAGGGTTTTAGTAAGGACTGATTATAAAGCTGAGCTAGTTTCCCTATTCCACTCTTTTCCCATGTTTTAATTGTTCCTATTTCTTGTAGTTCTTGTAGATTCTTATTATTCCATAGGGGGGTATGTTTAATCCAACCATTTATTCCCAACAGGGTTTTGACGGTTCTCCATGCTTTTTTTTATTAATTTGACCGTAGGGGTATTATATATAAAGGAGTCTGCTTCCAAAGTCTCTATCACGGTCTTATGGGGGGCTCCCGTAATAATCAGCTTCTCCTTACTATTTCCCCCTATATACTGCATCTGGGCAGCCAAGAAATAGCTACGTGGATGCGGAACTGCCATCCCCCCTTCCCGCGTGGGTAATTGTAGGGTCTGCAATCTTATCCTAGGGGATCCCCCTTTCCATATAAGGGCTCTAAATATTGTTTCTATTTTATCAAACCATTTCCTGCTTATCCATATTGGGGAGTTCTGCATTATGTACAGCAACTGGGGGAGCCATAACATTTTGATTAAGTTGCACCTCCCCGCTACTGATAACGGGAGGTCCTTCCATATTTCAATCTTATCTTTAAATTTCTTTAACAACGGGGCCAGGTTATTTTCTAAGTAACTCTCTGGGTCCTTGGTTATTTTAATACCTAGATATTTTGTTAGTGTTGTTTTTTCCAACCTGTTAATGTTTGGGGGGGTGTCTATACTATCTGAGTCTAGTGGTAATAAGACTGATTTTTCCCAGTTTATGGATAATCCCGAGACTTTCTCAAATCTTGAGAAAATATCCATTACTTGGTTCAGGGATTCCTCAATATCTCCCATGAATATGAGGACGCCGTCCGCATACAATGCAATCCGCTCTTCGCCGTCCTCCCTCTGGAACCCCACTATTTTCCTATCCTGCCTCACTGTTGTAGCTAATGGTTCCATGGCGAGGGCAAAAATCATGGGGGACAAAGGGCACCCCTGCCTTGATCCCCTCTCTAATTTAAACCCAGTCGAGTACTCGTTATTAACTTTAACTTTTGCGTTTGGTTCGTTGTACAATACTTTGACCCAGTTTATAAATGAGGAGCCAAAAACCATATTCCTTTAATACTCTCCAGACATATTCCCATTCTACGCTGTCGAAAGCTTTTACCACATCCAACAGAAGCATTGCTCTCGAGCCTCTATTTTCCGTGGGAATCTGCAGGTTTAGAAAGACTCTTCTGATGTTCATACTAGTTGTTCGATGGGGTATGAATCCCGTCTGGTCCGGGTGGACTATTTTGTGAATCACTTTCTTTACTCTAGTAGCTAAAATTTTTGCTAAGATCTTAACATCTGCACAGAGCAGTGATATAGGTCTGTATGACCCAGGGTCCAGAGGGTCTTTCCCCTCTTTATGCAATACTATTATTGTAGCTTCTGTCATTGAAGTGGGTAACCTCCCTTGCTCTTTTGCCCAGTTGAAGACTTCCAGTAGTTCCTGCAACAATACCTCCCCATACTGTTTATAGATCTCCACTGGGAGGCCATCGGGACCTGGTGCTTTACTATTAGCCATTTCTGATACTGCTATTTTAATCTCTTCTATAGTGATTGGTCTTTCTAATTCCTCAACCTCCGCCTCCCCCAGTATTGGTATTTCGATATTTTGAAAAAATTTGTCCATTTCCCCCTCATCCCTGGTCCCACTGGATTTGTATAACCTGTTATAATATTCTTTAAACGTCTCAGTAATCTTTTCCAATTGAGATGTTGTCTCACCTGTCAAGGTCTTAATGACCGGGACCACGGATGGGGGGGAGCCGGACCTAACTATACGAGCCAATATCTTCCCTACTTTTTCCCCTTCCCCATACATGACTTGGTTCTGGAATGCTCTTTTATTTTCTACTTTCCTAATTATTATATCTTGGTACCTTTGTTGTTTATTTTCCCACACTCTCTGTTTTTCAGGGGAGGGTTCATTTATGTACTCCTTTTCAGCTGCAATTAATTCCCTCTTAAACCGCTCCTCCCAGTCTCGGGAGGTTTTTTTGATTTTGGACACCTTCTGTATAAGTGAACCCCTTAAATATGCCTTCAGTGCGTCCCACATCACCCCTCTCGATGTAGTGCCCGAGTTAAGCTTTATAAATTCTTTCAGTTCTGCTGTCACCCCCTCTTGATTCTCTATTATTTCCAACCATGCCGGATTCAACTTCCATATTCTATTCGTTTTCTTATGACCTGGGTTTATCGAGATTGTAAGTGGGGAGTGGTCCGATACCCCTCTAGGGTGGTAGATTATATTATTTATTACTTGTGATGCTAGGCCATTACCTAGAGCTAAGTCTATCCTTGACAGCGAAGCACAGGATCTCGAATAGCACGAAAACTGCAGAGCCTTCGGGTTCCTTATTCTCCACATGTCAAGCAGCCCTGCTTCTTGTAGGAAATGTTTCAACCGGTTTTCTTGCTTTTTCTGACGCTGTTTCCCCCCTGGGAGTCTATCTATTTTATTATCCAACACCATATTAAAATCCCCGACAACTATAACTGGTAATTCAGCCTTATCAATTATAAATTCCAACAGGATACACAAAATATCCAGTTTAAACGGTGGCGGGATATATAAATTGATCAGTATACATTCCAGGTTCTCTATTACACAATGCAAAAACACGTACCGTCCCTCATCGTCTATCTTGCACTGCCTGCAAGTGAACGCTACCCCACTACCAACCAAAATTGAAACTCCTCTAGAATAGGAGGTATATGTAGAGTGAAACTGATGTTGATATCTCTTTTTCCATAAGTTATTTTTAGAATCTTTTGTCAGGTGTGTCTCTTGCAGGCAGGCAATTTCGACTTTGAGTGTATTTAAACCATCATTTACTGCTGCTCGTTTAGCAGGGGAACCCAATCCTCTAACATTCCATGAGCTAATATTCAGGACCATGATTTATTATTTGTGTTTGTGAACAAGAGATCTTAGTAAGAGGGAAAAACAGTAATAAAAGGCGGGCAAGCTACCGCCAATAAAAAGGAGTGAGAGAGAGAACACTGGAAGAGAAAGGAGCAGAAAAAAGAGTCCTACCTCCCCACCACTAGATCCTCTCTCTAACGCCTTACGTTCCCAATTACCTAAAGTGCTTATCTCTACTGAGAAGAGGGGCTTTTCCCCATTCCACCATCTTTTTATTTTAGTGACTTCAAATTTTAAAGACTCATATATACTACACGTTGCTCTATATATTTAAAATGGTGAATACTCTTTAGTAAATCAAGCCCACTATCTCACATACTATTGTCCTGCACAGTAATTGTATTTGAAACAGAATAAAGGGGTTGTTTACTTCTTTTATGCATTGCTGTTTTAGGATTAATATTTTTTGTTTGTTGGGGTAATGTTCTTATTTATCAATTTTTAGGTGGATTAAATTTTTATGCCTCCGATAGTGTTGACGCCAATGGTTTGATTGATGCATTCAGCGCAATGAAGTCTGGAAGTGGATATGAAATTGATCAAACTATTCAGGTGATGCATTTTTTCTTGTACTAATGTCACATAGGGCCTCCTAGTGTCTGGAAATCCTCATTGCACTGATGATGGCTATACTATCTCACTATGAAAGTCGGAAGAACAATTTCAATACTGGCAGATGACAGGATCTTGTCTGAAAATGTTACTATTGATGTGCATAGACTTGACAAGCTCTGCTTTGACTCTGTGAATAAGGCAGGTTATTTAATGAAAATGTCTGCATATTTTCTCCATGCTGTGCTGACGGATACAACACCAAATAAGAGTGATACAGAATGGAATTTTGTTTCAATCATGCACATATCACGTGTTACAATTCCTTTCTTTACTTATTTTAAACAGAATATGTAATCCGCTGAATGATCAGAGAGGAAGTAACAGTAAAATGTAGTTTACCAAACAGGTTCAAAGTTAGAAGTATAGTAATGAACAGGTTTAGGATGGCACAACAATACATACAGACTGATTGTGAAAGCTGCACAAACATGGACTCTATAGAGTAATGTCTCTGTGACTCAGCCAGGGTAAAATGTGGTTGTATAGCATAGTCTCTCTATAACAACAGAGAGTCAAACTGAGAATTAAATGGTTCAGAATAGAAACAGCTACTTGCACTTATCCTTATAAACAGTGTCCCTCACACACAGTGGGCTACAGCAGAATTTTGTCAGTGTGTGTTGGAGCTATTAGGGATAGATGAGAAGTCGGTTTACAGAGAGACATGGTTTTATTTACTTATTTTTATTTTTTTCATTTTGCTATATGTCCTACATCACAGGGCTGGACTCTGCATGTTTTGTTTGACAATAGTTTACTTATTAGCCCCAAAAGTGGGCAGATTTGAATAAATGGAAGGCTGACCGCAGGTCAGCCTGATTTTGTAGGAGGAGTCTGGATGTATTTAAACCCGCCCTCCTTCCTCTTTGCCTGTCGACGATGTCTCTCGTGTTTCAGGGGTGGCTCACGTACTCCTCGTTGGTTCCGTCAGCACTTACGGTTTCGGTACTTCCGGTTTTCGTTCAGCCAGATGGCAGCTCGGGTTGAGCTGCAGCAGGTTCATTTTTATTTCTCCAGGCGTTCACGCCTGAGGTCAATGTGGGTGGGGGTCCCGAGGGGGTGCTGCCTGCCTTTTCACGCACAGGTCAGGTGACTGGTTCAATTAGTTGGGCAGCGCCCAGCCTCGGTCACCAGAGCCGGGTCCTCCACGCTCGGTAATCTTTATTTTTCATGTCATGTCCCCCCACTGCGGAGTGCGCTCCATCATCCGATTCCTCTCCATCCCCCCAAGTCATCCTCGGACATTGTACCGCCGGGTCAGAGCACGGAGGAGGTGGAGCCACTCAGTCTGAGGACCTGCCGTATGTCAGAGGAGCAGGGCTTGTCCAGGCATGGGATGGTTGTAGGCATGGCTGGGGGGTCGGGTTAGTTGCGGTGCATTCTGACTGGGGTACAGATTCCTGCTCTCCAGTCAGAAGTGTGGGCTGCGCGTGTCTGTGGGCTTGTAGTCTCGGAATAACTACATTTCCCGTCATCCTCCTGACACATGACGTCACGGCCCTTGTTTGACTCTCCATGGAAGCCGCACATGGCAGCTATGGAGAGGGCTTTACTGCATTCATCGCCCCGCTGGAGTGGCTAAGCTGGGTACTGGTACTGGGAGCTTGGATGGAGGAATTCCCTGCTGGGGGTACTGTATGCTGGCACCCTGTGCAGTTGGGGATTAGACAGCTTACTAGAACCAGCACCTTGGTTTCGACTGTGGGTTTGTCAGTTGAGTGGGTGCCCACGTTGCCCGTTTGAGTGTGTTTTGTCTAGTTGTTAGGAACTGGACATAAAATTGTTCAATGTTCAATCAGTTTTAACTTGGCCCTCAATGTCGCAGCTTTCGTATCTCATTCTACTCACATTTTTCTCATGCGTTGTTACGTTTCTCATGCGATGTTATGTTTCCCTTGCGATTTTTACATTCTCATGCGTTTTACGTTTCTCATGCGTTTTACGTTTCTCATGCAATGACTCGTTTCTCATGCGGTTTTACATTTCCCATGCGATTTTACATTTCTCTTGCGAGTTTACATTTCTCTTGCGAGTTTACGTTTCTCATGCAATGTCACATTTCTCATGCAATATCACATTTTCATGCAATGTTATGTTTCTCATGCGGTTTTTTTTCATGTCTCATGCGAGTTACGTTTCTCATACGATTTTACGTTTCTCATGCAATGTCATGTTTCTCATGCGGTTTTAAATTTCTCATGCGGTTTAACATTTCTATTGCGATTTTACATTTCTCTTGCGATTATACATTTCTCTTGCGATTTTACATTTCTCATGCGGTTTACATTTCTCATGCGGTTTACATTTCTCATGCGATTTTACGTTTCTCATGCAATGTCACATTTCTCATGCAATGTCACGTTTTTCATGCAATGTTATGTTTCTCATGCGATTTTCGTTTCTCATGCGATGTCTCATTTCTCATGCGATTTTACATGTCTTATGCGAGTTTACGTTTCTCATACGATTTTAAGTTTCTCATACGATTTTACGTTTCTCATACAATTTTACGTTTCTCATGCAATGTCATGTTTCTCATGCAATGTCACGTTTTTTTCATGCAATGTCACGTTTTTCATGCAATGTCACGTTTCTCTGCAATGTCACGTTTCTCATGCGATTTTACGTTTCTCATGCTATGTCACGTTTCTCATGCAATGTCACGTTTCTCATGCAATGTCACGTTTCTCTGCAATGTCACGTTTCTCATGCGATTTTACGTTTCTCATGCGATTTTACGTTTCTCATACGATTTTACGTTTCTCATGCAATGTCACGTGTCTCGTGCGATTTTACATGTCTCATGCGAGTTTACGTTTCTCATGCGATTTTATGTGTCTCATGCAAATGTCTTGTTTCTCATGCATTTTTACATTTCTCATGCGATATGTTTCTCATGCGATTTTACATTTCTCATGCGATATTATATTTCTCATGCGATATTATATTTCTCATGCGATTTTTACGTTTCTCATGCAATGTCACGTTTCTCTTGCGATTTCACATTTCTCTTGCGATTTCACATTTCTCATGCTATGTCACGTTTCTCTTGCGATTTTATGTTTCTTATGCGATTTTTCATTTCTCGTGTGATTTTACATTTCTCATGCAAATTTTTTATTTCTCGCGCAACTTCATTTCTCAGGCCACGCATGGTTCCCCGTGTCTTTCACTTATCTCACATTGCTCATACAGTTTACGTGCTCGTGCAACTACGCTTCTCATGTAGCCTCGGTTCTCATGCTACTCACGGTTCTTGTTCACTTTCGTTCTTTCATGCAGCTTACATTCCTGTCGCAGGTTACTTTTTTCAGTCTGCTCACGGTTCTCACGCAGTTTATGTTCCTCACCCAATTGTGTGTTTTTCATTCAGTTTGTGATTGTTATTTTCACTATTTTGCTGGGTATCATTCATGTGTTTTCATCATTTTAGTTAAATTTCACGGTTAGTCTTGGCATTATCCACTGCAGTTACCTGTCTCGTTTCAGGTTCACACAGATTTAGTTGGTCGTTTTTAATTGGCTTGTGCAGTGGCAAGTCTCCTCATCTGTGTTACATACGTTACATCTCGGTTTCTGTTCAATAAGCTATCACTTACCTGACACGTTTTCAGGCTCATTGTGATCACGTCACAAGTTCATACGTCATGACATATCACTACTTACAACACTTGCCTGACACGTCTTCAGGTTGTATAGGCCTGAGTTTACGTTTTAATTCGCCTGATGTGTCTCAGGTAACTCGGCTTGGCTAGTTTCTTGAGACTGGTATGTTTTCAGTCCTGCACAATATAAATTTCTTTATTTTCATTTCATTCATGAGTCAGGTTCATGTACACCTGAGGTCTCTCGGCTACACTCCACTGCAAGGTTACCGATCACGTTATGGGTGCCAAAGGATTGAGTTTTCGTTTCTAATTGGCTTGTACAGTGGCAAGTCTCCTCATCCGTTCGCTCATGACCACGTCACAAGTTCATACATCATGACATCTCACTACTCGCACCACTTGCCTGACACGTCTTCAGGTTGTATAGGCTTGAGTTTCGTTTTTAATTTGCCTGGTACGTACATTCCTTTCATTGTCATTTCATACACAAGTCAGGTTCATATCTACACATTAGATCTCACGGCAATGCTCCTCTGCAAGGCTACTTATTACATTCTTGGGTTCCAAAAGGTTGAGACGTTTTAATTGGCTGGTATAGTGGCAAGTCTCCTCATCCGTTTCTCACATGTCCTGTCACCAGTTCATAAGTCATCACATCACACTTCTTATGTCTCTTACCTGACACATCTTCAGGTTGCATAGGCCTGAGTTTACGTTTTTAATCTGCCTTACATGCCTCAGGTATCTCAGCCTTACTAGTTTCTGGAGACTGTCACATTTTCAGTCCTGCATAGCAGTGACTTTGTCATTTAGTCTCGGTCACCTTTATATGAGTAGCAGTAAGGGGAGCAAGAGTTTTTCCTTTTTCTTAAGGTAGGTTGGGATTCATTTGGTTAACTTTTGTTGATGACAATGTTTGTTATCGTTTGCTTAGGTCATCTCACTGGCAGCAGATGTTGAAGACTTTGCCTCCATCTATCCGGTTTCGGTTAGGGGTTCTGTTGGCCTGGGATACCTTCCAGGTTTTTCTGTCTCAGTGTCCTAGGTTCTATTTGTTACATACACTCAATATCTACTTGCGTTCATTGCCTTTTTGCCTCTCTCAGCTCAAGCTTTCCACAAGCCGGCACTCGGTCACAGTCCTAGACCGATTCATGGTGGCATCAGCAGAAGTACCCAGGGACGGGCCACTTTGCTTGTTCCTGGTGCTCCCTTTTTCACTAGTGCAGTAGATGAAACATCGCCATACCCTGCTACCATACCTAGGTTGGCCAATTTTTAGGATAGGTGCACTTTCTGCTGCTTCTCTCCAAGGGGTCCATGTTTCACATTGTGGAGTAGTTAGGTAGGTGAAATTCAGCATGCATCTCCGGATACGTCCTGGATCCACTTGTGAAGATGTTGTAAGCTTTCATGCGGTTGGCTGCTCAATGTCATATACGGTTACTTTTCATCAGTCTTTTACTAGCTAATACTACTGTCTTATTTTTGCCCCCTTTCAGGCATACTGACCATGTGACTTTCGGCACACCCCAGGTCACTTTTCCCGTTTCCACTCAGACCTTTCTAATACGTAATACATGAGACTCTGAGTACAATAAGATTTGCCACTCATAAATCCCATGCTCTTAACGTCACTCTGTCTACCTCAATTGTTTCACAATGTCAGCAGAACTTCTTATTTACTATTGCCTACTAGGGCATTTAACTCCCTCCCCGTCTGTCTAATCTCTACTCCAAAAAATTCCTACCTGTCTTACACACAGTAATGCCGCGTACACACGGTCGGACTTTTCACCTGCAAAAGTCCGACGGACGCCGCCGGACAAAGTCCGGCGGAAAGTCCGACCGTGTGTGGTCTCCATCGGACTTCCGACGGACCGTTTCGGTCGGATTTTTGCGGAAATCCGACGTACTTTAGATTTGAAGCCTGCTTCAAATCTTTACGTCGTACCTCCGCCGGACTCAGTTCCTGACGGAAAGCCCGTTCGTCTGTATGCTAGTCCGAAGGACCAGATACGACGGAGGAGCAGGTTACTGCATCTCGCGCTCGCTGCAATAGGAAAAACAAATCTTCCTATTGCGGCGAGCGCGGGGCATACCAGGCCCTTAGGTCTGGTATGGATTATAAAGGGGAACCCCTACGCCGAAAAAACGGCGTGGGGTCCCCCTAAAATCCATACCAGACCCCGATCCGAGCACGCAGCCTGGCCGGTCAGGAAAGGGGGTGGGGACGAGCGAGCGCCCCCCCCTCCTGAACCGTACCAGGCCGCATGCCCTCAACATGGGGGGTGGGTGCTTTGGGGGAGGGGGGCGCCCTGCGCCCCCCCCCCAAAGCACCTTGTCCCCATGTTGATGAGGACAAGGGCCTCTTCCCGACAACCCTGGCCGTTGGTTGTCGGGGTCTGCGGGCGGGGGCTTATCGGAATCTGGGAGCCCCCTTTAATAAGGGGGCCCCCAGATCCCGGCCCCCCACCCTATGTAAATGAGTATGGGGTACATGGTACCCCTACCCATTTACCTAGGTAAAAAGTGTCAGTAATAAAACACAACACAGGTTTTTAAAATAATTTATTAAACAGCTCCGGGGGGGGGGGGTCTTCTTCCGTCTTCGGGGGTCCCTCCGGTTCATCTTCTCCCGGCGTCCGGTTGGTTCTTCTCCGCTCTCCGGCCTCTTCTCCCGGTGTCCCAGGTCTTCGGCCGGCCCCTCCGCTTTCTTCAGGTAGCTCTATTGCCAGCGGAGGTCCGGACTTCTTGGCTTCTTGGCTTCTTGTGTTCTCTTCTCTTCTCTTCCCCCAGATGTTGACACGACGCTCTCTCCGGCTGGACTGGTCTCTGAGGGCTGCGTTGTGACTTATATAGGCGGAGACCCCGCCCCCATATGATGTCACAGTCCCTGGGCATGCTGGGACTGTGATGTTTTAGGCCCTCAGAGACCAGTCCAGCCGGAGAGAGCGTCGTGTCAACATCTGGGGGAAGAGAAGAGAAGAGAACACAAGAAGCCAAGAAGCCAAGAAGCCCAGAAGTCCGGACCTCCGCTGGCAATAGAGCTACCTGAAGAAAGCGGAGGGGCCGGCCGAAGACCTGGGACACCGGGAGAAGAGAGCGGAGAAGAACCAACCGGACGCCGGGAGAAGATGAACCGGAGGGACCCCCGAAGACGGAAGAAGACCCCCCCCGGAGCTGTTTAATAAATTATTTTAAAAACCTGTGTTGTGTTTTATTACTGACACTTTTTACCTAGGTAAATGGGTAGGGGTACCATGTACCCCATACTCATTTACATAGGGTGGGGGGCCGGGATCTGGGGGCCCCCTTATTAAAGGGGGCTCCCAGATTCCGATAAGCCCCCGCCCGCAGACCCCGACAACCAACGGCCAGGGTTGTCGGGAAGAGGCCCTTGTCCTCATCAACATGGGGACAAGGTGCTTTGGGGGGGGCGCAGGGCGCCCCCCTCCCCCAAAGCACCCACCCCCCATGTTGAGGGCATGCGGCCTGGTACGGTTCAGGAGGGGGGGGCGCTCGCTCGTCCCCACCCCCTTTCCTGACCGGCCAGGCTGCGTGCTCGGATCGGGGTCTGGTATGGATTTTAGGGGGACCCCACGCCGTTTTTTCGGCGTAGGGGTTCCCCTTTATAATCCATACCAGACCTAAGGGCCTGCGACGGGGCTCGCAAGGTTTCAATCTCGCCAAAAAAAGCGGCGAGATTGAATTCCTTTTCTAGTCCCGTCGTACCAAAGTCACGTTCAAAATGAACGGACTTGTCCGTGTGTGGGAAAGTCCGTTCGTTCTGAAAGTCCGGCGGAAGTCCGTCGGGAAGACCGGATTCCGGAAAGTCCGGCCGTGTGTAGGCAAGTCCGGCCGTTCAGAAAGTCCGGCGGTAGTCCGCCGGAAGTCTGGCGGCAAGTACGTCGGACCTAGCTTTCTAGAAAGTCCGACCGTGTGTACGCGGCATAACAGAAGATCTTCGTAGGTGGGACAAGCCTATTTTCTCATGGTTTGGACGAGCAGCTTCTTGATGATAAATGTTCTATCCCGCCTGCTCCATCTCTTACAGGCAATCCCGTTATGACTAATTTCTTTGTTGTTTAGGTCCTATAAAAGACACTGTGTGGCCTTCTTATGGCAGCACAAACAGCCCAGAATCAGTTACGATCAACTCACCCTCTCCAAACAGAAAGGATGAATAGGTTTCCCAGATATATGCAATTACTACAGGGCCTGCTACCTCTCATGGATAGTGGACTGGAATGAGCTGAGTCAAGGACTGGGTAACCCTTGAAGACTCCTTCTCGACTCTTTCTATAGAGTTTGCCCCTTGGCTGTTACCACACCACCAGGATCACCCACTCATTGGTCCTTCACCAGAGTGTTTCTGAGAGGCCAACTTGAAATATGGCCTTTCCTCGGTTGGGTGACTCATGACACCTGTGCGCTTCAACCCAGACTTCCCGCCTGGGATGTCCAACAAGGTCCTATTGGGGGTGACTCCCAACCCATTTTTCTGTGCCCACCATTTCTTCTGCAATGGTAAAGTTTTGGACAGAACAGACCTTATCTCGCAATGGCCAAATACTCCTCTACCACTTTGGTCCTACCTGCAGGTGCACCATTTTATTTGCTCCTTGAACCATTCACACACAGTTTCTTGACCCCTTACTCCCTACGAGAGCTTGTGTTCCAAGAACACACCCCAACAACAAGTCAACTCCTCAATTCATGCTCTTTTCTTTCTGAATAGACCTTCTACTACAGGAAAGTCCTGTACGGCCTGGGAACAAGACATTGACATAGCCCTTTGCCCTAAAGATTGGAATCACATTTATATTCATGCACATAAATGATCTGTTAACCGCTTCCCGACCGCCTCACGCAGATATACTGCGGCAGAAGGGCACATACAGGCAGAATTACATACCTGTACGTTGCCCTTTAAAAGGCGGCTTGCGGGCGCGCGCGCCGCCGGGAGCTCCGTGAGTCAGGTCGCGGGTCCTGGGGACTCGATGTCCGTGGGGATACTGGCGATCGTCTCATGGAGAGGAAGAACGGGGAGACGCTAATGTAAACAAGCATCTCCCCATTCTGCCTAGTGACACTGTCACTGATCACAGCTCTCTGTGATCGGGAGCGGTGATCAGTGACATGTCACTCGTTGCCACGCCCCCTAACAGTTAGAATCACTCCCTAGGACACACTTAACCCTTTCTAGCCCCCTAGTGGTTAACCTCTTCACTGCCAGTGTCATTTTTACAGTAATCAGTGCAATTTTATAGCACTGATCTCTAAAAATGACAATGGTCCCAAAAATGTGTCAAAATTGTCCGATGTGTCCGCCATAATGTCGCAGTCACGATAAAAATCGCAGATCGCCGCCATTACTAATAAAAAAAAATATTAATAAAAATGCCATAAAACTATCCCCTATTTTATAGACACGATAACTTTTGCGCAAACCAATCAATAAACACTTATTGCGATTTTTCTTTTACAAAAAATATGTAGAAGAATATGTATCGGCCTAAACTGAGGAAAAAAAATGTCATTTTATATATTTTTGGGGGATATTTATTATAGCAAAAAGTAAAAAAGAATGCGTTTTTTTCAAAATTGTCGCTATTTTTTGTTTATAGCGCAAAAAATAAAAACCGCAGAGGTGATCAAATACCACCAAAAGAAAGCTCTATTTGTGGGGAAAAAAAGGACGTCAATTTTGTCAGTTAAAGCGACGCAGTGCCGAATTGCAAAAAGTGCTCTGGTCTTTGGCCAGCGAAATGGTCCAGGGCTTAAGTGGTTAATGTAACAACGCAGGAAAATTGTTACAAAATTATATAGAGATGTACCAGACTCCTGCTCTGCTACATTAAATCAACCTGAACCTCTCTAAACAAGACAATGGCAACCAAGACGATGGCATGTTATTATACATCTGGTAGGCTTGCCCTTGCATACAAACCTTTTGGTCCAGAGTACATTCTGTGATCACACATGTGACGTCCTACTCTTTAGACTATTTCCCTGCACAATTTCTTCACCACACGTCACTCCCCCACAGAGCTCATTATAAATCACTCACCATGAATATG
The DNA here is from genome assembly GCA_037952835.1 of Lithobates septentrionalis. NCBI lineage: Eukaryota > Metazoa > Chordata > Amphibia > Anura > Ranidae > Lithobates > Lithobates septentrionalis. Next base: position 1,779,475 of record JBBDGP010000825.1, read on the forward strand.
GTGAATGCAGCGAAACTGTGTATACTGATACATTGGGGTACGACTCACACTCCTTCTCTCTCAGAATGGTTTATATGCCTGCAGAAAATTACCGATATGGAAGAACTTATCAGTCTGGTGAAAGATTCCCCATCCAAATTCACAGCTACCTGGGCCATTTGCCGCCAGTATCGCACAACTGTCCATTACAAGCACCTTGCAGTTTCCAAGATTTAACCTCTAATTAGGCAAATGACATCCATTCTTAACCATTTCGGCTCTGGAAGTTTTGGCTGCTCAATGACCAGGCCATTTTTTGCTATAGGGCACTGCGTCACTTTAACTGACAATTGTGCGGTCGTGCAACACTGTACCCAAACAAAATTGTCCTTTTTTTCCCCACAAATAGAGCTTTCTTTTGGTGGTATTTGATCGCCTCTTTTCCTTTTATCTTTTGCGCTATAAACAAAAGAAGAGCGACAATTTTGAAAAAAAAATATTTTTTACTTTTTGCTATAATAAATATCCCACATTTTTTATCAAAAAAAACATAAAAAGGGAGTGTGGGACTTTTAAATGAGGCAATTGACTTGTGGAGGTAGAGTATATAGTAATCATTTTTTATTTGTAACAATAGTATAAAAGTATTTTCATATATATACATGCACAATGGCATAAACATAATGGATACATATACATTAGCTTGGCAACACATAAAAACATAAAAGATAGCATTGTTAATAAATGTACTACAAGAGGTTTCATATTGGCAGGCATTGGTAAATCATATGCAAAAGAGCTGCTATAAGATAGGTACACATACACATTGATAATTACCGTATTTATCGGCGTATAACACACACTTTTTTCCCCTTAAAATCAGGGGAAAGTCGTGGGTGCGTGTTATACGCCGATCCCCGCTACCGCTATGTGAATGTCGGCGATCGCCGCCGACATTTACATATTGAGTAGTTTTAAATATGGCGCCGCGGAGTTCGGAGTGACTCGACTATGTGTATCTCGGCTCTGTGATTTTGGCGGCGCTCGTTCAGCACCGCCGAAATCACAGAGCCGAGATACACATAGTCGAGTGTATTCGGCTCTTTCCGGCGCCGCTCACAGTCACGCCCAGTCCCGCCATTGGACCTGTGTTATGTCCATCATAGGGCGGGACTGGGAGGGACTGTGAGCGGCGCCGGAAAGAGCCGAATACACTCGACTATGTGTATCTCGGCGGCGTTCGTTCAGTTCCGCCGGCGCCGAGTCCCTCCGAACTCCGTATTTAAAATTACTAGCATGTGTATGTCAGCGGCAGGCGGTAGGCATGGACACTGGGGACAAGGCTGCACTGGGGACAAGGCTGCACTGACAAGGCTGCACTGGGGACAAGGCTGCACTGACAAGGCTGCACTGGGGACAAGGCTGCACTGACAAGGCTGCACTGGGGACAAGGCTGCACTGACAAGGCTGCACTGACAAGACTGCACTGACAAGGCTGCACTGGGGACAAGACTGCACTGACAAGGCTGCACTGGGGACAAGGCTGCACTGACAAGGCTGCACTGGGGACAAGGCTGCACTGACAAGGCTGCACTGGGGACAAGGCTGCACTGACAAGACTGCACTGACAAGACTGCACTGACAAGGCTGCACTGACAAGGCTGCACTGACAAGACTGCACTGGGGCAAAGCTGCACTGACAAGGCTGCACTGACACTGAAAAGGCTGCAATGACAAACAACAAGGCTGCAGATGAACACTGATGAGTCTGCATTGATGGGCATTTTAATGTAAGTTTATTTTCCTTAAACTTCCCTCCTAAAAGTTTTTTTCCTTAAAATTTTCTCCTAAACTTGGGGTGCGTGTTATACGCCGGCGCGTGTTATACGCCGATAAATACGGTACATAGTACTCAATGAATTTTGGATGTATAAAAAGTATATATGGGCAGTAAGTAAGTAATAAGGCCAGACTTGTCTAAGCACCCCATGGAAACTCGACGTGTTTCATGGCTACATGCCATTCATCAGGAGTTGGGTACAGAAGTAAACTGTAAATATAAATAAATATGTAATGTTAGCAAATATATTCTACCCCTTTAGAGGGAGAAAAGACCTCATGGGGAAAGAGATCTATACTCACAGGTCTGCTGGAACACTGTGCTTGGCTGGCATCGAGGAGCATAGGACCCCAAATGTTTGTCTGTTCCAGAGCTGAGGCCAGGAACCCCCACCCCAGCCAAGAAAACCTCCACATAGCATGCCCGATTACTGCAACACATTCCACATGTGTGGGGATGAGTGTAAGTGTGGTGTTCTGGGAAAAAAAAAAAATGTGTGAAAATGAAAAAAATATGTGTAAAAACAGTGAAAAGAAAGTGAAAAGGTGAAAAAATGCAAAGTGAAAAAACATGTGTGAGAAGAGAAAAAAACTATTTTTTTCCCTCAGTTTAGGCCGATATGTATTCTTCTACATACTTTTGGTAAAAAAGATCGCAATAAGCGTATATTGATTGGTTTGCGCAAAAGTTATAGCGTTTACAAAATAGGGGATAGATTTATGGCATTTTTATTATTTTTTTTTTTTTTTACTAGTAATGGCGGCGATCTGCGATATTGTGGTGGACAAATTGGACACTTTTGACACATTTTTGGGACTATTGACAATTATACAGTGATCAGTGCTATAAGAATGCACTGATTACTGTATAAATGTCACTGGCAGGAAAGGGGTTAACACTAGGGGGCGATCAAGGGGTTAACTGTGTTCCATAGGTGTGTTCTAACTGTAGAGGGGATGGGACTGTCTAGGAGGAGAGAGAGATCGGTGTTCATACATAGTTCTCTCTCTACTCCCTAGATCTCTCTCTCTCTACTCCCCTGAAAGAACCAGGATTGTGTGTTTTTGTGTGATTTGTGTGATTTGTCTGTCACGAGCGATCGTGGGAGCCCGGCGGTCATCGCGTCCGCCGAGCACTGGCATCGGCTCCGAGCACACGCTGCGGGCGCCCCTAGTGGCCAAAAGGCGGAGCAATGTAAGGTAACGTTGTTTCGCCCAGCCGTGTCATTCTGCCGCAGTAAAACTGCGGCGGCTGGTCGGCAAGCGGTTAATACTACACCTCCTACTCCCTATTCCTGGGAACAAGCATTATGTAATACCTCTCCAGTGAGGGGAGAGGATTGAGGGGGCCCCCTCGTCGGGAAGATCTTGCGGTAATCTGATCTATTCTCCTTGCTTACCCTTAATACATCCTTTATCCTCTGCTTTCTCCCCCCCCCCCCCCACACACTACTAGACTCTATTAACCCCCCCCCCCTTTTCTTTTTCCCTTCTCCCTTCTCTCTTCTCTCCCCGCTGCAGTTATCAATTTAGCCTCTGCCAGGAGGGTCCCATTGGTCATTGTATCTAATCTCCTTTTTGCACTTTCTATACCCTTGACAAACCCTCTTTTCCTAGACAGATATGTTTTGCACTTGTTTAGACACCCCCCATTTTATTTTCCTTTTTGAATTCTTTAAATACCTTCCTTATTATATGTTTAGTAAGTACCCAGTTACATTTGTTAATTATTGTCAGACAATCAATATATGCTGTCTTCCTTGTCTTCGCACAACGATCTGCAATATTTCCTATGCTGATTTCTACAACACACCAATTGTACGATTGTATGACTATATGCTTGTTATATTCTTACACTGTATGTACCCAACATTTTTTTTTTCAATAAATCTTGTTTGGAAAAAAAAAAAAAAGATTTGCCATTCCATAGTCTTCAAAGGGGCTTGCCACAAAGTTCACAACCTTTGAACTTTGAGCAAGATTTGTGAAACTGTCCACAAATCGAACCCAGACATATTTGCTCATCCCTAATAATGTGTTTTCTTTCTCGTACATCACGGGACACAGAGCCTCAGTAATTACTGATGGGTTATAGGGTATCACTAGGTGATTGGACACTGGCACACCCTAGACAGGAAGTTCAACCCCCTATATAACCCCTCCCCTTACTGGGGATACCTCAGTTTTTTGTGTATCAAACTTCACTAAAGCACACCTGACTTTTTCCTTAAAGTGGTTGTCAACCCGCTTCTATAAAATCATCTTATCCCCTCTGTACCTTAATAGCATGTGTCCCTGTGCCTTTGTTCTGTAAAACATCTGCCGATCTGTACTGATATAAGCTCTGCCCGGCGCCGTCCCGCTGACGTCAGATGGGGAGAAAGGGGAGAGAAGAGACAGAGAGCCGACAATCAGCTGAGCGTCTAATGCCGCCCTCATACACGGTACAGATTGGCAGATTTTTTTACATTAAACAGGCACAGGGACATATATTATTAAGGTACGAGTAGGTGGGGAGGGAGTAGGGGAAAGGGAAGGAGGACAGAGGACACAGACATAGGGAGAGCTGCAGACAGGAGAGCTGCGGCTGAAGGAATCACACAGACCATGGTATCAGGGGCTTAGCAGCCATGTTTGCAGGGGTGGGTATAGCCAGGCAGGATCAGCCAGGTTTTTTAGGGTATACAGGGGACCAAATGACACAGCACTGGCACTGTGCTGTATAACATACTTTAAAGGAACAGTATCTGGGGGGGGGGGGGTGTTTGGGTTAACAAACGCTTAAATTACTAAAATAATTTGTTTTTAACCCCCCTAGCGGTATTCTCAAGTCTGGCTCGGGGTGGATTTTCAATACCAAAAGAGGTAACCCAGAGCCAGACTCTGGATCGCATCGCAGGATCCAGGAAGAGCTTACTTACTTTCTCCCCTGGATCCTGCGATGTCTTCCTGTTGTGATCTGCGAGCTGCCATGTCTCACTCAATTCACAGTGCCGAGCTCCTTTCCTGCAAGCGTTGCGACGCGCGGGGACGAAGTTCGGCGCCAAATTCAAAAAGTGAAACACGCAGTATAGATACAGTATACTGTAATCTTACAGATTACAGTACTGTGTCAAATAATTACACATCCCCTTTATACCTAGTGGTCTGCCCAGTGCCCTGCATGCAGTTTTATATTTAAAAAACTGTTCTTTCTGCTAGGAAACTGGAGATTGTCCATAGCAACCAAAACCGTCCCTTTACATCAAAAGAGGTTTTAGACCAGCTAGAAAACAGTGATAATAAATTAGAATCACTCGCAGAATTGAGCGATAGTGATTTGTGGGGAGATCCGTCATCAAACACTGAAAAGTAATGACAGCGACAATTCTGCAACTGAGCAAATTTCAGTGTTTTTGATTTGATTACATTATTGAATAATGTTATTATTATTATATTATTATTTGGTATAATTATTTATAGTTATTTATTATATTATAATTTATGATTTTGTTTTTCAAACTTTATCATACCCGGGATGTCTACTGGTTTGGACAGATTTAAGTGAATTATTCCTAATGCCGCGTACACACGGTCGGACTTTCTATCCTACTTGGTCCGGCACACTTTCCGACGGACTTTGTCCGCCAGGTGCGCCGGACTTTAAAGCGGACGGAGTTGCCTACACACGCCGGGACTTTCCGATGGACTTTCGCCGGAGTTCCGGCGGACTTTCAGAATGAACGGACTTGCCCACACACGGACAAGTCCGTTCATTTTGAACGTGACTCAGGTGCGACGGGACTAGCAAAGGATGTCAATCTTGCCGCTTTTATCGGCGAGATTGACACCTTGCGAGCCCCGTTGCGGGGCATACCAGGCCCTTAGGTCTGGTATGGATTATAAAGGGAAGCCCCTACGCCAAAAAAACGGCGTGGGGTCCCCCTAAAATCCATACCAGACCCCGATCCGAGCACGCAGCCTGGCCGGTCAGGAAAGGGGGTGGGGACGAGCGAGCGCCCCCCCCCCTCCTGAACCGTACCAGGCCGCATGCCCTCAACATGGGGGGTGGGTGCTTTGGGGGAGGGGGGCACCCTGCGGGCCCCCCCCACCCCAAAGCACCTTGCCCCCATGTTGATGAGGACAAGGGCCTCTTCCCGACAACCCTGTGACGTTTAGGGGGCGTGGTCACTGGGTGATGTTGACCACGCCCCCTAAACGTCACAGTCCCAGCATGCCCAGGGACTGTGACATCAAAAGGGGGCGGGGTCTCCGCCTATATAAGTCACAACGCAGCCCTCGGAGAGCAGTCCAGCCGGGGAGAGCGTCGTGTCAACATCTGGGGAAGAGAAGAGAAGACAAGAAGCCCAGAAGCCCAGAAGTCCGGACCTCTGCTGGCAAGAGAGCTACCTGAAGGCAGCAGAGGAGCCGGCCGAAGAACTGGAACACCGGGAGAAGAGAGCGGAGAAGAACCAACCGGACGCCGGGAGAAGATGAAGCGGAGGGACCCCCGAAGCCGGAAGAAGACCCCCGAAGCCGGAGGAAGATCCCCCCAGAGCTGTTTAATAAAATATTTTAAAAACCTGTGTAGTGTGTTTTATTACTTACACTTTTTTCATAGGTGAATGGGTAGGGGTACCATGTACCCCATACTCATTCACATAGGGTGGGGGGCGGGATCTGGGGGCCCCCTTATTAAAGGGGGCTCCCAGATTCCGATAAGCCCCTGCCCGCAGACCCCGACAACCAACGGCCAGGGTTGTCGGGAAGAGGCCCTTGTCCTCATCAACATGGTGGCAAGGTGCTTTGGGGTGGGGGGGCCCGCAGGGCGCCCCCCTCCCCCAAAGCACCCACCCCCCATGTTGAGGGCATGCGGCCTGGTACGGTTCAGGAGGGGGGGGCGCTCGCTCGTCCCCACCCCCTTTCCTAACCGGCCAGGCTGCGTGCTCGGATCGGGGTCTGGTATGGATTTTAGGGGGGACCCCACGCCGTTTTTTCGGCGTAGGGGGTTCCCCTTTATAATCCATACCAGACCTAAGGGCCTGGTATGCACCGCGCTCGCCGCAATAGGAAAATTTGTTTTTCCTATTGCAGCGAGCGCGAGATGCAATACCCTGCCCTCGTGTTGTATCTGGTCCGTCGGACCAGCATACACACGAGCGGGCTTTCCGTCGGACTAGCACACACACGAGCGGTGTGTGCCGCCGGACCAAGTATGCCGGAAAGTCCGACCGTGTGTACGCGGCATAAGAATTACAGGCCTACAATATAAAACGCCAAATTTCCATGCTAAATAATTGTACCGCTTTCAGCACCTAAAATCTGAAATAATCATACTTAAAACTGAATTTCAGGTATGGATTTTAAAGCATAGTTACAAAGTTACATAGTAGGTGAGGTCGAAAAAAGACACAAGTCCATCAAGTTCAACCTATGTGTGTGATTATATGTCAGTATTACATTGAACATCCCTGTATGTTGCGGTCGTTCAGGTGCTTATCTAATAGTTTCTTGAAACTATCGATGCCCCCCGCTGAGACCACCGCCTGTGGAAGGGAATTCCACATCCTTGCCGCTCTTACAGTAAAGAACCCTCTACGTAGTTTAAGTTTAAACCTCTTTTCTTCTAATTTTAATGAGTGGCCATGAGTCTTGTTAAACTCCCTTCCGCGAAAAAGTTTTATCCCTATTATGGGTTCACCAGTATGGTATTTGTATATTAAAATCATATCTCCTCTCAAGCGTTTCTTCTCCAGAGAGAATAAGTTCAGTGCTCGCACTGCCCATCTTTGTACTCGCTCCATTTCCAGTACATCCTTCCTGAGGACTGGACAGCACACTCTAGGTGCGGCCGGACCAGAGTCTTGAAGAGCAGGAGAATTATCGTTTTATCTCTGGAATGAATCCTCTTTTTAATGCATGCCAATATTCTGTTTGCTTTGTTAGCAGCAGCTTGGCATTGCATGCCATTGCTGAGCCTATCATCTACTAGGACCCCAGGTCCTTTTTCATCCTAGATTCCCCAAGAGGTTCTCCTCCAGTGTATAGATTGCATTCATATTTTTTGCCACCCAAATGCATTATTTTACATTTTTCTACATTGAACCTCATTTGCCATGTAGTTGCCCACCCCATTAATTTTTTCAGATCTTTTTGCAAGATTTCCACATCCTGCGGAGAAGTTATTGCCCTGCTTAGCTTAGTATCATCCACAAATACAGAGATAGAACTGTTTACCCCATCCTTCAGGTCGTTTATAAACAAATTAAATAGGATTGGTCCCAGCACAGAACCCTGGGGGACCCCACTACCCACCCCTGACCATTCCGAGTACTCCCCATTTATCACAACCCTCTGAACTTGCCCTTGTAGCCAGTTTTCAATCCATGTACTCACCCTATGGTCCATACCAACGGATTATTTTGTACAGTAAATGTTTATGGGGAACTGTGTCAAATGCTTTTGCAAAATCTAGATATACCACGTTTACGGGCCTTCCTTTATCTAGATGGCAACTCACCTCCTCATAGAAGGTTAATAGATTGGTTTGGCAAGAACGATTCTTCATTAATCCATGCTGATTACTGCTAATGATACCGTTCTCATTACTAAAATCTTGTATATAGTCCCTTATCATCCCCTCCAAGAGTTTACATACTATTGATGTTAGGCTAACTGGTCTGTAATTCCCAGGGATGTATTTTGGGCCCTTTTTAAATACTTGTGCTACATTGGCTTTTCTCTGCACTGGTCTTTCTTGGACCAAAGTAAGGAAATGAGTTACCGCTACTGCAGTGATCGCCACTGTCTTTTGGGCCCTGTGCCAAGCAGCTGAATAGTAACCAAAGTGGGTTGCCTGTTTGGCATGAGTGTCATTCACAGAATGCAATAGGAAAAAATTCCCCCTTAACGGGACATTAATGACCCAACCAGTAAATGGTATAATAGCAGCATAGCAAACACAAAAAAAGAAAGATATATAAAAATAATAAAAATTTTATTCAACACAGAGTTAAATAAGAGCAACAGTGGTGGCTGGTGAACATGGTGGTCAACATAATACCTAACATAGGAGGTATAGTACTGATATGTCCCAGGACTGCCGTGATGAGAACACCAAGGCGGTTGTCCACGGACAACACCCAATGGTACTATACCTTCTAAGTTATGTATTATGTTGACCGCCATGTTCACCAGCCACCACTGTTGCTCTTTTTTAACTCTGTGTAAAATAAAATTTGTATTTTTGTATATATTTTTCTTTTTTGTGTTTGCTAAGCATGGAACGACCCCTTAAATATGAGATCTGAGGTCAAAAAGACCTCAGATTTCATATTTACACTAAAATGCAATAATAAAAAAAAATTGTCATTTAAAAAAATGAAAAAAAAATGGCCCTTTAAAAGCTATGGGCGGAAGTGACGTTTTGACGTCGCTTCCGCCCTGCAATGTCATGGAGATGGGTGGGGGCCATCTTCCCCTCACTCGTCTCCATGCCCAGCCACAGAGAGGACCGGATCGCCTCCGCCGCTGTTGACGGCTCCTGTAAGCGGCGGAGGACACCGGAGCGTGGCGGGAGGGGGGGGCCCTCTCCCGCCGCCGATAAAAGTGATCTTGCTGCAAATTTGCCGCAGAGACCACTTTTATCTTAAACCAGACCGCTCATTGAAGAAGAGGATACTGGGGTTATGGCAGCTAGCTGCTGCCATAACAACGTTATCCTCCTTCAAAGTGCCGAGGTATAACGACGGTGGGCGGTCCGGAAGTGGTTAAAACAATAAACTGGTCCTGTAGGTTTAAAGTGGAGTTCCACTCAAAAGTGGAACTTCTGCTTATACGTCTCCTCCCCCCCTCCGGTGCCGCATTTGGCACCTTTCGGGGGGGGGGGGGCAGGTACCTGTCCCGGAAGTTCGGCCCTCTCCTCCTTCCTCCGTCACTGGACCAATTAAAAGGTGCTGCTGTAATGACGAAAACCTGCTGTAATGACGAAAGGCTTCACTGCCGGGTTCCCTTACCAGGAATGGCAGCAGCTGCACCCAACAGCTGATCCGAAGATCAGCTGGGGTGTCGACATTGCGGGCTCCCTGGACAGGTAAGTGTCCTTATATTAAAAGTCAGCAGCTGCAGTATTTATAGCTGCTGACTTATAATTTTTTGTAGGGGGCTGGACCTCCTCTTTAAGCAATAATGTGCTAGTATGTAGCACATACTAGCACATTATATCTGACCTATAAAATGGATCCCTCCAGCGGCGAGCTGTTACTGCTAAAAGGTATTCTATCTTTACCCAGTCTTTCTTTTAGATTTAAGGGCCCTGGCCATTTGAACAGGCGAGCAGCGATGATGTCACTCCCACGCATGCACACGAGAACCATGATCACGGCACAGCACTCTCAATGGATGGCATACTTGAGTGTGCCATCCATTGAGAGCCCAGTGCGCATGTGTCGGTGCTACACATTGGAATGTCTCCTAAAAGGTGCACGTTTAGGAGATATTTACAGTAGCTACAAATAAGGCTTATTATAGGCCAGGGATGTCCAAACTTTTTTCAAAGAGGGCCATATTTGATGAAGTGAACATGTGTGAGGGCCGACCATTTTGCCTGACATTCTTTGAACCATTAAAATTAAATGCAAATTAATGAATACACTGCCCAACAAGAATTCTCTTGCCTTTGTGGCAGTGTGTGGTGAAGAGTCTAAGGATGAGCTCGGCATGTTATTTGGATATGTATATATATCTTTTGTGGCCCCCAACGAATCCCCGAGCGCGGCTCAGGACTAAGGATGAGCTTGGGCATGTTATTTGGATGTGTATTTATCGGCGTATAACACGCACAGGCGTAAAACATGCACCTTCACTTTAAAAAGGAAGTTTCAGGAAAAGAGATTAAAGTTTACATAAAGAATTGTGAAACAAAAAAGGAGCAGTGCCCATCAATGCAGCCTAATGAGTGCCCATCTGCAGCCTCGGCATTGCCATGAAGGCAGCCTCACCATTGACATGAATGCAGCCTCACCATTGCCATGAATGCAGCCTCACCATTGCCATGAATGCAGCCTCACCATTGCCATGAATGCAGCCTCACCATTGCCATTTATGCAGCCTCACCATTGCAATGAATGCAGCCTCTGAATGCAGTCTCACTATTGCCATGAATGCAGCCTCTGAATGCAGCCTCACCATTGCCATGAATGCAGCCTATAAATGCAGCCTCACCATTACCATGAATGCAGCCTCACCATTGCCATGAATGCAGCCTCTGAATGCAGCCTCACCATTGCCATCAGTGTAGCCTGATCCATGCCCATCTGCAGCCTCAAAGGGGACAGGGAGGGGGCGGGAGGAGCGCCAACAGATTACATACAGAAGAATCTCCTGTTTACTCGGCGGCCTCTTTAATACAAAGTCCCAGCTCCTATGATAGACAGAACAGTCGTCCAATGCCAGCACAGGAGACGGGACTTCCTATTACAGAGGCCGCCGAGTAAACAGGAAATTCTCCTATGTAATCTGACAGCGTTCCCCCCCCCTCCCAGGAACGATAAATACGGTATATATCTTTTGTGGCCCCCAACAAATTCCCGAGCGCCAATTCGTTGCAGGCCACAAAAGATATATATATATATCCAAAGTACCAGTGGGGCCGTATGAAACCAGAACATGGGCCGCAATTGGCCCGTGGGCCGGACTTTGGGCATGCCTGTTATAGGTTTAGCTGTAGGTACAAGATAAAAATCAGAGTTTACCACTGCTTTAATAAGCTGGAGACAGGATCTAAAATTGGATTGGAAAATTTGTTACTAACTATATATTCTAACCGTCTCTTTTGCACAGCTGGAGAGCACTGGGGCGTCACTCCCACGATCAGACTGTCTAAAGGGCACAGTTTTTATTGACAAAACAGTGGGAAATGAAACCTTTTTCTTGGTAACCTATCAGACTGCAGTGCCCAGTATTGACTTGGAGAATCCAAAGGGAGTATTATACACTGGAAATAACTTCACAGATGATAAAGTCACTAAATCTTCCAGGCTTCAGATTCCAGGATCTGCTGAGGTAAATCATCTGTTAATTCATTTATAAAAATTGCTAAAAAAAAATGAAATGCTAGTGTAAAATAGGGTCATATTTCGTTAAGAAACACATTTATAAATAGACTAGTTCTTAAAACTGCTAATCTTTACCTTGCCTAAGTTAAAACTCTAACTATACCGTGGCAGCCACTGTTGTCAAGGTCAAAGGAATACAATCTAATTTTATTTATCTGGCTATTCACTCCAGTGCAGAAGTGTTCCCCTTTCTGTCCACTCGTACTTACCTCACATTCATTGCCCCCTTGTAGTGCTCCAGGATGGCAGCAGATGACACACCCCCACCTGCTATAATTATTATAATTATACAGGATTTATATAGCGCCAACAGTTTGCGCAGCGCTTTACAACATGGGGCAGACAGTACACTTACAATACAAATCAATACAGGAGGGATCAGAGGGCCCTGCTCCTTAGAGCTTACAATCTAGAAGGGAGGGTCAAGTGGAAACAAAAGGTAATAACTGTGGGGGATGAGTTGATGGAAAAAATGAAAATACAGTTAGGTGTGGGTAGGATAGGCTTCTCTGAAGAGAAGGGTTTTCAGGGATCTTCTGAAAGCTAATAAAGTAGGAGATAAGCGGACAGATTGGGGTAGGGCATTCCATAGGATTGGAGAGGCTTTGGAAAAGGCCTGGAGGCGAGCATGGGAGGAGGTGACAAGGGAGCTAGAGAGCAGGAGGTCATGAGAGGACCGAAGAGAGCGAGTAGGTTGGTATTTAGAGACTAAGCTAGTGATGTAGCTGGGGGCGAAATTGTGGATGGCTTTGTACGAAGTTGTTAAAATTTTGAATTTAATTCTTTGGCCGAGCGGAAGCCAGTGGAGGGATTGACAGAGAGGAGTGGCAGACTCAGAGCGATTGGTAAGGTGGATGAGACTGGCAGCGGCATTCATAATGGATTGAAGAGGTGATAGACTATGTAGAGGTAAGCCAATGAGAAGGGAGTTGCAGTAGTCTAGGCGAGAGATGACCAGCGAGTGAAATAAGAGCTTTGTTGTGTCATTGGTTAGAAAGGGGCGTATTTTGGAGATGTTGCGGAGGTTGAGGCGGCAGGATTTGGACAGTGATTGGATGTGTTGCTTGAAGGAGAGTTCACAGTCTAGGATTACACCTAGAACCTTGGCATGTGGGGATGGACTTATAGTTGTGCCATCGATTTTGACAGAGATCAGGGGAAGAGGCATATGGGGGAGGAAAAATTATAAGTTCGGTTTTGGCTAGATTGAGTTTAAGGAAGTGGTGTGACATCCAGACTGATATATCTGAGAGTAAATTACTGATACGTGAGGAGACAGAGGGAGTGAGCTGAGGGATAGAGAAATAGATTTGGGTATTGTCAGCGTAGAGGTGGTATTGGAAGCCATGGGAGGCTACCAGTTGACCCAGGGAGGCGGTGTAGATTGAAAATAGTAGAGGTCCAAGAACAGAACCCTGAGGGACCCCAACAGAGAAAGGAAGAGGAGAGGAGGAAGTAGAGTTATAAGAAACACTAAAGGTGCGGTTGGATAAGTAGGAAGAGAACCAGCGAAGTGTACAGTCACAGAGACCAAAGGCGTGTAGTTTTTTGAGGAGGAGGGGGGGGTCAACCGTATCAAAGGCAGCAGAGAGGTCCAGGAGTAGGAGTACAGAATAGTGTCGATTGGTTTTGGCCGTTAGTAGATCGTTTGTTCGTTTTAGGAGAGCAGTTTCTGTGGAGTGTTGAGGATGAAATCCAGACTGAAGGGGATAAAGAAGGCCATTATCAGTGAGGTGGACGCTTAGTCGGTTAGCTGGAGTCATTTAGTCATTTCCCTTCCTACTTGCCTGGAACTCTGTTTTTGACATACAGTTAAAGAAGAACTCCGGTATAAGCAAATAGGGTTTGATTTACTAAAACTGGAGAGTGCAAAATCTGGTGCAGCTCTGCATAGAAACCAATCAGCTTCCAGTTTTTTTTGGCAAAGCTTAATTGAACAAGCTGACGTTAGAAGCATATTGGCTACCATGCACAGCTGCACCAGATTTTGCACTCTCCAGTTTTAGTAAATCAATCCCATGAAGTCTAAATACAAGAGGCATGTGTATTATTACTTGAATCTTTGCGTATTTCTAACAGATTGTGCCGTAATTCTGTTTAAAACTTTGAGGCTGTGTAGGAACTTCCTGTAATAAAGACCTGTCACTGCTTCTCTCTCTCCTTGTGCAGGGTGACTGGTCTTGTTTCCGCCCCCTCCTGTAGTTTTCTACATTCACCCAGTAGTGCGTGGGTCTGCTGGGTCCCTCCCACTGCCCCGCTCTCTGTACAGACTATTATGCAGCCCAGGGATGATGTCACTATTGATTTCACAAGAGAAAACTGGGTCTGCAAAAGCATTTGGTGCACACAAAGGTCATTTATGTCCTTTGTGGCTATTGAGGAATGTACTTAAATGAAATACTGTATATCCTGCCGGCAGCTCAGCTTTAGAAGGGCAGTAGACTCAGAGTAGAGTAAAGCTGGATAGACACACTCATTTTATTTTTATTTTTTTGTTCAACCAGCAGATAAAATGAAAAAAAAAAAAAAAGCCCAACAAATCGCTGCATCAATACAAGTGATATTGTGGAATTGTGTAGGATTTACCACCATTCAACACAAGTGTGATCACAACTAGTTTCAAAAACTTATTACCATTACACCCAAGATTTACAAGTCACCGCCACAGGACACAGACTGACCATTGCTACTACGGATTGATAAGCTGTAGACCCAGGGAATAACCACTGAAACAATCAGGGTTTAACAATAGCTTGACCTGGGGATTATCAACTATTATGCCGCGTACACACGGGCGGACTTTCCGACCGGACTGGTCCGACGGACCGAATCCGATGGACAATCCGACCGTCTGTGGGCTGCATCGGTCGGAAATCCGATGGACTTGCTTCAAATCTTTCCTTCGTAACTCCGCCGGACTCAGTTCCTGACGGAAAGCCCGTTCGTCTGTATGCTGGTCTGACGGACCAGATACGACGCAAGGGCAGGGCACTACATCTCGCGCTCGCTGCAATAGGAAAAACAAATTTTCCTGTTGCGGTGAGCGCGGGGCATATCAGGCCCTTAGGTCTGGTATGGACTTTAAGGGGAACCCCCTAAGCCGAAAAAATGGCGTGGGGTCCCCCCAAATTCCATACCAGACCCCGATCCGAGCACGCAGCCCGGCCGGTCAGGAAAGGGGGTGGGGACGAGCGAGCACCCCCCCTCCTGAACAGTACCAGGCCGCATGCCCACAACATGGGGGGTGGATGCTTTGTGGGAGGGGGGCGCTCTGCGGCCCCCCCCTCCCCCAAAGCACCTTGTCCCCATGTTGATGAGGACAAGGGCCTCTTCCCAACAACCCTGGCCGTTGGTTGTCGGGGTCTGCGGGCGGGGGGCTTATCAGAATCCGGTGACTTGAAGAAGACCCCCGGAGCTGTCTAATAAATTACTTTTAAAAACTGTGCAGTGTGTTTTTTTATTGACACTTTTTCCACCAGGTGAATGGGTAGGGGTACGATGTACCCCATACTCACTCACATAGGGTGGGGGGGCCGGGATCTGGGGGCCCCCTCATTATAGGGGGCTCCCGGATTCCGATAAGCCTCCCGCCCGCAGACCCCGACAACCAACAGCCAGGGTTGTTGGGAAGAGGCCCTTGTCCTCATCAACATGGGTACAAGATGCTTTGGGGGAGGGGGCTCGCTCGTCCCCACCCCCTTTCCTGACCGGCCAGGCTGCATGCTCGGATCGGGGTCTGGTATTGATGTTGGGGGGACCCCACGCCGTTTTTTTTTTGGCGTAGAGGGGTTCCCCTTAAAATCCATACCAGACCTAAGGGCCTGGTATGCCCCGCAACGGGGCTCGCAAGGTGCCAATCTCGCCGATAAAAGCGGCAAGATTGACTTCCTTTTCTAGTTCCGTCGTACCCGAGTCACGTTCAAAATGAACGGACTTGTCCGTGTGTGGGCAAGTCCGTTCATTCGGAAAGTCTGCCGTAACTCCGTCGAAAGTCCGTCAGGAAGACCGGCGGACCTAGTCTGCCGGAAAGTCCGGTCGTGTGTAGGCAAGTCCGTCCGTTCAGAAAGTCCTTCGGAAGTCCTTCGGAAGTCCGTCGGGAAGACCGTCAGACCTAGTCTGCCGGAAAGTCCGGTCGTGTGTACGCTGCATTACAGGCAGGGAGCAGGGCTGCCATCAGCGGGGTACAGCCGTTACAACTGTAAGGGGCCCCAGGGCCCGAGGGGTCCACCCGGGCCAGAAGAAGGCAGGACGGGTGAAGGGGATCCATGCTGTGCAGTACAGAAATGATCTCACAGTGTCTGCTGTTCTTGTGTCATTGACTCAGGCATCAAGCTCTTTACTGCCAGCTATGGCTACTATGTGCATGTGCACCCCTTGTGTGAAAGTGATCTGCCTGTACTATGCTTCTGGGCAGCTTTGTAAAAATGAGCTGGGACCAGGTAGGTACAAGTAGGAGCTGTGAAGGTAAGGGAAGGGGCTGCTTGTGTACAGGGGGGGGCAAAGGCTTGTGTGTGTTTACAGACTTGTGTATGTGGGGCTGCCATGTATACAGGTGTGTGTGTGTGGGGGGGGGGGCTGACATATATACAGGTGTGTGTGAGGGGGGCTGCCATATATACAGGTGTGTGAGGGGGCTGCCATATATACAGGTGTGTGTGAGGGAGGCTGACATACAGTCGGGACGGAAAGTATTCAGACCCCCTTACATTTTTCACTCACTCACTGTTATATTGCAGCCATTTGCTAAAATCATTTAAGTTCATTTTTTTCCTCATTAATGTACACACAGCACCCCATATTGACAGAAAAACACAGAATTGTTGACATTTTTGCAGATTTATTAAAAAAGAAAGACTGAAATATCACATGGTCCTAAGTATTCAGACCCTTTGCTCAGTATTTAGTAGAATCACCCTTTTGATCTAATACAGCCATGAGTCTTTTTGGGAAAGATGCAACAAGTTTTTCACACCTGGATTTGGGGATCCTCTGCCATTCCTCCTTGCAGATCCTCCCCAGTTCTGTCAGGTTGGATGGCAAACGTTGGTGGACAGACATTTTTAGGTCTCTCCAGAGATGCTCAATTGGGTTTAAGTCAGGGCCCTGGCTGGGCCACTTAAGAACAGTCACAGAGTTGTTGTGAAGACTTTCTACAACTTTCTCCCATCTCCTGACTGCATCTCTGGAGCTCAGCCACAGTGATCTTTGGGTTCTTCTTTACCTCTCTCACCAAAGCTCTTCTCCCCCGATAGCTCAGTTTGGCCGGACGGCCAGCTCTAGGAAGGATTCTGGTCGTCCCAAACGTCTTCCATTTAAGGATTATGGAGGCCACTGTGCTCTTAAGAACCTTAAGTGCAGCAGATTTTTTTTGTAACCTTGGCCAGATCTATACCTTGCCACAATTCTGTCTCTGAGCTCTTCAGGCAGTTCCTTTGACCTCATGATTCTCATTTGCTCTGACATGCACTGTGAGCTGTAAGGTTTTATATAGACAGGTGTGTGGCTTTCCTAATCAAGTCCAATCAGTATAATCAAACACAGCTGGACTCAAATGAAGGTGTAGAACCATCTCAAGGATGATCAGAAGAAATGGACAGCACCTGAGTTAAATATATGAGTGTCACAGCAAAGGGTCTGAATACTTAGGACCATGTGATATTTCACTTTTTCTTTTTTAATAAATCTGCAAAAATGTCAACAATTCTGTGTTTTTCTGGCAATATGGGGTGCTGTGTGTACAATAATGAGGAAACAAAATGAACTTAAATGATTTTAGCAAATGGCTGCAATATAACAAGGAGTGAAAAGTTTAAGGGGGTCTGAATACTTTACGCCCCCACTGTATATACATGTGTGTGTGAGGGGGGCTGCCATATATACAGGTGTGTGTGGGGGGGGGGCTGATATATATACAGGTGTGTGGGGGGCTGACATATATACAGGTGTGAGAGGGCTGACATATAACATACACAGGTGTAAGGGGGGCTGACATATATACAAGATTGAGGGGGGCTGAGTGCGAACAGGTGAGGTGGCTAGTGTGCGGATTCGGTAGGATGGCCCATAGGCAAGCCCTGGGGAATGTTGGTGGCCAGGCTCGGGGGGGGGGGGGCATGGGGCCCAGGCTTAAAGCTGTGTAAGGGGCCCAAAAATTTCTGATGGCTGCCCTGGCAGGGAGCAATCACTATCACTGCTGCAAACAGAGAATCACCAATACTTGCACTATAGCCAGTGAATGATTCACGCATTATCTCTAATAGCCAGGAAATTACCCTAAAATGAATATCACTACGTCAAGATAGTGATGACCACAATAATCACTGCTCGATTCAGGAGTGACCACCAGCCATATTTTCTCAAGTCTATGAGCTAGCTGATTCCGTATGGGGTTGATTTGCTAAAGGCAAAAGGCTTCACTTATCTTAGTGAATGTGGTGAAAATTCATGTTGCAAAGTATAACCAATCATGTGTAAGGAAAATGAAAAAAAGATTTTTTTCTTGCACATGATTGGATATCTCCTAGATTGTAAGCTCTAATGAGCAGGGCTCTCTGATTCCTCCTGTATTGAATTGTATTGTAATTGTACTGTCTGCCCTCATGTTGTAAAGTGTTGCGTAAACTGTTGGCGCTATATAAATCCTGTATAATAATAATAAAATACAAGTCTGCAGAGCTTAAGCTTGTTCATTAAGCTAAGGGAAAATTCCTTTGAAAGATGTACAGCCTATTTGCCTTTAGTAAATCAATCCCAATTTATCTGATATTTATGTCAATTGTTAAGTAAGGACAAAGACAAAATAATTGCACTGAACCACAGTGAACTCCCTTTAGTGGCTAATCTACAATAACAAAACTATATAAGATTATATAACAACAACCGTAAGCTAATAACATCTCAAAATAAGTGCTCACTAAAAATGCAATGTATATTCCCTCTAAAGTGTGCACATTCCCTTTGAAGTATAAACTAACCACAGCCTGTTGAGAAGAGCATTTATATTTACCTCTTCTGCAGCCCAAGTCTTAAAGCTCCAGTGCTTTGCTGATCTTCGGCGACTGCAGGTAATCAACATTTCCAGGTGTGTGTAATACCTGCTCTGTCCACCAAATGCTGTTGTTCCTCCCACTGCCTCATTAGTCATATAGTGATATATGAGCTGGTGAAAAGAAAACAGTGTTTGGAAGACACTCTAATTAGGCAAATTAAGCGGTCGCCTAAGGCCTCGCGTGCCTAATGTGTGTGTGGGAGTGGGTTGCGAATGTCCCCCGGTCGGTGTCCCCAGGGCCGTGTTTATGCCCGCAAATAGTTTTCCCCAGCTAGGGGGCAGACTGACCACTTAATCACTTCCCGAGGTCTGCCGAAGCTCCAGAAGGTACAGAATGACGGTCCTGTCCGACACAGACACATTCCGTG
Source organism: Lithobates septentrionalis (assembly GCA_037952835.1). Classification (NCBI taxonomy): domain Eukaryota; kingdom Metazoa; phylum Chordata; class Amphibia; order Anura; family Ranidae; genus Lithobates; species Lithobates septentrionalis. Next base: position 1,798,803 of record JBBDGP010000825.1, read on the forward strand.
ACGTCCCCCCCCTGACCGATGGCACCCTGAAAATCACTGCTGCTAGCCACCGCACACACACAGCCATGATATGTATATCATCCGGTATATGATGCCACCTACTGACCACCAATCATTCATCCCACCTGCTAGCCAGCCACCCTCTGCCAGCTTCCTAGCTTTCCCCCTGTCAACTTCATGCCACCTGTACCCCACTGCCAGCTTCCTACCACCCCTGTCATCTTCATCCCACCTGTACCCCTCTGCCAGCTATGTACCACCACCTGTCATCTTCATCCCACCTGTACCCCTCTGCCAGCTTCTTACCACCACATGTCACGTCAATACTCACCGAGGCCGAGATGCCGAGAGCGGCTCGCCCTTACGACCACGCGCACCCGAACCCCCGAGGGTGATACAGGGGATCGGAAGCACGCGGAGGCACGGGCTTCCGGTAGTTGCGGAAGGTAGACTCAGGTTCACTATAGATGTAGGAAGATACCTGGCGGGCACCGTGCAGGACCGGTGTGACTGACCGTAGGAAGGTCCGTAGGATAAGCAGGGGTCAGAGGTACTGAGCAGGTAAATGGAGTAGTCCTTAATACAAGCAGAGATCAGGGGTATCAGGCAGGCAGGTAGAATAGTCCTTTAAACAAGCAGAGGTCAGGGGGTATCCGGCAGGCAGGTAGAATGGTCTTTAAACAGGCAGAGGTCAGGGGTATCCGGCAGGCAAGTAGAGTGGTCTTTAGACAGGCAGGGGTCAGGGGTATCCGGAAGGACCGTAGAATGGTCGGTTAACAGGCAATGGTCAGGTGTATCTGGAAGGCAGGAACAAGGAACTAAACTCAGGGCAAGGTACAGCTGACGACAAACCAGCAACCCGACTGGGCGCTGGAGTCGTCTGAAGTAGCCTCCAGTGAGCGCTTCAGCGTGACGCGCTACCGGGCACCCGCACGGGCGACGGCGCGCACACGGGGACCGCCGTGCACCCGCGCGCGCCGCACCATCAGGCCGCGAACGGGTGCACGTCTCAACACCAGCCCGCTGCGCATGCTCCTCGCAGCCCGGCGGACGGAGGCGACCTGTGTCTCCTGACACCCCGCCTGTCATCTTCATCCCACCTGTACTCCTCTGCCAGCTTCCTACCACCCCCCTGTCATCTTCATCCCACCTGTACCCCTCTGCCAGCTTCCTACCACCCCCACCCCGTCATCATCATCCCACCTGTACCCCACTGCCAGCTTCCATCCACTCCCTGTCATCTTAATCCCACCTGTACCCCTCTGCCAGTTTCCTACCACCCCCCTGTCATCTTCATGCCACCTGTACCGCTCTGCCAGCTTCCTACCACCCCCCTGTCATCTTCATCCTACCTTTACCCCTCTGCCAGCTTCCTACCACCCCCTGTCATCCTTATCCCACCTTTACCGCTCTGCTAGTTTTCTACCACACCACCCCCATCATCATCATCCCACCTGTACCCCTCTGCCAGCTTCCTACCACCCACCCCCTGGGTAATGAGCAGTAACCCATAGCAACTAATCAGTGAGCTGTAATGATGTGCAGTAACCTAGCAACCAATTAGTGAGCCTTGAGCAATCAGTGAGAGTGAACCAGATATTTATGTTTACATTATTAAAGTGTTTTGCCCAGGGTCCAATCAATATTAAAGACGGCCCTGGGCTGACGGGGTGAGCGGGCCGGCACACACTGGGGTAAAGCCATGGAGGTTCCAGCCAGCTGTAACCCCCCCCACACACACACACACACTGAGAACATCTCATCAGCTGCAGCCAATAGCAGGCTCTAATGCCATCCTAGCCTTCTCCCAAGTAGTAGTTCTCCACACCACACACTAGTCAGCTGGTGCCTGCGCTCTGCAGAGACTACACCTCCCAGAATGCACTGTTGGGCGCTCAAAGCGAAAGTTTTATTTTCTCTTGCTTGTAGTAGGGAATGGAGGAGTGTATAGAGGGATCATCTGTCTGTAACCTGTCTGTGGCAGGATCATGTGTGGTTGTGGCTCTAGTGTTTGGTGGCTGCTGCAATAATGTGGTGTTACCGTGTTAGCCGGGTGAGAGTTTGCTTGTCATTACCATAATAAGACCATTTCTTGTATCATGTCTGCAATGTCTGACCATCTCTTGTATTATAGCCGCGCAGTCTCTCACAATCTCCTGTATCATGTCTACAGTCTTGGGGGGGGGGGAACCTACAGAGAAGTCAAGAGTGGTAACGCTGCTAGGACAGGGGTCATGGGAGGAGTCAGGTGTGTGTGGACTGTGGAAAGGAGAATATTGGATGAGACCAGAGCCGCCAAGCTGGAGCTCAGAAACAAAATGTCTGACTGAGCCCTGCACAGTGCACCTAAGAGGAGGTCAGTGACAGAGCCGCCAGGCCAGTCTGAGGGGGGGGGGGGTCACTGATGTAAGGGGGGAGTGAATACAGTAAGGTAAGGGGGCACTGATATAAAGGCTCCCCCTTATATCAGTAACCTCCCCACCCTTACATCAGGGTTCCCCTTTACACCAAAGTCTGCAGCATTCCCCTTTTACATCAAATTTCCCCTTTCACTGTAAGGGGTTCTCCTGCAGACTCTGAAGGAGGAACTCTGCGCTGGCTGGGTTATATTAACCTGACCTTGATGTTAAATGTAGAAATATGTTTTTTGACACTTTTGCTATAACTTAAACACTTTGCTAATATACCCTATGTTTAATGATATTTGATTGAAGAGTAATTGGTTAGAGAAAATTCTAGAAACTGTGAATACATAGTTCATATGATTTAAGGCTCTTAATATTTGCAATTTATGCAGTTAATTTTCTATCGCTTTCATTTTTTCCCCATTATGGGCGTGAGTGGGGCCTCATGTCTAATGCCGCGTACACACGGTCGGACTTTTCGTCTACAAAAGTCAGACAGCCTGTCCGACAGACTTCCGGCAGACTTTCGGCGGACTTTCGACGGACTTGCGGCGGACTTTCTAATGAACAGACTTGCCTACACACGATCACACAAAAGTCCATCGAATTCTTACGTGATGACGTACACCGGACTAAAATAAGGAAGTTCATAGCCAGTAGCCAATAGGTGCCCTAGCGTGGCTTTTTGTCCGTCGGACTAGCACACAGACGAGCGGATTTCGGGGTCCGTCGTAGTTACGAAGTAAAGATTTGAAGCATGTTTCAAATCTAAAGTACGTCGGATTTGAGGCTAAAAAAGTATGTTGAAAGTCCGGAGAAGCCCACACACGATCGGATTACCAGCCAGCTTTAGTCCGTCAGCGTCCGTTGGACTTTTGTAGACGAAAAGTCCGACCGTGTGTACGCGGCATAAGATTTTACTAAGGCCTCACAAAGTCTAGAGCCACCACTGCTGGAGGGGTAAACTATAGCAGATGCTCCTCCATTAGAGGGTGCTTAGCTTACAAATGACCCAGTGCGACAGAGTCACAATAATAATAAAAAATTCACTGTGTTATCTTTTGTCTTTGTAATCAAAACGTTTTTGTTTTCTACATTGTATTACTGTTTTCCGGCTAATTACTCTCACATTTACGAACTGTACTGAACTGTACTTTTGTTTGTAAAAGCTCAATAAACATATTTAAAAAAAAAAAAAAAAACGTTTTTGTTGTTTTTTATTTTATTTTTTTTTTAAGTGTTTTTCCAAATTTCAAAGACAAATCTGCATGCTTGAAGCTTTTTGGTGTGGTATCAGGAGCATTAATGCAAAAAGTAAAAGCTATTGTTTTTTACTGTTATACATCCCTGTTAAAGTATTGCTTTTTTTCTACTTGCAGATAGGACCCTGGCACTATACTCTTTGCAATACTCTTACAACGACTCAAGCTATAGGCATCACTGTGACTTCCAAAGCAGTAGACAAAGATGTGCCCCCAGTTACTGTAAATGCACATATGGATAAAGATGCTAATAGCTACCCCAATCCAATGGTTGTCTATGCTATTGTGAATCAAGGGTTTGTGCCTATAATAAATGCAAAGGTCACAGCAATCATTGAACCAACAACCGGAGCTCCAACTACTTTAGAACTTCGAGATAATGGAGCAAGTGAGTTTGAAAATTGTTATACCTGAAAAAAAGAATACTTTATCAGACTAAAGCTATTGGTATAAAATATTCATGATTACCATATTTCATTACACAGTAGTGCAAAAAATATGCCTATTTGTTAGGCCCCTTTCTCCCATCCAAGATGATCCAAGATGATCCACCTGCTCAGCGGGGGATCTCTCCACTCATCCCCGCTGAGCAGGGGAATGACAGGTCCATGTCTGCTCCACTATGCAGAATGGACAGGGACACAGCCTGGGAAGGATGCAGGACAAGGTGCAGTAGTGTTGGAGGTTGTTCCGCCACTATGCCTCCAAAATGCTAATGATTGTGACACACCTCTCTCCTCCACCCCTCCTCTTCTTCTTCCTCCATGGCCTCTTCCTGTGCTTTGTCCTCGGAACCAGCGGTGCTCCGTAGCCATTCAAGGGGCTACGCAAGTACGCAGGGCCAAAAGATGCCATGCGGTGCTTGAGCTGGTGTGCTTGGGGGACAGGAGCCACACTGGGGCAGAGGTTCTGTCAGCTCTGCAGGAGCAGGTTCAGAGGTGGTTGACGCCACGCTAACTTAAGGCAGGAATGGTGGTTTGCGACAATGGCACCAACCTCCTCTCTGCCCTCCGACAGGGACAAATGACCCATGTGCCCTGTTTGGCTCACGTCCTTAACTTGGTGGTGCAGCGGTGCTTGGGCAGGTACCCGGGCTTACAGGATGTCCTGAGGCTGGCCAGGAAAGTCTGTGTGCATTTCCGCCGGTCATATAATGCCAGTGCTCGGACCTCCAAAAGGAGTTTAACCTGCCCAAGAACCGCCTAATCTGTGACATGCCCACCAGGTGGAACTCAACATTGGCCATGCTGCAGCGGCTGCACACGCAGCAGAGGGCCATCAATGAGTACCTGTGCGACTATGGCACCAGGACAGGGTCAGGGGAGCTTGGTTTTTTTTCCCCACGCCAGTGGGCCATGATCAGGGATGCATGCACTGTCCTGTCACCATTTGAGGAGGCCACGAGGATGGTGAGCAGTGACAGTGCATGCATCATTGACACTGTCCCCCTTGTCCACCTGTTGGAGCACACGCTGCGTGGAATAATGGACAGGGCACTTGAGGCAGAACAGAGGCAGGAAGAGGAGGACTTCCTTAGCTCTCAAGGCCCCCTTTATCCAGACAGTGTTCCTGCGTGCCCGCCAATCACACAGGAAGAGGACGAGGAGTAGGAGGAGGAGGAGGCAGATAGTGTCAGTATGGAGGTGGAGCCTGGCACTCAGCATCAGCAGCAGTCTTTAAGGGATCAGTCCCAAGAAACACATGGACTTGTACGTGGCTGGGAGGAGGTGGCTGTGGACCATGTCGTCCTTAGTGACCCAGAGGACTCCGGACCGAATGCCTCAGCAAACCTACGCTGCATGGCCTCCCTGATCCTGCAAAGCCTGCGTAAGGATCCTCGTATTCGTGGTATCAAGGTGAAGGACCAATACTGGCTGGCAACCCTCCTTGATCCACGTTACAGGGGTAAGGTTGCGGACCTTATCTTGCCATCGCAGAGGGAGCAGAGGATGAAACATCTTCAGGAGGCCTTGCAGAAAGGTCTGTGCAACACGTTCCCAGAGACTGGGAGGTTACAAACTCCTTTTTCTGGACAACGTGTTGCTGAGGCTTTGGTCAGTCAAAGAAGGAGCGGTGGAGAAGGTGGCCGTCTGACCGATGCGTTCAGACAATATTTTGGTCCGCAGCCCCAAGGTATGATCGGTTCCAGCAACCATCGCCAGCGTCTGTTTTACATGGTGCAGGAATACCTAGGGGCAAGATCGGACTTGGACACCTTTCCCACCGAAAATCCTCTGGGTTACTGGGTCTTGAGGATGGATCACTGGCCAGAGCTTGCACAGTATGCAATTGAGCTACTGGCCTGCCCTGCATCCAGCGTTCTTTCGGAACGCACATTCAGTGCTGCTGGAGGCTTTGTAACCGATCACAGGGTGCGTCTGTCCACCAACTCGGTCGATCAACTGACCTTCATAAAAATGAATCAGTCTTGGATCACCACCAGCTACCAAGCACCTGATGCTGATGTAACCGAATAATTTTTTTTAAATCTCAGATCCCTTCAAAGACTGCCTATGCTGATGCTGAGTGACTATCCCTGAGTAATTATCCTCTTCCTCCTCAATGATCACGCTGATAGCTTGTAAGAACATTTTTGGTTCTGGGCACCACCACCAGTGCCTAAGGCCCAATTTTTCAGCCCCTGTTTAACAGGGGCGTGTAATTACAATTTTTGATGCAATACTTTGCAGCAGGGCTCGTTTCTGCGTTACAACTAGAGTATCTGTGAGGGGTTGCAGTGTTGTGGCACCAGCACCAGTGCCTAAGGCCCAATTTTTCAGCCCCTGTTCAACAGGGGCATGTAATTACAATTCTTGATCTAATATTTCACAGCAGGGCCCATTTCTGCACCCACCAAGAGCGAGTGAGGACTTACAGTGTTGTGGCACCACCACCACCACCACCAAAGGCCCAATTTTTCTGCCCTTGTTCAACAGGGGAATGTAATTACAATTCTTGATCTAATATTTCACAGCAGGGCCCATTTCTGCACCCACCAAGAGCGAGTGAGGACTTACAGTGTTGTGGCACCAGCACCACCACCACCAAAGGCCCAATTTTTCTGCCCTTGTTCAACAGGGGCATGTAATTACAATTCTTGATCTAATATTTCACAGCACGCCCATTTCTGCGCCCACCAAGAGCGAGTGAGGACTTACAGTGTTGTGGCACCAGCACCACCACCACCAACAAAGGCCCAATTTTTCTGCCCCTGTTCAACAGGGGCATGTAATTACAATTCTTGATCTAATATTTCACAGCAGGGCCCTGTGAGGGCTTACAGTGTTGTGGCCACAACAACACCTAAGGCCCAAATTTCTGCTGAGTATATAGGGCAGGCCCCTACTTTCAAACACCTAACTTACAAACGACTCCTACTTGCAAACGGAAGGAGACAACAGGAAGTGAGATGAAATCTACCCCTAGGAAGGGAAATTCTCTCCTGTAAGAGTTAATATGGGAAAAACATTTCTCCTTTCCACTGATGCTTTCCAATCCTTGTTTCACAAGAAAACCCAAATTTTCAAAAAACATTTGTCATTGGGACAAAAAGTGAGGTGAAATCTTCTGAAGAGGAGGGCAGACAGCAAAACAAATGTCACAGGGGTGATAACCCTTCCCTATGTTTTCCAAAAAGCTTAAAAAAGATTTTTTGGCTGGAGCTAAACACGTTAAAAATGTACCCGTTCAAAATTACAAACAGATTCTACTTAACAACAAACTTACAGTCCCTGTCTTGTTTGCACCGCCTGTATACTGCTGTTCAGAGTATATAGGGCCTGGTGACCCCACACCTTTCCTTATTTTAATTTGGGTGCGGGGTTCCCCTTAATATCCGTACAAGACCCAAAGGGCCTGGTAATGGACTGGGGGGTACCCATGCCGTTTGTCTCACTGATTTTCATCCATATTGCCAGGACCCGACATTACATTAAACCCGCAAGCAGTTTTAAATGAGATTTTTTCCTTTAAAAATGACATTTTGTGCAGGGACTGTTCTAAACACGGGAAACACGCGCCACTTTACAGGCATACTATAGACACACCCCAGGTATGATATTTAAAGGAATATTTCACTTTTTTTTTTTTTTACTTTAAGCATCATTAAAATCACTGCTCCCGAAAAAACGGCCGTTTTTAAAAGTTTTTTTGCATTGATACATGTCCCCTGGGGCAGGACCCGGGTCCCCAAACCCTTTTTAGGACAATACCATGCAAATTAGCCTTTAAAATGAGCACTTTTGATTTCGAACGTTCGAGTCCCATAGACGTCAATGGGGTTCTAACGTTCGTGCGAATTTTCGGTCCGTTCGCAGGTTCTGGTGCGAACCGAACCGGGGGGTGTTCGACTCATCCCTATTACACAGTAATCAATGCATTTTTAATTGCACTGATCTCTGTATCAATGTGAATGGTCCCAAAATTGCGCCAAAGTGTCCGATCTGTCCACCATAATGTCGCAAGCCTTGATAAAAATTGCTGATCGCCGCCATTACTACTAAAAAAAAAATTATTAATAAAAATGCCATAAAACTATCCCCTATTTTGGAAACGCTATAACTTTGTGTAAACCAATCAATAAACGCTTATTGAGATTTTTTTTACCAAAAATATGTAGAAGAATATGTATCGGCCTAAACTGAGGAAAAAAAATGTTTTTTTTATATATTTTTTAGGGATATTTATTATAACACAGTAAAAAATAATGCGTTTTTTTTTTCAAAATTGTCGCTAATTTTTTGTTTAGTGCGCAAAAAATGCCACAGAGGTGATCAAATGCCACCAAAAGAAACAAAAAACGGGCCACTGCCCCCACCTATAACTGGCCTTCACAGCAAGGAGAGTTGAGCTATGGAATTGTTTTTGTCTTACATGTATATGGCCCTCTATGTGCTCCTTGCTGTGAAGGCCAGTTATAGGTGGGGGAAGTGGCCAGTTTTTTGTTTTTGTTACTGTTCGTATATATGGTCCGGGGACACACTGGGCACCTTCACTGCCATAGTGCTCCTGCTGGATGTCCAGTGTGCTCCTGTTCCTTTAAGGGGGCCTGGGCTGCCTCCAGGCTCACCTGCCCCACATCTATCCATTCCATGCATGTGCTTCCACTGTGGAGACACTTATAAATTTGTAGTGTTAGGACTGCAAGCAACACAGGGTGCCGTGACCAGGCCTTGCAGCTTTCACATGCGTTTGCAAATGTGTGCTAACTAAACCACTGCTTTTAACAGACGGTTAGACAGGTTCATTTGGGTGGTCAGCAAACTGGTTGGTGAGTTGAGCTATGGAATTGTTTTGTCTTACAAATACCACCAAAAGAAAGCTCTACCAAAAGGACATCAATTGTGTTTGGGAGCCACATCGCACGACCGCGCAATTGTCAGTTAAAGCGACGCAGTGCCGAATCGCAAAAAGTGCTCTGGTCTTTGGCCAGCCAAATGGTCCGGGGCTTAAGTGGTTAAATAGCACACTTCCTGTTCCTGGGTTGCAACAATTGTCCATCTATTGTATCTATTGAAGGAGCCACCCAGGCTGGATGACTAATATGTCTGCAAATTAAAATAAGTAAAGTAAATTAAGTCTTTGCTCATCTCTATTACAATATAGCTGAAGGGGCTGTTAATTTAGTTATGATAGATAACAAGTGACAAGGACAGTGCATTGCTAGCAATATCAACAGATATTTCTGTACTTACTGAAAATGTTCTTAAGCTGGGTACACACTATCAGAAAATTGGAAGAACAATTCTGTATAAAGGAACAATTGTTCGATTCTTGTATAGTGTAGTATACAGTACACAACTTTTGACATCCGATTCAGACTTTCAGAACAAAAATTTCCAATGGGACAAACTTGAAAATTTTTGGATAACAGAACTAATGATTTTCTTTTAATGCGTACGGTTTTCGTAAGAGAAAAATTGGATACAAAAGACTGCACATGATCAGAAACAATGAAAACAAACAAAAAAAAAAAGTCTTCGTCGTACGAGAATTTTGTGAATTCAAAATTGGTACAGTAACCACAATTAAGAACTGGTAAGCTGTAATATATTACATCTTTGTTATTGGGTTTAGCTTTGCTTTAAGTAAAGCAGGTCACCATATTCATCTATGTTAAATGTGCAATATGTAATCCCTAACTATGAACTTCTCTTATTTGCTCCCTTTTAGTCTACTGAGCGGAACTAAACCCTCCTATCCTTTTCAGGCAAGGAAGCTGCCATCTTAACTTCTGTTAGATTTGCAACTGTCATGTTACTGTACGTGTGATCAATTTTGACACCAGCCATTTGATGGTTTGATAATTTTGTTAATAGCACAAGCAAATGTGACTTATTTCATTCCCGGAATGTATTAAATGTAACTGTTTCTAAAACTTAAATCAATGGCTTTAGTTCCACTTTAATATTCCATTGAAAGTGTTTTGTTATATCTAAAGTTGTTCTGAAAAAATATCTCTTGATTTTGTCAAAAATCCATAGCTGTCTTGTCTTGTGCACTTTGCCTGTATTATTTCAAGGATAATAATTACTCCTCATGGCTCTTCCCTTGAAGTACAAAACACCTTTCCCTATGTTGTGAAGATGAGGAGATGAGGGAGTATTCTGTAGTTCGGCACAAGAAAAGTGTGCAGGGCTAACACCATTCCTTCTGATTTTAGTCCAGAAAAGTCACTGTGTTGCCTTTGACACCAAGAAATTAGAAGCTGAATGTATTTCTGCCAGATCCACAGCATTTCTTTTTGTAGTAGCAGGGGGAAGAAGTGTCATCCTTTGTTATATTATGAGTAGAGATAAACACTGATCAAACAAAGCCAAGGGCAGTTCGGCTCATTGTCAATTATGAAATTAATTTTAAACTTCTTCAAATTCTTTAAAGGTTTTAGTATCTTTTAGGATTTTGTGCACTAAAGGTGTCCTGGTTTATTGCAGGTCCTGACATTGTTAAGCATGATGGTATCTACTCTAGATATTTTCATAATTTCACAGTTAATGGAAGATATGGTTTAAAAGTCCACGTTGAAAGTACTGACAATAGAACCAGATTGGCACTGCCTCGAAATCGTGCTCTGTATGTCCCTGGCTATGTGGATAATGGTAAGACCATTGTATGCAAATATTAAGTTGACTTTACCTAACTGAATCATGAAAGTGTTGCCCATATTAACTAACCCAGTGCTTTCATTGACACACTTGTTGTACTACTTAGTAAAGCAAAACCAAATCCTCCTTTCTGCTAAGAATAGTGAGATCTAAGCCTCTATTTAAATCTGCAGTTGCCATGGTGCTGCACACATGACCAACTATGACACCAGCCTGGGGGCTTGACAGAGATGACATAAGCACATTGGCAACTGTAATGCCCTGTACACACGATCAGACATTGATTGGACATTCCGACAACAGAATCCATGGATTTTTTCCAACAGATGTTGGCTCAAACTTACATACACACGGTCGCACAAAGTTGTCGGAAAATCCGATCGTTCTGAACGCGGTGACATAAAACACGTACGCCGGGACTATAAACGGGCACTAGCCAATAGCTTTCATCTCTTAATTTATTCTGAGCATGCGTGGCACTTTGTGCGTCGGATTTGTGTACACACGATCGGAATTTCTGACAACGGATTTTGTTGTCAGAAAATTTTATAGCAAGCTCTCAAACTTTGTGTGTCGGAAATTCCGATGGAAAATGTGTGATGGAGCCCACACAGGGTTGGAATTTCCGACAACAAGGTCCTATCACACATTTTCCGTCGGACATGTAACATGTTATGAACAGACTACCCCTGCATCTGTCTGCCGCAACGTCGTATTCCCGCTAAAAATTGCTGATCACTGCCATTACTATTAAAAAAGAAATTAATAATAACAATGCCATACATCTGTCCCCTATTTTGTAGACGCTATAACTTTTGCACAAACCAAGCCATATTTGCTTATTTTTTTTAACCCAAAATATGTAGAAGAATACATATTGGCCTAAACTGATGAAGACATTTTTTTTTTTTTAGTTTTATTTGGGATATTTATAATACAGTTTCAGGTCCGATTTTAGGCTGAATTTTTGGCTGAATTCCGACCTGAAATGGACCAAAAGATCCCCCAGAGACTCCTGACTCCTGTTACAATGGGGGATTGGGGAGTGAGCGGGGCAGCTGCATTAGTAACAAATTACATGTTACACCCTAATTATGGGTGTAACATATTACAAAAGGTGAACTTATCCTTTAATTGCTATTTCCAAGACATCCTGTTTCCTTTCCTCTTTGCTGTCCACCTAATGACTTTTTGTAGCATATAGGTTACCCTTGAAATGAGTGCGTTTGTGTGCATGTTCATGCATCTGTGTATGTTTCCTTGTCAAAAGAAGTTTATTGAGTATACAATATTATAAAGATACATAAAGTAAGTTTACAAGGATCTATAAAGTAAGCTCATTGTTTTACAGTAGGGTTTATATAGGTAAATATCATGAAATTTCAAATATTAAACCTTGGGTTCACGTAAACCTAAATTAAAGATATATATCATTTCCTTAGTTACTTTTGTAGGTATTTAAATGATTTATACCTACTATACATATTGTTTACAGGTAGAGTGTATATAGGTCAAATAAATTCTGATAATGAGCTTTAATCGTAAGGTGGAGAAAAGGAAAGAGAAAGAAGAAAAAGGGTAGAAAGGCAGAGGTATGGTCCACAAGGTTGTCCCGCTCGTCAGTTTATTATTCTTTTTAGTTCTCTTTGAAGCCTTAGAATGGGTGTCTCTGTAAGTCATTTAATCTGTTACCATGGCAACAGGACAGAGTCATTGAAATTTGACAGGAACTGTTGTTTTATCCAAGGATGCCAAAGTTTTTCAAATTTTGGAATTTGATTTTGATCGATGGCTACCATCTTAGCATGGGACATTGTATTATTCATTCTGTGAATTGTTTCTGCTAGTACCAATGTAGGAGATTTCCATGCCTTGGCCACTGTTTGTTTTGCAGCCGTTATTAGTTGGATCATAAGTTTGAATTGAGAGAGTGTTAACCATTCCGGTTTCAGATTAAGTAAAGTTATATATGGATCTGGTTGTATTATTTTTTTAAATATTTTAGATGCAATCACGAAGACTTCCTTCCAGAAGGTTTGGATTACTGGGCACGTCCACCATATGTGTAGATGTGTGCCTATTTCTGGGCATCCTCGAAAACAAAGAGCTGAGGTATTAGGTGAATATTTTGCCACTCTAGCAGGTACAAGGTACCAGCGAGTTAGGACTTTATAATTTGTCTCCAGTGCTAAGATGTTGGGTGAAGATGACTTAGCTGTGAGCCATATGTTAGACCAGTCCGTGTCTTCTAAAGTTCGTCCCAGGTCCTCCTCCCACCTCTGAACGTAAGAGGGTCTATTAAGATTTACTACTCCATATAATTGATTATAAAGTGATGAAATTGTACCTTTAGCAAATGGATCTTTTGTACAGATTGATTCAAAAATGGATAATTGGGATAATGGTGTATCCCCCTTTAGGAATGGTGTATAGAAATTTTTGATTTGGAGATATCTAAATATCTCAGAGTTTGGTAGATCGTATTTTTCTCTAAGCGATGGGAATGAAAGGAATGATTTAGATGCTATGAAGTCATTTAGTGTCTGAATGCCTGATGTTGTCCAAGCTTTAAAAGAATTTGGGTAGATCCATGCCGGATAAAAGGCCGGATTTCTGATAAAGAAATGAGAGGATTGTGTGGAGATTGTAACTGATATTTGGTTTTTAGTTTATCCCAGAGAGATAAGAAGTGTTTAGTTATGGGATTATGAATTTTAAAGCGGTCTTTAGGATCAAGCCATAACAAGTTTGATATTAATAGAGGGTCATTTTCTGAAGCCTCTATAAATACCCATAATGGGATTTCCTGTTTTGCATGGTATTTGGACAGACTTGCCAAATGTGCTGCTCTGTAGTAGTTAGTAAAATTAGGGTATCCCAGGCCTCCTTTATTTTTGGGAAGATGTAGTGTGTGTATAGGTATACGTGGTTTAGAAGAGCCCCATATAAACGAAGCTGCTCTTTTTTGTACTATTCTCAAAAAATAGGAAGGAATTGGAATAGGGAGGACTCTGAATAGATAAAGCAATTTGGGTAGAATAGTCATTTTGATTGCATTAATCTTCCCTATCCAGGATAAAGGAAGTTGCGACCATTGTTTTATTAGATTTGTAATCTGTCTTAATACAGGAGGATAATTGGTTGAGAATAAGTCAGAATGAGATGCTGTTAAATGAATTCCAAGATATGGGATTGATCTTTCTGCCCATGTGAATGGGAGTGCAGCCCTAGCCGGGATCAATTCCATGTTTGTGAGCGAAATATTAAGCACTAGGCATTTCTTAGGATTAATCATAAGGCTGGATAGGGCTGCAAATCCATCAAGAGCTGGTATTAAGTTAGGACCAGAGACCTGTGGTGATGATAGAAAAAGTAATATATCGTCTGCAAATATACATAATTTGTGTGTAATACCTCCTACTTCAATGCCAGTTATAGTTTGGTTTGTTCTGTTGTATTGGGCCATGGGTTCTAGTATAAGGGCAAATAATAAGGGAGATAATGGGCAACCCTGTCGGGTACCTCTTTCGATATTAAAGGCATCAGATTTGTATCCAGCATATTTTATATAGGCTTTGGGTTTATTATATAATGCTTTGATCCATGTTAAAAAGTGGGGTCCAAAACCCCATTTTTGTAGTGAATATTGCATATATTGCCAGGATACTGTGTCAAATGCCCTCTTAATATCGAGAGATAGAAAACATAAAGGGATTTTCCGTTTTTTAGCAATATGTGCCAATAACATTGCCCTGCGTATATTATCGCCTGCCTGTCTATTTGGCATGAAGCCTACTTGATCTCTATGTATTAATTTTCCTATAATGCTATTGAGGCGTTTTGCTATTATTTTTGCTAATAATTTAATATCAAGGTTTAACAGAGAGATAGGCCGATAATTCACACAGGAAGTATCATTGCCATTAGTGTTTCTTGCCGAAAAGAATGTCCTTCTAGAAGTTTGTTAAAAGTTTCAGTGAGAATGGGAGAGAGTATTTCTGAGAATGTTTTATAGTATAAAGCCGAGTAGCCGTCTGGGCCTGGTCTTTTGTTAAGTTTTAGGTCTTTTATGGCGTTAGCAACTTCATCTATAGTTATAGGCTCATCCAAACTGCTTTTTTGATTCTGAGACAACTCAGGTAAGGTTATTTTTGAGAAGAAGGATTCAGCCTCTGTAGGATTAAATTCATTGTCTGTCTTGTATAAAGTTGCGAGATGTGAGTGAAATTTATGGACTATTTTAACTGGATTACAAGTATAAACTTTTTTTGATAATTTCAAACGTATTGGTTTGAAAGATTTGTTAGTTGAATTTAATGCCCGAGCCAAATATGTTCCTGGTTTGTTTGTATTCATGTAGAAATTGTGTTTGGAGCGTTTGAGGGATTTATCAACTGACTCAGTGAGAAATAGATCGTATTCCAATCTAGATTTTTCCAGATGAGATTTTGTACTCTGAGATGGATTATCTTGGAATGATATGTAGGCTGCATTAAAATTGAGTTCTAGTTTTTTTGCTAGATTTTTGTGTTCCCGTTTAAATGGTGCCATTTGTCTTTGTATTGTACCACGCAAGACAGGCTTATGAGCTTCCCACAGTGTTATTGGGGAAATGTCTGTTGTATTATTAATTGATATGTATTCCTTTAAAGCTTGTTTAATGGCCATCTGATGTAGTGGGTGTTTGAGCATTATGTCCGGTAAGTACCACGTTGGGTCATTCGCTTTTGGTATGGCTGAGTCTATAGTAGTGTATACTGCATTATGGTCAGACCACGGAATCGGAATTATATCTGATGCAATAATTTCTGGTATCATTCCTATTGTTAGAAAAATATGATCTATTCTGGTGAAGGTTTGATGAGGGTGCGAGAAATAAGTGAATTTCTTTTTCATTGGGTTACTTTCTCTCCACGCATCTACCAGATTGTATTTGTAAAGAAGTTGAGAAAAAGGTAATCTAGAGGTTATTTTGGATGGTGTAAAAGGTGATTTATCTAGAAATGGGAGGAGGACCTGGTTCGAATCCCCGCACATTATCACTGTTCCTATTTTGTGTGTAGTAATCACTTGTAATATATGTGAGAGGAATGGTGTAGGTTGTTTGTTAGGAGCGTAGTAGGAAATCACCGTGATTGCTGTATCCATTATATAACCCATGAGTATCAGGTATCTACCTTCTGGGTCTTTAATTTCTGATGATAAGGTGAATGGTGTGGATCGGTGAAATGCAATTAGAGTTCCCCTTTGTTTGGTACAGGCAGAAGCCATGTAAATTTGTTGATAAAAAGGAGAAATATATTTTGGAGTAGAATCTTTGGTGAAGTGTGTTTCTTGGAGGCATACTATGTGAGCCTGCTTGTTATGGAAAGTACGGAAGGCTTTGGTCCTTTTTTGAGGGACATTTATTCCCTGAACATTCAGGGAAAGTATATTCAGTGGTGCCATGGCAACAGATCAAATAGTTTTGACTTACTTTTTGTTATGCAGAGCCGACTGTGCAGATCAACCTGTGTGGACTGAAGAGATGAAAAGATAGAAAAGAAACCAGTGAATTCTGGAGTAAAGAGTAAACAAAAAACATATGAGATTAGATGATACATTGTATAAATTATTTTTTGCAAGTAATCACAATTTACCCGTGAAAGAGAATAAATATCTCTCTCAGGGGAATAAGTGCCTTCGTCACACTCCCACATAATATGGTTGGGAGAATGAGGAGGGCTAATGGGGGTACACGGATCTTCCGCTTACAGGAGAGAAGTGCTATGTCAAAAGACATCAAAATGATGATTCATTAATTGGAGTGCAGAATATAGTTTTTGTTGAAATTATTTATTCCAGGGTGGTTGTATATGGTTAGTCTTGCCCTAGGCTAAATAATTCAGTTAGAAAGGTACTGTTAATAACTTTGGTATTGATGAAGATAGTTTGAATTATTTTGGGATTTTAACCCTTTTAGAGTAAACAATTACATATTTTATTCATATGTAACTGTTTAGATATGTTAACTCATAAAATTGAGGTTGTATTGCTTCAGATTAGAATAAACAAAAACATAGTTCTAGGAACTAGTTAGGTAATAATATATTTGTTTTAAGAAAAGAAAGAAAAAGCTTCCATTACTTCTGGATTATTGAACATATTTGTCCTAAAAAGTAATAAATCTATTGTTATTACCTGAAAATATATAACTGAACAAGAATTTCCTTATTTCACTTATATATTCTAAGGCTATATGAATCAGAAGTAATAAGAAATATAACTGGAATGTAACATGATCCCACACAGTGTGTGACTATCAGAATGCAGTTACATTCAGTTATAAATACAGTTTTTTTTATAGAGAACCATCTCTTAGTATAATAAATGAAGAGATATCAGGAATTAGGATGTCAGTCCATTGAATCTTCTTGGTCCATGGATGATGTGGCATAACGGCCTCTTTTGTGAGAATGATGATTCCCATTTCGTTCTGAAATTTTCTGGGTGCTGCCTGAAGGTGAAAATGATGCCATTCTTCTGCGTGTGGGAGAGTTGCTGCTCGTGGGTTCTGTCAGATTTAATTTTAAAAGGGTTTTTTGTAGTTCATCTGCTGATCTGCTTCTGTAAATTGTACCTTGGTAGTTAAATCTGACTGAAAAGGGGAAGCCCCATTGATACATAATGTTGTGGCGTTGCAGTTCCATTAGTTGGGGTTTCATGGATCGTTTTTTAGTAATAGTAAGTTGGGATAGGTCAGCAAAAATTTGATAATTGTGTCCTTGAAAAATAAGTTGCATCTGTGTATGTTTCATTATCATGCCACACAAACTGTTACTTACCTGGTAAGGCATAAAGACTTATTTTTCTTTTTTAAGGTCAAGTTATTATGAATCCTTCAAGGCCTCAAATCAGTGAAGAGGATCTCAGTGTGGGATTATTCTCTAGAACTGCATCAGGTGGTTCATTTGTGGTATCTAAGGTGCCTACAGGTCCCCAACCAGACATCTACAAACCTGAGAAAATAACTGACTTAGTAGCAAAGATAAAAGAAGAAACAATTGTGTTATTCTGGACAGCAACGGGTGATGATCTGGACCAGGGTAATGGTAAGTAGTCCTTGTACAGTGCCATTCCTGCCCCTTATGGAAGCTGAACTTTTTCCATAAAAATTTGATAACAAATAATGTACTTTAGTAAGGAACATACATTCCACATTAATAATTATGCTACCGAAATTAGTGTGCGTTGTAAATTGTCTCTAGCATTGCTCCTGTCTCTTCTTGCCGGTGGCGGCCATTTTGCGGAAGCCCAGAGCCCCTGAGCAGTAAAATCATCAGTAAATCATCAGGCTGCCAGCAGATTGGCCTCTAGAGCCTCTGATTTTCGGCACAGTGCCAAAAAATAGGGAGCAACTGAGCATGTGCAGAGCAGTGTATTCCTGGATTTTAAACAGTATAGGCACTTATTTTTATTATTTTACATAGCTATACCTCCAAAAGGGGCCAGGCATAGGTTGTCAGCTTCTTTAGAAAGTTTGTAGATTTTCACAGGTTTCAGAACGCTAGCAATTAGTGTGAAACATGCAAACCATCTGTTTTATAAAAAAAAAAAAAACTCTACTGTGTATCATCACTGTGCAAACTTTAAAAATATGAAACGTAGTGCTAATCCCTCAGTAGATTTATAAGATTTATAATAGCTATTATATCAAATTATACTAATAATCACCAAAATGCATAATTATAAGAATAAAGTCAAAAATTCCTTAAAGCGGAGTTCCGACGATTTTTTTTTTTTTAAAGTCAGCAGCTACAAATATGGACACTTACCTGTCCAGGGGGCCCGCAATGTCGGCACCCGAAGCCAATCTGTCCCTCGGCTCTTGGGTGCTGGCACAGCCATCTTCGGTAAGGGAATCAGGAAGTGAAGCCTTGCAGCTTCACTTCCTGGTTTCCTACTGCGCATGCGCAACGCGCGCTGCACGTTCCCACTGGTCCCTGCTGTCTCCTGGGACCCGTGTGTCTCCCAGAAGACAGTGGGGGGGGGCGGGAAGTGGCGTAGATACCGGCGGGTGGCACGGGTATCTATGCCTGGAAGTGGGAGCAAAATACCTGCATTAGACAAGTATCTGCTCCCCCCCTCCCCTGAAAGGTGCCAAATGTGACACCGGGGGAGGATTCCGAAAAGCAGAAGTTCAATTTTTGTGTGGAACTATAAATGATCAGTGCAAAGTCCAGTAATATAAGTGAAAAACAGTCCAAGCTCCCTCCTCCAAACACCGCTGTTCTTTTCCCATGAGCACCTGGTTGGTGGTAAACTCACCTCCAACTTTGGACCACTTTCACTAATAAAATGTTGACATCATAAGGTTCCACCTCCACCCTGACACACATGGGTATATAACAGTGGTGTTTGGGGGATTGGGAGATTGGACACAGGGATTAAAACTTGTAACACTTTATTTGTAAACAATAGTATCACTTACAGGGAGGTAGACTGTAGTAGGTTCACCGTGCAAAAAGATCATGTGTCAACCTAGCAAGATAGAACAAAAGGATTGATGTGATCAGTATGCCCAAGTTTAAGCACAAGACCCACAAGATGATGGTGATATGCGTGGTATCTGTGGCCGCTCTCTATGCACGTCCACACATTACAACTCCACTAGAGGTGTGAGAGGGGGGCGGCAACATGTTTTGAGGGCTTTGCTCCCTTTGTCAAGCCTTGCACGGTGCACCTACTACAGTCTACCACTCTGTAAGTGATAGTATTGTTTAGAAATAAAGTGTTACAAGTAGCACCCTGCTACTTTGTTCCCGTTTGCTGGAGGAGCTGTGGGATTGTTTTTTACTCCTGAAGTTTCATTCCCTTGCTGACTCAAGGATGTATCATGAGTTATAAAGAACCCGATACCATCTTTTATTGCTGAAAAAGGGAGTTTGCACTGTTTTACTGGAAGATGTACCCCAAACAATGCAGGCAGGGGGCAATGGACTAGTCACCAGTATTACCTGTGGTTTCCTTCAGCTGATCTTTTCTCCATTATTTACTTACTATGCTGTATTGTGCACCGTATCTCTATTAGGAAGTAGACATCTTGGTAGAGGCATGACTTTGCTTCTTCATATCAGAACTTCCATCAAGGAGAACAGTGGTTAGCACTCCAAATATCCTGAGGTTAGCAGCCAGTGGTAGCCTTAATTCACACAGCAGTAATACAGCTAAAGGACTAAAGGGTAATGGAGTACATAGGCACTCTAGGAAGTGCACTGCTTTTATTCAAGAGGAATTCCAGACAAAAGCTTCCGTTTTTAGGGTTCTTCTTAGGCACAATTAACACTTCTAGATATTACCTGAAACATAGCAAATCTTTACATTTTAAGTTAATTTCCACTTTACAAACAGGTTTTTGCTGCATACTTTTGAGAAAGTAAAACTCATCAGGTTGATTAATTGTATCACCGCACCACATGGGGCTTCTCACCCCTTGGATAATGAACTCACCAGAAGTTGGAAGGGAATACGCCTTTAGAATATTATGGTAATGATATAAGCGGGCCTCTTCCCGTCAGTAGATCCACAGCTGGACTACTCCTTCAGGATACAACCTCCTCTTCAGTAAGTGCTATCACTGGGGATGGCAGTCTCCGTAATGGTGGTGTCTGCTTATGCAGCATTAATTACTTGCTGATGGAAACCTGGCAGAACTCGTCAAGGAAGGGGTAGTGTTTGTGCAACTAGTTTGGTCAGCAAGACAGAATGACATTGAAGGAGCAGATGAATGTTCTTTTGCCATCAGCAACAGTGCCGCTAGTGTGACATGGTCCTAAATGCTTGAATATCCTTTTCTTTATTGGCAGAAATTGACTGGAGTATAATTTAATATAATTCTCCTTTAACCTTGGTCAAGATGTTTTCAATTTTTCTGCAAGTACAGATCTTAACTTGCAGAAGAATTGAAAATATTCTCACCAGTGCCTTAAGAATTACTGCAGTAAACCTTTCATCTTTGGTAATATCCTTACCAAGGTTAAAGGAGAATTATATTAAATTATACTCCAGTCAACTTCTGCCAATAAAGAAAAATATATTCAAGCATTTAGGACCATGTCACACTAGCGATCCTGTTGCTGAAGGCAAAAGAACATTCATCTGCTCCTTCAATGTCATTCTGGTTTGCTGACCAAACTAGTTGCACAAACACTACTCCGTCGTTGCCAGGCCGCTTGCTCGTCCCCCCTCTTTCCTTGCCTGCTGGGCTGCATGCTCGAATAGGGTCTGGTATGGATTTTGGGGGGGCCCCACACCGTTTTTGTTTTTTTTTTAATTTTGGAGAATCTCGGAATAACCAAAATTTTGTCCAAATTCACATTTGGACCGAAAGGAATTGCACATATCTAATAAAGTGTTTTATAACAGAAGGTATAAACATGTCTTATTCCAATGCAATGTCTTACTCCTCATTTCGAGATTGTGGATGGAGCCTTACAAATCATTCCTTTATGCACAATGACTAAGTGTACATCCAAAATAAAACACAGATACAACCTAACATTATAGGGCCACTTATTCCAAACTAAATACAGCTGTTTCAGGTTTTTTTTTTTTTTATCAGGTCACTGATAAAAAGTGCAATACTGCAAAGTGTCATCCTTAAAATTGAACTCCAGGGGAACCAAAAGTATTCTTTTGCAGTGGGGCTTCCCCTGTACTGCAGGGGTTAAATGCTCATCTAGGTCTAGGGGACTGCAAAAAGCAGTTTTTTCTTACCCAATCCTTTACTCCTGCAGGGCCCTCTGCAAGGAAGAATTTTTGTTCTCCCTGGAGATGGGCTTTATAACTATCTAAAGTTCCTCTGGGACATATAGGTAGCATTAAATAAATTGAGGACAGGTTTAACGTGAAGGAACATACTAGATGCAATGACATCTGCTCTAATAAATGTATAACTCTACTTTTGATGTGTTATTGTGCCTTTAAGTAGGACCGGGGCTCCTCCAAGGTAAGCCTGTTCTCAATTTATGCATTGCTATGGATGACCCATACAGTTTTCAGTTAGGAGTCGGACTACACTTTGAAGGGTTGCCTTTCTATGGCACTGTCAACTCAAATGTTTGTAAATGTATGCAAACTCTGTCTTTAAAAGTTAGAAACAGTTTATAATTAGATTTTCATTGGTGAGTATTGGTTATCCGTGATAACTGCGGATACAAGTTGATACATCAATACAGATATATATGTTTATTTTAATTTGCCCTATGTGTATTGTAAATACTAATAATAACTTTTTTTTCAGCTACTGCATACGATTTAAGAATGAGTGTCAACCCCAGGGATCTCAGAGAGAACTTTGACTATGCAACCCAAGTGAACATCTCTAGTGTTACACCTCTTCCAGCTGGGTCCACTGAAACCTTCACATTTGTACCAGAAAATGTAGCTATCAAGAATGGTACTATCCTTTACTTTGCCATAATTGCTTTTGATAAAGTTGGTCAGAAATCTGATGTGTCCAATACAGCCCAAGCAGCTCTCTTCATTCCTCCAACACCTGAACCTACAACACCTGAACCTCCTACAACACCTGAACCTCCTACAACACCTGAACCTCCTTCAAATGACAATTCAGATCACCCAAATGTAGTAATAGTGCTGACACTGATAATATGTTCAACATTTATTGTCATATGCATTATTATAAGTATAACTATATGTTGTGTGAGCTGTTGTAAGAAGAAAAGACAGCCACAAATAAGAATCTGAAACAAATTGCGAACAATTCTGTAATTGGGCTGATTGTACAAATATGAACCTGGTGATCTTATGCCACTTCCTTTATTCTATGCATGAACAGGAAATGCTTTAGGCCACATTAATCAAAGTGAAAAAAAAACCTCTCTGCTCTTCATCACATGCAGTCACATGCAGTCTTCTTTCATTTCCTTTCCTAAACTGGAGGAACGAAATGAAGAATCAGAATGAAGTTCATTAAGAAACTTTCTCTTTGGAGTTGCATCCTCACAGTTCTTAAGTCTTTGTCTCTCAGTAATGGAAATAGTCATTCATTAGCAAGTACTATTAGCAGACAGGAAAAGCTAGACTTATACTGTACTTTGAGGGCTGCAACACATTTTATATTGCTGCAATGTATGTAATGTGAATGAAAGTGAAAAGTGTGACACCAACAAAAAATTCTTATTAAATAAAAAAAAAGTGCAGCTGCCCCTTTAAGTGGTTAAACCCACTTTCAGCGCAATAGAATAATAAAAGTAAGGTGCTACTGTGTTAATAAAAATGACATAATCATTAATCCATAACTTAATAGTACAAAATCTTGTGAAAGTCCCATCAGTGTTATCAAGATCCTCTTGAAAGCCTCTAATCTCTGTGATAAAAGATGTGCAATTCTTACAATCTCCTTGATATACTGTAGTGCTCCACCAAACCTGTGTATAAAATGCACACTCACCAACCATCAATACAAAGCAAGCCTTCATCAGTTTTAAGTATTTCCAGCTTCTAGTTATCCGACCATGATCTAGATCCCGATATTCATGTAGTGGCATAGAGCAGTGGTTCTCAACCTTGGTCCTCAAGTACCCCCAACAGACCATGTTTTGGGAATTTCTTTTAGATAAAATAGCTGTCCAAAATACCAAGCCATTGACTCTGATTTAAAGCACCTGTGCAAGATAAAGGAAAGCCTGAAAACATGGCCTGTTGGGAGTACTTGATATTTTATTCCGGTGTTTGGAGTCTTTCAAGAGGATCTTGATAACACTGATGGAGCTTTCATAAGATTTTGTACTTTTAAGTTATGGATTAATGATTATGTCATTATCATTAACATAGTAGAACCTTACTTTTGTTACTATATTGAATGTACGTGATGTGCAATAGCATGTTGCAGTGCCATTCATTTCGAATGGCACTCCAACACATTAAGGCAAAGCAGTTTCAATGCTCACTTGCTGTTGTGCTACACAATACATATTCATGCACTACTTTGCCTTGTGGTGTGCTGCATTAGAACAAAAATGCTGCATGTTTGTTATCCATTCTAGTCCGTTGGCATCCCCTTCGAAATGAATGGGCTTCCTTAATGCAACACATGTTAACGTGTGAGATAACTTGTGTTGGTGCAAACCATAGGGATGGAAAGGTGTGAATCGGCCCCTATTCTTTTTGACTGCGTTTATACATTGCCAGCTTTAATCAGTTAGTTCAGCACTTAGAAAGACCTGGTCATATAATTAAAACTTTGGAGAAAAGGCATGTACCTCTAAAAAAGAAACAATAAATGTACCTTTCCTGCTGCCTGTGCCACTGAATGCTGCTCATTGGCTGAGAAATCGCCCTGAAAGTCCACTGGGAAACTGACCCCATTCCAGGAGTGTTGATATAAAAAACACTAATTAATGCAGTTACTGTAGGTATTAAAACAATCATTAAATGTATTTATAAATGCAAACAATATAAGTATCTGAATTAGACTTGATGTCAGCCTCTATCCCCTGCACAGCAAACCCAGGCAGGGAGAGAGAGGGTCCATTTAGGCTCTACTGCATGTATATGTGCTGACACACAACATGCTTACAGGAGGGAACAGCAGTATGAGCAGAAGGATGAGCTAATCTGTCTGCCACCACTCCTTCAGTGTGCAGTCAAAGACTGGGGCAATGAGGTGAGTAACTTGTGTTTTTAACAGCAGTAGATCAAAGTCCAACTTGCCTTAGGTGTTTAGCAAGGTTGCTAAAATAAATGTGAATTTATAGTGCATATTTATTTCTTGGCCTGGAGTTCATCCTAAACCGCCAACCAAAAATGAGCCTTTAGAAGCAACGTGTCAACATACTGAGGCTAGTGTTAGATGGACTAATAGGTTTAGATGGACTTTACATAAGTGACTAACAAATTAAAGGATAAGTTCACCTTTTGTAACTTGTTACATGTTACACTCATGTTACAAACAGACCGGCGCCCGAACCCCCCTCGGCTCCCTGATCTGACAGCTAGCTGAAAAAAATGTGGCCAAGCTGGGCTCTGCCCACCTGCCCGCGTCACACATTCACAGTGTTCTGTGAATGGAAAACTACAAGGTCTGGCAGCCTTTGCGGCTGTCGGCTTGTAATTTTCAATGAACTTCAATGGCGCTGTGGAGCATTGTGGTAGTTCATTCTCTCTTCCTGTCTCTCTACACCAGGGGTCCTCAAACTTTTTAGACAGGGGGCCAGTTCACGGTCCCTCAGACTGTTGGGGGGCCGCACTATAGTTTAAAAAAAATATGAACTGAGCAGGATACAGACCGATGAATTGATACCATACACAGGAGATCAACACGCCTCATTGATGTTCTTTCCACAGGTACTGATCACTACAAAATAGCAGACAGACCCCCTTACGCTTTACGGGACACTCGCCATAGAATCCTATGTGCTTAACACTTATCCTACCTCATTCTTACCCCCTACCTACCCCTCCTCAAGAATGAAAGAAGGGGTCACTATTGTAAGTTTTTATCTAACGGTACTATTTTTTCCAGGTTTTTTTTTTTTTTTTTTTTCTAATGATCAAGCACTGCATGGTGGGTGGTGGGGGGGATGGAGATCCGCAGGAATACAGGGCCCCTTACGCAATATTTCAAAACCCCGAGTCAGGACGTAACAGTGCCTGTAGACAGATACACACATTTCTGGTTTGGCATGGGTGGACTGGATGTCAGTATCTGTTCTCACGCAAAAATCTATTGACATGAGTGTCTACACACCTAAACGAGGCATTCATCCCAACCCCTAATCACACATAGCCACCCCCTAGTTCATAGTAGGGGAGGTTTAGCCCCTGCGGATCTTCATCACCACCACCGTCTGTTATATTGTATGGGTCAATGCATGCTTCTGGATTGGACGTAGAGGTTACTAGCTTCAAGCTCAAATTTAAAGTATACCCGAACCTACAGATCTGTGACTACCTCAATACACCTATATCTCCACACGACGGGGGCTGCGAGATGGGGTACACAACACCCATAACCTCCGCTACGCCATTTACACACAACTGGGACTACACCCTTACGACAGCAATAAATCGCCCCCTAGGTTTCGAACTCCATTTAGAAACCTCCCAATTATACTGGGGCTCGCCGCCCCATGTTAATACTCTATATGGCTGTCTGATGTGTAGACCAATTCCACTACACAGAGCGCTCCCCAGTAGAAGCGAGCCCTCCTCTTTCTACTCCCCCTGCAAAAGGATGGGAGGGGAAAATTTTTATTTATTCTGACAAAGCAGCCCCCCAACAGCTTCTCTCGCGTTACAAAGAGAGTCTATGCACACACTCTGCTGGTATAGATTGAAATGGTAGGTAGATGTTACAACCTGAAGTCACCGACACAGATCCATGCCACACACTGCATTCTCCTATACCAGCTAATACCAAAATGACCGGTTAGCGGATAGATACCCCAGCTGCACCCTGCCTGCTCAAATTGCGTAAAGCAACGCCTGTGAAAAGCCTGATGTGCTTAGTAGGTGGCACACCCACTCACCCACATCAAAGTTCTCGCTCCAGTGCCTTCCTACCCAATACCGAAGGGAAAATAGGCCTACTCAGCCTCAGATACCCTAACCGCTTTTTGATCCTCCGCAGGACAGGACACAGGACCCTTACTCACATACCTCTTGATTAAGAGGAATACCTGTATCAAGCACTATTAGGTAGGACAACAACAAGAGCAAATCTTTTATAAGTTACCAACAGGTTGAGTTAAGTTTAGCATAGCATGTTAGTCCCTAGATGTTGTTAAGGGTTATTTAAGACGTTCTAGTACATTCTATGGTTAAACACACTACAAGGTCTGCAATATTACTGTTGGGCTATAAAGAGGCCTATAGGGGGCATCGAAATGACTCCTACACCGCACATGTTCGACGACGGGTCGCACAGAATTCACTCCAAATCCAATCTGAATCCTCCACCCCATACATACATCACCTCACACTTCTTAAACATCACCTACTCCCCAACCTGCAACATATAAACCGATCACCTCACCCCGAGGCTTCCAGACTACACCTCAACACTAGTCTGCTAACTTCGTTGACCTCCTCATCTTGCTCATAACACTTCCCTCTCTGTCTAGCAGACAACACCTCCTATCCGAACCTCACCTGTTACCACCGACTTCAGCTACTCCCCCACTTAGTGGCGTTCCACTTCGCAAACCTTGATAAATACACATACATCTGACCTGTCCTCGCGCCGCTAAACCACTCCGGGTATACCTGATACCAGGTTTATACTTCCTGCGGACTAGCGAGCAGGCTCTCGCTATTCACCGGAAAAGAAAGCCCACACACACGGGCACGTTTCCGTACCCTTGTCCACAGTCATCCCCTGACTAAAGAGTGATACACATACACAACTTTCTCCCCCAACCCCTCTCCTTGCCCTACACCTCTACCAGATAGCGTAACCTTCCTACACAGGACACAAATCCTTTATAATCTAGTCTCCACTTCCTTACTTCTTCTTTCCTCCTCCGACAGACAAACACAGCGATACACCAACCTCCCCTCTCTATTTGCCAACACTGCAAGACCTGAACCATATCTACAATATGCCACAATTGCCATGCACTAAGCATAAAACAATCAAAATAACATCCCTAAATGTACGGGGACTTAACCTACCAGAAAAACGCTCTCAATTACTACTATCTTTACAAAGAAATAATGCAGACATTGTCTTCCTTCAGGAGACCCACTTCAGAAAAGGCTCCATCCCAAAACTCTCCAACTACCGATTCCCTATAGCCATTCACGCTCCTAATCAATCTTCAAAAACCAAAGGAGTCTCTATTCTGTTCGCAAAAAACTGCCCATTTCGGATCAAAGACACATGCATAGATGAGGAAGCACGCTACCTTTTTGTGAAAGGCACGCTAAATGGTACACGCATTACCCTAGCCAATATATACGCGCCTAACACGAAACAGGTCCCTTTCTTCAAATCCACTTTACAAAAACTCTCCTCCTTCCAAGAAGGCCTTCTTGTCCTAGGAGGAGACTTCAACGTCCCTCTAAATCCCCTACACGATACCTCTGCAGGGACCACAACCATGCCATATAGCGCTTTGAGAGCCATTAAAACACAACTAAAGGAGCTGTCATTACATGACTCCTGGCGCACACTTCACCCGAATGAGAAGGATTTCACATTCTACTCGGCTCCCCATAACCGATACTCTAGACTCGACTACCTATTTCTATCTCAAAGGGACCTACCGATGTTAATCAAAGCCACCATTGACCCCATGTTTCTTTCGGATCACCACCCTATATCCATGACCCTTAAGCACTGACGCCCATCCCAGATCCCGAATTTGGCGCCTAGACCCTTCGCTCCTCACAGACGCCGCCGTAACGACTGACATACATAAACGCCTCTCGCTTTACTTCCAGGAAAATAACTCCCCAGACGTTTCACCCATGATACAATGGGAGGCCCATAAAAGCACCATCCGGGGAGAACTAATAGCAATTTCGGCGAAAAAAAGGAAAGAAAGACAGGTACACATTACTGAATTAACCTCCCGTATTCAAGCACTGGAAAGTGCTCATAAAAATTCCCAAGCACTAACAGCCCTTCCAGAATTACTCCAAGCCAGGACTGACCTCCTAGAGGTACTAAACAAACAAACTAAACGAAACTACATACTATCCCAAAAAGTATTCTATGAATACGGCAATAAGTCGGGTAAAATCTTAGCTAGAGCGCTCCGAGCCAAAAGAGCATCCACAACAATCCACTCCGTAACAGATGCTAAAGGAAAAAAAATAGTATCTAATGATCAAATAGCAGACCAGTTTGTACACTACTATACACAGTTGTACAATATACACCCCAATAACATACAAAAGGACAATTCTCATAGAACAAAAAACATCAGAGACTTCCTCACGCAATACAGCCCCGAACCCCTATCTGCTGAAGCGGCGACCGACCTAGAACAGCCTATTTCATCAGCTGAAATGGACATTGTACTCAAACATCTGAAACCAGGCAAAAGCCCCGGTCCAGACGGTTTGACAACAGGTTACTATAAAACGTTCATTGACATTCTCAGACCAAACTTCCTGACTGCGTTCAACTCACTATCTCCTGACAACCCCCTACCTAGAGACTTACTAACAGCTCACATAACGGTAATACCTAAGCCTAACAAAGATACATCCATTGTCGCTAATTACCGCCCAATCTCTTTGCTAAACGTGGACCTGAAAATCTTTGCCAAGATCTTGGCTAACCGTCTCTTGCCCCTATTGCCCAAACTCATCTCATTAGACCAGGTAGGCTTTATACCTGGTAGAGAGGCGAGAGACAACACGATCAAGGCAATCAACATTCATAAATGGTTAACTTCTACCCAACAACAAGGGTTTTTTCTATCTCTGGATGCGGAGAAGGCATTCGACAGGTTGGCATGGGATTACATGTCGGAAGTACTTAAAACAATTGGAATACGAGACCGCATGCTGCAATTTATAATGGCACTATACGCTGCCCCAACAGCTCAAGTCCGGGTCAATGGTCACCTGTCGAGTGCCTTCTCCATAACAAACGGGACGCGCCAGGGATGCCCACTTTCACCCTTAATATTTGTCCTCACGCTGGAACCACTCCTCCAGCGACTAAGGTCTAATCCAGACATCAAAGGTGTGTCCGTCTCCAATAATACATACAAGCTGTCTGCCTTCGCAGGTGACATCCTCCTATTCCTGACAGATCCACACATTACATTACCCAACTTACTTAAGGACTTTGCCACCTTTAATTCACTAACCAACCTACAGATTAACTTTGCAAAATCGGAAGCCTTAAACATTTCCTTACAAAAAGAGACCCTTACAACCTGTCAATCTAACTTCCCCTTCAGATGGAACCGAGATGCAATTACATATCTCGGGATACGCTTACCGGCTCACCTATCGGACCTCTATTCCAAAAATTACTTACCGATTCTCCAACATATTCAAAAAGACCTAAAGTCCTGGTCATCAGGAATGTTTTCTTGGTTTGGGAGGGCATCGGTAATTAAAATGAACATTCTACCGAGAATATTATATGTCCTGCAAACAGTCCCCATAAAATTACCACGAGCCTTCTTTGCCTCGTACCGCAAGGCATGCAGCAGCTTCATATGGGGCAAGGATCGCCCTAGACTCAGCTTTGATAGGTTAACATTACCCAAATTGAAAGGTGGCATAGCCCTCCCAGACATTACTAAATATCACTGGGCCTGCCAACTATCAAGAATAGTCGACTGGAATGTCCACACCCACACAAAAGCCTGGATACAAATTGAAAATGAATTCTCCCCAATCCCTATCCGACAACTACCTTGGATTTCCCCGACAAAGATACCTCTGGCCTGCAACCAACATCCCCTGATCTCCACCACTCTAAATTCCTTTAAAATAACATGCCGTAAACATCACGTCTCCTCCACTCCAGGCCCGATGACACCACTCCGAAACAACCCAGATTTCCCAGCGGGTCTATCGGCTACATTCCTTGCGGACTATTGGCCCCACACTGATCCGCGTGCAGAACATTTCTTCTCCGGAAGAACCTTTCGAACCATTCCTACTCTACCCACGCATACATCTGGACGTCCCTTCCCGTTATGGACATACTTTCAAATACGTCACTTTATCAACCACCCTCTCGAGAGCTCTAACTATTCCAGACCACTCACACCTTTTGAAACATTGTGTACCCAGACGGAGCCACAACGACATGTGATCTCAGAGATATATGCTCTCCTTTTCTCTGACCACAATCCTAAATCTAACATAGCCACTCGCAGTTGGGAAAGCGAATTGGCATTAGACCTATCAGAAGAAGAATGTGAAAACATATATACCTATATACACAAGGGATCTATTAACGTGTCGACACAAGAAAATGGCTTCAAAGTATTCTCTAAGTGGTACAAGACCCCACTTAAACTTCACAAAATTTCCCCCACGGTCCCCTCCACTTGTTGGAGATGCTCAGAGGGAGAAGGTTCCCTTCTCCACATATGGTGGTCCTGTCCTTCCATTCAACCTTTCTGGAAAGAGGTCCATCGCATCACCTCTAACATAACCACCTATCAAATTGAATTCACTCCAGCCCAAATGCTGCTACACCACTCCTCCATCCCAAAAAAGGAATACCATCGCTCTCTTGCTCTACACCTGATAAACGCGGCAAAAATGTGCATACCGACGCTCTGGAAGTCATCCAAACCCCCTACTATAGCTGATTGGCTCAAACGAATAACTAAAGTAGCAGAAATGGAGGAACTGATCCACCAAGCCAAAGATACACCATCCAAATTCAGGAATACCTGGTCGTGCTGGCATCATTTCCAAACAACAGACGAATACGCTGATCTAATGTCTTAAAGGCTCACACTGTCTTTCCGAGCCTAGTCGGAGGAGGAAACATTAAAATCTATACTACTCTTCTAACTCCCGTACCCTCACTATCCCCTCTATCCTACCCTTCGTTACGCTCCTTCCCCATCCATAGGGTTGCTACACGATGCCAAAGATGACACGTCCACTCCCGCCTACCCACTATAGACCTTCTCACTGTATCTACTCGTCCCAAGCCCACAATTTCCGTATCCCACTCTAAATCATTTTTATGCCTTTACGATCAACCTCTTAAAGGATTGCTAGTGGTCCGGTGACCGCAATCCTAACACACATTAACCTATTTAGAGGCAACACACCATCATCAACAGAATTCCACTCATAGATAACACACCGAGCCCAAACAAACGACAGTCAATTTAGCTTACGACTAAATGATCCTACACACAGTCACAATTATAGATATAAAACCAGGAGATCCCAGATCTTTTACTACAGCAGTAGACAGATTACTGACTCAAAAACAAGAAGCCAGACAAACACAATAGAACACACCAGTACATTAGGTTACGCCATTAAACACACAAAACCCTAAAAAGACCCCAGTTAATACGCTGTACTCACTATATTAATTCAAGATATAGATACCAGTGTTTGACGGTTCATTACTTGTTTATCATTAATTATTTACTGTTATACCGTACTTCAGTACCTAAGTTGCATTAATCAGAGCAGATAATACAATAAGGATGATTACTGTATGTAGCACTCTATACTACTGCATTATAATACTCCTTGTATCTTATCAATCTGTATCACTATAGTGTACTATGACTTTTTATTTACAATAAATAACAATCTGGAAAAAAAAAAAAATATGAACTAATTCCTATGCACACATCTTATTTGTAGTGCAAAAAAAAAAAATAAAGAACAATTGTAATCAATATAAACTTATCAGTATTTCACAGACTCCTCTCATTACAGAACCCCTCTCAATCACATACTTCCCCCATCACAGATCCCCCCATATCAGTCCCCCACCATAGCACAGAGTCCCCCACATCAGTCCCCCACCATAGCACAGAGTCCCCCACATCAGTCCCCCACCATAGCACAGAGTCCCCCACATCAGTCCCCCACCATAGCACAGAGTCCCCCACATCAGTCCCCCACCATAGCACAGAGTCCCCCACATCAGTCCCCCACCATAGCACAGAGTCCCCCACATCAGTCCCCCACCATAGCACAGAGTCCTCCACATCAGTCCCCCACCATAGCACAGAGTCCCCCACATCAGTCCCCCACCATAGCACAGAGTCCCCCACCATAGCACAGAGTCCCCCACATCACAGATCCCCACCATAGCACAGAGTCCCCCACATCACAGATCCCCACCATAGCACAGAGTCCCCCACCATAGCACAGAGTCCCCCACATCACAGATCCCCACCATAGCACAGAGTCCCCCACCATAGCACAGAGTCCCCCACATCACAGATCCCCACCATAGCACAGAGTCCCCCACATCAGTCCCCCACCATAGCACAGAGTCCCCCACATCAGTCCCCCACATCACAGATCCCCACCATAGCACAGAGTCCCCCACATCAGTCCCCCACCATAGCACAGAGTCCCCCACATCAGTCCCCCACCATAGCACAGAGTCCCCCACATCAGTCCCCCACATCACAGATCCCCACCATAGCACAGAGTCCCCCACATCAGTCCCCCAAATCAGTCCCCCACCATAGCACAGAGTCCCCCACATCAGTCCCCCACATCACAGATCCCCACCATAGCACAGAGTCCCCCACATCAGTCCCCCACCATAGCACAGAGTCCCCCACATCACAGATCCCCACCATAGCACAGAGTCCCCCACATCACAGATCCCCACCATAGCACAGAGTCCCCCACCATAGCACAGAGTCCCCCACATCACAGATCCCCACCATAGCACAGAGTCCCCCACATCACAGATCCCCACCATAGCACAGAGTCCCCCACATCACAGATCCCCACCATAGCACAGAGTCCCCCACATCAGTCCCCCACCATAGCACAGAGTCCCCCACCGTAGCAGTCCCCCACCATAGCACAGAGTCCCCCACCATAGCACAGAGTCCCCCACATCACAGATCCCCACCGTAGCACAGAGTCCCCCACATCACAGATCCCCACCGTAGCACAGAGTCCCCCACATCACAGATCCCCACCATAGCACAGAGTCCCCCACATCACAGATCCCCACCATAGCACAGAGTCCCCCACCATAGCACAGAGTCCCCCACATCACAGATCCCCACCATAGCACAGAGTCCCCCACATCACAGATCCCCACCATAGCACAGAGTCCCCCACATCACAGATCCCCACCATAGCACAGAGTCCCCCACATCACAGATCCCCACCATAGCACAGAGTCCCCCACATCACAGATCCCCACCATAGCACAGAGTCCCCCACATCACAGATCCCCACCATAGCACAGAGTCCCCCACATCACAGATCCC